>JAJEOU010003009.1:101452-701452 GCA_021534815.1 Acrocephalus arundinaceus
AGCAAGGGTCCCCTGCGCTGCCACCAGCACCATTTTTGGGGGTCTGGCAGTCCCTCAAAAGCAGCCCCACAGCCCAACATCCCTGGAACACTGCACCTGACCATGAATCTACAGACCCAGCTTGACAGAGCCATCGGTCCTGAGAAGGACGTTGATGCTCTTCACATCTCGGTGCATCACATGGTTGCAGTGAAGAAAATCCAGTCCTTGCAGGCACTGAGAGACAAAACAGAAACAGGAGGGCAAAAATCAGCCATGTGATTTCATCACACAAGGAAGGAAACAGCTCTCAAAGATTCCCTCTCTGGGGGATTTGGGAGTAATGGCAGAACACAGTGCCACCACTAGCAGTGCAGCACCTTTCTATAAAAAGGCCTGCCAGCTTTTCAAAGAGCAACAGCAACTGCTGTTGTAGGCCCTCCCCTGCAAACCAGCCACAATGACTGCTGCTGCAGCACATGTGCTCAGAAGTAAAGAGCATTTTGGCTGCACTGCTCACCTTTTCAGCTGGGGACTGAGAGAAATGAGTCTCTCTTTTGTCTTTGCTGTTCCTTTCAAATGCTGCCACCACCACCTTTGCTTTTACAGGCAAGGAATGCAGTGCAGGCAGGCCAAAGTTTAGGGAGGCAAGATGGAGAACAGCAAATACAAGAGACAGAGTGAGAATGCAACAGCAGGAGAGAAGAGCCCAAGAACAGAGTGCAGGGAGTGCAGGGACACTGGCAGGCAGTTCACTTGAGATGCTCTTGCTTGCCCATAGCTGACCAGCAACACAGACACAAAGCTTGGCACAAGGAATGGCTCCTGTTCTGAGCCCATTTCCCAGACAATCCTGCCCAAGCCCTGGGAAGCACAGGTGGCATGGCTAACCTGCCGACTGACAGATGCTATATCGTCTTCAGACATGTGAGCCTCCCTGATGATGTCGTTCAGAGTGCCTCCATCCATGTACTCCATGACCAGCATGAGTTCTTCATGCACAAGGTAGCTGAAAGAAGGAAACAAGGCCATGCAGATGAACATTCATGGCGACCTTGGTTTATTGGCTTGATTTTTGTTTCTGGGTTCCTTTTGTTACAAGGACAGAATGAAAGGAATAGACATTCCGTCTAGGGTGTGCATTCATTGCAACCTGTGCAGTCTCAAGGAGAATGGCACATGTGTGAAGAAGGAGATGTCTTAGCTGGCCAGCAAGCAAAAAGTGCAGTTTAGTAACAGCCAAGATGAAAAACCTGTCACGCATGGCATTTCTGGAAATAAGCACCTAGTGTTCCTAGCATGGGAAGCCATGGAAAAGGGAGGCAACAACCCAAGGGAAATCCTCTCTAGGATGCCTCATCAGCATTGAAGAGACTTGAAAAAACAATTCTGAGACAACATGCAGGCAGAGAACTTACAGGGTATAACTTCCTATGGTAGGGTAGATCCAGGTTTTGGAACAATTTCCCAACTTTGTGTTTGCAAACCAGGGAAGACTCATGCAGACAAAATGCACTCTCTTCCCATCCATTGGAGATGAGTAGAGAAATCATAATGAACCAATCATTAACAGCTCTCTTTTCTGCCAATGTCCAAAGTGGGTTTTTAACCTTGCATGCTTTTAGTGTGCAAACAACCATTCATGGGATAGGGCCATGACCACTCACCTGTCTAAATAAGTCACAACGCAGGGACTCCTATTCCTCTTCATGACCGTGATTTCATTAATGGTTACTTGCTTGCTGTTCAGTCTCTGAAGATTTATTTTCTTGATGGCCACCTAAAATGACATTGAAAATCAGTCACTTTAGAAGCTGGTGGCACAAGACCACAACACACACAGAGCGAGTGATTTTGCAATGACACAGCTTAGCCGTGCCAAAGTGCCTTGTGATTAGACAGAGGACTAATTAGGAACTGACATGCCAACAGCCCATTTCTCTGCCCCTTTGGGAACCAGTTACAGGACACGTGGCCACCGATGTTTTGCCTTGTCCACTTGTTAACTAAGGTGTCTCAACTATCACCCACAAAGCTCTGAGCACACTCTCTGCTCCTCTGTCTGTACTTCAGAAGAAGTAATGCGTGCCTTGGTACTCTGTGGATACATCTTGGGCTATAAGCAGGGCTTAGGGCTTTTAGGATCACCCTGCAGATCTCTCCCTACGTGCAGTTCCTGAGTGCAGCATTGCAGGTGGCTAAAGAACTACCAGGAACATTCTGATGTATTTGCTGGCAGCCAGAAATGAGAATTCAGGACTCTGAAGCTGTAGCCCCAGAGAGCAGTGAGATGCTCTAAGGCAGCACCTTTGTTGGAGCAATTGAGAGCGAGGGAGAGCATCCTTCTCTGAAAGGAACCACTGCCCTCCTTGCCTCCCTTCTGGCAGCTGAGAAGGACAAAGACTGTCCCAAATGCAATTGGCAGGCTGGCAGCAGGCTGTGCCAGTTCTTGTGCCTTTGCAGCACAGCTCTAGCCAAAGCTCCAGCCGCAGCTGACACAAGAGAGGAAAGCCCTGGACAGCAGCACAATCTGCTGTTGACATTTACCTCTCCTCCTGTGGCAGTGTCGAGCGCTCTACAAACAACTCCAAAACCCCTAGAAACAAAAGAGCAGCAAAGAAAGGAGAAGCCATTTAGATCTCAGAGTGAAAGGCAGCTCAGACAGAAGATGTCTGCTGCAAATGCCTCAAACCTGCAGCATGCAGGAGGGGTCTGCCAGAAGGCAGATGATGCATTTTCCTCTCAAGGGCATGGGCACTGGACCTGTTCCTGAAGCATTGGTGTTTACTGCCTCAGCTCCAAAGGCCAGTTGATTCTTTCATCTCGCATTTCAGTTTCTAAACTGGGCACTTTTTATCCTGACCACGGACTATTTCCTTCAGCAAACTCTTGGGAAGAACTGTTCCTGAGAACTGTTCTCTCACTGATGGGATAGGGGCTAGGTTGCTGTTTCTGGCAATGAAATACAAGTGTCCTTGACAATGCCTTCTGACCACACTTACAAATGCTGGCCAGTACTGAGAGATAGGGCAGACTAACCCCAGTGTCTGAGGATGTTTGCAGCTTGCCTGACTTCACACTTGAGAGATATTCCACCAGCAAATCACCTGCCCCCATGACTGCGTAGAAGTAACTGTGGTTGGACTCACCCGCTGCCAAGATTTTCCAGTTCAATGTATTTCATCAGGGGATTTTCCATGTTCACCATTTTCCCTGAGGGAAACAAAATGCAAGATGCTCACTTGAAAGCAGAGATCCCAGCATCCAAGAGACACAAAAGACAGCCCCACTGTCTTGGGCTCTGAGTCGTTTGTGGTCAGCTGACTAACAACAACAACAACAAGCACAAGACAGGCAGCTCTGCAGTACAAGCAGGCCAGCACAGAGACTGATTTTCTACCATGCTTTGAAGAGATCTCTTGAGAGAAAACAAAGCACAGGGAGGTGCATTCCCAGGAGAGGAGGGAATCTTCTCCCCCTCGCAGCAGTTTGCCAAAAGAACACCTTTCTCTTTGTAAACCAAAGAAGTTCATGCTATAACCAGTGCCAAGGGGGCCCTCAGCATCAGGACTCTCACCCTTGAGGAGCAGGCTGAGCTGAAAGATGCCCTTGCCCGTGCCCCATGTGAAGAAGCACAGTGCTTCCCTTCCCCCTGACAGCACGGATCAGTCCGGGTCATTGCACTTGGCCTCTCAGCACAGCAGACGTGCCCATCTTCCCAAGTGGGAAGGGCAAGGGCAGCAAGGACAGCAGCACTCCTCAGGTGCCAGTGGGACACAGACAGCTGCCCAGAAGAGATGCTTACCCTTATGTGTGGCCAGCCCATGCCATGCAGAATCCGGCCCAGAGCAGGGGCTGCTGCCTCGGGGCAGCTCCGTGCTGCAGTGGCCGGGCGGCAGCGGGACTCTCCCAGCTAAGGAAGGCTCCAGCCTCTGCAGTCACACCAGCCCTCAGGGCCACGGCAGCTACACGACAAAGCTGCCAAAGCCCAAGCACCAGCACTGACAAGCAATGGGAAGAAGACACAACCAGACTGAGCTCCTTCCAAGCTGGTGCCTCCATTCAGGACACAACAGGATTGGCTTTGAGACCAGACACACTGAGGTGCACATCAATGCCCTTTTTGTCCCAACAGGTGATGGCAGACCCAGAGTCCACTGGGCTCTCTTCTCAGCCCCAACAGGGCTTACCTGAGAGCACAGAACTGGCAGCTGTTCTGGGCAAGAAGCAGATTAAATGACTTGTGCTGCAGAATCACAAAGGGCTTGGTGTCTTTTCTTAGAGACTGATCAAAGCAGGGCTTGGGCCAATGGGCAGCACTCTAACAATCATGGCAATGACTGGGAATCAGGTATGGAGAAGTGCCATGGATCTGAGGAATATACAGCAGAGGGGCTGGAGGCTGGCACCTGAGAAATGCCCACAGTGCAGTTTTATCTGATCACGCCACAGCAATGTGTCTCTTGGACACATCTTCATAAGAACAAAACTAGGAGATTAAATACAGATTGTGGTAAAAGTATCTGTTTTTTCATTGGGGGCACAAAAAAACACCTCTTGCTCTCTCTTTCTGCTGTCACCTGATGTTCTTTCAAAGGAGTTTTCACTGACAAAAATATATTATTCTCATTAAAAAACTGTAGATGTAGTAGTGGCATTAAGAACAGTCATAAAAATGACACCAGTAAGACACATGGGGCAGAAGAGTTCCTTCAGGATCAAGGAAAAAAACTCCACCCAAAAAAATCGAGAAAAAAACTAAACTAAAACCAAAATGACAACAAAAAGATAAAACGCCAAACCAAATCAATTTCTATGAAGCTTCTTTGCTCTGATGATAGGTGAGAAGTCAGGAGGCTAAGGAGAATTTAGGAAGTGAACTATTCTATCCAGTTTGGCCACTAGCACACAGAATTGCCTCCATCATTTGCTAGGTCACAGCCTTGTGCTGATGCAAGAACAATGCCCGCTTCCGCCTTTAGCACATAGGGAAGTTCAGGCAAACCCAAGCACCCAACCAAAACTCCAAGCTTCCCTCAGAGGCAGCAGGAACACCCAGAGCACTCTTTTGCTGCCTTGGAGCACAGCATTTCCTGGGGGGAGTGCTAAATGTCCCTGTGACACCAAACTGAGCAGGATCATTTGCTCCAGCTCTGCTGACACGTGCACACAATACACTGTCCCTCAGAGAAGAAAAACACAAGATGTACTCAGGAGCTTCAGGGGCTCATCCTCCATCTCCTCTTGCTGAGCAGCAGCACCTCTGTCAGTGCTGGAGGTGAACAAACTGCCTGGGCTCCACTTCTTAGCTTGGCCACCAAAAGCTCCTTCAGCTGACACTGCTGCTGCTGCTGCTGCTGCTTCTGCTGCAGCAGGTTCAACAGAAGAGCCAGTGTAGGTCTGAGAAAACAAAGGAGTTGGTGTCAGAAAAGTGGCTGGATGAGATTAGCCCCAGATCCCATTTCAAATGCAAGCCCTTTGAAAGATGCTGTCAGGCACATGCAGGGCTCGGCCATGGGTTTGTTCTGATGTCTACTTCTCCAACTGGATGGGTCCACCCCAAAGGCTGGTTTGACTTGAGTTCATGGCCACATTCATTTTCCTTTTTCTCCAAAATCCATTTGCATGGATTTTCTGAAGGGTGACTGCCAAAATGACCATTCCACTTTCTCCCAAGGACTTTTTTCCCCTTACAAGGGCTGCAGACACTCTTGCAGCTCCTTGTTCAAATGTTCTACCTCCTCCCACGGAGGCTTCTTTTCCTCCACCACCTTCGGAACATGCTCAACTGGCAGCACTTCTGCTTGGGACACTTCCTGTGCCTCACAGGAATCTTGGGGCTCCTCGTTGCCACTCACTTGCTGGGAATCTTTGTGGGCTGCCAGGCGAGATGTCAACGCATCCACCTGAAGTCAAAGAGAAGAAAGCAGTCAGAGAGTACAGCTTGTCCCTGTGAGCCAAGAGTCATGGACTGTGAGGAAAGGGAGAGCACCAGATTCACAAGGGGTACAGACAGCTTCTTTCAAGATCCATCTGGGTCACCGTGACCACCTGCAAGAACACCTCAAGAAACAAGGAGAGCAGGAACAGGCCAGCATTCAGGAATGCATTCAGATGACTGCTGGCCAAAAGGCCAAAGGACTAGTCCCACTGTCTGGGGCAGCAGCTGAGATACAGCAGAGCAGGCTGTGTCCTTCAGAGTGACTGTGATGGACACTAGAGCAAGATGGCACTCAGAGGCATCACCCCACCCCCCTGCTGCTCTGCAGGGGAAAGGCAAGAAGGGCAGAAGGCACCAGTTTGGTGACTGCAGTGGCTATCACTCTTTCACTCACTTGTTTTTCTAGAGCCGCTTTCTTGTCCAGGAGGAGATAAATGATCTCTTCTGTTTCTTCTTGAATGTTGATTTCTTCCTCCAGCCTCTTGTCCATTGCCTTGATCCTAGCCTGAGTTTTCAGCAGCTCTGCCTGCAGCTTCTCACCAAGGTTCTCCTCCCTTGCCTTGATCCTAGCCTGAATTTTCTGCAGCTTCTTTTCAAGGTTCTGTAAAGAACAAGACAGAGCAACTTTCATGAGTGGAGTGGCTGCCACTCTTCCACTCACCTGGTTTTATTGATTGCCGCTCTCCCCCTGGAGATTCTTACCTGCCCACTCTCCTGTGGCTCTTCCACCTGCTGTCTGAGCTGCTTTTGCCCTTCTTTGACTGCAAACAGCTCTCCCTGAATCTGGCATGGCTGGCATGGCATCTCTGGTAAAGCCATCTGCTCATGCTCTTGCTCTAGAGGGTACTGCACAGGAAGCAAGAGGAGATGGGTTTCAACTTCCCAGACAACATTTGTGGGCCAAGATTCAAATTCTGCTGGCCTCACACATTCCCAAATCACTGTGCTGCTGCTCTCCTGGCTCATTCTCTGCCTGTGGGGAGGCACGGATTCCAAAGTGACACTGGCAGTACAATCAGGCTCCATCTGGGGCTGAAGCTCCAACAGCCTCTCAGGAAGTTGACAGGGAACGTATCTTTTGCAACACAGAACAAGAGTAGCCCCCCATGGATTCATGGACAGCACAATCATCTCTTTGCAGCTTCTGAAAAGCCAGAAGACAAGTGGACTCCGAGCGCCTGTCAACTCTGCTGCTGACTGCTCTGCCTGAAGAGGCAAAAGAACAACCTGGCAACCAAGGCACCCAAATCCCTGACTTAAAGCAGAAACTCCACGTCCCCAGTGTGTCTCTGAAATGCTCCCAGGGAAGCACACCCAGGAAGCTCACGGGGACAAACCAGCCCAAAGAGCTTGTGTTGTCAGATCAATATTCATTGGGCTGTAGCTGCTTGGCAAGTCTGTGCAGGGGGACAAGAGTCTGCAGACCACAGTGTCCCCTACGTATCCCACAAGGCTGAGCACAGTGTCTTTGCAATGCTCCCTCCTCTGCAGACAGGGAGCCTTCATGCTTCAGGCTGGCCCCTGTCAGAATCCCAGCAAGCTGGGGCCTAAACATGACAGATCAAAACCCATTTTCCAGGTGTCATGGGCTGAGGGGAATCGCTAGGCCGGGGCAGGACTCCAGCACTCAGCATCCTCAGCCACCAATAGCAAGTGCTGGCTGCTCAGAAACTTGCAGCTCTGCCTTGCACTAAAGACAGCACCCTCCAGAAGTGGCACTTACTGTCTTGGAAAGTTGCGGCTGTGGTGTGACCACAGCTGGAGGCTGGTGGTCATTTGGCTCCTCTTTGGCCTCTTCTGCAGGAGCAGAGGGAGCCAGAGAAGAGTCTGCTCTTGGTTCTGTGCTCTGTGGACAGACAGGAGCGTGAGACACAGGCCATCACCTATCATTTATAACCTGATTCCTCTTCAGCTCTAGAACCAGCTCTACTAAGCACAAATCATCAGCTTTGATAGCAATGGCCTTCTAAGTCACTCAGACTAAATTCTAATGGGCTGATTCAAGTGTACTGCAAATTGCTCTGAATTAGCTATTTCCCCCAGCTACTATCAGGAAGCAATGTTCTCTCTGCAAAACTGGGCTTTTAGTTCTTTTAAAATTCTGAAATGGAAAATTAGCAAATAGCCAGTGATGCCTTTGCCCTTGCTGCTGCAGACATGGGAATGGATTTTGTTGCGGCCTACTCAGCTGGTCCTCCACATTCTACTGCCACAGGCCAAGCTCACAGCTTGCTGCACAATTCTGAACCATCAGGAACATCAAATGTTCCTTGCTCACTCACCTGAGGATCGGCACCTCTGAACACACGGGTCAGGTGACCTGCAGTGGACAAGGGAAAATGAAGCAGATTCTTAGAGAAAACAGGAGAGAACCCGAGCATGGTTTTTAGAAGGTCTTTCAAGAAGGTCTCCAAGTCTGCATTTTCAAAGTTGTCCCGCTTGACCCAGCAAACTGAGGAAATGACAGACCCTGCTGTCACAGACTCTCCCATGGAGGGAACACAACCCCTGCAGGTTCCTTTGCAAATGCTGCCCACAGAGCCCTGGCTACAGACACCCCCTTTTGAGCTGAACGTGTTGACAGGAGCTTTCCCCAGGTGGTATCCAAATGTTCTTTCTGTTTCCAAATCACCTCAGTCACTAGAGTGACAAAGAGCAGGAAGGCCTACAAAAGCCAGCTTAGCTTAGACCCAGGGAAAACCTCTACTTACGGGCCAGGTGAACCAGGTAATAGCTGGAGTAAGTAGCGCCATAGACAGCGAAAACTGCAGCAGCCAGGTGCCCAATCATTGTGGCACTGCTGTGCAAGTTTGCACACTGTGCTCGAACCCAAGAAATAAACCAGGCTGCTGTCAGTGTGCAGCTGCCCACTGACAAAAGCCTCGAGCAGGAGGGGAAGCTCCTGCACTGAGCAAGCCCAAGAGCTGCTCTGCCACTGAGGCTTCCGTGCACCAAGGTAGCCTTGTGATGTCACCAAGGCAACCTTGTGATGTCACCAGGATGGCATGGCAACCATGGCCTGACATCACAAAGCAAATGCTCTGCATTGGTCTGTGAATTGATGCAGCTGGATAGAGTGATGTTTGTGTAGGCCTAGGCTGCATTTTTATCTCTTTCCCCCCTTGGCTGCCTTTTTCTCCCCTGTGCCCCCTCTGTCCCCTGTTCCTGTGCTGGGTCTGAGCTGGTGGCCAGGCTGGGTGAAGCAGCAGTTGCAGGCCTGGGGGTCCCTGGAGTGGTGGGAGCTGCTGGTGGCCCCAGGCAGTGTCCCCTGAGGAGCTGCTGAAGACTGAGGGGACTGAGGAGACGGTGATGCTGCAGGGACGGTGACCTTGAGGTGCTGGGCAGCCTGAGAGGTGTAGGGCAGCAAAGGGCGATGGTGGCACTGAGGTGACAGGGAAGTGGCCCAGGCTGAGGGGGTGGTGGATCTAAGGGGATTGTATGGGTCAGAAGGGATTGAGTGGGGTGACAGGACTGTGAGGGGCTGAAGAAACTGAAGGGGGCCGGGGCTTTTGCCCAGGGGACGGTGGGGCTGAGGGCATGGAGGGGGCCAGCAGGGAGCACAGAGGGCTCCACTACTGCAGCTCTGCCAGGCCTGGGAACCGATTGCAGAGCCTCCACTTTTGCCACAGCTGCCCTGAAGACCTTGAGGACAGGCTGAGACTGACAGGAGGCAGCAGGGAGAAGCTGAAGGCCAGCAGCAAGAGCAATGAACAGAGAGCTGCTGCTGCCAGCCAAGAGCCCGGCTGAGGCCACAGGGCTGCTGAGGCAGGCCAGGGCTGAGGGTGGCGTAAGATTTGGCTGTGGGCAGTGCCCGGCAGGGCAGGAGCGGCCCTTGCCCGTGCTGGGGCTGCTCAGAGCAGCTGCCCCGGCTGGCACAGGGGCTGTCCTGGGCAAGGCAGCTGTGTCAGCAGGGCCCGGGAGCTGTGCCGGCCATGCCGGGCTGCCGGTGCCTGCAGGACAGTCCCGCCGCGGCTGCGCTCACCACAGCCCGGCCCGCTCGGCCTGCTTGTTCTTTCCAACCCTCCTGGGGAGGCGCTGAGATTGGCCCTTCCCTGACTGAAGGGCAGCTGCTGCCAAGGGAAACGTCCCCATCCTCACTCAGTGTTCCCTTTGCTTCCCTCATGTCCGCATCTGCTCTCCCGTCCAAGGAGCAGAGCTGCTTCTGCATGGCAGGAACGAGAACCGAGGGACAGGCAAGAGCCTGGCAACTTGGGCAGGCCTGCAGTTCTCATAGAGTGGGTAGTCAGAGATGGTTTACAGATAAACTGAGAGAGTTAGAAGTGATGGGTATTACCTCTGTTTAGACTGGTATTTTGTTATTAAGGGTCATATCATTGAATGTCTATTGTTCTCTTGATGCCATGGTATATTGATTGGTGTTTTCCATCTTGGATTTATATTTTGACATGACTTGTTCAGCTGATAGCTGGATAGCTGATATGTTGATGGAGTTGTAAGGATTCCTTACATTGTTACATTGATACTTGTGTAATTTATTAGATAGGTCTGTGATGTATGGCATTTATATATGTCTTGCTTTATGTTTATAGAAATTAATGAATGAATATATTTACATCTGTATATTTGTATGGATATGTATTTACAAAAGATTTAAATATGTCTTGAATCTCTCTCTCCTCAGTTTCATGAGGTTTCATAACCTCCTTGAGGTCACCTGAGCCCCATGAGGCCACTCCGTGTCACATCAGAGCCTTGGGTTCAAGAGATTCCAGGGCCTCAGAATGGTCTCCTAGGCCCCATGAGACCCTGCTGTGACACGCTGGAGCCTTGCTACCATGAGGCTCCATAAGTGCAGTTTTGTCTCCTGGGTTCCATGTGGCCCCTCTGCGTCACAAGAGACACTTGGTTAAATAAGATTCCATTGTGTCACAACAGTGTCCTTGGCTCCATGAGGCCCGGCTTTGTCACAATGGTCCTTGGTTCCACGAGACTGTAAAAAGTCTCAATAGTCTCCTTTGTTCAATTAGGCCCTGCTGTGTCACTTTGGAGCCTTGGTTTCATGAGTTTCCATAACCTCACCATGGACTCACTCTTGAGCTGCATTAGGCCCCACTCTGTCACACTGGATCCTTGGTTCCATGAGATTCCATGCCATGACTGTTGTCTCTTGGATTCCATGACATGAAGTCACAATAAGGACCTGGTTCCATTGGGTTCCAGACCTTAATTGGTTGTTTTATTCCATGAGGCCACGCTATGTCACAGTGGAGCCTTGATTCCGTGAGATTCCATAGAGTCCAAATGGAATCCTGTGCTCAATTAGGCCCCACGTGTCCCATCAGAGCCTTGGTTCCGCAATATTCCAATGCCTCACTCATGCCTCAGCAACCTAATAATGTTGTCCCATCACCCTCCCTGGTTTGCCTCCTGTTGTGCTAATGAGTGACGCAGGGACCCCAGGCAGGTGCAAAGAGTGCTCTTTATTGCTAAAAACTTGGCCTTTTAAGGTAGTTAGCTGGTTATTAGTTTACACAGTTTAAGGTAGAATAAACCCAAGTTAATCAACTACTATATGCCATGATGTGGACCTGCGGCAGTCACACCTCACAGCTCTCACATCTCTCAACTCTTACTTTAGTTGAGCCACTTTCCCACAGTTCCTTTTTACTTAGCCTAAGTAACAAGCCAAAGCCATGATTTTACAAGGCCTTTCCTTTATAAAACCTTACCTATTGGTAACGGCCCCCTCCTCCTTCTTTCCTTTTGATGCTGAGGCAACAAGACAATGCTTGAGCTATGCAAAAAGCTGTGGCTATGCAGGAGGAAGCAGTTCCTTTGTTACAGAGTATATGAATGAAACACTTTTTAGACATCAGGAAATTCAGCAGAACAAGCTAACTGCAAAAGCTAACCACAGGCTATTTGAGCAGCCAATCTTATAGAGCATGCACAGAAACAGAGGTGAAAAGTTCGAGCCCAAGGAAGACTTCTGAGCCTTCATCCAAAATGACCACCAGGGGGCTGATGACTAGCTTGTGCAGAAACCACGCATGTACTGCAAGGGCTTTTGTAATCATGTAATTAGAAAATACGTTACAATATGAAGGTTAGGAAAGTATAGCATGCACATTAAGTAAAAAAGGTATAAAAGCTATTAGTGTGCAAAGAATGGAGGAGTGAGATTGTTGTGGAGCTACTCCCTCTCACTCCTGGTGTCAAATAAATTCTGTAGGCCTTATACTATAGAGTTCTACGTTCTTGCTGTTATAAACGGCAGTTCTCCAATATTCTCTTTTAGAGGTTTATTGGAAAATGACAAAATGAGATTGAAAAGAGACAAGTCCCACAATCAAACGGCAGCTCTGAGCCCGGGTTTCAAGCTGCCAGGTGAACTAAGACCCCAGCCTCTATCGCACTGGGTCCCCCATAGTTCACACCAACCATCTCTCAAAGGTTAGTTTTTATAAGGTTTTTAGGCCCCAAGGCTAGTTTTCTGTCCAGTCTGAATATGCAGATAGGATTTCCATCTACCTGGAGTGAGAGTAGAATAGAATTCTGGGAAATCTGGTCACATCTCTGGATCTGTCTATGAATTATTCCTGAAGTCTTCGCTAAACATGTCTATGAATTATTCTTGAAGCTCCTGCCAGACGAACATATCTTGGTTTGGATTTGGTCTCAGCGAGTGTCAGAATTCCAGGAGTGATCGCATTTTCTGAGAGCTCAATCAGTTCTGATGGGCCTTAGTGATAATTATCTGGTGCCTCTTTAGCATGGTCCACCCCTCATTGATATGGAGAATACAGTTCTATAGTTCTATCGGCAGGCCAGTTACGTACCCCCCCGTTGGAAGAGCTGCGGGAGACAAGTCTCATGCTGTCATGATCAACAAGCCTCATTTATTGATTTCAATGTTATCATATTTATACAGGCAGTAATCAGCTCATACATATTGCAAAAGTATAGCTCATGATTGGCTATGTCTCTTATAATGCATGTATTTTTGCAGTTAGCCTTGCAGTTGCAACTTTCTTAAGCTTTTTGTACTTTCTCACATACCATGTATTATCAACTTCCTCGTTGCTATGGAACCTCTGTGCTCAAGGGCAGTGTTTTCTTGCCGTAGGTCACGTAGCCCTCAGCTACACTCTGACCGATTTGATATTAAATATGGCCTTTGCTATGCAGCCATTCATCTGCTAAATTCTCCACACTTCCCCCGTTTTCTTTTAGCACTAGCATAGAGGTGTTCTATTTGTCGTTTACTAACTTCATCAAAGCGTTTTGCAAGCATTTAAAAAGACAAGGCAACAATAATAACAACACAAAAATCACAATTCTTACTGTAATTAAATGCTGTAACAAAGAAGTTAGCTAAGGTCTTAAACTTAAACTTTTTAGCTAGTTATCAAACTTAAAGCTAGAGTCTTGCCGCAAATGTGCGGTAAGTGTGTGCAAAGTGTGCAGTTGTGCATGTATAGAGCTGGAGTGGTCTGACAAGTTCATACAACACATCTTTTCAAACATTTCACAACTGTACCTTTGTGCTAATAATACTAGGAAATTGCAATGCTGCAAAAAACTATATTAGGCTAAACATTGTGGCTTTTCTTGTTAAATTTCTTTTTATCTTTTTGTTTATGCTTCTCGGCTGCTATCTGTCTAAATCTGCAGCAGAGCTCTTCCTAATCTTGCGGTTTCACTGCCTACTGCTGAGGGATTTTACAGACAACATCACACTGCTTCCGTAATACTTGGGAAGTACTAAGAGCCTTAGCTCTCTATGTCAGATGCTCAAGTTCCCACCGAGCATATGCTAAGGCCTGTTGTTCTGTACTTTCAAATAATTGAACAGCCAGAGGAAATGGCAACTCAGTGCTTGACTCTAGAGTTTGCTGAACGTTTTCATTCTTCTATTTCTCTCTACAGGAAGCACACTACAGCTCTCCTTTGGTCTGCGTCTGATGGACCTATTTATCTCTCTCACAACCCTCACAATGTATTAGTAACTAAGCACAATGATTACGGTCTTAACAGTTCAAGCATGCACGAAGTCTCAATTCTCTAGTGTTATAACTAGCTAAGCAAGCAAGCATGTCAGTTGTTGTGGGGTTCGTACATCTACTTGGGCTGGACTAAAGACAGTCTGCAAAAAGGATCAATGTGGCTGAATCAGTATCTTTAGATGCAGCTGTATGTTCTTGACGGTCTCTATTTTGAGGCGGGCTCGCTGGTTTAACCCAGTGCGCAGGAATCTACTCGGAGCTTGTGGGGGTAGAGATACAAAGGTAACTCTTACTCTAGTAAAGCACTTTAGCTGGGCCTTTCTACACTCTTGTCTTAAGGCATTTATAGTTAACTTACATCTCAGCTTGTTCGTCTTTTTCTGTAATGGACTTGTCGGTGCGATGAGACACAGCTGCTGGAACTTCTGATGATCTAAAAATACAAAGATAATTTAGAACAAACAATGTTTTAGACAGCCTTTCTTGTACATCTAAAATATCTTTGAACTTCTCTAAATATCTTTTGAGTGTACTATTTGCTCTTTCTACTATAGCTTGTCCTCGAGGGTTGTGGGGTATCTCTGTCACATGTTTAACTCCCCATTGTTGTAGGAATCTCTGGACTCTCTGACCAGTATAGGAAGGTCTATTATCTGTTTTTACTTGATTGCAAACCCCCATTACAGCAAAACAGCTAGTTAGGTGTCTGATTACATGAGATCCCTTTTCCTCTGGTTGGGCAGTAGCCCAAACAAAGTTACTGTATGTGTCAATAGTGACATGCAAGTATTTCAGACGACTAAAGTTAGGCACATGAGTGACATCTATCTGCCAAATATCATTGACTGCTGTTCTCCGAGGGTTGACCCTTATACTTAAACCTACACCATTGTTATGATTTGCACAAATAGGGCAACTCCTGACAATGGCTGTGGTGTCTGCATGTGAGATCTGAAACTGTTTTTGCAAGCCCTTAGCTTTCTGATGGAACATGGAGTGGGCTTCTCTAGCTAGGGTGAACTGGGACATTGGTACCGTAACTGCAGTGGATACCAGTTTATCTGCTCTTTGATTTCTTTCCTTCAGACTAGTGTCTCATTGGTGGCTTCTAATGTGAGTAATAGAATAGGGCTCAGTCCTATTTCTCAAGGCACGCCTCAATTGCAAAAACAGTTCATACAGTCTCTTGTTCTGAACCTCCTTAATGGTGGCATCTTCGATTCTTGACACAACACCTACTACATAAAGTGAATCTGATACTACATTTAAGGGTTCACTTATGTGAGTCACTGCCCATACTACAGCTAAAAGCTCTAAGGTTTGTAAACTATCTTCAGGCTCTGCTTCTAGGATTTGCTGATGCCATTCTTTTCCTTTCTTCTAGACTACAGCCGCTCTGCGTGTCTTCTTTCCCGCATCAGTGAAGGCTGTTATGGCATTGGGAATAGGCTTTTCTTTCTTCAGTGGTTTGCTGATCCAGCTCTATTCACTAATCTACTTTAACATCCTGGGCACAAGAGACCCTGTCTCTATTTGCGCTCTTGAGGCTAGCAATGCTTCAGCTAGGTCGACAGAATTTAGAAGATACTAGTCTAGTGTGGCTTTTTCTATGGGCAGGTTAATTGTCGCTGGTTCTAGACCGTTGATCTCCATTACACGCATACGCCCCTTCTTGATTACTGCTGCCAAGTTTTCAATTTTTGTGGTTATTGTTTTCCTTTTCTGTAAAGGCGGTGAGATCTATTCTAGTACTCTCTCCCCCGTTTTCTTTTGAGGTTGGGTAACTGCTCTTAAGAGATGCATGTCAGCGTGCTAGATAGTGAGATGTAAAGGCAATTCAGGATCCATCTGTGACACAAAGCTTTTTAAAACACAGTCTATAATGTGCTGCAAGGTTTCTTGTTGTTTTTCAGTAAGTGTCACAGGAGTACAGGGATCAGTGCCTTTTAGCAAGGGCTGCAGGTCTTCCAACAGGTTGTTGGGAATGCTAGTGACACGCTTTAACCACTGCAAGTCACCCAAGAGTTTCTGAGCCTCATGTAATGTGCTGATTGTAGTACTAATTAATAGCTTTTGTGATTTAATCTTTTGTTCAGTAATAGTCTAACCTAGATATTTCTAAGGTGCAGTCTTTTGTACTTTTTCAGGAGCAACAATGAGGGAGAATTCTGCTAATGTTGTTACAATGTCTTCTATTTGCTCATCTGTGAATGGTACCTCCTGAGAAAACAGAATATCATCTATATAATGATAAATGATAGTTCTGGGCATCTTTTGTCGAAGTGGCTGTAGTGCAGTGTCAACATAAAGCTGACATAAGGTGGGTGAATTACGCATTCTTTGTGGCAGAACAGTCCATTCGAACTTTTTATCAGGTTCTCCTCTATTAATTGCAGGCAAGGTAAAAGCAAACTGTTTTGTGTCTTGTGGGTGTAAGGCAATGGTAAAAAAGCAATCTTTTAAATCAATGATAAGGATGGGCTAATTCTCCGGAAGCATAGAGGGGTTAGGAAGTCTTGGTTGCAGTGCCTCCATGGGTTCTATTTGACGATTGACAGCTCTCAAGTCATGTAATAGCTGATATTTTCTAGATTTCTTTTTTATCACAAATATGGGAGTATTCTAAGGGCTGGTAGACAGTTTCAAGTGTCCTTGTGCATATTGCTCTTGGACTAACTGATGAGCTTGCTCAAGACTTTCCCGTTTTAGTGGCCATTGCTTAACTACTACAGGTTCTACGGTAGTCTAAGTAAGTGGTAGCGGGAAAGTCTAAGCAATGGCCATTACTCTAAAGGGTGCTCATTGGTGAGGACGAGGCCCAATTGAGACAGGATGTCCCGGCCGATTAGGCATGCCACTGTAGGAGGAAGTGAAGCAATAGAAAATGATGCTGCAGCCTGCTTGCCATCTATTTCTACTTTGAGTACGGGTGTGCGGTTTGCCAGTGTCATTCTACCAATCTCTGTCACTGTGATAGCAGAGGGCTGCACTGGCCAGTCCGAGGGCCACTCTCTAGGGGCGATAATGCAGGTGTCGGCCCCCGTATCCAACAATCTGATCAATGTAATGCTCCGATTCTGAAAAGAAAGTCGACATGGCCTTTTTGGACGAGTTGTCAAATCAATAGTGAGCAAGGTTAACCTTCTAGTTGAGCCAAAGCTTCCCTGCCGTCTGGGATCTTTTTTTAAGGTTATCAATCTTTTTGTCATCTGTGGAAGCGGTATTAATTGAGCTAGCTGTTGTCTTTTTGAGATTTTTACTGGAGGGTAGGGGGTGTGAACCATGATCATAATTTCTCCTTCATAGTCTAAATCTATAACACCCGGTATTACAAACAGTCCCAGCATGCTTGCAGACGATCAGCCTAAGAGTAGTCCTCCGACTGGTTGTCTATTTATCAGGATAGGTCCAATTAGTCTTGTGGGGATTTTTTGTGGCTGACTGGTCATAATTGTAAAGTCTATTGAGGCTGCCACGTCCAGGCCGAGGCTTCCCCTGGTGGCTGGTTGTAATTGCTGTTGAGTCTTGATGGTACTGCAGCTGCAATTTGTGTCTTCACGCGGCAACTGCTCGGGCTGCTTCTCGAGTTTCCCGGTTTCCTGCGGCAGGCGCTAGTGTTGTGCGTATTGGATTGGCATTTTCCACACCAGACTCCTGTCGCTCCACACTCGCGGCGAACATGTCTAAAGCCTCCGCAGCAGAAACATTTCACACGGCTACCGTTGGTTGAGCGAGGGCGAGAGTTCTCTGCAGTGGCCACTTGGAGGGGCGCAAGAGCTGCCAGGACTTGAGTTTGCGCAGCTTTTGACTGCTCCTGTAATGACTTTGCTTGCTCTTGTAACCCCTCCCCTATCTTTTGCAAAGCATCTACTAAAAAAGCCTGAGAACCCGATGGAAGGGAAGCTGCCTTCTCTAACAAGTCTGGGATTGTCCAGTCCCCTGGCATAGTATTAATAAGGGTTCTAGTTGAGGAATTACAATTCTGTAGTACACATTGTTTTAGTAAGGCCCTTTGCATAAATTCGGCCACTCTAGCTTTTGTTATAGCATCTATTAGTTTATCTACGAAGGTGCCTAGTGACTCTTCTCTCTCTTGTTTTATCTTCATGTAAATGGGTGTACCCCCTGGCGTTTTAATTTTCTCTATGGCTCTCTTTTGTCTCTCTCCTCTACCCCCCGCCGGGCTAGCATAGTCTACAGCTCACACTTTTCTCTAGCCATAGCCTCTGCGGGGTCAGATTCAGCTCCTGGGACAGGCACAGGTTTTCTGGGGGGGTTGGCCGCCTGGGGAGGACAACGAGCTGACCTTTTGGGCTCATTAACAGTGTCGTCTGCCTCTTTCCAAGGGGGTGCAGATGATGCTGGAGCCGGCAGATTTACGGTTGTAAAAGCGGGGGGGGTTGGAGCACTAGCATTCTACTGCAATTCATAATCTTTATTCCTTTCTTGTGCAACTTTCACCTCCTCAGCTGCCTTCTTTTCTGCGCGACTCATTAACAATTCATTTTGCACCACTTTCTACAATTTACTCATCTTTTTAGCGGATTTATCATCTTCTAATACTAACTCCCAGAGCTTATCCTCGAGGTTTCTCCACTCTCCCACATCATGAACAGTATGAGAATTAACAAAGAAACCGTAAGAGGTAGCAAACTTAAGAAGCGAGGGGAGTTCTTTATCTAAGTCTATCCCCTTAATCTGCCTTTTCCTTAGAAATGCTGTAAATAAATCATATGCCGCTTGCCTGTCTATGCCGACGTCAGGTCTGTTGCAGCCCCTCTAGGTCTCGGCGGCACGTATCAGCCGAGCCCACCGCTGTGGTCACTCGGGACTCAGAGCCCCTTTTTGTGCTCTGTAGTCGTCTCTCTAGCTGCAGGACTTGAACTCAACGCAGCCTCCAACAATCGTGGTAGCGTGTCCCCCGTTTTCTTCTGGCCAGCAGAAACGACAGGGAGATATCACGTCGTCAGTCACCATTCGTTGGAAGAGCCGCGGGAGACAAGTCTCATGCTGTCATGATCAACAAGCCCCATTTATTGATTTCAATGTTATCATATTTATACAGGCAGTAATCAGCTCATACATATTGCAAAAGTATAGCTCATGATTGGCTATGTCTCTTATAATGCATGTATTTTTGCAGTTAGCCTTGCAGTTGCAACTTTCTTAAGCTTTTTGTACTTTCTCACATACCATGTATTATCAACTTCCTCGTTGCTATGGAACCTCTGTGCTCAAGGGCAGTGTTTTCTTGCCGTAGGTCACGTAGCCCTCAGCTACACTCTGACCGATTTGATATTAAATATGGCCTTTGCTATGCAGCCATTCATCTGCTAAATTCTCCACACCCCCCCTTGATGGTTTCTGTGCAAGGCGGTACCTTTAAACCATATAATTATTACAGTAAAAAAACCCCTCGAATTAAACTACATATTTATAACACTTGCCTAGTTTTTGGCCATCAGTACAGAGGGAATATATGAATGTTCCACAGTAGTCAAGGCTGGTCACTGAGGGATGTAACCAGGGCATGCCTGCCAAGAGGACCCTGTACCACAGGTGACCCTCACTGTTCAGCCAAATTCCCACCCACCCCAGGTTCTACCCCTTCAGCTCTGCTTTCTCCAATCTGGCTCTGAGGAGACCACAACAGACCATGTCACAGGCCTTGCTAAAGTCCTGGCACACAACACACCCTTCTATTCCCTCCCACAGGGGTTCTGCAGTCCCTGCCTTGTCCTTCCAGTGCCTGGAATGGCTGCAGGAGGATTTGCTACATCCTCTTCCCTGCTGAGCTTGACCAGTCTGACTCTCCCAATCCCCCTCCCTGCCCTGTTTGCAGACTGGTTCCATGTTTGCCTTTCCCAAGTGCCCAGGACTCTCTGGGACAGCTCTGGCCTTTTCAAGCAGTTTGAGAGAGCTCTCACAGTGACACTGCCCAGCCTTCTCAACATCCCCGACACCAAAGGCCTGTTCCACATCCCTCAGTTCCAGGTCAGTGCCCAGGACACAGCACAACCCTGTCCAGGTTCTCTAGGTGATTCAGAAGGGAGGTAGCTGTGATTTCAGAGACCCAGCACTCCAGTGTCTCTCTTTGCAGTCCATGGCTGTCTTGAGCATTTTCCCTGGAGCCTCCCTGCCCTGGATGTTTCTCTCCACTCAGTCCTAAGCACAGCCCAGCAAAGAACTCAGGTAGTTTCCCAGAGGAGATTACTCTTGAGTGAAGTGGCCTCAAGGCACTGTGCCACTGGAACTGTGCCATCCCCAAGTGCTTATGACGGTGCCTGTGCTCATTTGAGTTCATCTCCCCACACACACATGATGCACTGCTGAAGTCTCCTCAGTACAGAACAAGCACAGACCGCTGGCTTGGTCACTTGGTGCCCCTCCATGCAGAGACAAACATCCTCTTGCAGGTGAGGGCAGAGGCCAGTCCTGGCAATGGTAGTTGCAGGGGCTGGTGTGGGACAATTGCCCTGGGACACCTTCCCGGGCTGTCCCAGGAACAAAGCCACAGCCCAGGCCCAGCTCTGCTGTTCCCTCAGGTCCATCCCAGGATCTCTATCTTTGCCAGGACACTGCTTCGTGTCCCCCCCTGCACACTCCCCCTCTGCCCCAGGCACTGGGGTTTGCTTTGCAAAGGCATTCTGGAGCACATTCCTGACATTCCTGGCAGCCCTGGAGGAGAGCAAAGACTTCCTGCCCTGCCTCAGGGGATGCCCCTAGCTGATGGAACAGCAGAGGTGTCCAGCAGAGCCCATGGCCTGCCCTTGTCTGTGGTCACAGCAAGGACATGCAGCAGGACAGTGACCAAGCTGACAGAGCACTCCAGCCTTGCACCCACAGAAGGGCTGGGAAGGGGAGTGTGGAGCTGGGAAAAGCAGCTCTGAAAGGACCAAGCCCTGCTGCTCCCTGACAGAGCTGTTGTTCTTGGACTCTTTTCCCCTTCTCCCTCTAACTTCAGGCAACTCTGATTTGGGATCCTAGATAAACAAGGCACTGCAAGGTAGTTTATTTTGTTCAAATAAAGCCATAGTATAAATCTTGGTTTACAGAGCTTCTGGATCAAATTCAAGAGGCAGACAGGGAATTAGATGAGAGATGAATAAAAACATTTCATTGGGAAAACATTAAGGGAAGAACAACCTATTAACCACCATAAAAGACCTGAGAAGGCAGACTAGGCCAGTCATGAGTTCCATTCTGAAAACTATGCAGCGGAAAACAGGCACATTTTGGCTCTTTCCATCTCCCCAGACAGGATCCATGGGCCATCAAATACATTTTGCCATGAGGAAGGCAAGTGGGTAGGAAGAATTGGATACATTTGCCACATTGGGTTGTACCTAAACACTCTCTTTAAAGACAACAGAACAAAGAGGGGTCTTGAGCACCTGCAGAGAACATTTCAGTATGCAGGTGCTTCAGTATCACAAATCACAAAAGCTGAGAGGACCAGAAAAGCTGAGTTTAGTTAAGGAATGGATTGTGGCAGCCCAGTACTAAAGTCAGCTTCTCTGGACATCTACCCAGGTAAGGTTTGCCCCTCCCCATCCCCTCTGAGGAGCTTAGCAGGACAAGCTTAGAGCGTGGTTGGGCTGTAGAGCAGCTTCTGCCTTCAGAGATGTGAATGTTTGCTTAGCAATGCACCTGTTCTTCTCCAGGTCTGCTCTGAGGAGCTGAAGGTAATACATTCAGAACCCCTTCCCCTCCCATAAATCTTCCTCTGGAGTTTAAATTATTTGAGAGAGATGCTGGAATACCTTCTCTATTTTGGATTCAAGGGCCCTTGCAATCTCTTCTTTGTTTCCTGTGAAGAAAGAACAATGCCACTGGGTTACTGATGTTTCCTCCTTGAGTAGGAGACCAGCTATCTGGCACAACGTAGTGGTTTCAAGTTTGCCTATTTCTGTTTCCCAAATTAAATGTAGTGGTTTGAGTGTCTACTAAAATTACTTACTCTTTTTCTGCTGTGAGATAGGATCAGAAGAAAAGAAAAGCAGGCTCAAACCAGAAAAAGGTATAAAGAGAGGTTTATTAACAAAACAACAAGAAAGAAAAAATTAATAAGAATCAGAATGAAGCCTTCAAAACCCTTCCCCTCTTCCCTGACAGCTCTTTTTCTGTCTTATAGACAACATATAGAGACAAAACTTGGAACTCTATGTTAGTTTAACACTTCTAAAATAGTCTTCCATCAGTTCATTTAGAGAGAGAAACCTCTTTTGGTCTACCATGGAAACTTCCTACAAGACAGACAGTCCTCTTGTGGTTTTTACTTCTCACAAAAGCAGCCACTCAGGAATCTGTATTTTTGAAGTCCCTCCCATATTACGCAGCCTTCCCAACAACTTGCTTTACGGGCCATGCATACTCATGGGGTTCCATTTTAAAGATGAATGGTTCCAAAAGCAAAGGTTTTCTTCATTTCTAGGAACAGAGATCTTTTCTCTCTCTAGGGGCAGATCTTCATTTTTATCTCATCTCTCTCTGTTCAAGCTTCTCATAAGATCACAGCTACTTCAATATTTGCTTAGTCCACCACAAATGCCTTTGCTTATATCTACAATTTGAATACTCTCATCTCCCCAGTGCATATTTTCCCACAATTTAAAGGGATACTTAAAAAGGCTTTCACAAAAAGACAAAAGACACATCACAAAAGACTTTCAGCCTAAAACCAAGGCATTTTCTCATTCTCTTCCATCTAAGATGTAACTCTTCATTCACTGACTTCAATTTCTTCATACTGTCTCTCTATAGGTTTCCTCTCTGTCTTTTCTCTCCCTCAGAGAGGATTTAATGTTTTGCAAGTTTCATCTCTGCAAAGAAAGAGCTAACAGCCTGCAGAGTACATGATGATTTGTGGGAAACAGAAAAAGCAGAAAGCTTGCACAGCAGTGTGGATGTAAGGCTTAGAGTCAAAAAGATACCAAATTACAGACATAGAAAAATAAGACTGCTTTTGTGCTGTGTAGAGTAGGCCTTAGCAAGTAGAAAAATATTCTAAGCAAGATAATAGAAAAGTTTAATGAGGCTCTGTGCCTTGTTTATAGAAGAGTATAAAAACTTCCTGAACAGCAAAAAATATGAAACAAGCACCTATTGCTAGATATAAGGTAGGGCGTTGGGCGCCAGGCCTGAGGCCACGCTTCCTCTGACCGCTGTACCGCGGTTCCCAGCCTTGCCCGGCAGCCCTGGCAGGAAGCGTGCTCAGCTTCGGTAGGGCCCCGCGGAGCGGATCCGCAGGAGCCCACCCGGTGGGTCCTTGGCTCACGAGCAGTCGGTGTTGGTGAGAACGCAGCTTTGGCGAAGGAGGAGAAGGAGACTCTTTCTGGGGTGCAACAGGAACGGGTTTATTGTAGGAGGAGGGTGCCCCAGAGAAAAGCACGTTCCCTGGTGTGCAGGGGTTTAAAAGGCACAGGGGTTTGGGGGTGTGTTCAACGTAATTGGCCAATAATACAGAACCAGGGGAGGAGTTAGGGGGTGGGGTGATGCACAATGGTCCAATCCCTGGGAAGGAGTAGGGGATTTCCAGAACCTGTCCCAATCACGGGCCAAACCTCTCAGACCTTTCCAGAAGGGGGAGAGGCCTCCTGAAAGACAGACAGGCTCTGGTGGGGAGGGGACAGTTGATAGGCAGGAGGGTTGTCAGGGAAACAGTAGGTTCTGGAAGGGACAGTCCAACTGTGATCACAGCAAGGAATGGGGGGAGCTTGGGACAAACCATTTAACAAAACTCAATAACAAAATTATACAAAACTAAAACTGATAAACACAGCTCAACGCACCACTACATACGCGTAGTTTTAATGATTGGTTTATGCAGATGTCTGTAAGCTCTTAACAATTTGTTATTGGTTAGAAAACTTTTAAAAGACCTTGTAACATAGAGAATTTCTGTTGACAAGAGGTGAGCTGTTGCCATCTTTCAATTGTCTCACCCTGTTCTGAGACTGATGTCACAATAAAGCTCATGGAAATGTCTCCTAGCAGTCCTGTCCCATTATTTATAAATAGTTATTATCCAATTTTTCCAGGCAGTGGCCAAAGGTGGTACATTCAGGCTGTGCCAGGGCTGTGCCAGGAACCCCAGGGGCCCCAGCTGTACACAAACTCCAGCTACAGGTCCACTCCACATGGCTGGGCCCCTCTCCCCTTGGTAGCGGCAGCCAGAGCTGTCTGTGGTGAAGGTTTCTTTAGAAAGCCGGGCTGGGGGAGGGGAAGAGGCCTAGCTCCTGGCAGGAGCTGCCTGGCCATGCTAGGTCTCCTGGGGGCGATGATGGGGGCATGGCTTAGTGGCAGAATGTTAACAGCCACTCCGTCCGATCCAGCCAGGACAGGGCTCCTCCCCTCCCCCTGCCCAGCAGTCACCTGCTCCCAGCCTGGGGCCTGGTGGGCTTCCTGGGAAGGGGCCTGGCCCTGCATAGGGCCTGGCCGGCCTGGCGCTGACGCAGCAAGGAAGGAGTCAGGCCTGCTTGTTACCTGCTCCAAGGCCAGATGGAAAAGAAGACTTTTTCCAACATTTCTCTGATTTTAACTCTGTGTATTCACAGAGGCATATCACTTTTCTAGTGGCTATACCAGATGTCAATATTCAAACCTAGTCACTGATTGGTTTTGCTGTAACTTCCTTGCAAAACCTGCACACCCAAGGATGTTCAAAGCCTCTGATTTAATGCCCCTGACAGAGAGTCTCTTATTAGGACTCTCCTATGGGTTTGGTCTTTTTCCTCCCTCATTCCCCCTTAGAAATCCTCACCTCACAGGAATTCCATTTGGCCATGAAGGTAGAAACTGGAAATGGTTCCCCCTTTGTCCTCTGACTTTTGGCAGGAAGGGGACAAGAAATCAGAGCAAATCTTTACCTGTTTTCAACATAATTTGAACTTTCTATAGCTCAATGAACAGGGCTCCAGCTTTGAAAAGTAGGCCACTGTGGCAACGTGGCAGAATGGTGAAATGCTGCTACCTTCTTGAAGGATCTCCTTCAGAAGCTGCTCAGAGTAGGCCATAGGAACAGCCATTTCAAGTCCACACACATACACACGCCTCAGAGGAGGAAAGACAGGAAGGGCCTCCTGTATGATACGTTCCAGCAGGGTTTATTTCACCATGCCAAAGGGATCAGGGACAGAAGATCCAGACCATATGGTGCTCGGTGGTTAAGTAAGGAGTCAGGAACCTATAGTCTGAGGACACACGGGTGGTACAGGGCAGGGCAAGAGTCCGCAAACATATAGGGGAGGATGGGGATAAACAATTGCAAAGGGCAGGGTCCATTAGCCACTGGGGAAGCAACCCAAGATAGATTGGCAGTAGTTATGCAAGGCACCATTAAAAAAGCCTTCTTTTTCAGCCCTCTCAGAGAAAACTATACAGTAAATCTTTCCAGGGCAAAGCCTAGAAGTTTCCCTGAAGGGATTTTTAGGGTTCCCACAGGCCACAGACTTAATTCTAAGCCAACAATG
Source organism: Acrocephalus arundinaceus (assembly GCA_021534815.1). Classification (NCBI taxonomy): domain Eukaryota; kingdom Metazoa; phylum Chordata; class Aves; order Passeriformes; family Sylviidae; genus Acrocephalus; species Acrocephalus arundinaceus. The sequence goes on from JAJEOU010003009.1 coordinate 126,811, forward strand.
GTGTGAACCAGCAGGAATTCCAAGCCTTTCCCTGGACTGCCCTGGGTTGCTCCTTGCCATGGCTTTGCTGGCTGCAGCTGGAGCAAGAACAGGACCCATGGTCAGGGAAGGCCGATCATTCCTCAGCTTTCCCTGCCCTGAAGGCAAGAGGCTGTTCCCAACACATTTTGAGTCCTGCAGGAGCCAGCCCCAGGGGCACAGTCTGGGGCCAGCCAGGCCCACATTGGTGTCTGGCCTCCAGCTGACCCCGTCTTCTTCCCAGCACCAGCTCTTACAGGCAGAGCTGCTCTCCACAGGCCCTGCACTCACAGACACATCCAGGCTCTGCACAGGGAAGCTCCTCTCCCTGCTCATCGTCAGTAGGGAAACAAGGCCGATCTGACATGTGCTTGAACATGGGACCAGCAGTGGGGAAGCAGGAGATGGGCAGTGGGTAAAGGGAGACAGACCGGGACAGGACTTCAAGGGCACAACATTTACAAGTATCAGGCAATGAGAGAACTCCCAGCGCACACCCTTTAGCAAAGATAAGGGAAACGAGAGGGACTTTGACCACCTGCACCTGCAGAGAATACGTCAGCACGGAGGTATTTCAGTGCCATGGATCAAAAAGCTGCTCTCCAAGTAAGGACTACCCTGCTTCACCACCTTTGAACAGCTGAGCAGGATGAGCTCACAGGGTGGTTGGCCTGTACAGCACCTTTTGCCTTCACAGACACCAATGTCTGATTGGTAATGCACCGCTCACCTATCTTCTCCAGGTCTGCTCTGAGAAGCAGAAGATCACGCTTTGTGGACTCTGGCCATTTACTTATCTCTTCTTCCAGAGTGTGAATTCTTTGGCAGAGATGCTGGAATATCCTCATCATACTTGATTCCAGGGCCCTTGCAATCTCCACCTCTTCATATCCTGTGAAGAAAGAATGACGTCACTGGGTGACTGATGTTTCCTCCTTGAGGGGAGATCAGCTATATGACACAAGGATATCCAAAGCCTCTGATTTAACGTCCTTGACAGAGGCTCTTTTATTAGGGCTCTCCTGTGGGTTTGGTTTTTCATCCTCCTGCACTCCCCCTTAGAAATCCTCACCTCACAGGAATTCCATTTGGCCATGAAGGTAGAAACTGGAAATGGATCCCCCTTTGTCCTCTGACTTTTAGCAGGAAGGGGACAAGAAATCAGAGCAAATCTTTGTCTGTTTTCAACATAATTTGAACTTTCTGTAGCTCAATGAACAGGGCTCCAGCTTTGAAAAGCAGGCCACACGCTTAATTCTAAGCCAACAATGGTGTGAACCAGCAGGAATTCCAAGCCTTTCCTTGGACTGCCCTGGGTTGCTCCTTGCCATGGTGTCCTAGGTTACAATGTAAAATTGTGCCCAGTGTTTGTATTCTATCCCCATGAGCCGTTGGAGCCAGGGTGGGGCAGTGTTTTCCTTATCTTCTGTTAACGAGCCTAACAATGCCTTGCCCATGACTCATAGATAACTTCCTCCGGGAGTTATCTCTGTTTAATGGGCCATCAAGGACCCACTGCATGACTCATAGAATGAGATCATCCCATTGTGAGATGCTCCGCCCCGGGGGAGGAGACAAGCATTCCCACCTGGATAAATCCAGGGTTTGGGACAGCACAGGCACCTTTTATCCACTGGACTCCCAGGGGAGACAAGAGCTACCAGACGTTTCTACAGGAATCACTGCTTCAACAAGACCATCTCATCTGGACTGCCACTACCACCCTAACAGGGTGTCAGGTTGTATTCTGACTCTGTCAGTGGGGTTTTTTTTTTTTTTTTTGTACTATTACTTTTATTTTAATTTGCTTTCATTTATTTCTTTTCTTTTCCTCTTATTAAATTGTGTTGGGGGTTAGACTTGTTTATCCTTTTCACCTATAGAATTTTTTCCCAAGAGTTGCAAGGCAACTGATTGCTGGGTACTTATCAGTACTCAGGTGAAAACAAAGCATGGAAGCTAGCACTTGGCTACACCCTTTGTCTGCGGGAGTTTCCCCCGAGGGGTGGGGGGGAGAGAAAGATGGGGCTGGGGGGGGCAGCTTCACTTTTGGTGTGGTCTACGTCGGGAGCGGACGGGGCTGCCGCTGCCGTTGCTGTGTGAGTTTCTCACTGGCACCACCGGGATCTGATCCTGGAGAGAGAGAGCTACTATCATCTGCTCGTGTGCCCAGATCCGGATTCCTCTTTTTGCTGCCCTGCTGGAGCTGCCTCGGCTGGGCATCCTGTCCCACTGCCTCGGCGTTGTTTTAGAGCTGCACTGCACCGCAGGCCCGCACTGGCCTCCCTGCCAGACATCTCTGCCCTCCAGTGACCACCGACAGAGCTCCAAACTTCATCCGATCCACCAGCCCGGGATTCCCCACCGTTCCAGCTTGGTACTTTTCTTTGGAGTCCCCCAGAGACCAGACTGCCCCGGGTTTTGTGGGACCAAGCTCCGTCAAGGACCCTGGTTCTGTTTTCGCTATTAATTGCTGTAGTTGTTGTTGTTTGTTTGCCCTGTTATACCTATTAGTAAAAAACTGTTATTCCTATTCCCATATCTCTGCCTGAGAACCGTTTTAATTTTCTAAATTATAATAATTTCAGGGAAGGGGATTTGAATTATCCATTCCAAGAGAGGCCCTGCCTCTCTTTTAGAAGATACCTGTCTTCTTTCAAAACCAAGACAAATTGTGTTTCTGACTTGGAGTCTTTCACTGGTTTTGCTTTCAAACCAGCACACATGACTTTGCTGGCTGCAGCTGGAGCAAGAACAGGACCTGTGGTCAGGGAAGGCCGATCATTCCTCAGCTTTCCCTGCCCTGGAGGCAAGAGGCTGTTCCCAACACATTTTGTGTCCTGCAGGAGCCAGCCCCAGGGGCACAGTCTGGGGCCAGCCAGGCCCACATTGGTGTCTGGCCTCCAGCTGACCCCGTCTTCTTCCCAGCACCAGCTCTTACAGGCAGAGCTGCTCTCCACAGGCCCTGCACTCACAGACACATCCAGGCTCTGCACAGGGAAGCTCCTCTCCCTGCTCATCATCAGTAGGGAAACAAGGCCGATCTGACATGTGCTTGAACATGGGCCCAGCAGTGGGGGAACAAGAGAAGGGCAGTGGGTAAAGGGAGACAGACTGGGACAGGACTTCAAGGGCACAACATTTACAAGTATCAGGCAATGAGAGAACTCCCAGCGCACACCCTCAGCAAAGATAAGGGAAACGAGAGGGACTTTGACCACCTGCACCTGCAGAGAATACTTCGGCACAGAGGTTTTTCAGTGCCATGGATCAAAGAGCTGCTCTCCAAGTAAGGACTACCCTGCTTCATCACCTTTGAACAGCTGAGCAGGATGAGCTCACAGGGTGATTGGCCTGTACAGCACCTTTTGCCTTCACAGACATCAATGTCTGATTGGTAATGCACCGCTCACCTATCTTCTCCAGGTCTGCTCTGAGAAGCAGAAGATCCCGCTTTGTAGACTTTGGCCATTCATGTACATCTTCTTCCAGAGTTTGAATTCTTTGGAAGAGTTGCTGGATATTCTCCTTCAGCCTCAATTCCAGGGCCCTTGCAATCTCCATCTCTTCATATCCTGTGAAGAAAGAATGATGTCACTGGGTGACTGATGTTTCCTCCTTGAGGGGAGATCAGCTATATGACACAAGGATATCCAAAGCCTCTGATTTAACGTCCTTGACAGAGGCTCTTTTATTAGGGCTCTCCTGTGGGTTTGGTTTTTCATCCTCCTGCACTCCCCCTTAGAAATCCTCACCTCACAGGAATTCCATTTGGCCATGAAGGTAGAAACTGGAAATGGATCCCCCTTTGTCCTCTGACTTTTAGCAGGAAGGGGACAAGAAATCAGAGCAAATCTTTGTCTGTTTTCAACATAATTTGAACTTTCTGTAGCTCAATGAACAGGGCTCCAGCTTTGAAAAGCAGGCCACACGCTTAATTCTAAGCCAACAATGGTGTGAACCAGCAGGAATTCCAAGCCTTTCCCTGGACTGCCCTGGGTTGCTCCTTGCCATGGCTTTGCTGGCTGCAGCTGGAGCAAGAACAGGACCCATGGTCAGGGAAGGCTGATCATTCCTCAGCTTTCCCTGCCCTGGAGGCAAGAGGCTGTTCCCAACACATTTTGTGTCCTGCAGGAGCCAGCCCCAGGGGCACAGTCTGGGGCCAGCCAGGCCCACATTGGTGTCTGGCCTCCAGCTGATCCCGTCTTCTTCCCAGCACCAGCTCTTACAGGCAGAGCTGCTCTCCACAGGCCCTGCACTCACAGACACATCCAGGCTCTGCACAGGGAAGCTCCTCTCCCTGCTCATCGTCAGTAGGGAAACAAGGCCGATCTGACATGTGCTTGAACATGGGCCCAGCAGTGGGGGAGCAGGAGAAGGGCAGTGGGTAAAGGGAGACAGACCGGGACAGGACTTCAAGGGCACAACATTTACAAGTATCAGGCAATGAGAGAACTCCCAGCGCACACCCTTTAGCAAAGATAAGGGAAACGAGAGGGACTTTGACCACCTGCACCTGCAGAGAATACGTCAGCACGGAGGTATTTCAGTGCCATGGATCAAAAAGCTGCTCTCCAAGTAAGGACTACCCTGCTTCATCACCTTTGAACAGCTGAGCAGGATGAGCTCACAGGGTGGTTGGCCTGTACAGCACCTTTTGCCTTCAGAGAGATCAATGTCTGATTGGTAATGCACCGCTCACCTAGTTCCTCCTCCACGTCTGCACTGAGGAGATGGACCTCACAGTGTGTGAATTTCTGTAACTCCCTGAATACTCTATTTATAGGTTCCATTTGTTTCAGGAGGTAAAGGAAGATCTCGTTCTTCTTCGATTCCAGGACCTCTGTGGTCTTCTCCTTCTCTCTCATTCCTGTAGAAAAAGATGGGTGTCAGTGGGAAACTAATATTGCTAGTCTGAGTAGGAGACTACCCATCCTGCCTGAAGATGGTCAAATCCTTTGTTTTAAAGTCTCTTTTTAATGGTCTCTTCTTGGCTCTTCCTACAGGCTAGTCTTTAATTTCCTCTCCTCTGCTGGAACTCTGAAGACTGAAGACTTTGAGCTTTCTGAATTTAAGGGAGCCAACTCTCAAGTAAACACCACATTTGACCTGAGACCTTGGAAAAAGCTTTAAAAATTTAGTTAATAGCATGGAAACTGTGTGTGCATAGTTTGGATAGTATTGTGTAATATGTGTGAAAAACTTGGATTTGGGATTTTATTGTATGGTGATATATGGGAGCCAAGATGGAGAATTTTGGATGTGGGTTAGTTGTCTTTTTTGCACCTTCTTCTTCCTTCTTTTCCAGGAACCTTGGTGGTTTTCTGTTATTGGGTGAAAGAGGTCTGCATTGTGGATTTCAGGTGATCACACTTGAGTTAGAAGCATAAATAATATAGATGTCGACTGTTTATTCAATAACTGGGACTTAAATAGCCTTGAACAGACACCATTTTACCTCACTTTCTCGGCTTCTTAGAGAGAGCTCACATCTCGTGAGTTTGTAATAGATAAAGATAATAAATTTCAGAGTGAGACTTCAACAACATCTCCTCAGTTTTATTTGCCCTGACCTTGGAGCAAGAAAGAGCCAGGAACTCCCACACTCCTCCAGGCTGTACTGGTGTGTGCTGAGAAAACCCCACTGCCAGGGCTGCTCTGTCCCCTGGGAGCCTGGGGTCATGGGCATCTGTGTCGGGATGGTGAATATGAAAAAAGGCTGGCTGAAGGCCCATGGAATTGGAGATTTAGGGACAGGTGGGATTGTTTATCTGACTATACTGGGCCCTTATGCACAAGAGGCCTATGGATCTTCTTGCTTGGCAGGGTTTAGTTTCCAGGTAGTGTGGGCAAGGACTGGCACTCACCTGTACAGAAGGGCTTCTGCCTTTTGCCCCTGGAGGAAAGCCCAGGATGAAATTCCTCCTCCAGTGGTCCATGAAAGGAGAGGAAATACCAGAAGGGATGTGCTATGTCTTTGAAATCATTACCACTTGCAGGGAACACCCTCTGCTAGAGCAGGAAAAGAACAGAAGTTCTTTGCACTTCTGTCTCTTGTCCAAGGCAAACATCCCTCTGGCCAAAGTCATCCCATCCCGAAGGCCAGGCCACCTCCTATACTCTGGGAGGGATTCAGCAGGTAATGTGCTCAGGGGAGAAACTTCCACTGGCCTCACTTCTCCCAGGGATAAGACATTGCATCCCAAGGCATGAGAACAGACAAGAGAAATGGGATCCAGCACACTTACTTTGTACTTCGAGTATCAGGTCTGCAGTTGTCTTTACTGCACTGAACAGAGCCATCGAAGCACCTGCACATCAGGTTCATATAAAAATAAAATTTAAAAGAAAAACAGGACATTTAACAAGGACCTTTCCCTAAGGGACACTAGGACTGCAATGAGCAGGTTCTGGGGCAGAGCACATCCCACAGCTAGCCCAGGCACCATGAGATCCTGTGGACCCTCAAAGCCCATTGAGGCTCTCCTGGGCCAGGAAGCTGCCTTGGCTGCCACACCACTCAGGCCCCACACAGGCACAGTCCCACCAGAGCACAGCCACCCATAAGAGGGTGAGTCCTGATTCACATTCCAGGAGTGGAGAGAGACCTCTCAGGTGCCTTCACTGTCTGATGGCACATTCCCTTCAGACTGACTCCTCAAAGCCTTGCTCAGCAACACCCCCTCCTACAGTAGCATGTGTCTCTTGTCAAAGAAGGTCCCCCCTCTGACCAAATTCATCAGTTCATCCCACCCCAAGGCCAGGCTGTCTGCTGTGCTCTGGAAGCAGTTCTGAAGGTTATGTGCTAGAGGGAGAGATTTCCACTGGCCTCACTTCTCTCAGGGATAACATACGGCATCCCAAAGGTTCCCAAAGATAGCCACAGACAAAAGGAATGGAATCCAGCACACTTACCTATTACTTCGACTGCAAGCTTAAACTTCGACATTCCTTTTCACTATTAGGTTCCCATGAAAAGAAAAAGGAAAATGAAAAAAGGGAAACTTTGCAGTGCTATTTCCCTAAGGATTTCAACAATGCATTAAAAAGCTTTTTTGGGATGCACATATCTCTTATACTACACAAACCTCTGATCTACTCAGGATTTTTTAAATTACTTATTTTCCATCACTGTCTAAGCAGAAGAAATGCAGCTCCTACCAGATTCTCCTGCCGTGTCCTCAGTTCTTGCCTCTTGTGTCCTTTTCTCAACGTTCACTCTGCAATGCAAGGGAAAAGAGGGGCAAAATCTCTGTGGTGGGCAAGGACTAGAGAAGGGAAGGCAGTTAATAAGATATTCTGTTGTACTCCCAGCTGGCCCCTAACCTATCTCAGCTGCGCTAGAGCTCCCTGAGAATTCTCAAACCAATACACATGGTCTCCCTTGGTCAAAACAAAGACCTTCTGCCTTTGCAGAGAAAAGAACCATGTGTTCAACCCCAGCTACAATTTTCTGCAGAGAAAGGGGACCGCTGTTGATACCTTCAAACTCGAATTCTGGAGGTTATCCTGATCAGCTCTGAAGAAATCTGTGGAGATGGGACAGTGGTGGATTGGCCTTGGCTGGCTGACAGATGCCCACCAAGCTGCACCTCTCACTCTCCCTCCTCAACTGGACATGAGGAAAAAATATGACTGAAAAGCCCACACAAAGCCTGGAACATCCCTCACCTGTTGACATCATGGGCAAACCAGACTTAATTTGAGGACAACTGCTTTGCTTTCTTAGCAATTCCGAATAGAGTAGCAAAGTGAGTAACAAAGGCAAAACTGAAATCACCTCACTCTTACTCTCCCCTCCTCCTGGTTGTGAACATATCTGGTGCAGGTGGCTGGGGGCAGCTGCAGTGCCAGGTGCAGGTTGAGCTCTGAGTGGGAGCCTGAGCCCATGAACTGCCAACAAAGCACAAAAAAGGGCACCAAGAGCATTGGCACAGCCAGGGAAGGGACAGAGACATCTGTCAGGAGCCAAGGGCTTGGGAGGAAGAGCCCGACTTGAGCCTTGGGCACTCAGTGAGAGGATGACACCGAGGGGTTCCTTTGTTGGGGTCCCTCCTTGGGGGCACCAGCTCGGGCTGTTCCTGTGATGTGAATCAATGGCTTTATGGAACAAGACATGTGCTGTGGGAAACCTGGGCTGGAACTGGGGAGGACACAGCATCTGAGTGTGGGAGTGGGTGCTGTGGGGGAGTCCAGTGGACCCCATGTCATAGTTTGACCTGCTCTAGGAAGTAAGAGAGTGTTAGTTCAGAAGTTAGCACCCTGTGAACCAATGAAAGGTCATTTCATCTCTGTGAACACACACTTCAAAGGGGTAGAGTGTCCTCTTTAGTCTTCTGGTGTTCAGAGAACAAGCAAGTCCCCCTCCTCCTCCTGGCTCTGGAGGGGGAGGAGGGGCCCCCCCTAGCCAAGGCCAGAGCCTGCCATGCAGCCTCTGCCTAGGGGGAGTAAGCCTAGACAGCAGTTTGCCAGCTTGCTAGCACAGCTGTCTGTAAGCTTCGCTGCTGTCAGATCTAAGCCAGCACAGATGCCTGCGAGCTCTAGCCTTAGCTAAGCACCACCCCCCCTCCTCCAGACTGGGGAGGGGGGAAAGAGTACTGTCTAGCCCGCCAAGCCAACTGAGAATAGAGAAGTAGAAGATCTAACACTTAAGATGTCTTCAAGTCTTCCGTGCCGAGCCCCGCCCTGCCACCCCCCTCCCCAGAGTGTTAAACCAGCGCTGCTGTATCAGACGATTCATCAGTTGTAGCTTCTGTAAGTGATAAGAGAAAGAGCCTAAGACTTGTAATGCCAGCAGAAGATAAGAAGAGATGATAGAATACCTTTTAGCCAGACTTTCCTTATAGTAGCCATAGAGACTGCATTAATGCTCCTGTAACTCATTAAAACTGAGTCTAAAGAAATGCAAAGTTAAGCACTGTGTAGTAAAAATGCCAGTGCCAAAGTGAGTGAACAGAAGATTAAGAGAGTGTAGTAGTGCCCTCAGAAGAGGCTTCGGTTCTCAAAACCCTTTGCCCCAAGAAAGAAATAAAGAGGACTTGTGTCCCAAAAGCATCCTTAAAAGAGAACCCTACAAGCAGTTTCTAGTCCATAGGTAGTAGTGAGAGCACCATCCATTAGAAAAGAAGATTTCTCAAATGTACATTTCCTCTGTATAAAGTAGGTCATTTATAAAGAGTGCAGGCCACAAGAGACTGTGTTTCGTGTAAGAGTTTCTATAAAGCACAAAAAAGACTCCTCTCCCTTAATATTTTAAGCTAAGAGTTCCAAGTTTCGTCTCAGAAAGTTTTAGTAAGAATTTTAGTAAAGGAGAAGAGTAGTTTAAGAAGTTCTTTTCACTTCTGATTTTGTTTCTTCCTGTTCCTCTTTCCTATATAGTGTGAGTTAATAAAGTTTTCTTTCTATTTCTAAGTTAGAGCCTGCTCTGTTTTATTCCCAGTCTGTCTCACAGCATTATTTTAAAGAACTATATTCTCATGAGTGCGCTGGCATCAGGCCAGCAACTCAAACCCATGACACCCCATCAGGTCCCTGGAGCTGCTGCTGCAAAGGAGCTCTGGTGCCAGCATTGAAGGTCTGTGGTGGTGAGAGTGTGATGGCCAGAGAGCCTCAGGAATGGTCAGACTGGGAAGTTTCCTTAACATCCTCTTCTGCAGACCTGGCAGCAGAAAGCATGGCCTCACTGACCCTTCCAACAAAGCCACCTGTCCCTTTGGACCAGATTCATCAGAGCCACAATGATGAGGTAAAGGTAGAAAGCAGAAACAGGAACTGATCAGGAACAAGGAAAGGTCTGCTCAGGACACAGCCCACTGCTGTACTCTGCTCTCCCTCTCCTTATTGCACTCCATTTCCCTGTGCTGTCTGCTCCTTGAGACTCTTTGTTTTCCTTGCCAGGGCCATGTTCCAGAGAAGGAGGACCTGCTCAAAGAGCCATGAATTAGGGAACCCCTTGCCAAAAGCTGCTGCATGTCAAGAAACCTTTCCTGGTCAGAAAGAACAGAAGTCAAGATCTAGGTGAGAAAGCAAGCTCCACTGAGGACTAGACATAGAGAAATGCTAGCAGGAATCCATCATAAGTCACAAGCCCCAGGGCCTGTGGGTGTCCCTCAGGTCTAACCCCAGGACTGAACCCTGCCTTGTTTCTTCCAACTACCTTTTCAATTTTGCTCTAGTCAGAAAGAAGGGAAAGAATATAAGTGGCATAAAACACTCAGTATTGGAGACTTTTTTTCTCTTGAAAGCAGAGCAATAGAGTGACAGATTCTTAAATATTAACAGTGAATATGATGTACACATGGAGCTGTCCTGAATATGCCTCTGCTATTGATAACTGATGAACACAGACATTTAGCTCAGATCACTCATGGAAAGATGGTTGTGATTCCAGGAATGAGTGACTCTACTTCTCATTGTCAGAAAGAAATTGTTCTCCCTGTCTTTCTCTCATATTTGGAAGGAGCCTTGACAACTGGTTTAGACAGGAAACTTATTTTATGCAGGATCAGATCTGCAATCCTCAGCCAAAGCTGAGGCTTTGAGGGGAAAAAGGAAAGGAAGGGGGAAAGAGAAGAGAGGAGGAAAAGGAAAAGGCAAAGGCAGGGAAGGGAGGAGAAAGAAAAATAACAGCAAGGAAAAAAAAAAAAGAAAAAATGAGAAATTTTCTATTCTGCGCTGTCAATGAGGCCTCTGTTGGCCAGAGACCAACAGACTATGAGTGGGAAGAGGAAACAGACTTTGAACGGGAATTCCATGAAATATTAACTCTGTAGTCTCCCTCCAACCCCTCTTGGCCAGATCCCCACCCTCTGCAACAATGCTGGACCTTGATGAGGCAAAGACACTGAAAGCCCTAGGGGCTCTAGAGGGCAGTGTTGGAAATAATACAACTTTCAAAAGTTTTTATTTTATTTCTCTAGTCAGGCTTGGTTTGCCTTTGCCCTGGGGAGAGGAATTTAAGTGTTTTTCTGGGGACATTGCACCACTCAGTACAGGAAGAGCTTCACATCTCAACAGACTAGGAGTAGCACAAAAGATGCACAAAAAATAATGACCATCAATGCCCATCAACAAATATCAACTCCAGATGTTGCCCCCTGGCATGGTTGGAGACACCTGGTCTGGAAAAGACTGATAAGTGAAATAAGGAATGAGGACTGAATTAGCATTGGACATGAAGGAATCTGTGGCAAATAAGAAACCAAGTATTAGAAAAATTGTGTAATTTGGGACCAATGAATGGGAACTGATTTGAATTTTTTGGTGTATAACTCTGCAGAATGCCTGGTAAAAGGCATGTGTGTATGGAACATTTTCCATGGCACATCCTGAGCTACTTCACCCTTCGGGGCTGCTGCCCCTGCCATTACCTGATTCAGCATCCAAAATTCATTAAAGTCTTCTCCTCTGGACCCCCAGGTCTGTGCTTTGCTGGTGGCCTTAGTCCCTGCCCTTTGGTGCCTGGGACCCCACTATTTCCTGGTTGTGACAGCCCAGGCTGGCACTGATGAGCACATCCCTGACCAGCTCTTCCTTGTGGGCCAGGACCTGGTCCCTGTGAGCATCCTCCCTATTCACCTACCAGGCAGCTCTGCTGAGCCATCATTCCAAGATCTCCCATGCTGTTGGAACCCTGTTGCTTTGCCTGGCCATGAATGCCAGAGCAGTTGCCACTCCCCATGGGAACTTGCTCTCTGGCCTGGATACTTCTCCAGGTTGCTCCCAGAGCTCTTCAGCCAACTTCCCCTGATCAAGTAGTTTCAACTGCCAAGACACTGTCCCCTTTCTCACCCTTTCACTGCTCACTCACACAAGTCAAATTAACCTTTGCCTAACCTGTTGAGGAGCTCCATGTATCCCAGCTGCTCTTCAGAACTCCTGTCCTCATCCTTCCTGACACTCCCTCTGTCAGAGCCTCTCCCCTTTTGCTGCATTCCACCAGTGCTCAGGCACAGCCTTTCCAACCATTTAGGGATGGTTTCGGCTAAGAAAAAAAATTATGTAGGGAGCTTCTGAGCTCAAAGCCAGCCATTTCAGGTTCTTGGGGGCTCAGAAACTCCCATTCAGGAGCTTTTGGGCTCACAATCAGTGACTTAGGAAGCTTATGGTGTCTCAAACACTGCTTTAGAAAGGTTTTGGGCTCAGAAACAGTCAAAACTTCAGAAAGCTTTGGGGTTGAGAGATGTCAATTAAGGGAGCACGTGGCTCAAAACCACATGGATTTGGGGAGCTTTTGGCGTCAGAAAGCCCCCTCTAGCCAGCTTTTGACTCAACATTTAAATTTAGGGAGCTCTTGGGCTCAGAAACACATGTTTATGCAACTGCAGTGCTCAGAAAAAGCAATGCTGGGAGCTTTGGGGGTCAGAAAGAGCATCTTGGGGAGCCTCAGAGCTCAGAAACACCCATTTCATGAACTTTGGGGCTCAGAAAAAACAATATCCAGAAACTTTGGACACAAAAGCTGCAATTGAGGATTCTTTGGGGTTCCGCAACACCATTGCAAGGAGTTTTTGGCCTCAAAACCAGCCATTTAAAGAACTTCACAGATGAGAATGAAAAAGGTTTGGGTGTATTTGGACTCAGAAACAGCCACCTCAGGAGCCTTTGGGACATGAAACAGCAATTCAGGATGCATTTGGGTTCAGAAACACTGATTTACGGACCACTAGGACTCTAAAATACTGATCTAGGAAATCTCAGGCTTGAAAACTCCTGATTTGGAGAATCTGAGCTTGAGAAAAAATGATGTCAAAAGCTTTGGAAGCCAGAGAAAGTGATTCAGGGATATTTTCAGATCAAAAAGAGGGATTTAGAGAGTTGTAGGGTTCCAGAAAACCAATTTAAGCAGATTTTGGACTCAGCAGCACCCATTTAGGAAGCTTTGGAGCTCCAAAGCAGAGACTTAGGGTCTTATGGGCTCGAAAACATTTATTTTGAGAGCAGAAGCAGCAACGCGGGGAGAGGGGTGAGAATGAGGGGCTGGCACTTACCGGGCACAAGTCCCAGAACAAGCAGATCTGCGGTGGGGATGGGAGAAGCGGAGGCTCACCCCCGTTATATCCCCTGCCTGTGCCCCCACCCCACCCACACGGGCTCCACCCCTCAAAACTGTCATAGCCCCCGCCCCTCACTTCTTGTTTTAACACAAGATTATCAGAAATCGCTGGAAAACCGAAAGCAAAAATGCTGCAGGCAGGGAGTGTCCGTGTTTGGACATACTCAGGAGCTGTCCCCGAGAAGCGCGGGGCTCGGCCTTTGGCCGTGTGGGGTGACACGCGGACAAATGGACAAACGTCCCCGACGCTTCAGTTGCAGCAGCAGCAGCGAGTCTACGACCTTCTCCATGTCTTTCTTCTGCTCTTCCTCTCTCGCTGCCCCGCACCCTCTGTCGGTGTCGCTTTCCCAGCGTCCCCGCCTCTCCCTGTCTCCCCCTCCAGCCGCCGGGCCGGGCCGTGCCCCCGGCCCCGCCCCCTGCCGTCCCGCCGCGGTCTCGCCTCCGCCCGGCTCTTGCCGTACTGCCGGTGGCGCTGCTGGGACGGCATCAGTGCCTGGGGCTGCGGCGGCATCGCCATGCTTTGGCTCTGCCTGGCCCGAGCTCGGCCCCGGCTCCTCCCGGGGCCGCAGAGGACACACGCGGCGAGGCCGCTCCCGCCGCCTCCGCTGCGGGTTTCCCGGCCCGAGCTCCGCCGCTCGGCAGCGCGGCCGCCGGCCCCGAGCCGCCGGAGCCCGAGCGCTGACGGCTGATGGCCTCGTGTCGCCCGCAGGGAAGGCGCAGGAGGTTCTGCAGGAGGGAGGAGGAGGAGGAAGAGCGGGGAAACAGAGAGAGGAGGAGGAAGAGCGGGGAGCGGAGAAGGGAGGAGGAGGGGAGAAGGGAAGGTGAGGAGGAGGAGAAGGGGGAGGAGGAAGGGGAGGAAGAGGGGGAGGAAGAGGAGGAGGAGAAGGGAGCCGGGGTTCAAGGCTCGGAGCCGCCGGCAGTCCTGCAGGGAGAGCGGGCGTGGAGTAAGCGGGGGTGCAGAGCATTCTCGGCTGGGTGAGGGGTCCCAGAGCCCTGGCACGGCCTCAGTCCCACTGACGCCATTGTGGTCCTCCCGCAGCGGAATGGCACCCGTGCGCTCCTGTACAAGGTGTCCTCTGGCTGTGCTGGTGTCATTCAGCTCCTGGAGTGGGTTGAGTTCCTCAAGAGCTTCTTGTTGGTGCTGGGGCGTCCCGAGCAGTGCCAGGACCTCTCGGGTTTCCTGGCGGAGCGGAGGTTCCTGCCGGAGGAGGAGGCGCGAGGGCTGTTCTACTCGGTGCTGGAGGCTGTGTGGCACTGCACCATCTGCGGGGTCCTGCATCGCAACATCAAGCCCGAGAACATCCTGCTCGACCTGGCCACCGGGCAGCTGAAACTGATCAACTTCGGCTGTGGCACCTTACTCCCAGACACAGCCTACACCACATTTGCAGGTGAGCCTGCAAATCCCCCTCCCAGGGGCTGCTCCTGGGTATCTCATGGCCCAGCCTGGGTGTAGCACTGGGGCTTCCCCCTGCTGTTGCCGGGATGGGATTAATGCTTGAGCCAAGTTTCTTTTGGGTGGGGGTGTGAGGGGGCCAGCTCCCAGCCCTGCCGACAGCATTCAGCACCCAATCTGCTCTGGGCTAGGGCTGGAGCTGGAGCAGCCAGCCCGACAAAAACCCCCATGGAGGTAGCAGAGAGGAGGAGTCTGACCCTGTGTCCCAGACGGTTTGGTGCATAGGCGAGGAAGGGGTTGGACCGCTCCACTCCCTTTGTTTGCCTTGGCTTATTAGTGTTCTTTGGGGGCAATGCAGGTGGGGAGGAGAGTGTGTTTTCATCAGCACTGGGTGGATTTTTCTCTTGCCTGTCATGGCTGGGATTTCCCACTGCTTCTGCTGCCCTTTTCCAGCACCAGTGACCTCTTTTCCAACACCAGGTTTGTACACAAGTCACAGGTGCTGGTGAGAGGGCAGCAGGTCCCACTGTGTGCTGCTAGGGCAGCCCCTGCATGCCCAGGGATTCTGGGGCCAGGCTGTGGGAGCAGCAGCATCCCCTGATGAACTCTGTCTGTATTCCATGGGAACACCATCACACAGCCCCTTAGATCCACGTCAAATGGTACCATGGCGAGGCAGCAATGATTTGGTCCCTGAGCCTCCTGCTGTATCACCTGGTCAGTAGGGGCCAGGAGATCATCTCAGGCCACCTCCTGTTCCCATGATGGCTCTCTCAAGGTAGATCCTCATCTCTGCAGCAGAGGGGGAATACCAGTGTTGAGAGACAGCAGCAGGCTCATGAACATCCTGCTCTGGCAGCTGCTGGGGAGGTGGTACGTTTCCTACTCTCCTGCTGTCCTCCAAAACAGAGAATTGACTGGAAAGTTTATGCTCAGCTCTGAGCACATCCAGCATGGCCTGGACATGGGAACAGTGGGGCAAAGCAGACTGGATCCTTCAACTGACTGGTGATTTCTGGTTTCTCTTCATAGAGTGCCAAGATCTTATCTTTACCCACACGCTCCGTGGACAAGCTATCCTTAGGAGACCTGCTCTGTGATTCTTGGATGCAGGATATTCATCTACCATAGAAGATGGTAGAGCTCCATGGGCACAGTTTGATCCAGGGGCCTGGTAAGTAACAGCTCCACACACCTCTTGGCAATAAGAAACGAAGAAACCCAGACTCTTTTGGCCTGCCTGTAGCTCTGAGCAGGGATCATCAGAAGGGAACACACACAGCTGGAGCTGAGCTGGAGCTGAGCACTAGTGACCACCATCCATCCTAATTTTGCTTGTCCTGGTTGACTGACAGCTGAGCAGAGCACTGACAGCCTGGTCTCGCCCCCAGTGAAGGAGAAGGAGCCCCTGGAGAAGCTGTATCAGGTGGGGCTGCTGCTGGAGACACCAAGGATGACCTCAAGGATGACAGCCTCTTTCTCAACCTGGCCACCAGCAGCTGAAGATGAATGTCTCAGATTCTGGTACCTTCTTCAAAAATGCACTCCATGCCCAATTTGCAGGTGAGTCTGCAGCCAGAGGGATGCTCCCAGATCTGAGCATGGCACAGCCTGGCTAGGCACCAAAGGTCCCCCTGTCTGCTTGGGCACATGCAACAAATTCTTCAGTCCACTGCCAAGCTGCTTTTTGCCTCTGGGCAGCTGCTGAAGGGCTGGATCTGCTGTGGCTGGCTGGAGGCTGGGCACATGTCCTGCCCTCCTGCTCCGCTCCCAAAGGCAGCAGTGATTGCAAGGTTTGGGCACATCTCTGAGCACAGCCAGCATGGCCTGGGCACTATGGGCAGTTGGGACAAGGGGGACAGGAGCCTTCAGCAGACGGGTGGTTTCTGGTTTCTCTCCTTGCAGCTGGGCTCTGTGGGTGCTGAGGCTGCTCTGGGCTCTGCCAGGGCTCTGCTAGGCTCAGCCCTGGGGATGGCTGGGCCTGCTCTGCCCTCACATTGCCCTGTCAGCTTTGCATCAGACAAGCCTGTTCCGAGCACACTGCCTGAGCTCTTTGCTGTTGCAGGTGAGTGAGAGTGTCTTGCAGGCTAAGAGATTGCAGTTAGGGACACACATCCAATTGGCAAGAACCCAAACTCTCCACAGTCGCAGCTGGACACCTGGATCTGCACAAGGTGTTTTGTCTGTCTCACTCTTCATTCCTTTTTGGCTGGAATTGTGTAATTTCTCTCTCTTCCTCTAAAAGTGCCACAAGTGGGCAAACCTGACAAGTGGGCTGTGTTCCTGAGGCAGTGCAGTCTGGAGCTGATGGATGCCCTTCTCCACTGCCAAACCAGAGCAAAAAGCTGTAAGTGGGACTTTCTATCTTTAAGAAACCAGTGACAATTTCAAAGGGAATGTGCAGCTCATTCGCAGGGTGAGAAGAAAGGGCATCTTCTCTGTGAGCTGGGGTGTGACGGAGTTTATATTCCCAGTCCTGCTTGGAGCTGGCAGGGCACAATCGATTTTCTATTGCTTCAATCACAGTTAAAAAAAAAATCGGAAAAAAAACCCCAAAATCTTTTCAAAAAAAGGTTGCTGAGGTCAATAAGATAGATCAATAATATCAGCACATTTACAAGGAAAATATCTGAGTTCTCTTTTTCAAAAAATAATTACCTTTTAATCCAAAATTACCGAGGTTTTTCACTACAAACTTGGGGTTTATTTCTATCTTTCACATTTTATAGAGGTTTTTTGCTTTCCTTTTTCCTTTCTTTTAAACAGAAGACATGTCCTAAAAAAGGAGGGTCATTTGCTCCTGGTTGGAGCAGCTCCTTGCTGGCTGAGGTGCTCAGGCAGAGCCCAGCAGCTCGTGGCCCTGCAGGGCTGAGGCTTTTCCCCATTACTGTGCACAGACTGATGGAGCAGCACTGCTGAACACGGGGACACATAGAGGGACAAGAAGCAGCTGCCTTTCTCCACCTGAAGCTCCAAGGTCCAAACTCTGGGCAGACATGGCTGGAACAGACTGGCAGGCTCCCTGTTTGCTGTGCTGCCCCACTTCTGCCCAATCCAGCTCTGCATGAGGCAGAGGGAGAACAAGGGGCAGCTCCCTCCCAGCCCCCAGCCCAGGGACCCCTCTGGCCCCAGGGCTTGAGGCACTGTCAGCACCCACTGCTCCAGCCACTGCTTCTGCTAGCACTGACAGCAGCAACCACATTGTGTCTGACCCCGAGGGAGCAGCAGCAGTGCCTGCCCTCAGTCTGGGGTAGGGCTGGACAAATGACTCCCGCAGCAGCAGCAAAAGGACCTGACTTTCAGCACAGCCCTTGCCAGTCTTCCTTCCCATTTGCAGTGATGTCCAAGCAACTTGAGGCACCTGGGAGCCCTCAGTGCCAGCAGGGACTTGAGATGGCAGCTCTGGGCTCTTGGAGGTTGTGCAAGGAAGAGAGGGGCACTCCCTCTCTATATGGAGCTTCCAGATGGAAAAGGCTGCTGTGAGCCGGCAGCTCCAAGGGCAGAGAGAGGAGGGTTTCGACCACTTGATCTGTGCCCATTCCACAGTCCTGGGCAGCAGCCACCGAACACAGGGGGAACAGAGGGCACAGCAAGAGGGACAAAACCAGTCAGGTGCAGAGACTGGGAAGAGTGAGACCTGGCAGCAGGAACAGCTGCTTCATTGCACTCTTGGAGAAAGATCTCAGCTGTTTCAAGGCATGAAGGGCAGAGAGGAGACCACACCAAACAATAGTTCTGTTTCTACACCCTCCCCTCTCTGTGTCCCAGAAGGAATTGGATGAACTGTCTTCTTCCCTCTGAGTTGTCTCGTTCAGCATGAGCAGCTTAGCACCAGGAGCTGAAGGAGCTGAAGCCTTAGGCCACAAGAGCTGACGAAGAGGAGACTTTTTGAGCAAACTAATACTGCTGACATGGATCTTGCTGAATCCAGCAGATAGAATCATGGTATCATAGAATCCTTTCTATTGGAAAAGACCTCTGAGCTCATCAAGTCCAACTGTTAACTCACTACTGTCAAACCTACCACTAAACTACATTCCTGAAATACCAAGGCCTGGACAACAGGCCCTGAGCCAAAGGTGACCTCTTGAGGAACCTTCCAACCAAAGGTTATCTTTGTATCCACTCATTATTGAAATATGCATGATCCATTAGCATTGTGACAGATGTATGTGACTAGTAAAATGTATTGAGCTGTCTGTATTTAGAAGCCGGACTAGGCTGTGAAATCTGACATCAGGCCTTGTTTGGGGCTGAATAGTCAGATCAACTCCCTTGGTTCCTCCTTGAGCTCTGGCCAGGCTTTGGGAGAAACTAATCAGGAGAATGAAACCAGATGTTTCTGCACTAGAAGTGATGTCAGTTTACTTATGCAGCTCTATAAAAGCCAGTTGCTCTCACAGCAAGGCTGGAGCCTCATTGCATGCAAAGGTGGGTGCACCTGCAGGAATTCTCAGTGTCCAGGAGTGGCTCTCCAGTCCTTGGCTGTGACAGCTTCCCCCACCTGATGTGTCTATCTGGGTGATGGTAAAGTCTGATAGTAACTGGTGATAGTATCTCTTTCTAAATCAGTACAGGCAATCTTTGGTAGTGATGAATGGGTGCATTGCTGCACTTCTCCTTTTGCAATTATTTTCTAATGATTATGTGCCTTGCTGAGCTTATCCTTTTGTGCTTTTTTGCAGATTTAGATTGCATAAATTACACAGTTCCTTAAATAGGTGTCTGTGTAATTCGTACTGACCATGCCCACCACCAAAACAGGGCCCCCTCCTGCCTAAGTGTCGGAACCCAGGACATCCCTTTAGATGTCCCGGGCAGTCCGAGACCCCAGGAGGGGGTCCTGAGACCCTGGTATAGTGATGAAAATGCCAGTGTCCTTGATTTTAGCCCTTGGGAGCGATCGCTAACATTATATGAAGAATTACAAGTCACAAGTGTATGATTAGGATTTTAAGTAACTTATTTTTGTTTATTAAAGTGGATTTTGGGGGTTCACAAAGGAGGCTCAAGGAGACAAGATGGAGGGATTTGGGTATGTCCCTTGTCTTTCTTCTTCTTCTTCTTGTCCTCCATCTTCGGGTGAGGTGGTGGCATTTTCTTATTGGTTTAGTGTAAAGGTGCACAGTTTAATAAAGGTGGTAGATATTGGTACAATAGTAAAAACAATTAGGACGTAACGGTTAGTATAAAAGATTACGACCGCCCATGAGCGAGGCAGATAGCCTTGGGCAGCGGTGTAGGTGATACCTACGCCGGCCGAAGAGAAAATATTTTGGAACATCGAATGAATAAACAATTTTGATAAAGAAACCGACGCATCCTGACTCTTCCTTCTGGCACGGGGCTTGGAGAAAAGGACTTTACCTGCAATTCTCGGTAGGCTATCAGCCTGGGATCCGAGACCTAAGTGTTACCTGGGAAGACAAAAATCATCATTCCAAATGTCCCCCCTTTCTCCTTCTTCCCCCCACTTTATACACTGAGGGTGATGTTCTATGGTCTGGGGTATCCCTGGAGTCAGTTTGGGTCACCTGTCCTGCCTGTGTCCCCTCCCAACCTCCCCCACACCCCCAGGCCCACCCCAGTGTGGCGAGATGAGGGGTAGGAAAGGCTTTGGCTCCATGCAAACTCAGCAAGAACAAAACCATCTCTGTCTAATCAACCCTGTGCTCAGCACCCAGCGTCAGCAGTGTCCCAACACCAGTGTCTGTGGCATCAGTCCCTACAAGGGGTTTCCATGGCAATTTCTGTGACAGGTGACCCAGGTGTGGTGTCCCAATGATGGTTGCCATGGAAACAGTGCCCAGCACTGACCCTTTCTGATTGCCTGACCTGGCCTTTGGCCCTGGCAGTGGGGTTTGCTGCTAGTTCCGGAGCACCTGACCAGCCAGCGCAGCACAGGGCAGGTGGCCATGGCACAAGCCCCAGAAAGGGATCCCCGCTGGCTCTGGGCAGTGACATCAGCCTTGAGCAATGGGCTGGTGCAGTGGGGTCAGTGCAGCATCCATGACAAGTCCCTTGCCATGGCCCAGTGCAGGTTTGGATGATGATCCACCCTCACAGCTGGCCCAGGGCAGGTCTGCAGTGCCGTTCCCCACAGCCTATCTGCACAGAAACACTTCTATGACACTCTGCATTTCCTTTCCCCTCACTCTTAGGTCATTCACACACTTGTCAACCACTCACTGGGTGCTTTGAGCTGCAAGGAGTGCAAAACTTGTCTGTCCTTCAGCAGTTGGTCTAATTCTGCCCTGAGCCAACTCTGGATTTGTGTTTATTGTAGAACTTCCTGTGTGTCTAAAACATTCCTTGCACGGTTCTGCCTTGGGGAAAGGGAACTTCCTTGGAGGCAGCTTGGGCTTGGCACACACTTGAGGAGTGTGTCTGTTTTCAATAGGGAAGCTGGGCCACCTGTGAGGGTGGATTATCACCTCAACCTGCACTGGGCCATGGCAAGGGACTGTTGCCATGTCACTGAGCCCACTGCTGGGTTTGGATGCCATGGCAACCCTCATCAGTTCCAGTTTCCTTGGAAAGCACCCAAAGGACCCATACTTGCATGCAGACCTGTTGCTGTCCTCGGCTCCCTTGGCAACCCTCAGGAAGAAGTGGTGCTGAAGCTGTTCCAGGTACAATTGCACTTACACTCACTGATGCTGTCAGGTGCCATGGCAACAGCCATGGGGACCCATTCCTTAGTTTGGTGTCATGGCAACCAATGCTTGAACCGATTTTGATGGTTGATTGCCATGGACACCTGCCCTGGGGGCCCATTTCTCAGGGCTGATGTCACTGCCCAGAGCCAGCGGGGATCCCTTTCTGGGGCTTGTGCCATGGCCATCTGCCCTGTGCTGCGCTGGCTGGTCAGGTGCTCTGGAACCAGCAGCAAACCCCACTGCCAGGGCCAAAGGCCAGGTCAGGCAATCAGAAAGGGTCAGTGCTGGGCACTGTTTCCATGGCAACCATCATTGGGACACCACACCTGGGTCACCTGTCACAGAAATTGCCATGGAAACCCCTTGTAGGGACTGATGCCACAGACCCTGGCAGTGAGATGCTGCTGGAGTTGGGTGCTGAGCACAGGGTTAATTATTTTGTTCTTGCTGAGCTCACATGGAGACAAGGCCTTTTCTGCCCCTTGTCCACCCATGTCTGACCCACAAAAATATATGGCTTTGTTTGACACCTGTGCTCAATGTATGTGGAAGCAAAATCCATTTCTATTTCTGGGGTGTAAGCAGGATCCAGCAGCTGTTACAAGCCGCCTAAATAAGCTGAGTTCGTAGTGGTCTCAGAGTACAAAGAAGGCAAAGAGAATACTGTTTAACTAAAAATCAATGCACTTTATTAATGTGCCCACAAAACTAATATGCAATAGTGAGAGAGAGGAAACAGGAGAGAAAACGATATGGAGAGAAGAGAAAGAGAGAGAGATAGGAAAGGTAGGGCATAGCTACCACAGATGAAAGACGGGGGCACTCCTCGTGGCTACTCCTTCGCCAGTGGACCCTTTCGCAGTCCACGTAGCAACTTTTTGCCAATAGACCCTTCGCAGTCCTCGTGGCATTGCTAATGGATCCGTCATCTTCTGTGGGGAGATCTCGGAGGGCTCTCCTCTGAGGCTGAGATATATAGTTCTTTCAAAGGCAAAAGGCACCCAGCCAAAGTAGGGGAGAAGTCTCGTGATCGGAGCCTAGGCCCAATGCACAATGGAGCTGGTGGGGGAAACAGGGCAAGCTAGTCCCACTGCATCTCAGGCACAGGTGGTACAGTACTCAGGGGCAATGTAGCCTACTGTGACTACCACTGTTTCAGCCGGATGTACGTCCGGGAACTCTGTTCCCAAGCAAACACACCTGGGCAAATGGCAATTCTGGTAGCAGTTACATCAGCTCTTGAGGTCTCCCCCTCATTCCCCCACAAAGTTTCCATGACAAAATGTGAGACAATTGAAGATTTTTGGGCCGACTCTTACAGCAGCTAACACTACTGGACACTGAAGTGAGTTGAATTGGGAGTGAGTGACAGAAAAGACACCACCATGACTGGCCGAGAGGCCCCATGCATCCTTGGCATAGACTGTCTCAGAAATGGGTATTTCAAAGACCCAAAAGGACATTGTTGGGCTTTTAGAATAGCCGCTGTAGACACAGAAGACATCAGACAACTGAACACTCTGCCTGGTCTCTCAGACAACCCCTCTGCTATGGGACTGCTAAGAGTTGAAGAACAACAGGTACTAATCACCACAGCAACAGTGCACCATTGGCAATACAACACTGACAGAGACTATGATTCCCATCCATGAGATGATTTGGGAACTGGAGAGCCAAGGGGTGGTCAGCAAGGTTTGTTTACCCTTTAATAGTCCTATATGGCCAGTGCGTAAGTCCAGTGGAGAATGGAGACTGATGGTGTATTACCATGGTCTGAATGAGGTCACACGACCACAGAGAGCTGCCATGCCAGACATGTTGGGGCTTCAGTACTAGGTGTAGTCCAAGGCAGCCAAGAGGTACATGACCATCAATATTGCCAATGCCTTTTTTACATTCCTTTGACAGCAGAGTGCAGGCTCCAGCTTGCCTTCACCTGGAAAGGTGTGCAATACACCTGGAACCTGCTGCCCTAGGGGTGGAAGCACACTCCCACCATCTGCAATGGACTGATCCAGACTGCACTGGAAAGAGCCAGGCTCTGGAGTGTCTACAGTATATCAATGACATCATTGTATGGGGTAACACAGCAGGGGAAGTCTTTGAGAAAGGAGAGAAGATTACTGAGATCCTTCTGAAAGCTGGTTTTGCTATTAAATGAAGTCAGATTAATGGACTTGCTAAAGAAATTCAGTTTCTAGGAGTCAAGTGGGAAGGTGGATGTCACCAGATCCCAACAGAGGTAATCAACAAAATCACTGCTGCATCCCCACCTACCAGCAAGAAGGAAACCCAGGCTTTTCTGGGAGCTGTGAGCTTTTGGAGGAAGCATATGCTGGAGTCCAGCACAATCGTTAGCTCTCTTTATCTTGTGACACAAAAGAGAAATGATTTCTAGTGGGGCTCCGAACACTAACAAGCATTTGAGCAAATTAAGAAAGAGATTGTCCATGCCATAGCCCTTGGGCCAGTCAGAATGGGACAGGATGGGAAGAATGTGCTCCACACTGTGGCCGGGGAGAATAGTTCTTCCTGGAGTCTGTGGCAGAAGGAACCTGGAGAGACTTAAGGACAACCACTCAGGTTCTGGAGTCAGGGATACAAAGGATCTGAGGCCAGTTATACCATAACTGAGAAAGAGACTTATGCAGCTAATGAAGGGGTTCAAGCTGCCTCAGAAGCAATTGTCACCAAAGTGCAGCTGGTTCTGGCCCCCCAACTATCAGTGCTGGGTTGGATATTCAAGGGAAAGGCACCTTCTACACATCATGCCACAGACACCGTGTAGAGCAAGTGGATCATGTTGATCACACAGTGAGATCAGATGGGACATCCTAATCACCCTGGGATTCTGGAAATGATAACAAACTGGCCTGAAGGTGAGACTTTTGGATTATCTTCTGAAGAAGAGGAGGAGCAAGAAACATGTGCAGAGGAAGCCCCACCATATAATGAGCTACCGGAGAGCGAAAGACAATATGCCCTCTTCACTGATGGCTCCTGCCAAATTGTAGGCACTAACTGGAAATGGAAAATTGGAGTATGGAGCCCCACACAAGGAATTGCACAAGCTACTAAGGGACAAAGTGGATCGAGTCAGATAGCAGAGCTTAAAGCCGTTCAGCTGGCTTTGGATATTGCCAAACAGAAGTGGCCAAGGCTCTATCTCGACACCAACTCGTGGGTGGTAGCTAATGCTCTCTAGGGATGGCTGAATCACTGGAAAAAGGCCAACTGGCAGTGCAGAGGGAAAACCATCAGGGCCACTGAGATTTGGCAGGACATCCCCACCTCGGTAGAGAGGCTGACTATAAAGGTTCAACACATGGATGCACATGTACCATGTGCAGAGTTGGGATAATGAAGAGCATTGTAACAACAAGTAGGTGGACAGAGCTTCCAAGGTGAAAGTATCACAGGTGGATCTGGACTGGCAGAACATGAGAGAATTATTTCTAACTCTTTGGGTCCATGATGCCTCGGGTTGTCAGGGAACAGCTGCAACATACCAATGGGCTCATGACCCAGAAGCAGACCTAACTATAGTCAGCATCTCACAGGTCATCCACAGCCTGCACTACAATCTAACAGGCCATGTGAGTAAAGCCTCTGTGGTTCAGTGGAAGATGGTCAAAGTATAGGTGTGGGGAAGCATGGCAAGTTGACTACATCACCTTTCCTCATACCCACCAAGGCAAGCTGCATGCTAACCAGGGTGGAAACCATCACTGAATGTTTGGAGACTTTTCCTGTGACTCACGCTACTGCCTGGAACACCATCTTAGGTCTGGAAAAGCAAGTCTTGTGAAGACATGGCACCCCTGAGAGAATCAAGTTGGACAACAGGACACACTTCAAGAATAACCTTATAAACACCTGGGCCAGAGAACATGGTATTGAATGCATACATCATATCCCCTATCATGCACCAGCTGCCGAGAAAGTTGAACAGGGACTACTCAAGACCACCCTGAAGGCACTTGGTGGGGGCACCTCTTGAAATACAAGCCCTGTGGTTCCTCCAGAGGGAGAGAAAGACATGGGTTGAACTGAAACCTTTAGAGAAACTGAAGTATATTAAACCATGTAGCCATGAAGTAGAAGCTTAGACCTTAGTTTTCAGTAAGTAGACTTTAGAAAATAGCTTGCCTTAGAAGATAGTTAGCCAGCAGAGGGCCTGAAAGTCTGAGGCCTCATAGCTCAGCTTTAGACATAACAAAAACAAGGTCCAACATCACTTACAGCACTAGATAGAGTAGGTACAACTTTTATGTGAATAAGATAGTAGCTTTTACATTAATAGATATAGAATCTTTTATGTTAATAGATATGCTCTATGCATAGGTTCTTGTGCAAGAATTGATACCAATTTTCCTAAGTTTTCATAGTTTTTCGCACTTTCAAAATTAGGCTTAGATTTGTGTAGAGAGATTTTTTTAGAAATGTGTTCTCAGCTAAATGGTGAACCCCAATATAAGAAAATGAATATGCATTTAAAGTTTAGAGATAAAAATCCCCACTTTCAGAGGCAAAGGCATTGATCAGTCCAGTTTCCGACTGATTGGTCCAACTCCTGCAGCCCACAACAAGAAAGCACGGGGCTCTGCCAGGGACCCAGCTGCCAGGGAGCTGTTGCCAGGACCTTTGTCAGGTATTATACCGCTTGAGGGGTGCTTTGCTATTTCTTCTGCTATTGCTGCGTGGGAGTGCTGCTGCACCAATTGTTTGCTGCCTCAATTGTTGCTTCGGGAATTGCTTCTCGGGACCAGGATTCTGCCTTCCCCTGTGGCCGGGGCTTTTGCCACTCCACATTTTCCTTGCAGCCGGGACCCCTTTTCAGCCTGTTTTCCCTGTAATTGGAACCTCTTGTCGATCTGCCTTCTCCCCTGTGCCGGGTTCCAAGTCAGTCTGTTTTTCCCTGGGTTGGAAATCCTTGCTAAATCTGTTTCCTCCTTGGCTGAACCCTCTGTCAATATGTTACTGCCCCCTAGTCGAATTTCTGTGCTAACCTGTTTCTATGCCTACTGGGACTTTAAATATTGTAACTTTTAGTAAGACCCCATGTTAGAACTCTAGCCTTTTGAGACTGATGCATTTACATAATAAACACCTTTGCAATAGTCAAAATATGCTCTTGGCTCTTTAAGATCTTTTAAACCCATTATAGCCGGACAGGGACATTCAAATACTGGGAAGTGAAATTAGCCAAGGCCACTTATATGGTCAGTACCTGAGGGTCCATCAATCGAGCTGTCCATCAGTCACAATCTGGGTGGCTTTTTCCTTTCTTAATATCGGATATCTATTTTTTGGTGTTTGGATTTTGCTATATGACTATAGGGTTCTGAGATTTTCTTGGGCTATCTGTAAAAAAAATGGTTTTAGGGGTGTATTACTTTTTAAAGGTTTCTAAATCAATTTAAAAAATTAATTTAATAATTTGAGATTGTTCTTGGAAAATTTATATGGGTAAATTGCAAAACTTCTGAATTTTGAAGTAACTATTTGTGGCAGGTAAAATATTTTTATAAAATCCTTTTCTGTAAAGGAAAAGGTTTTCAGGAATTAGCTTTTATAATTAGCTGTGATAAAAAAAAATTGAGCAAGTGATTATTATTCATCTAATTGACAGAATTTAAAAAAACCCTTATTTCAGAATTATTAGATTATTCTTTTCTTGAAATTTTACTGGAAATTAACTTATAAAGGCATGGATTTTCTCTTAAAGCTGTAAACAAAATAAAAGACAGTTAGGATTACAGCATTGTGCTCTAGCATGTTATGATGGCTTGCAGTATTTTCAAGGTATTTTGAGCTTTTTTAGTGTTATAAATGCATATCATAAAGTTGGCTTTTTGCAAATATTAAATACTATATGTATAATAACTTTGTTGTAAGGATATGGTTTATATTTCTGCTGTTAGCAGGGCTTGGATATAGTAGTGGGATAGTAGTTATGCTTATCATTGAGTTGCCTGTTTGGTTGTGATAACATCCAGCATGCAATGAGGCCCCTGCTGCTGACATGCCAACTATCAACTCCGACTGTCTGTGAAAAGTATGGACCACGACCCAGGCTGGAGGTGATAACGAAAACACAGCCAAGAAACATGCATGCTCTAAAAAGGTGGACCCAAGGAGGGGCCATGCTAAATAGTTCCTGGAATATGGGAACAAGTTTATGGAGAAGTTTGAATATGCAACAGACTGATGCAATAGAAAGGGTATTTAAAGAAGACCTTGAAGCAGCAGATCATGGACTTAGCTAAATGCCAAGGCACCTGGCCAGCTGTACTTCCTTTGCTTAATCTGTCTCCTAATGGTCTTTTTTTTTTTTTTTTATTTTATTAAACTTATTTCTTAAAACTTACCAGAGAAGTGAACCTAGTTTTTCACGTTTAGTGAATTCTTGTGGTGATTTTAATGTTTGTCCTTTTCTTGGATAAAGTCCATTTTGCATCTCGGGCTGCTTTGGTCTCTTGGAGAGTCTGAGGGGACCGAGAAATCCTCACTACCTCTGCTCCATCTGGCCCCTGCCGCCTCTGGCACTGGGGTCAGGACTGCTTGACTCTACCCTGCCAGAGTCGGCACAGGGCTGATGCAGAGGTCCTGGCCACATCTTCTGTCACTGCCACCTCAGCACAGGGGCTGGCAGCCGCTGCTTCACACTCTGTTCTCTCCAGGCTCTGCAGCAGCAGGCACAGTCCCTCACCTGGGGCTGGTCTCCGACTCTCACTGGGCACGAGATGTTGGGGGGAAAGGCGCCTCCCCACTCTGCTTGTGTTGGCTCTACTTGGGTAGCCCCAGGGGCACGCCACTCCACACAATGACCGAAACTCATCCCCGGTGCACCAGAGAGACTGTAGGATTTGTGAGAGTTGCTCAAATTCAGACTGAGGCTTTGCTTACTTTTTTCTCCAGCATGGGTGCCACCATCCTGGCAGGGGGCAGCTTCCCACAGTGTCCTGGTTAAGGGCAAATCTGGAAGAAAATCTCTGAACGGGGTCCCTCTAGGAAGCAAGCCCAAACAGTGCCTCCCCCAAGTGGTCCAGGACAAAATCTCCTTAGATAAAAGTGGAAAAAACTATTTATTTAACAAAGTGCCCACAAGCATAAAATACAAATATTATGACACAATAAAACCTCTTGCCACTCTGAAGAGAGATGGTAAAATTGAGAAAGTCCCTGTTGTGGGTGTAGCTCGGCTCACTCAGTCTCTTCTTATCAGTCCCTCTGGTGCTGGAAAATGCTTTCCTGGTCCCTGGTGGGTTGCAGGTGCAAGCTCCTGGTGCTTCTCTTGGTCTTCAGTCCAGAGCAGGGTTAAGCAATCCCAAGGAAAAGAAAAAACAGTCCAGGGAACTTCCCTGCCACAGCTAGCTAAAAACTAATTAAAAGCAAAGGAGTTCTGTGTCCTGCTGTCTGTCTGTGCTGCAGACTACACAGTCCAGGAGCAGAATGTGGCTGAAGTGAGTGTAGTATTTCTGCAAACAAACCCCACGCTTATTCTTTCTACCCGCTTCGCTATCGGAGCCAGTCTTAAACACAATGTCCAACACAAACAGAACAAATGATTGAGGATACAAGCATCATAAAGTCACCCCAGGACATTCCACCCCCTATGCCCATATTGTCAACTTACTACCAAAACTAATATATATTCTAACTCTACACACCCACATACATTATACATACATATATATGTAGTATACAGCTGTATAAAGACAATGGCAGTGACATTCAGCAAACAATTATATTTACACATAGTTCTGACCCAGCAATCAGATCTCCCCGAGGTACACATCATGTTGTTCCATTTTGCTGCACTATCCACCATGTGCAACCTGGTCCCTGAGCAAAGACAACTCCACGGATGGGTTTGCCTGTACTCAAGGCAGAACTGATCCAAACTGTCTCCCCTAACAAACCTCTGACATGCACCACTGGGACTTTATCTCCGTTGACTGTATGCAGGGGCTCAGACTGAGCAGGGCCTGCTCAGTTGGTGGAGCCTCGGGTGTTAACTAACCAGGTGCCTTTGCTAAATGCTGCTCCCAATTTTTGAAAGATCCCCACGCATTGCTCTCAAGGTGGTTTTTAACAATCCATTGTACCTCTCCACTTCGCCTGCAGCTGGTGCATGCTAGGGGATATGGTACACCCACTCAATCCCATGTTCCCTAGCCCAGTTACTGATAAGGTTTTGTTCTTGAAATGAGTCCCATTGTCTGACTCAATCCTCTCAGGGGTACCATGCCTCCAAAGGACTTTCTTTTCAAGGCTTAGAATGGTGTTACGGGCCTTAGCATGAGGCACAGGGTAGGTCTCCAGCCATCCCGTGGTGGCTTCTACCATTGTGAGCATATAGTGCTTACTTTGGTGTGTCTGGGGCAGTGTAATATAATCAATCTGCCAGGCCTCCCCTGATGTGGTGAGCTGGAGACACCCAACTAGCTCTCACACCCCAACAATCGTGCCTAGAGTGGCTGCTCCCAATTGTTTCTTGGACTAGGGTGGAGTGGCACTGCCAGTATCGCAGCACTGAGGTTGTTCTCAACAGCTCTTGGCTGTTATGCACCTTGGCTTGGAGCAAGGGACAGAGAGAGGGTTTCTCGCGTGCTTCTCAAGATTTTATTAGCCCAAAGGTGCCACGATGAAATCTGAAAAAGCCTGTGCTTACAGTATCTTTTAACCAGGGGAGAAGCGCCGGCAGGGTGGGGGTTACAGATTCCCAGCCAACCAGGGATACAGCGAGAAGGGGAGTGGGGAGGGACCCACAGCTTAACAGCCTATAGGGAAGGCAGGGAGAGTGGAAAGGGTCACATGCACCAAGGGGGCATTGAGGAAAAAAGGATTTCCCAGGTGGGGTTTAGGCAGGAGGGTAGGGACAACAAGGATTGACAGGGAAGTCTCTGGAAATATGGGCAGGGTTTGGGGGAGGTTAACACCCAGTTAATACAGCAACAAGTATGTCTGGAGGGTGAATGACAACTGGACAAGGGAGGGGAAAACCCAGGGAAAAACCAAACCATCAGGGGGGTAACAGGAACAAACCTTTGGAATAATAACTTAACAAAAGCACACCCCCACACTCCCCACACTTGTATTTGGACCACTGCCCACCATATCACAGGGGCTTCACCCACTTGGCCTGCTTAATCACAGCACACATCTCACAGTCATGGATAACCTGAGAAATGCTGTCCATGGTTAAATCCACCCCTCGGACTCAAGCCCACTTATAGGTGGCATCTCTACCCTGATGACCTGAGGCATCATGAACCCATCGAGCTAGGAACAACTCTCCCTTGTGTTGCCAGTCTAAGTCTATCTTTGACACCTCTGTCTTTGTAGCCTGACCTACCTGCTTGTTTTTTCGGTGCTCCTCATTAGCTCTACTCTTGGGGACATGGGCATCTACATGTGGACTTTCACATGTAGTTTCCCTGCCCTGGTAACAATGTCTTTCCACTCTTCAGCAGCCCAACTTAGTTTTCCCCTACACTGCCAATTAAGCCTTTCTCCATTTCTCCAGCCATCCTCATAGAGCATTGGCTACCATCCATGAATCAGTATAAAGGCAGAGCTTTGGCCGCTTTTCTCTTTCAGCAATGTCCAGAGCTAACTGAAAGGCTTTGAATTCAGCAACTTGCTTTGACCCACCTTCTCCTTCAGTAGCTTGTGCAACTTGTCATGGCTGCTTCATACAGCTGCTTTCCACTTTCAATTCATCCCTGCAATGCAACAAGAACCGTCAGAGAAAAGGGCATAGTGTGTCTCTTCTTCTGGCAGTTGGTTATACGGTGGAGCTTCTTCAGCACGTCATTTGCTCTTTGTCTTGGATTGCAATATGTAACCAAAAATGTATATTCTATTTTCCATATGTTGAAACCGGTTGGGGAGTGTTTCTTCTTTATCTCTTGTATAACCCATTCCTCATAACTCCAGGCGGGAGGGGGTGGGTGCCTTCTGCTAATGGGTCAGCTGTTAAAACCAGGTGGAGCAATGTTCCTTATCTCTTCCACAACCCATCCTCCCTCCAGGGGGTTATCTTCTTTTAATGGGCATTAAGGTTCCCCACATGACTGATACAATTACATCATCCTATTGTGAGATGCTGCACCCAGTGGGAGGAGCCAACCATTCCTACCTAGACAAAAACTGAGAGAAACACCAGGGCAGCCTGTTTCTTCCACTGGATTTCCCAGAGGAAGACCAGACCAATCTTGCCACCACTGGACCCTTCTACAGGATCATCTCAACTCCAACAGAACATCTGTTACTCCAGGAGGATTGTTGCAAAAGGGAGCGACAGTGTTCATTGATCCTGTCCAGGAAGGTTACAGTTACTGGCAGAGAAGCAGAAGAGGTGAGTCTGTTTGTTAGGCTAAGGGATCCTTTATTTCCCCCCTCCCCGAGGCCAGGGAAGGGGAGAAGGCGGAGAAGACAGGGAAGCCAGAAGGCCAGGGAGGCAGGAAGGGCAAGAAAGGCAAGAGAGGGCAGGAATGGGATTGTCAGGTTATATGGGGTATTGTAGGGGCAGGGTTTCCAAGGCAGGGGTTGAGGTTAACAAAGGTAAGATCAAATTCTAGTGACCTTAAACCAGAAACACTCACAGAGGACTTATTTGGACTACTTCAAAATAAATGGTGTAAGGTCATATGCTGATTGTCAGGGTTTCTAGGATTTTTGTTTGTTTGTGTGTTTGCTTGGGCTTTTTGTACTACTACATTTGTATTTTTTAATATTCCTAGTAAAGAACTGTTACTCCTATTCCCATATCTTTGCCTGAAAGCTGTTAATTGCAAAATTATAATAATTTGGAGGGAGGGGGTTTACATTCTCTATTCCAAGGGAAACTCCAGCTTTCCCTGGGAGACACCTGTCTTTACAAAGATAATCTTGTTCCTCCTCAGCAGCAAGACTAAAGTTTTCGCCTTCACGCTAATATGTAGTTATCTCCAAAATCCCAGGGCCATTCAGTTTTCCAATATGGGTGCACTGTGTGATGAGAGCAATCCACTTACTCCATGTGGCATGTAGTTAGAGGGAACCCCTCTGTCTGGGGGATGTCTGTGTTTAGTATCAGAACTTCTGATCTGTAGTGGAGAGACTTGAAGAAAGCCCTCTTTCATCTCTCTAATCTCCTCTCTGAGTGTATTGTGATTCTCCATCTTGTCTTCTAGTTTCTGCAGATGTGTTTCCACAGCTGCGATTCTTGCATGTGTTGGACCATGCACGGCATCTGCATATCCTCAGCTTCTTTACCATATCAAGCAGGGTCACCTCTATGCCATCCCGCCTCATTATTGCTGAAGCAGAAGCATATTCTTGTGACCCAAGTCGTACAAGTTTTCATCACATCACAGATTTACATGGTACCAAGTCTGAGTTCCTAGTGTTTAGATCATCTGAGAGGACAATCTCTGCCACTGCCATTTCTCTCAAGCATTGAATCCCTATGGTCTTCCACTGGGTTTAATGCATAGAATCATCTGCACACAAATATCTTTGTGCCACACTTCCCAGGACCTGTTCCCAGAGAGGATGTGAGGGTTAGTCCCCCTCATCATTCCTTGCTTGATAACCAGATCATGTGACAGGGACCCCAAATGCCTTGCTTCAGTGCCATCCAGAATTGTAGCCTCGCCTGCAGTGTCCCAAAGATGGACTAATCAACTAATTATAGATTCATCAGGCATTAAGTGTAATCCTTTCTTCAGCCATGAAGGTCCTTCAGGAAAAAGGACTCAACAGTGACTTCCAACCCACATGGAGGAGAAAATTCAAGTTGTAGGCTTGGTGAATCACACCAGCCTCCTGGAAGGAACCTGCAGCACAAGAACCTCTCTCTAGTCAGCCTCTATATGCGCACAGCCAGAGGCATGCTCACCCAAAGGCTCACTGGAGCATCTCCCATCCTGCATGCCCCCATGGGGCCCAGCTCTGCCTGTCACTCAGCTTTATGGCAAAAAGCAGCTGCCTCTTCCTGCTAGCTGCTGCAAACAGGTCAGGCAGCTGCAGTGACTATTCTGCCCCACTGCTTTTGTGTTTTCCTCCATTTCCCTGGGCCAGAGGGGAGTGGGTGGGGGGGATGTTAGTGGGGACGAGGCAGGGCAGGACTGGGAGGCGGCAGGGTGGGTTGGACACCCAGCCCGGCACTGCAGAGCCTGGTACCGGAGCCATTGTCAAGATGGTGGCTGCAGCAGGACCTCGGGAGAGAGAGGCATCCCTGCTGCTGCTTGTCAGCACCCACCCAGCTCCAACTTGCCCATGGCACTGCTGAGCCCACAGCCCATGCCCACATACTTGGAAATGCTGCGGAAAATCATGCCCAGGCTGTGCCATAGTCAGGGTCGCACTCAGGCAGCCAGCTAGATGCACCCAGTGCCCTTGGTTTCTCCTGCCCTTTTTATCACCACTTTTGGAATGTCGGGCAGCAGCACTGCCACCAAGCTCAGCCAGGGGCTGCCATGCGGGGTGGGGAGGGGCATTGGGCATAGCTGCAGTGCTGCTCTGTATCCACAAGGTGGCAGCACTGCCACAAAGCTCAGCCCAGGGCTGTAGCGAGTGTTGGGGACAGGCAGTGAACGGAGGCCAAAAAACACCACGTCCAATCCCCTTCCAAAAAGCCTCTAAAATAAATGTCCCAAAAGACCCCCACCCACAACCAAAAAAACCGTTCCACTAACCAAATTAAAACCAAAAAAACCTTTATTTTAAGCCATATTCCAGTATTTTTAATATTTATTATTTTTATGTTTATATTTGTCATGACCATTTATCTTTTATATTCATATCTATGTGTATTATGTATAATACATTATAACCTATTATAAAACTATATAATATATTATATTTCTTTTTTTCTTGATATTCTGTTTCGTATTTTTATATATTTATATAGTTTTGTATTTATTGTATATTTCTATTTACATGTTTCCTAATATTGTATTTTTAAGATTTGTGTTTATTTATATTTTTAAGCGCTATTTTAATCTGTATAAATTTATTAACCTAATACATCAAACCCACAAAAAATAAAAGCTCAAACACTAGCATGCAGTACCCGCTAATCCCATCGTTACTTATAAAAACAAAACCCTTTTCTATTACTGACATACCAAAATCACAACACTTCACTTGGTTAAAAATTAAAATAAACCCAACTAAAATCTAAGAATACAAAAAAAAAATCCCATTTTAACTAACCCAAAACTCCCATCCATTTGAAGCACAAACTTCCTCTAAAACAATTATTTCAAGAGCCAAAAAACCTCAAATAAACATTTAAAATAACTCCTATAAAACCAAAAAACATTGAACAATTCAACATCCTACCTAAGTGATCAAAAACTCCCTCAAAATACCAATTACCACCTCAGCAATGCACCACCAACAATACCAGAGAACTCCAAAGGCAAACGAAAATCCAAACCATCAAAATAATATGCTGCTATTAACATTACCAAGACCACCTTCTCCATTCCTCTAAAAACCAAATACAAACCTCAATTTGCCTTCACCTAAAAAAATTACAATACACATAAAACAAACTACCCCAAAAATAGAAACATAATCCTACCGTCTGCTTTCAAGTAATCCAAAGTACACTAAAGAAAAAAAAAAATCTGACAATTTAATTACTCCCCATCTCCTAAGAATGCCTGGGTCCTTGGGCAGCATGCTTCGGCCACACTCAGAAGCCAACGCTGTCGTTGCAGGGTATGCCTGGGTTAAGAGCAGACAAGGTGATGGGCGTTGCTGAAACTTGAGTGGACTGTGGCTCCTCCTCCCTACATCCCCGACTTACCACAACTCCTTGGCTATTCCTGAAGTGCCCAGGTGGCACCTTCAACTAGAAGAAGGTCAAGGCTTCATCACAGAGCCCTATACTACTTGCCAAATTCTCACAAGAGTGGCAAACCGGGTCCATTGGCCAGTTGGTGAGGGGAACCTCACGGTAATAAAAATAGACTGCCTAAAAGACACAAACGACAATGGATGCTCGGAATTGCACCAGAACATGGCACCCAAGCAATAACAACTGGCTCTATTCACTGGTTGCTACTCACCTTGCCCACTTGATATCCCACTGCTGATATCCAGCATTACCTTCTAAAAATAAAGACAAAGAACATAGTTGCCATTTACACCTCCCCCAAAAAGCCAAATGATGACCAACTGTCCTTGGGGAGAAGGGGCGAAACACAATGGAAAGGTGTGTACTGACGTAGGGCCTGAAAGCCATTGTCATGTGTCCAAAGTCACATTGTCTAAGTAGTTTCCATATGAAATGCCTTGAATGTGAGCTCCTTCTGCAAAAATCTCAGTCATATTGGACCAGCAGTTTAAATGCTGCCGACCACCGGTAAAACACAAAAATCTAAAGGCTGCTCATAGTTTCATCACTTGCGCTGGCTTCGCTTCCTCTAAACCGCTCTACCGCGGTTCCAGCCTTGCCCGGCAGCCCTGGCAGGAAGCGTGCGCAGCTTCGGTAGGGCCCCGCGGAGCGGATCCGCAGGAGCCCACCCGGTGGGTCCTTGGTCCACGAGCAGTCGGTGTTGGTGAGAATGCAGCTTCGGCGAAGGAGGAGAAGGAGACTCTTTCTGGGTGTTACAAGGATGGGTTTATTCGGGGAAACATCCCCAGAGAGAGACCCCACATCGAGTGAGTCCCAGATAGAGTCCAGATAGAGTCCGAGCACGTTTCGACGTGCGGGGGATTAAGAGGCACAGGGGTTTGGGGGTGTGTCCAACGCAACTGGCCAATAGAACAAAACCAGGGGAGGAGTTAGGGGGTGGGGTAATGCACAATGGTCCAATCCCTGGGAAGGAGTAGGGGATTTCCAGAACCTGTCCCAATCAGGGGCCAAACCTCTCAGACCTTTCCAGAAGGGGGAGAGGCCTCCTGAAAGACAGACAGGCTCTGGTGGGGAGGGGACAGTTGATAGGCAGGAGGGTTGTCAGGGAAACAGTAGGTTCTGGAAGGGACAGACCAACTGTGATCACAGCAAGGAATGGGGGGGAACTTGGAACAAACCATTACAGAACTTATTAACAAAGTTATACAACTAGAACTGGTAAACACAGCTCAACGCACCACTACAATCACTAATACAACAACGCCAGTAGCATCCGGTTCCATGATAGAATCTATATTCATCTTGATCACCAGTACTTATCCAGTCACGATCCCCCTGGTGCGGATACCTGGATGTGCTGAATGCTTTGCATCTTCTAAATGAAATTAAAAGCTGAACAATGAGGTAAACGTAGAGAAGAAAGTCAGCTCGGACTTTGGGTGCTGACCCGCCTCATCGCCGTACTCCTCCAGCCAGCTGCGTTCATATCGGGTTTACATCCTATCCCTCTCCCTCTGCAAAAGGATTATTTGACAAAGTCACTCAGGCACATAGGGAAAGCTTAACCTTTTGAAAGTTCTCATTTCTCAAAACAAACTGCCTAGGATCTGACAACAGTGTGCATTAAGACAAATGACTAGGAAATTGCGATGCACTGCTGTACCGCTCCTGCTATCTCTGCCCGGCTCTCTACAGACCGGCCATGGTTGCTCTGTCTGTGGTGTGGCTCAGGTGGCTAAGCAAAGCAAAATGTTATCTGTAAAGTCTTCTTTCTACTCCACCTACTGCCAATCTATTCCACAGGGCAGAGCAGTTCCAGGCTAAACACAAACAACACATTATGCTACAAACAGTGTGACACAAGGATGATAAGAGAAGTTCCTGACAAGGACTAAGACAACACCAAAAGATATGACGGATGGTATGGCAACTGTGGACGGAGGAGGCTCTATGGAGCATAAGAAGACTATAACAGAGTGACCTGTTAAAAGAACTGTCAGTCACAATGATCAAGATGGCTGTGAGACAGTGCCAGGTTCAGACTGCTCCCCATATCCATAAAATCTTACAAGCCCCAGGACATTACAACTCACAGCTGGAAAGAACTGGTGACAATGCCAGAAACAAGGCCTCAAAGGATGCCTGGCTTGATGTTTCCCGGATGTGACTCTGAGATGGGGCCCAGCCCACCAGGTAAAAGAGCAAATTATATTGGTATTGTACCAAGAACTGTGAATGTCTGAGAATCTAGAGATGACAGCTGACACTAGTGATAAGGTCTTCAAGGGGAAAAGGCAGAGATATCTGATCCGAGGGATCCCAAAGACATGCTAGACAAAACAACACAGCCTGGAACTACTCTGCGCTACACACCCTGGGGTTGCAGTCAAAAGTACAGCTGTTTCCTTTAGCTGTCTTAAGAGTCCCCTTGGAGGACATTCCTTTCTCCTCTGCTAATTTTTAAACTTCTCACAGGAATTTCCAACCTGCTACCCTACTATCATCCTATTTCCAGGCCATGGGCTCTGACATATCTTTTGGGTTACCAGCAATGTGAATTAACGTTGGACCTGAAATGAGTCTGCCTTGGAAGGCCCTGTGATCACCAGTTATCCTCTTAGTCAGCTACAATAAAGAAAACAAAAATCAATGTTGTCATGGGTTTTAGTCACTGGCCCAATGCCAGTGCACCCATGAGAATACAGTTTCTTAAAGTGATGTTGTGAGTGGGACTAGGAACAGAGCAGAGCAGGCTCCAACCTAGAAATGAAAAAACAAAACTTTATTAAGTTACACTATATGGAAAAAAAACCAAAAAACCAGTAAGATCTAGAATGAAAAACATTCTAAACCACTCCTCCTCCCTCCACCTAATTCCTACCAAAACTTTCTGAGACAAAACCTGGAACTCCCAGCTAGTTTAGTACTTCTAAAACAATAATTTTTTCAGTGTTTTAAGGGTGAGTCTTCCTCATAGAAATTCCCACAAGAAACACAGTCTCACTTGTGGCCTACACTCTTCACAAATGGCCCACCCCACACAGAGGAAATGTCCCATTGAGAAGTCCTCCTTCCATAGACAATGCTCTCACCACCATCCATGGACCAAAACTGCTTGTAGGGTTCCCTTTTTAAGGATGCCTTTGGGACACAAGTCCCCCCCATTTCTCCCTTGGGGCAAAGGGTTTTAAGAACAGAGGTCTTCTTCTCTGAGGGCACCACCACACCCTTTTAATCCTCTGTTCACTCACTCCTGCACTGGCATCTCTACTACACAGTGCTCACTTTGCATCCCTCTAACACAGTTTCTATAAATTACAGAAGCATTAATTCAATTTCTATGGCCACTACAAGAAAAGTCTGGCCAAAAGGCCACTCCATCAATCTCCTCTTCTTTATCTTCTGCTGGCATCACAAATCCCAGGATCTCTCTCCCATCACTTCCAGAAGCCACCGACAATGAAAAGTTCTTGATATCAGATTTAAAGTGGCACTGGTCAAACTCTCTGGGGAGGGGGGCAGTTCGGCACCCAGAAACATCTCAGTGATAGATCTTCCAGCCCTCCATTCTTAGTAGGCCTGGCAAGCTACACAGTTCCATTCCCTCCCTTCTCTGGTCCAAGGGAGGGGTTCTGTGAAGGCTAGAGCAACAGGAGCCCTGGCCCAGATCCAACAGCAACAAAGCCTGCAGACAGCTGTGCCAGCAGGCTGGTAAAATGCTGTCTAGGCGTACCTTACCTTAGGCCATGTGACAGGCCTTGGCCAGGCCAGGGGAGGCCTCCCCTCCCCCTCCACAGCCAGGAGAGGGCAGCCTGTTCACTCTCTGAAGGCCGGAAGGGAAGAGAGCCACCCCTACAACTTCTCGTCCTGAAATGTGTGTTCACAGAGATGACATGACCTTTCATTGGTTTAACAAGGTGCCAATCTCAGAGCCAATCTATGTCTCTCACTTCCTAGGGTGGGTCAAACCACGACAATTGAGTTTAGTGTTATGTGGGCCAAATCCCAAAAAGCCAGCTACTTACCCTCTTCTAAGTGTGCTTGGGTACTCAAGTGTCAGGCTGTTGCTGTTATTGTGATTTGTACCTGGGTTAGCAAGAGGCAAAGTCACACAGCATTTCTGTGATTGTGGTGGATACCCTCATGTGCTGTAAGACATGCAAAATGCATCTCCTGCACTTGTGAAAAGCCTTGGGGAGCCCTCAAATAGACACCACTTTACACTATGCTGCCTTCAAATCACCACCCAACCGCACCCCTGCAAAGTAACTCCTAACCAGGTACACTGCTCATCCTCCCTTGCCTGATCACAATCCTCAACTTATCCATCAGAAGACATCTCAGACATCATCTTTGAACTGGGGCAATTCTCTTTTGTGACACAATAATTTGCTGAAAAAATAGACACAGCCTGGGATTTCAGGAAGCTATTCTCCTCCTAAAAAAAAAAAAAAACCAAAACCAAACCAAAACCAAACAAACAAAACCACCACCAGAAATAACAAAAGCACCCTACCAGCCCTGAACACACAACCCAAAATTATGAACTTAAATACTTCCTGTGTTCAATACAACTTTCTTCACAGTGTCTTCAAAGCATCCATTGCTTCAGATGCCCAAAGGCATCTGCTGAAAGCAAGCTAAGGTAAGCTGAAAGAGCCTCTTCACTGAAATGAGAGATGTCTCTTCCCAGCTGATCCTAGAGAGAGAATGAAGCCCGAGTAAAGGCTGCGATTAATATAACCCTCACTGGGCCCACCTCTTGTTCCCATGATGCATGAGAAAAGGGAGGAGGAAAATCTCAGGAGGTATAAAAGCTCTCGGAGGCACTGCAGCTGTTTACCTCCTCTGACTTAAATTCAAGGTGAGTAAAAGGCTCTGTATAGAAGAAAAGTCTTTAGGAAAATGACAACGCTTTCTTTTTTGCTACAACTACTTTGAGTAAAAGGGTGGAAAACCTGATAAAAAGTAAAACTGTATTTCAGCAGCATAGCTAGATTAATTGGATAATTTGTTGTTCACTTGTGTAATTATTTATTAGTGACTACTAAGTAGTACTCTACATATGACTAAGTAGAGTGGAGAAGAATAGTTGTGATATGAATGACATAAGACTCATTGGGACCTCTAAGTAGGGCTATCTACACTATAGATAAAAAAGAGAAAAATAATAGACCCCAGGATGATGTTATGGTTGTGTACATGCCAGGCTTGCTCCTGTCTGAGGTGTTTGGCACCTGGGTGTGGGTAGAAGTGCCCTGAAATGCAGTTTTAAACCCTTAAAATACTGGAAAAGGCAGAGTTTCTTTCAACTAAACCCCCTAAAATGAGGAAATCGGTGGTTACCTCCACTTAAACTGATACAATAGCAAATAAATGGCTTCTTGCCTTTAATTTAATATGCAAAAATACTGGGAAAAGAGGGGTTTTCCTAACTTTAAATCTCTCCAGTGATGGAAAAAGGCTTTTTCCCCCTCTAAATTCAATCCTGTAAAAAGGAGGGACAGCTAACTTCTCCCTAAATTTAAGCCTTAGGATGATGAAAACCCATTTTAAAAGCATTTAAACTAGAAAATAAGGGGAAAAGGGGATTCTCGATCAATTGATACTCCTAACAGTATGGAAAAGGCAGGTTTTCCTTCAACTCAGACCTTTAAAATTGCAGGGGAAGCAGATTCCTCTTCAATTTGAACACAGACAATTATGGAAAAGGAAGCTTTTCCCCTCAATTTAAGCCCCTTTTCTCCTAATAACTTCTCTCTTTTCTGGAGGCACTGTGGAGGGACTGGGGGCTCTGAGGAGGGACTGACAAAGTAAAAGGGGAAAGCTGAAAGCCTCCTCTGGGGCCCCACATGCTGCCCTGCCTGCTTTTCCCTTGGCATTTTCTTGAAGCGATGCTCTGTGCCTAGGTGCCTCCATTTGGTCCCCAGCCCCTGCTGGAT
Organism: Acrocephalus arundinaceus; assembly: GCA_021534815.1. Taxonomy (NCBI): domain Eukaryota; kingdom Metazoa; phylum Chordata; class Aves; order Passeriformes; family Sylviidae; genus Acrocephalus; species Acrocephalus arundinaceus. The sequence continues at coordinate 167,741 of JAJEOU010003009.1, forward strand.
GCTGCAACCATTGTTCCTGGAGGGACACTCTGGGTGTCCCCCTTGGTCCCTCTAGACTAGCAGCTGCCTCTGCAGGTGTGCCCAGGTAACCCTCCAAAAGCAGCTGCTGGCAGGAGCTGCCCCCTCCTCATCCTCACTGGTCACACCTGGGGCTGCTGCACATTGGAGTTGGGGATTTCAGCCAGGTTTCTAGAATGCTCACTGCAGGATTCAGTAACTCAGGGTCAAAAAGATTTCCTCCTAGCTGTTAAATAAAAAAAATTTAAAAGTCAATTTTGTACTTAAACCAATTTGTAATCTAGAAGTTTGTATGGAATAGCTGTCAGGTCTCAGCAAATATCCTCTAGTATTTACATCTTTCAAGGTTGTTGAAAGAGAAGTTGAACACCCTTCTATCTTTTCTTGCCCTTACATAGTGAATTAATCTTTTACAATAAAATAATCTAATATTTTACAATAAAATAATCTAATATTTTACAATAAAACTTACTGGCTTCTAGTCTATGATCCACAAATGATATTTGTTATGATTTTATGATGCTATTTTCAGGTCAGTGTCCTGAGGGTAGTTCCAGACATCCCTCAGCCTGCTGCCCTGTGCAACCAGGCCCCTGTGCTCTGTGGCTGTGCAACGTACCTGATGCATCTGTTTTGAAGAAAAAGAGTGACAATTCTGTGTTGAAGCATAGTACCATTTCCCTTTGCTGTTCAGTATTTTACACTGTTTTTTTTTGAATAATAGCGTTCTGATTTTTTATAAATCAAAGGATATGTATTTTGGGCTATAATTCTTTTTTAATGGTGCCTTATCTCAGAGGACCTGTGCAGGACTGGGTAAGTCTGATGGTTAGGGAGTGTGAATAATATTTGCACAGCCTCTGTGTTTTCAGTGTTCAGTCAGTGACAACTAAAGTAAATAACAAAAGCTGAGGAAATGCAAAAAATCCTTCCATCATTGTGCACTTTTTAGTTTAGGTAAATTGAAACGTGCAGTGATTTGAAGATGGCTCAGCCCAACTGGAGCTAAACATCCTTTAATTAACCTTTGCAGGATGGAGGTGCTCTGAAAAGGAAGTCTCTTAGTTAAAAATTATTCAAGAAGGTCTTGGAGCATGGCAGCCAGAAATGCCTGAAGGGTTCACAAAAACTGTAAGCTCTTGAAAGCACAAGTTTATGAGTCTTTTTATTTTAGAATAAAAATGGCTGGTTAACAAACATCCTGAAGTCAGCCACCCACATTCCTCCTCCAAAGTATCACATATTCTTAGCTCCTTGGCTCTGAGCTGTAATTACAGTATGAGGAGGTTTGAGAGAGCTGAAAAGTCACCATAGCAGCCTTCTGGCAAAAATCTTTGCTCATCCAATATAAAGCAAAATTTATTTTTACGTGAATGGTCTTAGTGAGCCTGAATGTGTTCTGTGTTGGCTCTCTGCGTCCGTTCTTTTCATTGTACTCCTCAGTCACAATCTTTTCCTGCCATAAGTCCTAAAGGTCATCTTCTAAATCTTCCCATGAAAGTTTTGACTAGAAATGAATGCAGGATGCTGGTTATTTGATCATGGTCTGCCTTGGAGTTAAAGAAAAAATGCCCTTTCTTTGCATTCCAGGTGCTTTGTAATCATCTCCACTGAAGCTGATAAACCACTTGTGCTGAATAATTCCAAGCATCAAAGTAAACTGAAAAACATGGAAAGAGATGAAAGAAGATAGGGGAAATGGAAATTATTGAAGTCCTGTGCAGTCCCTGTTCAGAAGAAGGGCTCTCCGTGCAAGAGTTTATGTAAATGATAGAAGCTATGAGAAGTGATGCAGCATGAATTTGGTGAGAGGCAGTGCGTGCCAGGCAACTTCTGTGGATGTGATCTGCCTGTATTAGAAGCAGAACAAGACCCTGCTGGTTGAGGCTGGTGAATGGCAGGAGGAAGCTCGGCTGCGGCTACTTGGCTGTGAGAGGGTCTGTGTGGGTGCACAGGGGGAAGGCAAAGCAGGAGAGGGGCTCCTGAGATATTATTTGGCTAAGGGGTGTTCTCATTTTTTGGAGGAAAAACTGGAAATCTGGGGTTTTTAAATAGGGGTAACCAAGAGGAGGAGGCAGATTTGAGCAATAAGATAATGATGGATGAGTAGGTTATGTAGGAAAGCTGAAGGGAGGGACACTTCTATTCCATCTGGAGCCTAGAGTGCCTGGAGGAGCAGGCTGCTGTGTTTAGCAGCCTTGGGAGGTTCAGGCTTTCTCTGGGTCCTCTCTTACATCCCTCTCAGATCCAGTAACAGAAGTGAACTACTGGGAGCTGCTGTCAAAACAGTTAAGATCACACTCCTGCAGGAGACAGCTACCAGGCCTCCAGGACTGATTTTATCCCTCTAGAGCTAACTCACAAAATTCAGGAGTTGACATCTGGCTGGACAAAGTGACAGGCACACGGAGATGTCCTTCTTGGTGGCCACTCTCTCTGAGATCTCAGTCATGAAGTCTTTCTCAGCTGCAAGCAATAATTAGCATTCTTTGAACTTGGCAATGACTACTATCTTACAGAAGGGAAGAAAGATACTGGTGTTGATCTTTACACTATAGTGTTATGTACTACAAATAGAGATTAGACAGCTGTTGTGGGGAATTTTCAACTAGTGTTATTTAGTGCAGTCACTTTTGAAACAGAAAGGAGGGGAACTCTTCAGTTGTTTTTTTCTAATTTGTGTTTTACAGTGCTCCATTTTCTGGACTTTGCTCAGGACAAATCCTGTATGACCCTGTGACGTACCGCAGGCTGGGAGTGTAATGATTTGTTTCTTAAATATTATTGCAAAAGTCAACAAATCATTTCTGGAGTAATAAAAGGGAAGGTTGGGAACAGAGATTTGTTAACAAATCAGATTTTCCAGGACCTAAGAAATGTGGTTTCAAACAGAAATAATTTTTCTTTGTTTCCTGACCCACTGAAAACATCACAACGTCCCATCTGATTTTCTCTTCATATCTCCTTCACTGGTCTTTTGACATCTGACAGAAGAAACAGTGTGGAACAAAAATCTACCTGTATTTCTGTGCTACACAGGGAGGTGAGTTTTTGAGCAGAGCCTTTAAATAACTGTGGTGTTTTTAGAAGAAAGTATGACAATATATGGGAAGTCCTAGTTAGGTCCCACAGGCTGGGAGCATAATGTTTTATTCCTTAAATGTTACTGCAAAAGTCAGCAAAAAATTGCTGGAGTAATGGCGTAGAAAGCTAGGAGAAGAGATTTGTTGTCACAGCAGTAAATGGAAAACTGGATGACATTTCCTAACATAGTAAGTTTTCTAAAGTGCAATTTTTAAAGGAAATGGAGAAAGTTATTAGCTCAGAGGTTTTTATAATTTTCTAATGTTCATTTCATGTGTCTGAACACAAAGGGACAGCTTGCATTTTGCCAGTGGGCAGGGTGCTGTAGCCCTTTGTGGGGAGCCCCAGGCAAGGGCTGCATCTGATGTGAAGCCAGGTGACTCCACTGAACGGAGCTTGGCCACCTTAGACCATCTGAGGATCTAGTTCATCCTTCACAGTCATTTTATGTAACTCATTAATAGGTGAAGATTTCATCCAGTGTGGTCCTAAACCAAGATAAGGTCCTTCCTTTGGTGCCTGGTGAAGTGAGTAGAGGAAGTAGAGTGGCACAGGAGAGTTGCTGGGCACGGGGAGCAAGTCTGGGGCTCTTGGTCATCAAGACTGCCTGTCCCACTCCATTGTTCTGGTTTAACTGTAGTCATTTTGGCAGCAACTTTAGTCAAACTGAAGCACAAACCAGAGTAAAGTCTTTCCAGTTTAGACTGGCATATTTGGGTTTTAAGTGTTCAGTGTATGCTTATACCCTGGAACTAGCCCTTTCTGAATTATAAGCATGTTCCCAGGGTTTACACTGATGAGAATTTGCTTGTAGACAGAACCTGGGGTGAGAACAAATACTTTTACTGTCTGTGCTGTCCATGAGCAGCTTTGTGTCCTGTTTTACCCTGTTCTCTTTGGCCTGTCTGCTTCTGTGTGGTTTGCCATCTCACCAGAGTCTGTAGGGTTAACTGTGGGTCAGCACACCCAGCATAGATGCACTGGCAGGGGTTTCTCTTCTTGTTTTCCTTGCGTTTCTAGGAACTTCACCACTTTGTCAAAGCATATTGGGAGGTGCTAACAGGTTTACGGAGTTGTGACAGATGAACAAAACATGTTCCGTGTCATTGTATAAACCTCATTGCTTTTAGAAACCATCAGAATCCAGAGGGTTTGTGTAGCTGTGACCTTTACAGACATGACTGATCTATTGACTCAGCCTGGTCACAGGGAGTGAGGACTTCTATGCTCCTGCGCTGTCAATGCCATTCCAGCAGGTTGCAGGACCAGTTTGAATTTCTCAGCCAAGTGAGTAGGAAGAGGGTGCTCACCAACATCTCTTTTTCAGAACATGCCTAGAAAATGAAGAGGTTCCTGTGTTGGCCTGAACAGCACTCTGCTGATATGGCTTTTTGCATCTTGATGGCTGCTGCTGATCTTTTTCTCCTGACAGGTATAGTAACCCCGCTCCGGATTAATCATACGGATGGTGCTGTCAACAGGCTCTGGGCATCCCCCAGCCCAGAGAGTGTCTGATGGTGTCCTGGTTTGTGCATACACGGTTTATCCCTACAGGAGCCTGCTTTCCTCATGTTCTGCCCCAGAGCAGCAGTTGTTCTTATTCTGGCCCTTTCCCTTCAGCCATTACCGGAGTCCCTGAAGCATGCTGGCCCGAGACCTACAAATCTGGACATGATGCATACCCTCTTCTGGGATGCTGGGTCAGTCTGGGCTGCAGATGAGTCAGTACAAGTAAGAAAATACATCAAGGAGCAAAATGTCAGGTTTTGATTGCATCACAACTGTCATCCACATTTGGAGGTGGAAAGGCTGGCGGTTTTGTCATTATTCACTTCTTTCCCTTGTGGATGTCTTTTGCATTTCTGCATGGTTTTTTTTTCTAGTTTTACTTTGGTGACTGTAAAATAGGAGCTGTGCAGTTGCTCCTCGGTGTCCTGGGAAAAGCACAAAGCTACTGACATTCAGGCCCCGAGTTCAATGTGATAAGCTGCGTGTTGTGAACATGCTCAGCATCCTTTCATTCCACCATAAATTCCAGCAAAACAATAACTAGTTCTATGCTGGTTTTTGTATTTCTTTCACTTCATTTCAAGAGCAATGCAGGGCACAGAGATAATTCATGCCTTTAAAATGCACCCTGTAGTACTGGGGTCACTTCCAGCACACAGGGCTATGGAGGAAAACTCAAACTCTTTCCAAAGAAAACCTTCATAATAAAAAGACTGGATTAACACCTAGCTCCTGCCAAATCATCCAACTTTTTCTCAGCTTTGGTGGAGAAAATTGGACACCCAGACTGATACTGGACCATGTGGACTCTAGAGCTGAACTATGTATTGTTTCCTATTTGACATGTCTTGAGGACTTACTTTGCTTTTGCAGAGTTAAACTTGTCTTTTTACTAGTAGCATGGGTGGTCTTAAATACATTTCAAGGCTGGCAGAAATGAAAAATAGAATAGATTGTTAAATTTTTTAATCATAACGCAGGGAGGTACTCAAATGAGGACATAGGGCAGCTTTTTCTTTATTTCCCTGTTTTACTCTTTCCCAATGCTGTTTGCTTACAGAATCATGCTATCTGCATGGAGAATGCCTGCATTTACTGGGAAGGAATGATAAATATGTGTCCAAGTGTATGTTCTCATCATCTCACTGACTCAGTCTGCATCTCTTCCTCCCCCTACCTCACCCACACACTGCTTTCTAGTTTTCTTCTTAAATTTTAAATAATCTGAGAGAGGAATGAATATATTGTGAGGCTGGGGAGGGCTTGGTGTGCACAGGTGCTGGAGGAAAAAGCACATCATCTTAGTTCCGTATCCTTCTGTTTTCTTTTGAGGAGTCAGTTTCCTTTGTCTCTTGGGCATTTAATTAATTCAATACTTCTGGCTTCTTGTTTTCTGTGTATTCCCGAGTCTGTCAGTGTTAGTGTTGATAGACGCTCTGTGGATGGAACATCCAGGTCTGTCTTGCAGCTCAATGAGCTAAAGCCCGCACATCTTTTTCCAAATAAAGAGTCAGCAAATACCCATCATGCCAGGTCATGTTTCTGACCTACTACAAGCAATGGGTTTGAAATGGTAATGTTGCAGCTTGCTCCTGAGCTTGCCAGTATCTTGGTAGAAAAGTAAAGCAGAGTAAATTAGTTCTCTGATTTCCAAAGTTTACTGCTATCTCAGATGCAAAAGGCCTGAGTAAAGAGGAGAGATGTCCAAATGGAAATCTAAGATTCATCAAGCATGGGAAAAGTCGGCTTGCTGTTTTTACAGCTTCCTGTGCATCCAAGGAACAACAGGGACTGTGCTCTATCAAAGCAGGTTACTAGACAGTTTGATCTTTGGAACAGCTGGTCCATCTTTCTTGCTGCCCATCCTCCTCTGCAAGTGTGGGATCGTCCTGGCTCAGCTCTCTACCACCCTTGAGCACTCTGCCTCTGTTGAGGAGGCCCAACCATTTCCTAGATCATGATGTGACAGCAAAGCACCTCTGAGGAATATTCAGGGGCTGAAAATCTGAGCTGAAGACTGAAAGTTCTGAGCTTAGTCTGCAAGAGTCAAACCTGGAGAGACAACTCAGAGCTGGATTTCAGTTGCTTTATTGTCCACTTGCTCCAGTTTGACCCTGTGCTGGCTTCACAGTCTGTGGCTTAGTGCAAAGGGGAAAATCAGTTCTGTGTCTAGCAAGTAGAAGCCTGGGTAATGTAGCATGCTTGATGAGAAGGAGCTTTTGACTTCAGCTGTCCTTTGAACTTCACAAGAAAATCTGAAGTCACGTAGGATAAAAATAAGACTTCAAGTTATTACCAGCCCGTTTCTGTTATTGTCCATGGATGAATTGTCATTGATTTGAGCAAGTCAGAGATGGACTGTTGTATTCTGAGCATGGGTGAGTGTCCTTAACTTGAAGTACAGTAGAGAAAACAATATTTTATGTATGAAGCAGGGTCTTATCCTGCTTCTTTCTGACCATGCTCCTTTTTCATAGAAATTTGGCTTTGTATTTGTATGTCAAATTTATTTCTCTTAGAGCTGGAATGTCAAGTCTCTGACAGTCATGTCAGAGTGTGAAGTAAAAAACACCAATTACCAGCCTCACAAGAAAATGATATTTCTGAGGCAGAATGTTGTGATCCTGCTTTTCTTTCAGCACCTAGGCTGTAATGCAACAAGATGATTTGGTTCACTGCAATTTTCTGTTGTACATGTGTATGGAAAAATTCACAATGCTAGATGTTTACATCCAAAAAGGAGACAGAGGAGTAAATGGAGAGGCCATGGGGCATTTCCTCTGGGGTCTCTCAAATTGTTGAAGGACACAGCCTCTTTTCAATCCTATTTTCCTGGCCACATCATCCTCTCTCTTTCCCCATTGGCTGAGGTACTTGAGAGGTACAGACTTCCCAAATTGCCTGCTACATGACCCCCCTAATATGCAACAAACCCACCCCCCCACCCCCAGCCTTTGTATCTCTGTTCTTCTTTAAATTTAGGAATTTTACATGGCTTTGATTGAACAACAATCTTTGTCAATTAATACCATTCCTCTGAATTTTATGGTTCCTTTCTGTTACTATCTTATCTATCAATCTCTGGTCTTACCTACAAGCAGGCTTACACGGTATGTTTGTATGTTTATAAGGACACACTCATTCCTTCCACAGGTGACAAACAGCATCCCTTTTCTCCCTGTCTGACTGGTGATGTGGCAGATTGCACGCAAAATGCAAAAATCATATCTGCTTTGACAAGGTGATTCACTTCAATGAAAATTATCTATGAATGGATGCCTGGAATTCTTTACTTTCAAATCAACAGGCAGGATGGCCAGCATTTAAACTGGGAATCCTTATGCCAGGTTATCATTAGCCCAGAGATGATGAATATCAATGTTCCTGTCACAGGCATTACAAGTGCCTTTCCCTGAAGGCTAGCACAGCTTACACGGGCAAGAAGGGAACACAGTTAATTGTCCTCCAACACTAGAAATTAAAAAGGATCAAGGTGCAAAAGCTCTGGTTTTCCTGATCTAAATCCTGTTTTCTCCCTCGTTATGCTGTGTTGACCTCTCTATAAAGAAGAAAACCCTGTGTTGGGTGTATTTTGCCCTTTGCCTTCACCCTGCTGAGGAATCACAGCAGCTCCTTGTGACCATGACTTTTGCAGAAGGACTCAAACTTTCCTCTCACCTGAACTGTTCTCTTCCTCACACTTTTGCCAATATGAATTCTCAAGCCTTTTATGGTTCTTCCAGCTGCCTTCAGTGAAGCATCCTCAACAAGGGCCCCCACGCTGCCCCCGGTACCTCCAGCCAGTACCAATGGTATTGTTTCATGTAAGTGCTCAGGAGACTGTTTTAAATGTTGTCATCATTGACACTGGCTGACATCATAGATGTGGCAGTTTAAGGGTTTAAGCCCTTGCTGTTCAGCAATGTCAGCAAATCCTCCTGTCTCTGCCTGTGCATTCTCAGCAGTCAGTAAAAGCCAAGACAGTGCACCTCAGGTATGAACCACAGCTTTGTTGTTAGGGTGTGATAATGTGACCATGTGCTTGGGCCCTTGAGGTCTTTAATAAAATTCATATCAATGCAGTAACATGGACTTGGACACTGCAGTCTGGGGTTTCCCAAAGAGCCCCAGTGCTATGGGAATGAGAACAGAGCCATGGTCCTACAGGAGAGTGAGGAGATGGGAAGGGGAAGCTTCTGTGCAAGCTGCAGGATGTATCTCACCTCTGTCCTCTCCTTACAGTCAGATTCTTTAATGTTCACATGTACTTTTCTCTTCTCTACAAAACGGAGATAGCACCTGATTGCTATGATGCAAGGAGACTTCTTGAATACTGGGTGAGTAGCTTGCTTTTCTCATTCTCATGTGTTTATAGCAAGTATCACAGGACAGCTGGTAGGATTATACAATAGTTTGGGCTGGAATAGAATGGGTTGGAAGGGACCTCTATAGGTCATCTAGTCCCACACCCAGAATGCAAACTGTTGGGACAACACAGAAATGAGCCTCTGTGTAACAACTGGGGTCGTGTTATTTAATATATAACAGGACAAAATTAAATTCTGAAGAAAAAGTGTTAAAATTTTGTAAAAATTCTTAGCCACTTTCATTGGGACTTAGAGTATTGACGACAATTCTAAATTTACAAGCAGGTCTAGAAAAAGTATTGGTATATCATGTTAATAAAAATGTTACTGTTTTCTTTCAGTTTAATATCATATTTACTGGAGAAGGATTTGCTGTGGCAAACTTTAAAGTCAGGTAAGGTTCTGGCTGTGTGGTAGTGTCACCTTGACCCTCTGTCCTTTGAGCAGTCAGGTTCCAGATACCCATCTCCTAACTGACCAGTGTGTTTGGGGGTCACAGAGGGTAATGAGGCTCACAGACCCTGAGGCCTGGCTGGTATCACATTGGCTCTTGTGTGGCAGTGTCCAATAAGCAGATGGTATAGTTTGAAAACGCTGCTAGAAACAATGGTTTCTTGCACCAGATTCCCCTATTTTGTTCCTTTTTTGTTTCACTTGCTTTTACATCCAAACTGTGAGCAGCAGAGACAGATATTTTAGCAATTTGTAAACATGTCACATTTACAGATGCAGAATTTTGTCATTTTATGTCTATTTTGACTGCCTATTTTCTTCTCTGACTTCCACAGGTACTGCTTGTTTTATAGATGACAATACAGTAACATGCTGCACTGTTCACATGGGATGAATACAATTCATAAAACATTAAGGGAAGGTTTTTCCCATTCTGGAAGAAACATTCTTTTGTCAGAATGCATATCAATTATAGCACCTGGTCCTGGTGACTTCTGTAGATACACCTATGCTGAATTCAATATGACTTCTAAGCTGTAAAGTCTGGCTTTTTGTGGTCACAAGATTTTTTTTTTAGGTGATAGCAGAAAAGGGCATGTTACTGTTACATGCTACCGTGAAATGATTGTTCTATTCTCTTTTGTTTTCAGGGATAATTTTCTACACCATGGTGCCTATAAGAGGACTCACATGTGTAATTTTATATTTTCTGATACCGCTTATAGACAGGTATATTTTTCTCACCTCTGCATAGTACTTGTAGGGTCTAAATGTTGATGCTATTGTGTTTTGTTGAAATTATTTAATTATCCTATGAAACAGGTTGCTCCCAGGTGTCAAGTCCCAATAACAATTAAAGCAACAGGCTCTGTTTTAAGTGAGCACACTGAGTTTCTGCTAACTGGTTTCCTTAAAAGACAATTTGTTCCTGTTGATTCTAACCAATTTCTAACTTTCTGTGTCCTTCCATGCAAACTGAAGGGGAAGATAAAACAGATATCACAAAGGTAAGACCCAGGGTTATGAACTGGATTTCCATAGTTTGTACTGATTTCATTTCTAGAGGGAGGAGGAATTATATCCCTCCATGGCTCTTCGAGTTTGAGTGACCAGAAAAGCGCACATGGAGGTCAGAACCACAGGAACGCTTGACTTGGGGGAAACGTGTTTGGGCATCCAAGGTTTCTCTCTCATATCCCAGATCTTGGAAAATTCACAGTGCTTCCATGGCAAGCTCTGAGGTTTGAGCTTCCCTGTGGGAGCTGGTCCTGGGCAGGGTCCTTCACTAGGGCCAGAACTGTGAGTGGACAGTGCCCAAGAAGGATATCAGGATGAATCCTGCAACTCTTCTGTAGGAAATCCTAATTGCCTTCTGACCCCAGGCCAGGAGGAGGAGGAGGTAAATTCCCATCACCTCCAAGGGGCTGTGAATAGTTTAGAAAGACCATAATATCTGGTGGACAGCTCTGTGAACGGAAAAAGCTTGAAATATCCCAGCCCTAAGGAACTCTCACTCATTAGCTCTCAGTTTAATTAGAGGTCCACAAAGCCATCCACCCATGGCTTCTTGCATTTTTCTGCCTTGCCTGAAGCCACACAAAGATACATACGGTCTTTCCAAACCTTCCAGAGTCAGTGAGCATAATTACTGAGACTGAAAGCTGTTCTGAGGAGAAGTGGAATCCACCAGAGATACTGAAAGTGGTTAGTTATGTCCCAGTTTTCCAGAGAGCCCCGGAGTCACAGAGTTTCTCAAGCACCTCTCTGTTTTACGATTGGCTCTCTCTGAACTTTAAATGTTGAAAACCCTTTACTCATGACAGAGATGTTCCTTTGGCAAATAAAGTTATTAGGATATCTTTAGAGGCATGTACCATGAAACCATAGAGAGATTCTTGTATGTGTACTCCTCATATTTTCTGCTTTAGAAAGCATTTTCTCAATGCTGCACTTACAGTGAGAAAAATACATACCTTATCTAATTCAATGTAAGTATCTGGGTTATGCCTTAATTTTCTAGCTATTTATATTTGTGAAATGTTACTAATATGGCAGCCTTGTTTTTGTATTCTCTCTGCAGCTATGTCTGTAAGGCCACTGTAAAGGCCACATCCATGGAGGTACAAGACTTGAGTGTCAAGATCAAAGAGTTGTTGAATGACACTTACAAAGAGGGACCATTTTCCCTGTATGTGAAACCTGAAGATGTGACTGTGAAGGCAATAGGTAAAGCTTCAATGAAACCTCATCAGAAATCACATACTTTGCAATTCTGTCTACATGTGTTTTTAATCAAATTTATATTCTGTGGAGAGGTTACGCTACAAAACATCCTTACAAGTAACCAGGCTGACTTCATGTGATGCACAATCTGCAGAGCATCATGCAATGACAGTGATATCAAAAAGTTGGGTTCTAGACAAATGGAGACAAGTTCCAACATGAATCCTGGAGCCCAGGCAGGTCTGAACACCTTTGCAATGAAGGCAGAATAAAGCGGATGCAGCTACAAATCCAGGAGCTCCTGGTTGGTGGCAAGTACCCCAGGGAGGCTTAAACCAAACAACCAAACCAAATCTACCTGCAAGCATTTTCTTAATGCCTGTGCATATTGGGCCAATCCTCAGATGGTAAATAAGTATTTTGTTGGTTTGGTCACTGTCTCTGTTCTTCCTTATAAAAAACAGGAGTAAGCCAGAGATAAGAGCTAACAGACTATACCTGAGATTCAAAAGCACATGTTATAGCAATAACTTACAAAATATCAGTTGCAGATGGTAAAACAACAAGCCTGGAGGGAAGACATTGATGGGTTAATGAGGGGCAATGTGAAGCACTTTCTGATAAATTAGTGAAGCCTCAAGGGCGTGCTGTCATTCAGTGTGGTTTGTGGTACTGGAATCTCTGTACCTGACAACTGACCTTGTCAAACAAAAGAGAAAAAATTGTAGAAGAGGAGAGGAAATATTTAAACAATTTTTTTTTTTTACAGACAGTAAACCTAAAAGGCTCATGTCCAGTCTGAATGTTAGAACTCATTCCCATTGGGAAACCAGGTCCACAGGACAGCTGGGTCCCTTGGTGTTGGGGGTTGGGTGGGGTGTGGGGTGTCTTCTTTTTGACTACTGAGTCTTTGTAAAGAGCTTTTATTTATTTCCTCCTCAGCACTAGTGGGTTGTCCAGAAAGCTCTTCCCTCACAAGGTACAAGGGGAATTATTCCTGGCCTCTAAGAAGTCCAGCCTCCAAGACAGAGGTCAGCTGCAGGAAAAACCCTCTGCAGTCTGCTCAGAGGAGCTGGTGAGTGACAAGACACCTTGTCACACTTGTATTGATTCCTCCATGGAAAACAGGAGGGAGCAGCAGGCTTTGTAATGGCAAATCAGATGGCAGTCTGCCATGGTACACAGCACTGCCATGCCAAGGAAGATGCAAAGAAATCCAGGGCTGGTCCTGCATGGGCTGCAGGAAAAGGGTGTGGCATCATTCCCATCACATGCAGGGAGAAACTGCTGGCACAGCAGGCACCTGACTTTCTGCTTGGATAAGAAGGGGAAACCTTGCCCCGTAGCATTTTGTGCCTTCTCTTAATGGCTCCCACCTTCCAACACCTCAAGATGTGTTTCACATGGCTCTGGCATTTGGGCTCTGCCCCCACTCTACTGGGTGAGTGCTAAGTCAGATCTGACTTAAAGGTCCATTTTAAGTTGAGTTAATAAATTGCAGTCTTAGCTGTCTAAGTTGGAAATACGAGGAACTTTTTTTTTTTTTTTCTTGTAACAATGTGCATTGTTTTCATTTTTCAGTGAAATTAGAATTGAACTTGAAAAAGGTTTTTGGAAGAAACCAAACATGACTACATGGAAATCACTGGAAAAACTTCCAAATAATATTCTAGACCTCCAAGATATCAAGCTAACAGAAGGTATGGCACCAGATCCTTCAGTGATTTTTACAGTGAATCACAGTAAAAATAGTTGTAGTTAGATAATGCTCAAGTTGCACATCTGAAGAAGTGATTAGTTTTAGTGCATCCTGCACATCTGGTCATCCTAAAGGTTTTTTATTGTTGATGAATTTTGCAGATCCTTCCAAATTCTCTACCAATTAATCTATTCTCAAAGCCTATACTTAATTTTATAGCTAGGTAATTAACCAGTGAATAATATGGCAGGTTTTGCCTGTCTATGCGCTGTCTTACCACATCAAAGAAGTTCGCAGTATCTCATGGAAAGAAGCACAAATCAGTGTCTGGAGTTGAAAAGTTGGTGCTGTAATTCATGTAAGCTATGAGATGACCTCTACCGCCTGTTTATACTTTTTTAAGCTATGCCAAACAGTGCAAGTAGTTTGAATGGTGAACAAACCCACTACCAGAGCTTATCCTCATCCTCAGCAGTACATCAAATAATAAGTCATGGAAAGATATCTGCAGCTGTGCTTAGTCTGTTTCACTCCCAGGGTGCAAAATCTGCTTCTATAAAAAAAATTATAGGAGGATGATCAGATGATGAATGGCAAACACAAAATGCCATTCAGAATTTGCTTTTGCTGCTGTACCAGGTAAGCAGCATTAGGGACAGGGGCACATTTGTTTAATTTGGAACTCACTAATTATTGTAAACAACCAAAGTTAGAACTAAATATTATTTGCGGATAGTATTTATAAATCCAAGAGCAGGTGACAGTATTCTTTTGAAAAGTACATTGTTTTCTTCCTTTAAAATAAAATCTGACATCTGCAGATTTTACTTTAAAGTTTTTGCTGGTTTCATTGACAAGTCAAGGGCTTATTGAGTTGTTGTTAGGACATAAATTTGTAATAGATCAGGAGCATTCGAGAGAGACAGATAGCTGTATGGCTAGACAGATAACTATGCCACATAAATCATCTGCAGTTCCCTTTTTTTTCAGAGAATGCACAAGAAGTTGCACAGCATATTTTATACCTCTTGCCTGATGCAACACTGCATGTGAAAGAAGTAGAAATCATTGCAAGTAAAATTTTTGATGTTGTAGAGCTTGCAGATATGAGTATGACACTTGCAGAGACTGTATTGTCTATACTAGACTATATTCTGCTGCAAGAAATAGAAGATGAGAACTTTAGAAAAATAACCAATAGGTAAGTAAGATAACGTGCCCAGAAGAGGTTTCCTAAGCTGAAATGGCACCACGGTATAATTTATTCAGTTTATTAAAATACCATCACCAGAGCTAGCAATTTCTGTACTTCGATCTTAAACATAATTTGAGGTTCTTACCAGTAGAAATTGGTTATTGTGTGGCCAAAGCTACTTTTAACAGAACCGGTTCTGCAGAAGTCTCTATTCCAGTGTTATCTGTGGGCATCCAAGCCTGGAGGCAGCCCAGGGACTGCTCAGCTGCGATCTCTCCTCAGAAGGAACTTTGTGGCTCAGCAGTGAGGGCTGTGGGCAGGTCAGCCTGGAAACACAACTCTTTCACCCTCTACCCTTGCTGATAAAGACTTTTTTAAACACAGCTATTCAATGTTAGCCCCCAAAATCTATATTTAGGATCCTGCACCAATTATGTGATTCTCACACATGCTAAAATTGTGGTTCTTAGCTTTAAAAACACCTCTCTTTTTTGAGGTCTTAAGGGGAACTTGGTGGCCTGGTTTGGAATGTCTGAGCAGAGCACTGTCCAGAGCAGCTGGACACTGCAGCCAGCCTTGACAAAGGGCAAATGCAAGGACACAGAGTTTACCCATTCAGAGCTTTGCTGGACAAGCCTCTGAGCAGCAACTCTGCCTTCAGAGCTTATCCTGCCTGAGATGGTGAGGAATTGGAGGATGGACTTCCAGAAGTTTCTACCAGACTAAATTGTTCTGGCTCTGATATTTCATCTTCTGGTACAATTAGATGATTGAAAATAATCAAAATAGCACATTTTACAAGTTACTGCCTTACAGATGAAGTGCAGTTTTTGACTGGGTGTGGATTTTGACTCAGGCAGGTCTTCTCAGAACCTCCTTCTGTGGTCCCTGCAGGAGGGTGTCTTCCACCTGCCAGAGGCCACTGAACCATGCCAACTCAACTGCTTGCCATCACCTATGCTGTGCAGACAAAGTGCCATCTACCCCAAAATGGACCCATTCTGCTCTAGAGCTTGCTCCTAGACAAAGCAAGCAAAGGGTTTTAGTCTCCTGGGTGTGCGTTATGAAACCACCAGAACATTTCAAAAGTTGTACTTTTTTACTTCTGTTGCTCTTGTTGAAGTATCCTGAAGATGACTGAGGAGATGGGCTATAAGGTTACCTACACAGAGAGAAATATGTCAGTCATAACCACATCCTTGGCCCTCTTGGTGATGCGTCCAGATCCCAGCCTGTTTGGAGGACTGGCCTTTGGCATTACCTCCTATGACAGAGGTGTGGATCTCAAGGTGAGAGCAAAGTATCACCTCAGGGGCCCCTGACTAAACCAGACAATCCTCCTGCTCTTTTGTCTTATTTTCAATTTGACCTGAGGATGGCACCTCTGAGCATGTCATCTTTCTCTTGTAGATCAGTGTACAAGAAAACCCTTTCAAGAAGGCTTTGGCCTCAGTGTTTTTGCCAAAATCGCTGAAGAACTTCCTAGGGATTGAGTGCTCTGACCCAGACAAGCGTTCAAAGATCCAGTTCAAGTTTTTTGGCACTACTTCACTTTTTCTGGTAACTATGACTCCCAGCAAAACCTAACACAGCAGGAATGGGCTCAGCTGTTCTCAGTGCCTACCAAAGAAATCCCAACAGCATCATCTGCTCTGGGCACATTAGCATCAGACTGATGGAGGCGTGTGCAGGCAAAATGTACTCAGGCAGCAAAACCTTCTCTGAGGCAAGGATGCTGTGAGAGGTGCCTGTAGACCATAGCCTTTTTTTCATTTTCTGTAGCTGATGTTATTCTAGTCCTTCTGATCTGCAGGAAAAGAACATACTCTCACCTTCTCTGATAGTAGGGATGATGTGTAGCATATGCCAAATATCACAAAAGTAATTTCAAGGCTTATGTCTCCATTAAAACAATATAGCAGCATGATGTGCAAGATATATGAGTACTCTAGTACTTACTGTATTTTCTTAAGGACAGGTGGGTATAATTTAGAAAGGGAGACACTTCTTTGAAATGATGGCTTGTACAGTGTGCTAAACAATGCCCAACAAAGGGAGCATTCACAGTTGTGTCTCCTGTCTAATGAGCTTAATGATGTACAACCAAATGTTTAAATGTACTGAAACAATTAGACAGCTTTCTCAATCCAGCTGGTGCATCTGAAACTCAGTTCTGCTTCAGCTGATGTGGAGACTGTCCCTGAGCTGCAGCTAACAATGTTTGTTAATGACGTAGCAAGTAGCTAAATTGTATCAGTCATCCCATGGAGTTTAGCAGATCACCATTTCCAAGGAATACAGTTTAAAAAAAATGAGAGCAGGGCAGAGCTTGGATTCATTTTGCATATGTGTGTTTTCCCCCTGCAGGATGACAGTTTAACAATGGAGAGGTTGAACTCTTACGTTGTGAGTGCCAGCATTGAAAATGCATCAGTTCAGAACCTTAATGAGCCTGTGACTGTCACTCTCCACCACATAGTCCAGAACAGGGTAGGATGTGTTCATTTCATCAGGAATGGGGTGAGGCAAAGCTGACTTCTCTTACCCTTTCATTAAACTGGGAACAGGGCAAACAAACTTAAAACACTTTGCTGCCTGACCTCTCCATGATACATGGACCCAAACATTGACTGACCACACAAATCTCACTGTTTAATAATTCCTGCAGATCACTAAAGCTTATGTGTCCACTCTAAATCCAGGCTTAACAACAAGGAACATTGTTTCCTTGTTCTGATCTAGACAAATTTTTTTAGGGAATAGTTTATTTGCCAGAAAATAGTGGGGTTTTGATTGGACTGAAATGATTTATCCTTGATATAAATTTGGAAAATAGGTTAAGTCACCAAAAGAGAGGAACTTTAAAAAAACCCAAAAACTTGCAAAGATGTTTTCAAAATCAGATTGCTTTCCTTTGTTTCAAAATGGTGTTTCAGAAAGTTAAAGTCTATGTTATTTTTAAATGAGCGTGGGTCAAACTTGTTGGTTGAATCCCTCCTTAGCATTTTTGTGCTGCCAATGTTTAAGATCCAGCCTCCACATGAGTATATTACAAACCCAAGGCAGAAGAAAATTATTCAATAAGATGAACTTGGTTAAAGTTTGAGTTAATGAGGACTTGTAATTGCTGCTCTCATGGCAAAGTGCTCTTTCCATTCAGCAAATATATACCCAGAAATTTCACCTAGATATCCCCTCTCTTCTGTCACTTTTCCTCCACCAGGCCATCTGGCACCTTTCAGATGTTTTCCTTGACCTTTTAAAATTATCTTAATTAAATATTTAATGAGTTATCATCCAAACCTACATCTTTGGCTCTGCGCCTAATTATATTTGACAGCCTACAAATGACACATCTTAACAGCTTATCTGTTAGGCTGGCTTCCTGTAAACTCTATGCATTATTAAACTTTATTAATGATATAATAATAATAAAAGTAAATGAATCTGTGGCTTAGAAAAGTTTGCTGCAGCATTATGAGTAATAAACTAGAATGTCTCCAGGATAAATCATTGCATTGAATATCCATTTACATCTGTTCAGCTCTCACTTGTCTACCCTGCCTGGTTTCAGAGAGAGGAATCACTGAAATTCTGGAGTAAACATTTCTTGTAGGGTTGGTTTTTTTAATGTATAAAATTTCTGGTTTTTATTCCAGGCCTTAGTCATAACTTTTGAATTTCATCAGTAATTTGGTGTGACATCTCAGGCACCACATGAACCCAATGAGATTAGACACAGGAATTGGTCTAAGGTGAATGATTTGTCAGATTTGCTGCTATCCTTAAAAATACAATAGTTTCTCCTTCAAATACAAGGTATTGAAAGATACAGGTAAAACTGGAAAAATCACTGACTCACAGGATTTCCTTTGGTACAGAGGAAGGCAAAAAGTGGGACGCTTAGTTTAGTGCCATGGGTGAGATGGCCAATATCCTGGCGGGCTCCCCAAACCCAAGTGTCCAGTTGCCCCTGACCTCATGGCATCTCCACTCACCCACAGCAGCACCACAGACACAAGTTGGCTTTGCTGCCAAGCACTGCAGGGGAAATCAAATCCAAGTGCCTTGGTTATGCACCCCAATTAGGAACGAGATACACCATCTGCAAGTGCAGACAGAGTGTAGATGTCCTGAATAAATGTCACAGCCTCCTTGCTTCTGTTTCCAGGGCAATGCAGCAGTGCACTGCGTCTTTTGGGACTTTGGGAAAAACAGTAAGTGTTCCTTGCCGAGCTAGCTCTGTCCCCAGCATGGCAGCAGCTTTGGCTTCTTGACATTGCACCTTGAAATTTGAGTTTGTGCTGCTGCTTTGTGTTGATGTGAACGCCTCAGTACTCACTGTTATCCCCAGGGATATGGGTATGGGCATTGTGCAGTGCTGCATCTACATGAATAAGACAATTTCACCTAAGAAAAAGGCAGAAATGCAATGAAATGTTAGATGAATTCTTACTGTGACTTTAGGAAATACACTAGGGGCTTTGCTGGGGTCAGGTCTCTAAAATGGCTCAGGCAGTCACCAGAGAGAGAGAGAGAGTGAGAGAATTGTGAATTGCGTTAACACCGAGCATGTAGGAGAAGTTTCCTCTGCAATTACTAGGAGTAGAAATTATTTGTTTCTTTTTAATCAGAAGCTTAGCTTCTGAATATGTGATGCACACCACATAAATAGAGTCTTAACATTCAGTCTTATCAGGGAAGATCTGGCGGTTTCAGTGCTGCACTCTGCCTAAATAAATTGTCTGCCCTCTGTGTGTTTCTTTTCTTCTTCTTCCACATCCCCCAGCACAATCTAGCCCGGCACTCCCCTCCCTCCCTCCCTCCCTCCCTCCCTCCCTCCCTCATATGTAAATGACTTTAAATATTTCTTCATGCCACCAAAAGCTTTAATCCAAATTTTGAGGTTCTCAAGCAACTACAGAAGATGTGTTTCAGTGTGAAATCTCACTTGTGTGCTGCTAATTGACCCTGCAATCTGTACTAAGTCAAGCTCATCTTCACACACCCTGTGTGCTGCAGAGCTATAAATGATGGAGGATGAGTAACTCTGCTTAAAAATCCTTTTTCTCTATTACACAGATGGACTGGGTGGTTGGAATACATCAGGGTGTGAAATGGAATATACAGATATGAATTATACAATCTGTTGTTGTAACCATCTTACCCATTTTGGAGTCCTACTGGTGAGTACTCCATGAATCATCTCCCAGAAAGTCCTGTGGCACTAAACAGACTCATCACTAGTTTTGGAGAAGAGATGTGGGAGAGTCATATCTATAGAAGCTCTTAGGTATCTGCAGTGTTGCCAAAATCAGCAATAACAAAAAAAAACCAGTTATAATAATTTAATGGTGTAAAGTCCTTTAAATGTCACTTGCTTAAAGGCTATTTTGTTTTAGAGATGTAGTTTGTACTTTGCAGTGTAACTTAATCAACGTTAATGTGTTATTTACTGTGTTGGTAGTACTGTGTTAAATATATTAACTGCCATCGACAACTTATGACATTAAATTTTTTGGAAGTTTTATCTATGCTCCATCAGAAAGTGAAGTTTAGTATAAATATGGGAGATGTCACTATCACCTCTCATTTCTCTGTAATACAGAGAAAACTGCCTCTTAAAAGCAAAATGTCAAAAGCTGGAATGACTGCCTGAAAATGGGCTGCAATAAAGGCAAAGAGACAGGCAGGTTCTAAGCAAACCGAGTAAATTACATTGTCTATTCCCAGTAGGACACAGCCCACAGGATCGGGTGAGGACCCACCTTTGCCTTTGGATGCTTCCCCTAGAGGTCAGCATGACCCTACTCCAGAGACAAAAGCTCTCCTGGGAGTAAAATTGTGGCTTTACAGAAAGGAATTGAGATGGTTCAGATTTTAGACACTTGCTCAAGTTTTCATTCAAGCAAGAAGAATTCAGTCTGATTATCAGATCACACCTCTCACTGTCACTTTGATAATCAGCACAGCTACAGGTCTTCAACAGCATTGCCCATGGGACATCAGAGAAGTAGGTTACTAGTCTGAGGTTCAAAATTTCACGAAATAGAAGAGAAGCTGTGTCAGGGAGCAACAAAATATTCTCAATGTTCCTCCTGGCAGCAGCTGTGGAGAAGCAGGGCCCAGCCTCCTGTCTGATTTTGCAGTGGTGCTTTCTGGACAGCAAGGATCTACCACGCTCCAGGACATTTAGAAGCTTTGTGCAGTTTCCAAGCATGGCACCTGCCACTGAAACGAAGTAGTTTCTTCTACAAAGCGAGCTCTCAGTAGAATAATCTTGATAAGATCCTAGAATCCATGTTCAATTTGTGGTTTCTGAAGGACAGCTTTTCTAGCTTCACAGCTTATTGCTGGATACTTTAAATATTGCTGGTTAATTTACCATTTACTAGTTTGGATATTCTGTGGGACTGTACAATAAACATATAAATATATTAATCTTCAAAGGTAGCAGTAAGCAGAACAGTAATTTCACAAGGTGAAAGTGTGGAAAGGAATTTTCTAAATCTGTCTTGGCGAACAACTGTGTTTCTTTATCTTGTACCACAGGACTTGGCCCGGACAGAAATAGGTGTCACACATGATCATATATTAACTCTGATAAGCTATGCAGGATGTGGTGCTTCTTCCCTTTTTTTGGGAATAACGCTCATGACATATCTAACCCTTGAGTAAGTCTGATCCTTTCTCTTGCACTGATTTTAATATTTTGGTGATAAGGAATTTGCAGCAATTGTCAGAATTTGCTAATACTTGATGCTGTGATGTATAGGAGGGAAGAGTGAGAGCTGAAAGTATAAATATTTTTTTATTTTGATGTCTGACTGTTGCAAAATTAGAGAGATTTGAACACTCATGCTTCAATACAAGCACAGTCTGAACAGTCTAAACTGTTCATTAATTTTTATGTTCCTAAATATCACAAAATCATTGAATGTTTTGGATTGGAAAGGATTAGTAAAAGGTCCTTACTAAAAGGTCCAATACCCTGCCATTTTCAGGAACACTTTCCACTAACCCACATTGGTCCAAGCCCCGTCTAACCTGGCCTTGAATGCTTCCAGGGATGGGGCAGCCACAGCTTCTCTGGGCACCCTATGCCAGGACCTCACCACTCTCACAGTAAAATGTCCGTAAAGAGTAAAAAAATTCTGTAATTTCGAAAACTTACCTCTGGACATGGGTGGCATATTACATCAAGAATCTGGAATATTCCTGTGTATAGGCTGTAAATTGGATGTTGCAGTGATAACCTTGTGAACTTTCTCCTTCTTTTTAGGAAGGTGCGGAGAGACAATCCCTCAAAAATCCTGCTCAACCTTTGTGCTGCACTGCTGATGCTGAACATTGTCTTCCTCACCAATTCCTGGCTGACCTCGTTCAACCAGCCAGGCCTCTGCATTACTGTGGCCATGCTCCTCCACTATTTCCTTCTTGCAGCATTCACATGGATGTTCCTGGAGTCTGTTCACTTTTATTTGGCTCTTGTCAAAGTTTTCAATGTTTATGTCCCAAAGTACATCCTAAAATGCTGCATTGCTGGCTGGGGTAAGCAGACTAATTTCCTCTCCACTTCTGTGCTTGTCAGCTTCTCTAATATTGGGACATATTTACAGAAATAAGTGAAGACATTGAGCTAGCAGAAATGTGATGCGCCATAAGGATGGATCTCTTCCCCCAGGCTGTTCAGCTTAAGTTTCTTCTGTCCCAGGAGACGTTAGCAGAGAGTGCTTGTTGGTTCCTGCACAGTCATATGCAACTGAAAGTGGGGTGCAAGGCACTGCTTTTCTGTCTCTCTTCTCTTTACAGGATGATTTATCACAGTACCTCACACAAGTGGGTGTGACTGTGGAGTAATGCTGCCCACAGCCTTCACCCCTGTGTGGGGATGCTCAGAGGTGATTTTAACTCCTTCTCTAGGCTTTGTGTCCATTTCTGGCATACTCTTCCTGATTCCCATGCACAGAGTGGATTTGGCTTTCATTCATTGCTGTGGTCTGCTTATCCTTTGAAACTCAGCTTTTGTAATAATCAGTTGGTTTTATTTTACCAGATTGGATCCCTTCTGGAGATGTTTGAAGACTCACAAACATTTTGCAAACACAGATATTTTTATGCCTACTCATTTGTAATTTGCATAAATAAGGAGATTAAACCTGCTATGCTGCACATTTAATTACACTTGTTTCAGAAGGAGCTTTGGGGATAGAGTTTGATCAGAAGATGCACACGTCTGCTGTAATTACGTATCAGAGATTATCTGACATCTTTCCATCTTCTCAATTTTTTCTTTTGAGTCAAACTATTTATTTTTCTTTTGCTTTCCCTATTAGGAATACCAGCTATTGTCATTACTCTTGTGCTCATTATAAATAAGGACTTCTATGGCAATGGGTCACTCTCTGAGAGCCATCCTTACAGCAATTTGTAAGTATAATATTTAAAGCTTTTTGATGGCCACCAGAGTATCTGAAAAATGCAAGGAAAAACCAAAAGTAACTCACTTTTGTCTCCTCTCCCCCATCTTTACCATCTCCTTTTAGTGGTTCTGGTTCATAGGAGCATTTTGAATGCATGGCTACTACATGAAGTAGTGAACTGGGCTTGAGAACAGGGAGGATTTCTGCCAGTCAACTCCATTTTTATTTTCTGTGAATTTCTTTGCTTGCATTAACCCAGTCTAATGAGATATTTGTATGTGCTTCTGCATGGTCTGGGTTTCTGGTAAAATCTGAAGGCACAATAATTGCTCCAGTATTTTGCACATTGCCTTCTGGGTTTTTTTATATGTCAATTCACATCACTGCCTCATCATAATTTCAAGTAGTTTCATTTCAATTGCCTCTTCTCTTTTCAGTGGGAAAGCACTGCATTCTTCCATCCTTTTTAAAAATGCTTTTATAGCAAAGAATGCTTCCATTTTTTCACCTGCTTCTTGTTTAGCACAATCACTTGTTGGTGAAGATTACCTGGGGTTTTTGGATTTTTTCCCAGCAGAGAGGCAACACACACCCATGACACCTCAGAAGGAAAATTGTTCCCCATCTTTAACAAAAAGATGTAAAGAAAAAAAAAGTAAAATTCACTAATTTATGTCTAAGGAAAAGCTAACCAGTAGTTTAGACCCCTAATTAAGTCATATTCAGCTTGGTTTTCCAAAGGCAGTGTGTCTTTGTGTTTATACATTATGAAGTTTTGAAACAATCATGAGGTTTATCTGAATTTGCCAGAAACATCCATGTATTAAAATTACCAAATTTCCATAGCATCCATAAAAAAGGCAAGTGCAAGGATTCTATGAATGTTCTCACTGGGTGAAAATAAGGGGTGCTAGGGAATGCCCTTAACTAGGTGTTGGAGAACCATACAGAATGCTTATTTTGGGGACCAGGCTTCCTGAGTTTCTCCCTCGCAAAACTCCTTATTAAATACACACCTCCCTTTCTTGCAGTTGTTGGATCCAGGACAACACAGTGTTCTACATCTCTGTTGTGGCCTATTTCCTCTTAATATTTTTGGTGAATACAGCCATGTTTATCACTGTTCTCCTTCAAATCCGCTCTGTGAAAACAAGGACACAAAAGACATCCAGATTCTGGAAACAGGGTGTTCTTCAAGACCTCAAAAGTGCTTTCAGCCTGATGTTTCTTTTGGGCTTAACTTGGGGCTTTGCCTTTTTTGCCTGGGCAGCAGTGAGGATATTTTTCCTGTATCTCTTCAGCATTTTTAACACCTTGCAAGGTAATTTCTGAATTGAGTAGTGCTATAAACACAAGGGTTTAGGGATGTGAAATAAAAATAGGTCTGTAATGCCATGTCACTCAAGAATGGGAGGAGAACTGATACAGCTTTTGTATTACAGGCTTTAGCTATTTTAAAAGGAAAGCTCTGTTGCAGTGGGATGACAGGGCTGTTCAGATAATATTGCTGTGATATGTAGACTACTAAAGACATGAATTCATGCCCTGGAAACACAGGTCCCAGTAAATGTGCCTTGTCAGGAGCTGGCATGATCTTTTTCATGTGGCTGATAGAATCCACATTGACTTGCAGAATATTCTTAAACCAAGTCTGCAGAAAACTCTTCCTATCACCCTTTCATATGCACAAAGAAGTCAGTGCCACTCTGGGCCAACATAATTATAAAATCATAGCTTGGCTTGGAAGAGACCTTAAAGATCCTGACGCTAGGCCAGGGGCACTTTGTCCACACAAAACACACTGGTAGCAGTGGCATGACAGAAGTTTAGAAAAGGGGAAGCAGTTTAGAGAACACTCATGAAAACACATTAATCTCTCGTTTCTTCTTTAGGGTTCTTTATCTTTGTGTTTCACTGCCTAATGAAGGATGAAGTAGTGAAGCAGTGCCAAGTACACTTCTGCTGTGGAAGATTTCGTCTGAGTAGTTATTCTGGTAAGCACTGAAAGGATTTGTTTAGTTGAGTCATAAATCTTCATCTGCTACTGGTGTCACATTTGTTCTGCATTAAGAAATCAGGCTCCTCACAACAGCCCTTCTGCATTGTATTGGATAATTGTTCTTTAATAGGTCTTTATCCTCTTGCATTAACTGCTCATGTGATATGATGACAGGGGGACAGCATGCAGTAAGAACTGCAGATTTCCAAAACCTATTTCAGCTTGGTCTCTTAATTCTGTTCTCACATGCCATTAAGTGTTCCCTTACGTGAGCCATGGTTTTGGTGGCTTTCCAGTCTCCCTAAAGCTGAGATTCTGAAATTCATGCAGAATACTGGGCATACTAGTTGGTATTTTTTTATGTGCAGGAGCTCGATTTTCTCAGCCTGGGAAGGAGAAGGGAGAGGTCTTGCTGTCTGGCTATCTGTGGGGTAATTACAAAAAAGAGATGGATTTTCAGAGGAGCACAGCAAGAAGACAGGAGGTGATGGACACAAGTCACAAGTGCTGGAAATTCACATTATTTATAAGGGAACACTTTTTTTTTTTTGCTAGTTAGGTGGCAGTGGCCCAGAGAGATGGTGAGGGGTGTCCCTCTCCTTGGAGAGTTAAAATTCAGTTGGACACATGCCAGACCAACCTGATCCAGCTCTGGACAGAAGGTTGGAGTGAAGACATCCAAAGATCCCTTCCAAACTAAATTATTTTAAGATTCTTCTATTTGCCAGGTCAGCAAGAAATAGCATATGCTGTGGGCTATTCCAGTGATGTTAATTTTTTACAAAAATGTGGAAGAATTGAATAACTCTGTGTGTCTATCAAAACAAAATGGTGTTATGAATGGGTATAACAAAAGAGAAGCGTAGCCAGTTTGTTTTCCGGAAACCAGACTAAAAGTCCTGTATAAATACCTGTGTCTTGTGCCCAGCATCCTGTGCACCCTGTGCTGCTGAGGAAGAGACAGCTTTTCATTGGCAGAGGGGGATTTCAGCACAAGTGCTCTCAATAGCACTTGTGTTCACCCTTGAGCAGGAGCCAGCTCAGTGTTGTAGGACCAAATAAGGATGAGGCTGCAATTCCTACCCTTGTGTGATTCCTACCTCCTTCTTTGTGACCTTATCAAATTAGTATTACTAGACTGGGTCCTCAAGAGGAAATGGAAGACTGAATTGCTGATATCCAGCCTCACCTGCAAAAGCGTGACAGAGCTAATGTAAAAATTAACATCAGGAATTGTGCACTGTGTAGCACAGAGACCCCTGGCCTCCACGCAGGAATAAGGATGGCAAAAGGATGGCACAGGAAGCAAGCACAGACCACTTCCCACCCTGCTCGCTGGTAGTTTGAGATGGGGCACCTATGCAGAATTTTATTTCTGCATCTTCCACTCTCTGGTTTCAGACTGGAGTGGGTCAGGTGCAACTGCTGGGTCTACACCAAAGCATTTAAACCACAGATCACCATCCCAGGCTTTGTGGAGTCTACATTCTAATGGAACAAGTTCAACATTCAATGCAGATTTGCTTCCCGGAACTTCTCCAAATACAAATTTTCAGATTGGTAAGTAAAACTGTGTACACTGCACAGACTATAATAGATATATACCATAATAAATTCCATATGGTGACAGTCAAATCCTAACTAATGGAAAGAAATAGGACACCTTTCACTGCTTTGTCTGTGCCAGGTTTCCATTTGGGGATTAATGGCAACATTACATATGGCATTTTCTGTACTAGGGAAAATAGGAAAGCTCTTAAAATCTTGGGACAGGTCTTCTCCAAAACGACAGGAAATGCCTGCCCAGCTGCCACCTTAGGTGCCTAAGGAATATTCTACACTCTGCCAGGTGACTGACAGTCACATGGGACCTATGTCCAGGGAGCACTGTAGTCTTGAGATAGACTACGGTGCTCTCTAATTGGAATTGCATTCCCAAAAGAGCAAAGATTGTGGGGACTACAGAAAGCTAAACAGGACGTGCTGTGAGCCTTTTTAAGCCAGAAGGATCCCAGCAGCAGGTTTTCCCTTCAAAGATGGAGAAATTGTTGCAGAGCCATGTTCTGAAAAAGGCATCATTCCTGATTTTTGGGGGGAAAATGCTGATTTCTGTTATCTCTCCAAAGACATGAAAACCGCATAGGCAGGTTCTCTCTAAATACATTAAACAAAGTTATTATAATGCAAATATGTTTTCAATTCTTTCCCACAGCTGAAGTTCATTGCAACCCCAGTGCTGTATCTTCAGAAGATGGTGAGACCAACCATCCTTTCTCACAAAGAATACTATCCATGGATACAGGGTTGCACTACCCACAGAAAGTAGGATTTTTACATGGATACTGAATTTATTTTCCTCTGCTTATCTAATGATCGTTCCTTTTGAGGCTTGTAGAAATAAATATGGTTCTAAAGAATTAGTTCTAATGTACAGTTATCACTCTGGACACAATTACAGAGCCGAAACATCCCATGACTCAACTTTAGGCTTCATAAGGTGTAGCAGTACTGACCATAAAAGAATTTGGCCCCACTGCGTTTCCCAGATCAGTCATCATGTTAAACAGACTGGAAACACTCCTCATCCTGAGCTCCATTCATAGTTTGTCATCCCTTTTTTTCCCTTTCCACTGTCCTGATAGTCCTCTGTTTCCATCTTCATCTGATACTTAGCTCAGCATCTAATATCTCTAATACTGAGTTACAAGTGATATTTTTGAGACTGTTGGCTGACTGTCTCAGGCATGGATATCTAGGACCCTCGATCAGTAACTTTCCTTACTTTTCCAACTTATACATGAAGAAATTGGACTCCGATTTCCAAAATGTTCCTCTCAGTTGCATGTTTTTATTTTCAGACATGCTGTCACTGGTGACCTGAACTTAGATTCCTAAAGAGATGTAGATGAATGTCTAAATGTTTGAAAATGTTGTCCAGTACCTTCAAATGGAATTTGGAAACAATAAAACCTGAAATTCTCTCCTTCCAGGGGTATACATATGTGTGACATAGGTTTCAGATAATCTCTCCTGAAAAAAACCTCCAAAACCAGAACCCAAACAGAACAATAGCAGACAAAACCCTACTATCATTGGAGCTGGAAATAAGGAAACACTCCCTTTAGTGTTGCTTTACTGTGAATACAGCAGGATGTAAACTCCATTTCATGACACCACAAGAGAGACTTAACTTTCCTCAGCTGCTGAGGAGGAGCTTTCTTTCAGCAAATGTATTCAAAATGGTAACTTGCCTGCTCAACTGAATCCTAGTCTCCATTTTGAATGCCCTTCTCTGTATCATTCAAGTAAAGATTTTTAAATTATTATTAATATAGTGGAACACTGACCTGTACCCATGACAGGAGTATAATAATATAATGAAGTGGTGTCTTAGAACTGGTATGTACGATACAAAATACAAAAGGTTCTTTCAGCCAGTGAGTAACTCCCACATAGCAATTAATACAAAAAGATGAATATTTTAATGTGCAGTACCTACAGCCAACCTACTTGAAATCAGACAGATCACCTTCAGTTCCTTGGCTCTATGGGAGAAATCTTGACATTAAAAACATGGAAACAAGTTCTACATTGTACCCATGTGTTTCTAACTTGAAGTTGCTTTCAAGGAGAATGAAATTTAATAAAAAAGGCAATCCATTATGTTGGGCATGAACTATTATAGTTTTTATTTTCTTTAGTAAACTCTTTTTTGTGCAATCTGATGCTGAATAAAAGTTTTCCCTGCTTTCCAATGTGAAGTACAACACACTATGCTGTGGTGCTAAAGCTGTGCCTAACCTCCCTGCTGGGCAGGGGCATCCTGAGAGACCAAGGAAGGAGGATGTATAGTTCTTTGGGGGAACTGGAGTTTTAGTTCTCCCCCAAGCCCTTCTGAGACCAGTTTGTCTCCACAAAATCAATAAGACAGGTGGGTGGACAGTCAGATGTGTCTCTATCACCCTGCTCTGACCCGCACTTTCTCCTTCATGCAGTAGTAATTCTTCCTACATCCACTTCAGAGGACAGAAAATAATAGGCTTACATTTCCAACAGACATTAAGTAACAATTTCTGTATTTAAGGAATAAGAGGTCTAGAGAGCACTTGAAATTGCCATCACTGCAGGTCTTAAAAAACACTCAGGGTGATGAGACAAATACCTGCCAGAATTGGTATAGATTGATTTTGCCTTAGGACAAGTCCTCCCAAATGTATTTTCTATTACTCTAATTTAAAATAAAAAGACAGCAGAAGAGGGAAAAACATGAGAGCAACATAAGACTAGCTTTGTTTCCTGCAGCCTGTAAGTATTTTTTTACATTCCTGATAAAAGCTGAAATGTACCTTGATTTTCTAAAGTCTTTGCTACATGTCCTCATAAAGGATTAGGAGCAGCAAAGATTCAGAAAAAAAGCTGGATGAGCAACATGAAAAGTGCTGGAATATAGAAGACTTCTCAGGCTGCTGAAAAAAGTCTGGAAATGCCATTTCTTGGGCAGATCCATCAGCATGGTTCACACTTTGGAGGTGTACCAGTGGGAAGAAGGGCAAGCTGCAGAGAGTGGAGGTCTCTATTCTTCCTACTGACTTTTTTTTTATTTTAGCAAAATCTGGAAGTCAATTTTTAAAAACCTGTCAAGTTGCTTACGTAAAATGCAAAGCAGTATTTGTTCTGGGAAGGTGGTTAGCTCACTTCCACTCTCATCACACTCCTAATGGCTTTTCCAGCTAAACAGTGTATCATTTATGTTTCAGGCATGGCATTGTGTAGGTTGTCAGCTG
Organism: Acrocephalus arundinaceus; assembly: GCA_021534815.1. NCBI lineage: Eukaryota > Metazoa > Chordata > Aves > Passeriformes > Sylviidae > Acrocephalus > Acrocephalus arundinaceus. The sequence goes on from JAJEOU010003009.1 coordinate 197,495, forward strand.
GAATGAAGATGTGTAATTTTCCTTGGGCTGAAATAATATCTTCCACACCGAAACGGTTGCTTTTGCTCTTCTCCAGCGTATCTGTGCTGACATTCTGTCACAGCATTGTGCATTGATGATTTTCGCAGGGAGAGGACATGCACAAAGACAAATCTAATAAAATTTTCTAAGCGCTTGTGTTTCACATCCTGATAATTTTAAATTATGGGAGCTGCTTCTGCAGCTCTGGCTGGATTATGAGTGGTGTGTGACCAACACAAGCGCATCCTCCTCCCTCCCACTTGTATTCTGTCAGTTGACTTCTGCCCATGGCAGAACATTGGAACGAGATGATCTTAAGGTCCCTTTCAACCCAAACCACTCCATGATTCTATGACTCAATGTAGAAGCTGCTTTGATTTCTAAGTCACTCTCAATTTATTCCCAGATTGTTTAGTTTTAGTGATACATACAACAGGAAATGTGTGCTCTATTTTAAAGCAATAAAAGGATTTCAGAAGGTATATTTATCTATGAAGGCAATTATTTGAAGTCAGAACTCAGTGGGTTGTTAACAATAGGTTGGATGATGCAAAAGAAATAAAAAATGACAGTAAAATCACAGCAGCAGTTGTGGTAAATCAAACAAAACACTCCCAACTCCCACCTTACTATTTAGACTGGCACAAAACTTGACCACTCTTCATCCTAGCTAAATCAGGGGATGCAGATCCAAGGTGTAGGCAGCTCACTCATGGGTTCCTGGAGACTTTTTAAGTCTCTTCATGGACAAGTAGCTAAAACTGTCTTCTAGTTCAGCATATGTACATTGGTTTGGTAACCCTGGGACAGGTAAATCTTAGGTAGGATGACAGCTAAAGGCTTCCTCCTGCCTTTGCGAATCTGCAGTAGTGGTTAGAAGTGCATGCAAGATGTATAATTCTTTCTAAATTTAGCAGACAGTTGTTATTGGGACAAGGAAAGAACTGTCATTATTGGAAATGATTTGAGATTAAAAAGCAAAATACTGGAAAGATAACTGCCTATTGCATAACGTGATTTTTGAGCTTTAATGCACAATTCTCTGTGCTTTTAGGTATCCAAAAGTATTTAGCATGTAATGGCACTTTAATTGTTCCAAATTAAATGTATTATAGAGAGTTTCAAGGGTGCCCAGAAGAATTATCCTTACTATATTACTTCATGCCTGATTGCTCCTATAACTAGAGAAGTGCAAGGATACATTCCAGTGTTCATTTTTTCTCTCTTTTCTAAAAAAATGGCACAAATATTTCACTGGCCATTCCCATACTAAAACTGACTGAGGTGACTCCTGGAAAACAGGGCTGGAAGATCTACAAGAATGGAAAAACAGGATGAAAGGTATTTGGTGTAATAGATTAATGATAGCATTTGAGATTCTGTTGCAGGCAAATTGCATCACACTAACCCCACTGAACAATCTGGATTTGGGCACTGTAACAAGATCAGAAAGTCTTTTCTTGTATTTTAACCAGAAAGATACCCCATCTTGTTGCTGCATCACAGAATGCTCCTTTGGACAACTCCTCTGAATGGACCTTCCATCTCACTTTGTCACAGTGAGAGATGGGATGGTTTCATTTTTGCTTCGGATAAGTCTTGTGGTATTTGAAAGTTTAATTGAGTAGCTCATCCTAGTTTCAAACCCAGGGACCATTCCAATTAAACATTGCAGCAGGATTTGATGCCCTGAGTCTCAGTACCTGCACAGCTCCCTCTGCCCCTGGTGTAAAATCACCTTCACACAGATAAACCCAGAAATAAACCAATGTATTTTTCTCCTAAATAGGTAGGCTTTAACAATAAATGGTTATGCTCCCTTATGAATGTGACACAGATGAGGAAATTGTCTTTGAAGTGTACTGAAAAACATTTTCCATTTACATAGCTCTGTAGTTGGTTTGTCTCCAGCTACCCAGGAGACTGAGCAATGGTATAAAGGATAGAGAAGATGTTCCCACTTAGTGGTGAAAACCATCAGATTGACAGACACTGAAATCAAGCTCTTGTCATCACAAGTGAAGAAATCCAGCATGGGCAGTGCCCTCTGTAACAAACCTCCCCTTTGCTAGACACTTGTCACTCTGAAATAGATGCCTGGCAAGATGGGGGGGGTGATGTTCTCTCTCTTTTGGGAGGCACTCAGTGTGTTGCATGGAAATGACTTATTCCCATTCTCCCAGAAGGACAGAGCAGAACTTACACAGCTTTGAAGGTGTTGATAATCTGCTCTGAGCGTGGACTGCTCTCTCCGACGTGGATGCTCACTCCAGTGTGCACTCAGGCTTTTCCACTTAGTACTTGCCTGCCTGAAAGCTAGAAAATGGATTGGGAACAGTCACACAGCCATGAAATGGTTTTGTGTCCCCTCATCTTGCCATTACGTTTCATGCCATTGGCAAATTCAGTTTAAAGGGAAGACACTAAAGCTGTAACACATTCTGATTGATGTAAGTCAGAAAAAAGGCAATTACAGTCACCCATTCCTTAGAAGGTTGTCTCTAGGGCAGGGACTCCTCTTTCCAAAACAAATGTGGCAAAGCCAGTTCAGACAACACTAGGAAGAAAAATGCATTTCAGAAGTCCTAGTTACAAATGCAAAGTCTGGGTTATAAGTTGGAGTTGTTACAGGACTCTAGGTCAGGATTTTTTGATGAAAGAGCAAAAAGCTTTCCATCATGTCAGGAAAACATGTCCTAAAAGGAAGGCTACTGGGATTTGCTAAAAGGGACAGATTTACATTGATCAGGTCAGGCTGCTAGACTTAAACTAGTTTTCTGCATCCTGGAAGAAGTAGGAGGAATGTGCCTGTGGTATCCCAGCAGAAAATCACGCTTTGCACTCAAGAGTTTGGGGACATGGACAGCAACCAGGATCATCTGTAGGAGAGATCCTACCCTAAGAAAAGCCGTTTTTAAGAGAAGATGCCACAACAGAGTCTACCTAATTCAAAACTAGGATAGACAAGCTGTTCAGAATCTCTCTACCATTAACACCCAACAAACAAAAACCTCAGTTCACTCAGTGGAGAGACAGAAGAACACACCAGCCAGCAATAAACAGATGGTGAAACTGCTAGGAGAGACAATCAAAGAGTCTAAAATGAGTTTCAGACATAAAAGAAGAATTAAGACTACTAAATAGTTCTATTAAGAAATGATACAAATAACAACCAAAAAAAAAGAGTTAAAATTATCCTAAAAAAGCCAGGCTGGCTAATATAGCTGCCATTCAGTGTGTATCAGTTTTGTGCTCCTAGCACATCAGCTACAAAGCAATCTAACATATTTGTATAAATAACAATCAATGCGGCATGACCAATGTACCTTGAAATACCAAAAATAAGCAACACAAAATACTTACTATTTTGGAAAATTATTTTCTTTAATGATCAAGTTAAGATTTTGGCTGTTTTCTTCATATTTTGGCTTGGTACAGAGCAAATGGTTCTGGAAGATTTTTCTGAGTGGGTGACACTACGCAGCACATGGCAATGATTTAAGTCAGTAGTCACACTGCATTAAAACAGAAAACTGACATTAAAAAATACATCTAAATTATATACTCTTGAGTATTTTACTTATATTTTTTTTTTTGCAGCATGGGGTTCAAAAGGAGCATTTATTTTTCCATGAAGCTGGAACCTGAAAAAATAGCCAGAATTACTTAAATTGCTTTTCACACTAGGAGGCAAAGCTCTAAAATAATGGCTTAGAGTACTTTACAGTTTGGAATAACAATGCCATTCTTTTCCTTTTCAGCTGGATTTGAACAACAGAAAGCTATCAGAAATAGCTGAAATTCTGCTATCATAAACAAATTGCAGACATGGTTTGCTGTCTGTCCTTCGTTGGGTCCAGACAATGTTATTTTGTGTGCTTTTTGAAAAGTGTTTTTCACCTCCTATTGATCCACTAAGACAGTATATTAGGCTCCATAAAGAGAGAAGCTGGGCAACTACCTAAAACCTCCAGTAATATAAGGACTGAATAAAGAATTGTGAGAAAATATGAAACTTGCTTCTGCCACATTCCCCCAGGGAGGCAGAAAGATGCGGGGAAAGCAGTTTCTCAGTGGAAAGAGAAAACCAAGTAGAATTTTATGCTACTCTGAGCAGGGTTTTACATTTGTACTGTGCCCTATTAGAGAGAGAGAGAGAGCAGGGAAAATGAGTCTGTTTCCAGATTGGGAGTGGTTCTAAAGTGTGAAGCATCAGAATGGGCATTCAGGTCTGGATACACAAACTCAGGTCCAGTTTGGGATGAACAGCACATGAAGTACCAGGAGTAAAGAGAATTTTAAGCTTTTGCCACTTTCTGGAGTTCCTTGCATCTATGACACATGTTGATGTCCTCACGAAGCTTTAATATGGTTTGGGAGGTCTGTCTGCTTTCCCTTTATACCTGAATAATCCCCAAACCAATTGCTGGAAGCAACTCACAGCTCAAGAAGCCAGGCCTGTGGGTTATGAGTTGCACAGAGGGATATCAGTTCAGGTCCTCCACTCCAGCATACAAAATGCTCGAGTGACAGGACTACCGAGCCTCTGAGTTCACATTGCAAGCTTAAATCTCTCTGACGGCTCTGGAAGCTCAGGGACTGTAAGAGTTGGTTGGGATCTGTGCTGCTGGCCAAGCTTTGGTGCATCAACCAACCTCTAGTGCAATTCAAGGCAAGCAATGAGCTTCTTTCAGCTCAATTCCAGTTTCAGCTAAACACTTGATGCATCATTCAAATGCCACCCTTGAGTACTCAACGCTTGGTGGAGTGCAATTAGTTCCCAGTGTTTGGTGACACCCTGAATCTCCCATACAGGAAAATGAAACATTTTATTTAAGTATCTGACATTAAGCTGTCACAATCTGCTACAGTTACTGAACTCTGTATTAAATATAATGCAGGGTATTACACCAGTGTGGGTGGACAACATAATCAGGATCCTCAAAGGTACCTAAATCTGTGAGCAACCTACATACTGTGCCTGCATGAAAGGACATATTCTGGTTGTTGATGATAAGAGCTTCTCTTCTAAAAGCACTTTCAAAAAGCATAAGTGGAATTTTTAACCCATGAATCCTCTTTCCATCGGTGACTCCCCCCACCATTCTACAGCACAGGTCTTCCATTTGATGTACAATCTACCATCTGGTCTTTCACCACCTCCTATGTATGGCATGGTTATATTTGAAACGATTTGGCCTGGGGGAGGAAAAATTAGGCTTTTCATGCTATGTACTGACAGAAGTTTTTTTTTAATAAAAGAAGCAAGCTTGATTTTTTATGTCTGCATATGTGCAGCTAAAGAGACTCAGCTACAAGGTTGCTTTTGTGATTTGAAAAGGGTACCTTCTCCTCTCCAATGTCACACCTCAAGAACAATCTGAAGGGAAAATACTCCAGCAACAGATCTTAATTTTCAAGGCATAAGACTTCACTACTTTGATCCCTTTTCCACTCCCAGTATTTAGAAACTAGACCCTGGTTTTATTAATTTTAGGAGATTTAACTCAATGCATTACAGTTCTCATATCTTAGTTTACAGAAAAGTTAATCAGGAGTTCATCAAAGTAAGATGGTTTGAGCACATAATGAGATTATTTGAGATTTGACTGTTGACTTATCTAATGATACTACTACTAACATGTCTGAGAAAGCATCAAGAAAAGTAATTTTTCTCTCAGAAAATTTGAATCCTCAGTTGTGCCATTCAAAGCCAATACATACATGGGTTATTGCAAGATAACAGGCATCTATCCTGCAACTACCTATAAACTTTAGCATAAGTTCTGGTTTTGATGTCAGTTGACTGTTTCAAGGGAAAAAACCTGAGTGTTACCAGAACAGTGCCCATAAATTTAGGTTTAGTATTGCCCTTTGGAAGGTCACTGTGTTTCTGTGATAGAAAGGCTAATCAGAGCATAGTCTGTCTCTATAGCTTTTTCAGCAAATACAAACTATATTCTGATATATTTTGTCTGCCATTAATGTATACTGAAGAGTTTTGTGTTAAATTAGTATACTCTCTACTGACCCACACTAAAGAGAAAATTATTTCAGGTTTTAATTCTATTTTCATTTTAGAAGATTTTGAACAACAGTAACAACCGTTTGCTATGTAATATACAAACCCTAATGTTACAGTTTTGATACAATAAGATATTTACTTGCCAGACATCTCCAGGAAAAAAACCCACCTCATTTCAGCTAACGTCTTTAAAGGAACTCTGTTTCTCTTTTCCTCCTCCCTCTCTGTTTCACTAGCTTAAAAGCCAATAAAAAAATTCTCCTCCTCCCCAGTTCAGAACAAGATCTATGTGCATTTCTCCTAGGCATGTTTTGAAATCCAGAAGAGGATGAAAGTAGTTAATGTGCAACAGGAAGCCGAATTTCAGACACAAACCTGCACCTTTCCATTGACCCTGCAGATCATTGATCAGTTGAAGTCCAGCCTGGGGAGAAGAAGCAGTTAAAGAAATGTCCCAATTATACTTGCAGCCAGCTAATCAGACTTTGTGTGCATCTGTGGATGGTACAGAACTGAAATCAAGCTCTGATAATGAAACCACGAATGAAAAATGGACCGAAGACTCCTTTCCAGGATTAGAAATACTGTGCACAATTTATGTTACATATGCTGTGATCATTTCAGTGGGTCTCCTTGGAAATGCAATACTCATCAAAGTTTTTTTCAAGATTAAATCAATGCAGACGGTTCCAAACATCTTCATCACCAGCCTGGCATTCGGGGACCTGCTGCTTTTGTTAACGTGTGTGCCTATAGATGCAACACGTTACGTTGTGGATACCTGGCTCTTCGGAAGAACTGGGTGCAAGCTGCTGTCTTTTATCCAGTTAACATCAGTTGGAGTATCAGTGTTTACCCTGACTGTTCTCAGTGCTGACAGGTGGGTCTCTGCAACTGACTTGCCGGGAGATGCTGCAGGTTTGAAGTTAGAAATTTATAAAATAGCAGAATTGTCATTTGGAACAGTCTTAAATGGCACACTGTAATAGACTAAAACTCCCAAACTACCAGTCTCCCACATAATTTAAAAATGCATGTTAGTAAAATTGTAGCACTTTTTTTAAGGGAGTGAAGTGAGAAAAAGTCTTTAACTCTCCTGACCTTTTATTAGCTTGAAGTACAGTACAAGGGTTTTTCTCAATTGCACAGAAAAGGGAAATGGCTTAAGTTGGGAAAAAGACAGTATATTGGTGCTATCTAGTGGTACTGTGAAGTAGTCAAGGAAAATGAAAAATAAAACTGATTATGAGTGAAAATTCTTTAACCTATGCACTCAGGGAGGTTTTAAAGTCCTAGAACATAAAAGACTGACAGGGGATAAAAAGCCAAAAGAAATCACAGAACAGACAGGGGGACAAAGGAATGACTCTCATGATTTGATGGCTAATGCAATTTTCACCTTGAAAAGTGCATATATATACACATTAATTTTTTTCTCTTGTAGTTCTTCTATCTTTTACAGAAATATATTAGCCCAGGGGTTGTGAAATTAAACTCAGGTTGTAATGACAGCATTGCTAGATGGGAATCAGTGTTCTGACTGCTGTCAGGAAGTGCTGAATCTGTTGTCTGTGTACTTCTTTCTTGAATGAAAAAACCTAAGATTAGATTTCAATTCAATCAGCAGGAGCAGGAGCATCAAGAAGTAGAAAAACAAAAGATGAAATTTAGTATTAAGAGAGAAAAAAATCTTCATCTTGTCTGCCAGCAACTGTTGATTGTATGTAACAGCAAATTCTTTGTGTGTCCAGAATTTTACCAGTGGTACTGTTACTGTACTCCAAAATAATCAGCCAGTACAGGAACGGCCACATAGGGTGAAATCAAGGATCTATGCAGACCAACACCAGCCTCAAGCAGTGGTAGTATAAAGACAAGAAAAGACACATAGGAAGAATAAAAACTTCTACCCAACTACATTTTTAACCCTATACCTTCAGATGACACCGAATATATGTGTCATCTGTCTATTTAATAACCTCAAAGTATTTGTCTTCTGGATACTTGTTCAGCCTCTTCTTGAACTTGCTTAGCAAACTTCCACTGCCTGTAAAAAACAACTCCTTTTATTTCTGCACTGCACATGGCTTCATTTGATGGTGCTGGCTCTTGTGTCAGAAAAGACGGTGATCCCTATTCATGTCTCCAGGCTATTCATGTCATAATCCATCCTTAGGTTGTTTGTATTTCTTTTAGTTAAGGTGTGCAGAGCAACACATGGTAATCAAAAGTTGCATGAATCACAGATACAGGTAATTGCACAATTGTCTCTTTTGCTATCCATTATTTTCCTAATACTACCTAACATTCTGCTTTTTTGTTGTTGTTTTAGTTTGGATTTATTTTAGGGCTTTTTAACTATTGCTGAAGATAACGCTAATATTTACAGTGAACTATCTATTGTAGCTCCAAGGTCTTGGTCCTGTAGAATGTCAATTCAGAATTCCCCATTATTAGATGACCTTTAAAGATCCCTTCCAACCCCAACTTTTCTCTCATTCTACAGTTTAGACACTCGCTTCTGTATTTAATTTTTCATGGTAGCTGTTACATAAATACTCTGCACTACATTCTCACAAAATAAATACATCGTAAACTTACAGAGCAAGCTCAGATCAGTCATGTGCTTAACACCAGACTGTTGTGTTCCAATATGGTAGAGGAGCTCAAAGTCAATAAAAATGGTATTTACTTGATAAATAGCAAGCCAGCTTTCTATTTAAATTTCTATTTAAATCTAGAGGAGAAAATGACCAGATCCTCATCCTGTGCAAAATGGTACAACTGAGCTGTCTTAAACTCTGAGTCCATTTTCACCACCTTTTCATGCCAGCCTTGTGCGCCTCTGGAGGGATTGCTTCTTTCTGCATTATCAAGACTCCCTTTAGGAGCAGGGTATATTGTTTCCTGTGCTTCATCCACCATCATGGAAGTTGGTGTTTTTCCATGTCCCACTTCCACACCGATTATCACACATCTATAGATTAATCCAGATTTTTCTCATGTGCCTGACTCAGTCCATATGCTGCAGAACCATAGGCATGAATCAACAGCAGTGCCCTCTCCTGCTTTATAAATATGAATGAATCCTGGAGCATTATTTGGAGTCAGATCACTGCACTCAGCAGGGGTCTTAGGAAGACAGAAGAAAGGAGTGGCAAACATGCTTGGTTTCATGTATTTATAAAATAGTTAACCTATTCCATGCCTTCATCAGTTTTGCATACTAATTCCCTCATTTATCTTTCAAGACAGTGTCATAAAATTAGGAGTGATGATTGCCCTTAGTGATCCCAATCCAAACTTTAGAAGTCATCTTTACATAGGAAGGTTTTAATGGCAACTCCTGCTTGCCAATCCATTAAAATACATGCTTGAATTTAATTTTTACATTTCCATTTTAATTGCAAAGAGCTAGTGTCTGTTTTAATTTCCAAGTGAATTCCAGCGCCCTTTGTTTAGCAAGAACAGTAATGGCTTTAGCCTTCCGAATTTTAAGCAGTGCCATTGTTTCTGTGTTTATTCTGACAGTGATGTTGGTCATTTTAGGTACAGAGCCATTGTTAAACCCTTGGAACTGCAGACTTCAGATGCGGTCCTGAAGACCTGCTGTAAAGCCGGCTGTGTTTGGATTGTCTCCATGATATTTGCTATCCCAGAGGCTGTTTTTTCAGATTTGTATTCTTTCAGCAATCCTGAGAAAAATGTAACTTTTGAGGCGTGTGCCCCCTATCCTGTATCTGAGAAGATCCTGCAGGAAGCTCACTCCCTGGTTTGCTTCTTAGTATTCTATATTGTGCCCTTAGCTGTCATTTCAGTCTACTATTTTCTTATCGCCAGAACTTTATATAAAAGTACATCCAACATGCCAGCTGAAGAACATGGTCACGCCCGTAAGCAGGTAAGCTCTGATCAAGCACTAGAGTCTCCAATTTTCCGAAGTCTATTGTGCTGATTAAATACGAATTCTAAAGTGCAAAACATTACTTGATAATGGAGTAAAAAGCTCCACAAACTCAGCCCATACCAAATTTGAATCCAAACCCAGCTGTGCACTTAGACACATGCTCATGACATCATTTGCAAGTGTCCACACTTTCCTAAAGAGAGACAGGTCTGTCGTGCTTTATCATGACCCTGTAAACTCAAGACTTAAAACATTGAATTTTAAAGTCTAGGACCTTGTCCATGTGAGCTGACACATTAGTTACTGTATTTTTAAATCCTAGTCTAGATGAGAGTGTCATATGATTGATAATGAAAAGGAAATGTGCTGAACTGGGAATATTTTGTTTAAAAATTATGAAATAGATTTATTTTCCTGTTTAGTTCTTCTGGTTTGGGTTTTTTGTTTGTTTGTTCATTTTCTTTTTACTTTTTGCTTTCTAGTTACTCATGCATTTAGACTTTCACACTGCTTTGCAAATCAGCACCAACAACACAAACATTTTACTAATTGTTATTAATACCAGCTATGCATTACTTTCTTGTAGATTGAATCCCGCAAGAGAGTTGCAAAGACAGTGCTGGTGCTTGTGGCTCTGTTTGCCTTCTGCTGGCTGCCCAACCACATCCTCTACCTGTACCGCTCTTTCACGTACCACACTTCTGTTGATGCTTCCACCTTTCATCTGATAGCAACTATTTTTTCTCGCGCCTTGGCCTTCAGCAATTCCTGTGTCAATCCTTTTGCTCTTTATTGGCTGAGTAAAAGTTTCCGGCAACATTTTAAAAAGCAAGTCTCATGCTGCAAGGCAGCACTCTGTGCAAAGCCTCCCAGTGCTCCCCAGAGCAGTTCTCCTACCAGAGCCCTGTCAGTCTCAGGCAGCATGCATGGCTCAGAAATCAGTGTTACACTGCTAACAGATTATAGCATCACGAAAGAAGAGGAAAGTGTTTAGTCCATGTGGGATGAAGAATGACAGAAACTGAGTCATTGTGATCAAGTCACTGCTACTGGGATCCTGAAAAGGAGTGCCATGACTTGCCCTGTGAAATTGTGTTCTTCAGGAGTTCCTCATTTTTCAAAATACAGAATAAAGAAATCAAACTGTGTGGGGGAAGAAGCTGCAACAGCTGAACTTTCCAGCGTAGGCTCAAACGGATTACTCATGTTCCCAGACATGAACACAGATTCCTAGCTGGAATTCCTGGACTGGGCAGGAGAGGACTTAGCAGAGCTAGTGCAAGAAGTGGCAGTAAGGATGGTTTTGTTCTTGGTGACTTGCTCTTTGAGTCATGACTGAGAGCTCCCTCTGACAACTACTTGCATCTACAGCAAGAAAGCAAAGCCACTTGGTCATGACATGATCAACCAGGCACAATTTTGATTCATTTATTTTCTTGTCCTGAATGTTAAAAATGGGTAAACACATGACAAAGAATGCTAAAATGAAAGAAGGCTAAGGTATGTAGCACTGTGAAGTAAAAAAAGAAAAAAAGCATTATGGGCCAGATCCACAGTAGCTGTTGCTCTGCCCGTGACTTAGAAATTCTGGGTAAGAGCTGACTGCTTTGTAGTGAGATGGCTGCTCCTAAGAAAGTCAAGGGAATGAGCAGGTGATCATCTCTCTGAGAAAGTTATAATCACCTTTAACCACACTTGTAAAATTCTTTGTGATATATGGGTAAAACACCTTGATAATGTAGAGTTCTTTACCATTGCAATGATTTAATATCAAGAAATTGGAGTGGATCTGTATCAAGAGTTCTATTTGAGATTTACGGTGCACTTCTGAAGTGCTCAAACATCCCCTCCTGCCTTACTTTACCTTTACCCCAAAGTGGTCTTGAGTGCACAAGCTGGCTTTCTCTCAGATGGACCTGTATGTCCAACCCACTGAACCAGACTAGAGTGAGTTTGAAGTGAAAAATGTACAGCGTGGAGAATTAGACTGACCCTTTACCTGCACAGATCCACTCCTGCTGTAGTGTATTTGGTTGTATCTAAATGATCTACACATATTCAAGTACACTGGAAGAGCTGGATTTTTCTACTATACTAATTTTCTATTCTTCAAGTTGTATCCCTTTTTAATATTCAGATAGGCTGTTCTAATGCCATAGGCCTTCTAATCTCAAATCCACTGATTTTATCACTGGGCTTGAAGAGACAAATCAGGACAGCCTGATCCATGCCCAGTAGCCCTGCTGACAGGGATTGCCTTCCCATCAAGAAGTACAGGAGGCAAGTCTTCCTATCCCATGTCACAAAATATTTGAGTGACTCTTATTTTTATGAATTCTGTATTCCCTGAACCAAAATTTTGTTCTGTGGAAGCAGATGACAGAAAACACGATAGATTTTCCATTGTTTAAACTAAGGGACTTCTATTCCAGAAAAAAAAATTGTGCATTAAAATATAGAAGAGAAGTTGCAACGTATGAATTAAAATAATTCTGTCAGTCACAGAAGCTTCAATTTTAACTAATCCTTGAAGGTATAGCCCCCCTTCAACTGCACAGAGCCCCTTAGCAACATATGGCTGGAAATTCATCCACTCATGCACCATTAACTAAGTTGATTATAAGATGAGAAAATGTATTTACAGACTCTCTCTGTTGCCTGCTCTAATCAGAAAAATAAAGTCAAACTATTAATCCCAGGGGCATTGCAATACAACTTCTCTCATCAGCAACAAACCACTTAATGACACACCAGCTTAATCCCATCAAACCTGGCCTTGTTTTACTACAGTCCTCATGTTACAAGCTGCAAGGCTACAAGCAGTAATTTTCAAATAGATTCCTCCTTTTATTGTACCAGTTATATACCAGGCTAGGATCACTGAAATATATGGAAATCAAATACCACAGAAATACAATTTATGGCACAGCAGACTCGAGAGACCTTATTTTTCTCTCTTCGTCTCAATGTAACACATTGCCTGGTAGAGAGCTATGTACAAATATAAGAAACATGTTGCACTGCTATTCTCTTCTTCTCTCTTTCCTTCATGGAGCTGCAGGGTGATATGGAAATAAGTAGATAAGCCTACACACTTATGAACCCACATTTATCTTCCTGGATCTTACTATAGGGATCTCTAAACAAAAGAAATATCCGCCAACAATACAGTTGCTTACAGCATCCTCTATTCTAGCTTAGTAATGCCTTTGGGAAACAGATCTACATGTTTCTGGATTTCACAATTTGTCTCTGCAAAATCTTTGGCTACACCTCACAGTAGCCCTTAAAACTCAGTTTCCTAATTCACTAAATTGTAAATTTTTCTTTCTTCACATGCAGCTACTTCTAGCTTCTGTAACTACTCCTCTAACTGGATTGTCTTGCTACTGCTAATATATCCTGTTACAAAACTGATGGGTTTGCTATATTTTGCACATGTTCTGTTTAAAAATTGGCAATATTTCAACCCACAATTTAATTATTCTGTGTTCCTTATGCTTTGATAATTCTGTACTTTCAAATCTTCATGGCATGATGTCTTGGAGTGATATATAGGTCAACATATATTTTTATCTAACCAATCTGATATTATTCATTCCATCTTCTCCTGACAATATTATTATCCACAAAAAGTCTCCACATTACCATAAGAGGATTGAGGGGAAAAGGGTTGTTTCCTTTCCAGTCTTTTCTTGGTGTTCCAAAACCAGGTTCTTTGACCCCTAAGTAATACAAGTGTAATTCTATGAGAGCATATGGGAATACCATCTATTTACATAAATACTGAGTGTTTTCCAGCAAACAAAAGGGATGAATAATTAGCGGTTCACTATTTATGTCTACAGTATAAGAACAGGTAGAAAAAAGGGCACAAAGTACTGAAAGGCAGACTTCCTCAAAGGTTGTGTCCATATGGAGTCATAATGAAAAAGTAAACACAATTTCTAGGACATACTTTTTTTAATAGCTTGTTTTGTGAATGAGATGGACACATTTCATGTTCACATTAGCAACAGTTTTAATATCAGTAGTTAGTTAATCACCCCCCAAATCCACCAAAATTAAGAAACCTATGTCAAAGCATTGCTAAAGTGTGTGACTGGGGTATAAAAGTTAATTACACAATTATAGCCATTTTAAAGCTCCTGCTCCTGTTCCCATAGAAATAGTTTTGTTTTATTTTACACGGGCTGCCTGTTGACACTCCTATGATTCTACTAAGAATATTACAATTAAAGAATAACCCAAAGCTACACCCAGCTACAGCACTTACATACTTCAATCAGCTCTTATGAGCCAAAACTGGCTTGTATCACACAGACACAGATACAGAACTATCATGCTAATGCCTCCTTTTAGTATTTACTTTGAGCTATTTTGCCAGGATTTAAAACACCATTTCTTGACACCTTGGACTGATCCAAACTGTGGAATGCTTGAGTTCTTTGCACCCTCCTCAGAAGATACAGCTTGCAGCAGCAGTGCTTGTGCAGCCATGATCTATATAATTTCAAGGGTGAGATTGAGAAGAATGTTGTCTTGACCCCACAAAATGATGAGTTTCCACAAAATGATGAGTCGTCTCCCTGGGTTGTTCACTGTGTCTTTACCAAGGAGGAGGGAACAGATGGCAGTGGCACCATTGGAGGCTGTGCCGCAGCAGCTGCCATCACACATTCTGTTATGTGAAGGAAGTGTGAGGGATCTCAAGGCAGTTTGTCCTCATAACTACATCAATGTGTGCGGAGCACATTTACTGAGCATTAACCCTGCTGCACAAAAGCCCTCTCTCACTCCCATTGGATTGAGAATAAATTTGGATTTCCTGCTGTACAGTAGGGAAAGCTTTACTGACCTTACTGCAATCACCCAGGTAATAAACATTAAAAACCCTGCAAAAATAAAACAAGCCGTTTAAGACTTAAATTGTATTTCTCTTCAAAGTTTAGGGTTATCATTCTCTGATTTCCAAACACATACCCAATTCCAAATTTTATAAGCAAGTGCGGTTCATGTCAAGCCCCTCATGATCCACTCCAAAATCCAATAACTGTTTGAAAGTGAAGACAAATGTCCCTTAGGTGGTAAGTTTATAAGCGTTCACAAAGCAATCTTTGGACAACTACCATAATAGACCTGCCAAGAGAAAATTCTTGAAGCATCAAAGATGTCATTAACTAGGCTGGATGTTCTTTGTTCAACAGCCAAAGGTTACTAGAATTCTGTATTTATATCCTCAGCAATTTTGTCAGACAACCTGGTGCCCAGACAATGAGCTGAGGTTCGTTTCTCCCTGCAGAGCTTCACAATCACATGTCTTTGATGTTATTATCATTCCCGTCTATGTATTTGTTCCTGGTATAGTAATTTCCATAAAATTTCTGTTTATAATTTTTATTTCTGAGTAGAAATACTGTTTTGCCCCTGGCAGCCAGCCACTACCAGCTTTGCTAGGGCTGTTCAGCTCAATTTTCATTTATAACATGAACACTGATACGTGGGGGTTTATAGGTCTAGGTTAAGGTTTGCAAAAGAAAACATGAAGAGTGTGCTGCATCATCCTCTAAATAGAAATACTTTAAAATACATCAGCAACTAAATTTTGAAGTACTGCTGTCTGGGCTACACTGTAAAAACCACTAGATGGCACTAGATGAAGGGCTTTTAAAAGAACTGAGAGACATTTGTATATTTAAGTATCCACAGACAGACTAATTGCAGCCTTCATTAATGCAAAAGGAATTGAGTGTTTTGAAGCCAGGCTTCATCACACTAATACGACGTACCATCCCTTTCCTAAGGGAACACAACCGCTGGACACCCTCAGCCAAGACGGCAGAGAGAAGCAATGTAATTTCTTCACAGAGTGCCATTTCAATCTCATTTTTCTATTTTTATTTCTATCTTTGCCTCTAGTAGGACGCGAGTACATTTCCAGTGCGAATCGGCAGCCAGCCCTGCACAGCACCACTGGCAGCAAGCTCCTTCACTGCCCCGTGTTGTCGTAGGCGCAACAGGGAAAAGCATGTAGCAGGAAGGACTTTCTGTGCCCGCAACTTTCATTTATCATGTAAATAAAGCTGCAGTAGTCCCCATGCAAAGCCCATCAAGGTAGCCCAAAGCAGTCTGGTGCGGCAGAGACAGCTGCCCTCATGCAGAGCCAAAGTCTGTGGCGAACCAGCGCTACAGCTTGAGGGTGAAAGGAGACAGAGAAAAAAAAAAAAAAAAGAAAAAAAAAAAAAAAAAAGGAAAAAAAAAAAAAAGGAGCAACATAGAAAGGGGCAGGGCCCCATGGCAGACCCACTGCCCTCAGGGCCCGGCCAGAAGCGGAAAAACATGGGCCGGCCCTGCCCCGCCCGCTGCGTGCGCCCCCTCTGCCCTCCCCATGAAAGGCTCCCCATTGGCTCCATCGCTCCCCATGACCCACCACCACTCGTCTCATTGGCTACAGCTCGGGGTAAAGGGGCGTGGCGGGTGGAAGCTACGGTGGCGGGTGGAGTGTTTCCGGTGTTGTGCGCGCGCCGGGGCCCGGGACGGTCGCGGCGGCCCGCGCGAGGTGCGGGGTTGTCCGCGTGCGCTCCCGCCGGCGAGAGGGACGGGCCGGGCCGGGCCCGGCCGGGCGTACCTCAGGCGGCGGCGGCGGCGGAGGCGGAAGGGGCGCGGGTGCCTGAGGCCCACTGAACGGGGCAGGATGAGCGGCGAGGACGGAAACGAGGAATTCTACCGGCAGCTGCAGCTTCAGCAGCAGTACGAGGCCAAGCCAGCCGAGGGCGAAGGCGAGGGCGAGTCCGACCCCTTTACCTACGTGGACCAGCGGACGGGGCTGCCTACGAGTGGGACCTGGAGAAGAAGGCCTGGTTCCCCAAGGTGGGTACGGGGGAACCCCGAGGAAGAGGAACAAGAAGAAGCAGGTGTTGCCAGATCTCGTCCGTACGGAGGTGTCCCCATTCAGCTACATCGTGTCTGCTGCGAGGTCTCAGCAGCACCAAAACCGTATTTTGCTTTTTACAGGCAAAACCACGGTGTCGTTTCTGTCTTTGTCCGGCTGCGCAGTTGTGAGGAGCTGTGCGTTGCCTATTCGCCTTGGCGGCGAATTGTAGAGTTAGTCGGGCCTGGGATGAAGTCACTGTTATATTTGTGGATGTTGATCGGAGATGCCTGGGATGTGTTTAGGTCTTTGTCACAGTAGCTATGGTGACCTCTTTGTGGGTAGTGTAGAAATGAATTAGTATGCTACGAGGTCTAGATGAAAATAGAGTAGTATTAGGCCTCTTTTATTGTTATCTGAAAATTATGTAAAATAAAAGATGTGTTGTTCCTCTCTTTCAGTCTTACAAGTGCAATTGAAAAATAAGTGTATTTGTCTTAGTGGCATTTCTCACCGTAGAAATATGATACAGTTTCTAATTTTTAAGTTTGCTAAATGTTTGAAGTATAAAATATCATCTTACTATAATAACGTGCTCTTCAAGGGGAGATTGAACATAAATTTAATATGTTGAGCCAATCTACTGATCTCCAAGTGAAACAGTAGTTTTGTTATCATATAGTAATGAATGAGGCAATTACTTAGTTTAAAAGATATTTTATGGCATCTACTTGATGGATGTAATGTGCCAGTTCTAGTTTGTGACTGTGAATTCATTGCAATTCAGAGAATCTGAGTGAGAGTGAAGCCTGTAGTGCCAAGTTTGAATGTGTGTAAACATAGGAAGGTGTCTATAGAGCAGATGGCTTTTGGAGGTGTAATATCCACACTCACAAAGTGGGACGGTGGAGAAATAAATATTCCTGGCTCCCTTTGGGGTCCTATATCCAGTAAGCACAGTAATTTGTAGAAGGATTCTTCTTGTTTTGCTCCCATTTCTTCTTCTTCTCACCTCTCTTGAAATGTATCTCTTGTCAGTAGCATTTGTCTTTCCTAAGTGCTTTTCTTATCTGTTCTGTCTTGGACAGGAGATAACATTAAGGGTTGGACAAGTTAAATAGGAGCAAAAAAGTTCATTAGTAAATATGATGTGTAATAGAAATTGGTGACCTATCCGTGACCCACCGAGCTGCACAAAGATTCTTTACCCAGCTGGATGCCATCGAGTTTTTCAGGTTACTTCTTTAGGCTGATGATTACTACTAAATTTTTTTATCCAGATAAACTGAGGAGACTGTTGTAATCAGAAGCTGTACTTCTTTCTCCATGGGCAGTAATGAAATTTTTAATTTCTATTTCCTGACCAAAAATGGAAATATTCTGACTAGTTTAAGTAATCATTATATACAGACTGGGATTGCACTGTTGCTCTGCTTTGGGAATACAGTGTCTGCTGAACTTCCACTAAAGCATATTTCAAAGCAGTGCAAAAGTGAGTGATATTACCTGCCATAATTCCCCAGAGAAATCTGGAGGCAATAAAATATTTAATAGAAGCAACTATAACATTGTTTATTTTTTATTTCAGTGGTACTGTATTGATACAGTATTGGTACTTTTTAGTGCTTCACAGGCATAGCACAAAATAACATGTGGAATTAATCTGCTGCTTGCATCACTTGTTGTGAAGATACAGACATTGGCTGTCATCTGCAAGCACAGAGTATATCTGTTCCTCATTTGGTTAATGTATTCCTTTCCATTTCAGTGGGACCAGCAGTTAATTACACACTCTCATATCCTGTAGTATTGTGTTTCTTTTTCTATAACCTTAATCACCCCAAACTGCGTGACTGTGTGGGTGTGTAGGTAGGACTGATGTCTGTGATGTTCTCCACCAGAATTGGATTGACGTCCCCAGTAAGTAGTTCTGTGACTATTTGTTTCTCGTGCTGTCATGGTATGACAAAGGTTCCAGTAAAAGCCTTTATACGTGTATAAGCTCCTCTGTGCTTGTAAAAAGACGTTTTAAGGTGAAGTAATGGTAATGGTTATATGGTAGGATGATGGCATTTTATGCAAAAAACATCTTTGTTACTGAGTGGCAAAATTTGATAGTCCTAGTAGATAATTTGCTAAGAGTAAATGAAGGTGTACACAGAATGCAATTTCCCCAGAAGCTGAAAAATAATCCTGTTGCAGGTTTAATCACTAATTTACCAGTAGGTTTTCTGATGAAAATTAATACTGCTGTTCACCAGCAAGTATAGAAGCTTCTTAATTCTCTGGATCTCATCAGTGGCACTGAGGATTTGCAAAGATGGTTTAGGTCAAAGATAATGAAGCTGATGAGAGCAGAGTCTTTTTTTTTATTGCACTAGATGTGGTTGTACTTTGTCTTGATGCTCTGTTATGTCATACCTGTAAGAGCAGCCATTTACATTCTTTATTGAGGTATGTGGCAAGTCTTGTTTAGTCTAAGAGCCATTTTGTGCTAGTCTTTAAAGTTATGGGGCACCATGGCATCTTGCATTATTCCTGACAAGCCTAGGACTGTCAATTTTGCATTTCTGATTTGTCATAATGAAATTTTAGAGTTGAAATATCAAGCTTCAAATCACTATGGAAGAGATTACATGTTTATCACTGATACTTGAAATTGCTCTCTTAAATAGCTTAATGGCATTAAGTTTTGTTCTCTTTTGAATACAGATGAAGCAAGTGCAGCAAAGGTCAGAGTCAAATAAAATTTCAAAGGTTAAGGCTCAGTTTTGAGAAAAAACATTTTAGAGTGTGCAACTTCAGAAAATACTTCATAATGTGGGGATGCTGACAAACGGAGCTATGATGTATCTCTTTTGCATGTGACTGGAAGTACTGGGTGTAGTTTGTGGGTTTTTTTCTTTTATTTTGACATATAAAACATAGGTATTGGCCAATCTTATATTTTATCCAAATATAGTCTGTCTCTGGGAAAGAGCAAGCTAATTCTTTATCTAATAATAAGATATAAAATAGATGTATTTGGTTTTTAGTTAATAATTACTGCTATTGCCTTAGAAGCGATGCGTAAAATACATTTCTGTTTAAGTGCAATATTTACTGCCTGTCAACACAAATATGTCATCTCTGGAAATGATTCCATGAAAGGCAGATGCCTGCAAATGTCAGTCATTCATCATCTGTGGATAGGTTGTTGGCTTACCATCAGTATCACTTTATCACTTCACCATGGTCAGGAGTGTTTGGTTTCTGTCCTTCAGGCAGATCCAATTCACATGGAAAGCAGAAAGCTTTGTTTGAAAAATGGCAGGACTTGTGAATGTCTGTATAAAAACTACATATGCTGTATGGAATTTGTATCTTGGTCTAATTCAGTAATGCCTTAACTGATTCTTCTTGTTGAGTGTATGGCTTTGCAAAGATCATTAAAAATTTTAAAGTATTGTTATTTTTTATGTTGTCAGATTAGAAAATGACCGTCCCTAACTAACATTAAAATACAAACATGAATTTATAGTTCTTTGAAATTCTATATTAATTTCCCTAATTCCTTTTCAGATAACAGAAGATTTCCTGGCAACCTATCATGCCAACTATGGCTTTCATGCAGATGAGACAGATACTTCCTCTGCCTCTGGTACAGCCACTGAAAGTAAGCAACCAGTAAGCTCTAAGACATCAGGAACACAACCATCAGCAAATGAGACAGGACGAAAACAAACAGATCCAAAACAAAAATCAGAAAAAAGGAAGCTAGAGCCAGGTAAGTGACAAAGCACTTCCCTCTGTGTGGGCTGTGACCTGTGTTGTACTGAGGGAAAACTGGCAGTTGATCTTTCTTATCTGGTACAGCAAAGATAAGATTGTGCTGGTAATTTGCAGAATGGTTCTAAAATTGTGTGGTACTTCATAGGTATCCTCCTGAATCTGTATACAAAGGGGAAAAAAGGCAAATAAAGGCATGTTTGGAGCTCCTCTGTGAGCAAGCAAAAATACTTATAAATGTGATGGAATATAAACTTGTATGCTCCTGTGTTTAATATATTACCATAACTGAATTAAATTCTTGTCTTTAGGGTGGTTTCATGTTGAAGATGACAGAAACACAAATGTTTATGTGACAGGTAAGTAATAGTGTTTATTTATCTACTTTGAGCTTAAGATGGTAAAAGAGACTAATATATGCCTCTAATATAATCTATTCAGTCTGTCACTTGCAAACTACTGCATGTTATGTTTCTGACTGTGTAATGTCTTTGTGACCTTTAAATTGCAGATGTGGGAAAGAGTTAGAAGGGATGTATTCCATGCTTTTATCTGTTCAATGGGGTATTCTGTGACCTGTGTCAGCCAAGTCACTAATTTATTCTTTTATAAGAAAAACAATTTCTGCAGGCTTTCAAGGCATAAGATAATGACAAGTTTATGATGAAATAATGGATCAACTATACACATCACTTAATCTATAATTTTCATTTGCTCTAATAATAATTATTAGGTAAGTAGGAGGAAACAGTAAAAAAAAGTGGGAACAGAGTGAGAAAGTAATGTGAAAGCTCAAATGAAATTATCCATGCACTTATGGTGTTTTTCTACCTCTTTTGGATGGTGGGGTGCTATCTCTAGATGCATATACTTAGATACACTTGGTAGTTGTGAGCAGTCACAGAGGTGCACATACTTGCATTTTCAAAAATCTTCATGCAGGCCAAACTAGCATGGGACGTCCACATAATTTTCTCATCCATTTTGGTTTTTTCTTATCCTCAAATTAAAGTTCAGATCTTAAAATTTCTATACATTATCAGTTACTCTTTTATTGAATTTATGAGTGGAGAAACAGTTTGCTGTTTATAGGTTGTGTTCTTACGGGGTATTTTTTGTCTCTGATAACCTAGAAGTGCAGTGGAACTTGGAGCTTCGGCAAAAGATTACATTTGCAGAGGCCTTTGTGTCCTCTGCAGTGTTGATGAATGTGTGACAATAAAGCTCCAGGTGTGCATATTAGGGAGCACAGAGATCTTTCTGTGCATACACCTATACAAAGTACAAGGATTTTCAAAATACTGGTATGAAGGAAATGCTTAGAGGTAATGCCCAAGGGCAGTGTTTCTTGCTGTGTTGTAAAATGTTGTCCTTTATTTTGATATCTTTTGTTTAAAAGCACTATGGGAAGATTTGTTCTAATGAGTTTTTTTTAAATAGACCATATTTAAGCCTTCTGTTTGAATTATTTTGCAGGTTTACCTCCAGACATTACGAAAGATGAATTTGTACAAGTCATGTCAAAATGTGGTATATCATGCGAGATCCTCAGACAGAAGAACACAAGATCAAACTGTACAAAGATAAGGAAGGAAATCTTAAAGGAGATGGCCTCTGTTGTTATCTGAAGGTCAGTGGTGCACTGAAATACAGTTTTCCATCCTGTTGAAGGCACATATCGCCATTTTTTGAATCACATTCAGAAGATTCTTGAAAATCTAAAGCACAATTTGGATATAGGTGTCTGTTTTAAAGATTTACTCCAGAAATGCCCACTTACTTCATTTGTTTCCTCTTATCCAACCTCACCATCTGCCTAGAAATGCCATATACCTGCTGAACATGTCTCTACATGTTCTGTCTTGGGTACCCTATGGGCTGAAATGGGAGGCTCCTCACCTTTTACTTTGAAAATATCCACGTGTAACCAAGAATACAGCAATAACAAGCCGGAAGGAACATGCTATAGTCGTGTATTTACAGCTTTTTGAGAACTGTTTGGTTCGGAACTGTGCTTTTATTCTTTATTAAGCTATAAAACTTAGGCTGCGGTACTATTTCCTTATGTATTTGCTTGTGAATCATTTGGAAAGTTGGTGATTGCAAGTAAAGCTGGCTTTAGTTCTGCAAGAAGCACCAGGCAGTACTAAATCAAATGGCTTCTAGTCTGTGCTGTTTTGTAATGTAATGTAGTAGTTAGGGGTGTACTGAGCACCAGCATATACTGTCTGCACTCTAAAGGACTTTTAGGAACACATTGAAAATTACTTAAGAGTCTCAACATACGCTGTTCTTGGAAAGTGATACAAGTTTTATAGGAAATCAGTCCCCTGAAACTTAATTCTTGCTTTTAATTCATCAGCTTGCTTGGATATTGCAGTTTAGCGTCTGACATATTTGAATGAAATATATGCAGCTGCTTTTGGAAGTATTAATCAGTTACAACAGGAGTGAAGAAATACTGGGCTTTGATCAAGTAAACAGTGCCAGCTGTTGTCACAAGACAGCATTATGGTTTTCAGTGACAGGGACTTGATTCTTAGCACTGTATACTTAATGACATGTTATTGGAATACAATTTGATTTCGCCACATACTTTGAAGTTTCTGCTGTGTTTTTTATCTTCCAATAGAGAGAATCAGTTCAACTTGCTTTGAGGCTTCTGGATGAAGCAGAAATCCGAGGCTATAAATTGCATGTGGAAGTTGCAAAGTTCCAACTGAAGGGGGAGTATGATGCAAGCAAAAAGAAGAAGAAATGTAAAGACTACAAGAAGAAGTTGTCCAACAGCAGAAGTTTGTATTTTTATCTCAGTAAATATTGCTTGAATTCTAAGTGTTATTAGTAAACTAGTGCTTTCTTTCAAATACAGTGCTAAGTTTTGCAAAAGTTAAAGTCTTGTCTGACTGTGCAATATCTTAACTATTGCATGTTTGAAGGGTCTAACTCCTAGATTAAGTGTTGATATAATGAACTTCTTTGTGATTCACACATTAAAACAGTATGTAGGGAGCAATGGTGCCTTCAGATGTAGAAGAAAATATTACACTCTGGGGAAATAAAAGACTCTTTCCCTTCATGGATAAGATCATGCGAGTCCTGTCACAATATCTGGGCTTACGTTGGAAGGTCATAACACTCTGGCTTCTCACATATATTTAGTGCCATCTGCAGAAGTTGCAAAGGGCAGGAAAATAACTGCTGGCTGCCACAGAAGCAAATACTAAAATATCTCTGTAGATTCCCCCAGACATCTCTCTCTGCTATAAAATATACTAGGTTTTGAGATGTACCATGAGTCATTGCTTTTGTCATTTAAAAATTGTTCTTTGCCTTTTGGAACCAAGAACATGCAGATTAAAGAAGAAAAAGTTTGAATACTTGATATTTCAATGAAAGCAACATTCCACTAAGCATTGTAAATAGTAATGTAGAATGTTTTCCCATAGTTAAGGGGAGCAAAGGCTACTTGATATCTTATCAATTAAAGCCAGAAGTATATCTGCCCCAAAGATACACTGACAGTTCTTGCTGTAAGAAGTCTCCACTTTGGAGGCAAGTGTATGAAATTATGAAATGCATTTGGCTGAAATCGTGTCAATAAAAGGACTGGTTCCTTTTGAGTTAAGTGCGTAATTTACTGGTATAACTACTCTCTTAGAAATCCAAGTTTTCTTCAGCTAAAGTAGCAGGTACAAGAAGCAATTTAAATTTCCCCACCCCAATGTACAATCTTGAGATTTAAAAGTGTAAGTAAATGTGTGGGGTTTTTTGTAATAGGATATGAAATAGGCATTTCTACAAGAAGTAAGATTTGCTGTGAGAAAGTCCTAAACAGATGTGCTGGGTTACATGACTAGTTTGTGTTACTGGCTAGGGAACAAAATACATCTTGTAGTAATGCCTGTGAAAGAGTAAGGAGTTCTCGCATGTTCTTTTAAGTAAAAGCATTAAATTTTACCTAGGGGAATAGTGGATATCCTTTTTTTACAGATAAGTTAGAAAAAATGGTAAAATATGGACGTTTTAGTTGCACTTGAAAACAGCTGGTTCCTTTATCTGAGTGATATTAGAAGGAATTAATACTTCATAAATATTTTGTCAGTGTTTTAAAAAATACTGTACTTTGTAAATTATTTATATTCACTCTATAAGTCTTTAAGTATCTTAATATCTCAAATGTTTTGTAGCAGTAGTAAACCTGGGTAATTACTGTGTTTTTTAGAAGAATAACTTAACTCTTTGTGTCAAAATATGTGTTAATATATTGCAAGAAATGCCAAATTAATGATTTTTTTCAACAAATACTTGTAGAAACTGAAGAGAGCGCAACAATATCTTCTTACTGTTGCTTCATTTCATTAGACAGCTGGATTGGAGGCCAGAGAAGAAAGATGGAGCAACTCGAATGCGGCATGAACGCATGTTATTATCAGGAATATGTTTCACCCCAAGGACTTTGAGGTAGGAAGATGCAGTTTGCTTCTGTAGACTGTGCTTTAGGAGTTAACATGTCTGAACTTTTGCCATACAAATGTAGCAAAATTCTAAGCAGATGAAACAAAGTTACACTTGCTGTTTGGGAAGGGTGTTCTCTGTGCCAACATCTGCTTAAATTCATTTATTTCTCTCCAAAGCAAAAAAAAAATGTTGGTAAGAACGTATTTTTCAAGTCAGGGTTTTTCACTGTCTGAAAAACCTATATCAATATTCCTTTCTGGGGTGGAAAAGGAGTAAGAGCAGTAATGGTTATAATGGAGAAAGGAGCACAAAAGAGCTTTATAACAAGTATTGAATTTATTAAATTAAATTTATTAAATTCATATAAGAGCTGTCTGCCAACTCCCAGGGTTTTGAAAAGGCAGCATGACAGCACTCAATTTATGGGCTTTCAACAGATTGACAGATGTGCACCACTGGTGATGGAGCAAAAATAAAGCTGAGAGAAGTGAGTGCTTGTCTTTAATTAATGCTGTGTAATTGCTTTGTAGGAGGACCCTTTAGTGCTAAATGAGATAAGAGAAGATCTGCGGACAGAGTGTGAAAAGTTTGGTCAAGTAAAGAAGTTCTCATATTTGATGTAGGTATTTTTACATGTGTTGGCAGAATTGATGTAATGTGCAAGGTGCAAAACATTTAGGCTGCTTTAAATATGAGTGGAGCATTCATTTGGGTGTGTTTACTTCATGGAAAGTTGACTTACTCTTTCAGTACTCTAAAACTTTTGGAACTTAATGTCTTAAGCACCTGTCAACTTCAGACTATGTAAAGGCAAACTAACTCTTCCAGGAGCTTGGATACTGTTAAATTTGAAAGTGTATGGATACATTATTGTAGCTACTAACTGAAATATTTTTTGTTGTCTGTATTAAAAAATGGTGTTCTGAGTGCCATAGAACAATGTATGGGAACTTGAGACTGAACTTTTCAAACATGATTATGTATGATCAGAATGGAGCTATATCCTGATTGATTTTATAAGACAATATAAAGGGTATTGGAATGAATGCATTAGTTAGATATTATTAAATGCAAGTTGCCTCTCCTTACAGAGGCATCCTGATGGTCTCTTCTGTGTCATTTAAAGAAGCAACAGAAGCTGATCTATGCAAGGTGACTCTAAATGGAAGGTGGTTTGGTGGCCGTCAGCTCAGTGCTGAAACATGGGATGGTGTAACAGATTATCAGGTAGCCTTTCATGGTTCTGTTTTATCAAATATGTCTTCCAAACAGTAAATCTGCTTGAATTCTAGGAGTGCTTGGCATTCCTGTCCCCATACCCTTCCCTGCCCATGCCTGCATTATTTGCTTCTCTTCAAAAGCTATAGAATGTTCCAAAAATCATTCTCATTATTCAACTTAGCAAAAAATTAGAGGACTGTTTGAGTACTGAAAGTGTCAACTTAGAGGATTAGCCACTGGATGTACAGATGATTAGTTCACAGTCAGCATTGAGATATTTCTGTAATATAAATATTTGTTTAATTTTATCTGTGTAAATACTCATTTTGACAAGTATGGCTCCGTAATGGTGTGTATAAACACTTCTTTAACAGGTGGAGGAGACTGCAAAGAAAGGGAAGAAAGGCTTAAGGTGTGGGAGACATTTTTAGGGGATCCGATGCAAAGGAGCAGCAAACTACATCTGATTCGATTCTGCATCAGTAGTGTTAAACTGCCTGAAGGGAAACAACCTCCAGAGGTTAATGACACACCTAAGGAGGATGCAAATGATGAAGCTCATAAGAGGGAGAATAATGGTGAGGGTATTAATGAAGATGGAGCTCCATCCACAGACAGCAGCCTGGCAGGCAGTGATGGTGAAGCTGATACAGAACATCTTTAATACTTTATGAAAGCATGATTTTAGGGTGATGTTTGAGTGTATCCCTTTCTTCAGGGTGACTGCAGACAATATTCATATGAATATAGATATATTAGAATGCCATCAACTGTGTGCTTTGAAGTTTTCATTAAAAGCAGTATTTAATGAGGTTCTAAAAGTTTGTATTAATTGGCTGTTCAGGTAAAGTAACTCAAGTTGCCAAGAACGCAGTAAAACTATCCGGCTTTTTTGTTCTAACTATGCTTGTCAGTTTTATCATGTGAGTGTGAAATATGTTCCAACCTTAAGTTTATGTAACTATATGTAACTTACGTAATGCAAAGCTTTTACAAGATTTGTGGATTGTACTGTTAATTTTCCTGTAGCCCTTGAAACTCAGTATTTCAATAATTTGTGTCCTAGTATGTTGAATCATTTTATGGAACAGGTGCTGTGATCCATATGGGGTGAATGCATTGGATGTGTTGCTATGTATTAGGTGGCAGATGATGAGTAGTATCAGGTCACAAGCTTTAAGAAAGTGGCAGACAATGTTGCCATAGCAAACGGAGTGAATCACAGCATTCCACAAATTAGTTTTTCCTTGCCCCGTTTAGATCTTCTGTTGATGTTGGATAGAGGCTGGAATTTGTCAAGGAGACTAGAAATGCATGAAACATTATTCTAGGCCTAATAACATTGGTTTTATACTCTCATGGTCTTTATGCAGTGGTATCAAAATAGGCTTTTGATTTTTGTGGTGGCTTATTAGTTCTTTCTTTTATATTAGAGTAAGAGTTTTTCGTTAACTTTAGCATGATGAATGTGAGTTCTCCTCAACATTTTGGTTTAGCTCTGTGTGCTCTTCACAGTGGGGAGGATCTTCCACATTTCATAAAATTTAAATGCTTTTGGCAGCTCAAATTGCAGTTTGTTGTGCAAAAGTTAGAATACTTTAAAATATGCTTTCAATAATGCTCTTATATGGAAAAGCAAATGCTAGTCCTCTTCAAAATATTTCCCAAAACAAGGATTTAGAAGATATTCTAACTTTAAATATCTTAATAAGTGGCAGGCTTTCAAAAATAACTGAGGGGAGCTGTTTTGGGCATAGTCATTCTTAATTTAGAATTCCACTATTTTGATAAGTAAGGCTAGAGAACATGGTTTTAGGCACTAAGCAATTAAAAATTCATAGCATGCTGTTCATATGGATGGTTCCAGTACACATTTGCAAGGAGGATCCTTTGAATTTTTTAGTTCATATTGGATTGCGAGAAACTATAGATGCTAATTCCTGTGTTTCCATCATGAGGAATCAGAATACTCTGAAAATGTTATCTTCAAACCTTGTGCTCTAAGATTATCATACAGATTTTTTCCTGAATTCTATATGGTTGTCTAAGTTTATTTTGTTGGGGTTTTTTTAATATATAGTCAATATGTGTGAGTGGCTATGCCGACAAGAGCATCTAAGTTATCACTTGCCATTGTGGTTATAAATTATATCTTTTGTGACAAAAATAGCTGTCATATTTGAATTCAGGTGTTAAAAGTCTGGGGGCTCATAATATGCTGATATGACAAATTTCCCATTTTGAGTTCATTATAAGAAGAGATGTAGCTCTTGCCAGCTAAAGTCCATTTTCTCATCTTTCCAAGTGTGTGGATTGTGTTTTCACCAAAGCAGGTGTTTGAAGAATTCAGGGAATCTGGAACACTGCCTGGTTAGTAGTTGCACATAGTGGTATATTCAGATACATTTCTGGGTTGTGTTGGTTCTGCCTTATTTATTTTATTGGTAAGATGCACCACAGACCTTTGAGAGCTGGAAGTGTTTGCATGAGGAGTGTAGTTTAGTGGTGAGTATTGCTTTCAGTGCTCCTTTTTTTCTTCCAGCTTCTAGATGCCAGGCTTTAGATCTCTTACTCTGTGTTTTGTTTGCCTTATTTTTTTAAGAGAGCTCAGTTGTGTAACACTACACAGTTAAATCACTTGTTTACAGTGGAATTACAACTGGTATAGGGAAATTGTGTAATTTATATATAAAACTTGTAAAGTTCTATGAAGCCTTATCATGGTATCAGATATGGAAAACAAGGTTAGTGTTAGTGTTTGAAATAAACTTTGAAAAATAAGTTGTTGTATGTGCAAATTTGACTGGCTTGCTGCAGAAGTTCAATGTGCTCTTAGTCCTTTCACTTCTCCTTTAGACATCACACTAAAGTAGAGCACCAACAAAGACTGAGACCAAATGCTTTACTGGCTTTTCTATTAACTAGATTCTTAAGAAATAAAAGCTTTTTTTCCATTCAATATGTTGTTTTCAAGTGTGGCATTATACTCAAACTTGTATTTTCCTTTTGTCTACCTCCATTTTCCCCAGTAAAATGTAAAAATATATTTTTATAAACTATTCATTGATTATTGAGGCATTTAGTAGTCCAGGAGAGGTTAATGCAACTGTGACTCTTTTCAGCAGATTTTCATTAAAACCAAATTCTTTAGATGTTTTCCTTTTTGAAATTATTTATGAAATTATTTTGAATTTATGAAATTTTATAAATCAGTCTGAACAGAAATCAAAAATTTTCACAGAAGTTAAAATTCCTATTTTGAAGTACGATTATGAATTCTTACGTATAGAGCAGTAATGTTAATAAAAATTTTAACAAATCTGAACAAGCTGAGTTGCTTTTAAACTTACATATTTTTCTTACTGATCAGCATCATACATAAATTGGTAAGAAATTAAAACCTTAAAGGAATTTTCACTTTATTTTTTCTTTAATTTAAAGTGTTTTCTAATTACTTTTCTTGCTCATTAAAAGTGACAAAAACAACCATTTTGCTCAGTTTTAAGGTTTTTTTAGGTCCCATTCCGTGTTCCAGTATACTGCATGTTCCTCCATCCCTGTGGTTTTGGTGAGAGGTTAATTTTAAGAGAATCTGTCTCCTTTCCTCTGTGCATGATGAAAACAATAGCTAGCAGCAGGCTGAAACAATTTGTGGATAATTATTTTTGCTCAATTTTGAACTAGAGAAATGGTTGTTTCTACCAATTTTCCGTGTAACAAAATGGATGCAAAGCCACTTAAATACAATATGACAGAGTATTAACTGATCCTTCATCATAATTTGGCAGAATCACTTTCTGAACCATCCAAAATAATTGCTTAGCTTAAGGATAAATTGGTAGTTTGCTTTAGAATTAAATGCTGTTCCATGGTTTGCTGGGAAGGAATTTTTATGGAGTTACAGATATTCACCAGAGATGACATGGCTGGAGAGCATGGCCAAAGTAGACACCTGGAAACAAAAGCCTCAAAATAAAAGGCTTTTTAGAAGTTTTCTTTTCTTTCAGGTTCTTGAATGTTTGTATACAGGTGTAAAGAGAGAATTAGTTTCGTTTTGCATCAAAATGTTTATCTATTTCTCCTTCTGGCTTTTAATTTTTTTTAATTGATTTCAGTCCCTTGTACAGCTTAGGTTTTGTATAAGTATTGCAATTCATTTAAAATTTTAGTATGTTAAATGCATTGCATTTTAGCTAAAACATGTCCTAGATATTATTCAGTTAAGGTTAACCTATTAACAATTACAAATAATTAGCTTAATTCACTTAAGAAAACTTGAAGGTGTTGGATGCTTCATAGAAACCCAAACTTGCCTTTCATCAATATTCATACCCTGAATTCTTGAACTTAAACCAAACCAGATTTGGGGGGGAAAAATACATTCCTATAGATTTTAATTGGATTTAAATTCTTATTTTTATTTCTGCATTTGAGGAAACATACTGCAGTATGGTAAATGAATTCTGTGAGTTGTGTATTTGTGTTGATTTGACTTGTGTGTATTGTAGTGCTCATTATAGCTTGACATCTTACTGTCAGGATATTCTGAAAGTTCTGTAAAATATTTATAGAATTATGAAACCTTTTGCAGCAAACTGGTTTTTGCTCATTCTGTAATATGAAAGTATGTTGTTAGATTAAACTTTTCAGTAAGTAGACTTGGATTTTTTCTGACAGGCGATTTTCTTTCAATAAATTAATCATTTTCATTTATCCTTTAGAAAAGTAACATACGAAGCAAATGGTATTTGAATTGTGACAGCATCTGAGAATACCTTTGTCTTCAATTTGTTTCTTAAAGGGGTTGTGTTTTATACTACCTTTTTAATAAACAACGCATGAACAGAACAAGTCTGCTGATTAGTTTTAAGATAATGTATTTGTCTTTTTTCCTTAGTGAAAGATACCATAGCATTTGATGCACAGGGCTTCAGTTTATAAACCACCTGTGTTAATGTGCCAGACTAGTTGGACCCAGTAGACACATTGCTGGAACTAAGTGGATATGGTATTTGTTCCCTATTTATGGGTTTGGTCTCAGCCTTCTTCCTGTCTTGTGGTGTTCATGGACCTGCATGGAGAGAAAAGGAGCAGGAGGATCTCTGCAGACACATAGTTAAATTGAGATTGTGAAGATGTTTTTAATAGGATTTTAGAGTAGAATTTTAATTTTTATTCTCAAAGATTTTTAAATTTTTTTTCTTCAAATCATTGACACTTTGAATGCTTCAAAAGCACTAAAATAATCATTCAAGTCCTGTATTGAAGATAGGGATTATAATCCCATTTTACCCTGTAGTTCTTTGTAGGAGCTTTATGTCATCTTAACCTGAGGAAGCTTTAACTGTCAGCATGAGAGGAAGATCTCAATAAGGTCTTGAAAAGCTTTAGCAGAGCAAATCTCTGCCATATGAGACAGTTTAGAAAAGAGAGTCAGAGCAACAGTGATGGAGATGTTGAGCGCTCTTGGCCTGCTGGTGGACTGGAATCCAGTCTGTCTCACAATGAAAACGTGTTTACGCAAACAGTGTGTCAATGGAACACTAAGCACCATCACGGACTCTCCCAGCCTGGTAGTTAAGTGTTCTGGGAAGGGCAGAGGGCGGATTCATACGTATTTAGGCAGAGGGAATTGGATTGTGCTCTCCAGCTTTTGGGTGAAAAACAAACTCCTGAGCTACTCTATAAAACATAATGTCACCAGTTTGGTGACTTAGTTCCCCAGTGTGTTTTTCCACCTGAGACTGGCAAGTTTGACCCTGTTTCACATTTCTAAATGGCTGCAATTTTCTAATTTTGGTAAACTTGACACAAAAAACCCCAAACTCTTTCCTGCTATGGCCCCTACAGAACAGGAATGATTTTTTTTTCCCCTGTAGTTACTAAAACAGATCCAGCAAAGAAAAGTGAGAAAATTGATTATCCCATTTATCTAGATTGGAAACAGGTCATCTTTTTCTCATAGATGGTGTAGTTACCAACTTAAGTGTGAATATTCTGTAACATGGCAATAGGAAAAGTCCTTTATCATCCTGGGCAGTTTGGTTCTCTGCCATAACTTGTTTATGATCTTACTCCAAACTTTTCCAAACTCCACAGTGTCTTCTTTATTGTGTACACATTGTCATTTAAAAAAATAAAAACCAAACAAACCTAAACCTACTTACAATCCTATTTTCCTCATTCCTGAAACCTCCTAACCTGGTGGACTCGTTGGAGTGCATTTCATGCATTCTTAGCAGATAGGCTGAAGGAAACGCCTCGTTCCGCGCAGCTGGAGGCTAGAAAGTGTGCGGAGTTCATGAACGTTGCTTGTCTTCTGCTGCACTCGCTGCAGTGTCCTCAGAGCTGGCCGGTCCTGGGAAGGATCCCGACCTGCCGAACACAACATGAGTGTCTCACGTCTGGAGAATATGACTAGTGTGACACTGCTGCTGACAGTGACTTAAGGTAGGAGAATTCACTGCCTTCCTCAAATGTCCCTTATTTGAGGAATAACTTGATGAGAGGGAATGTCTCTTGTTGAATTGTGGTTTAATACCTGGGAAGTGGGATTTCTTTTGTTTTTAAAACTGGTTTGAGCTACATGAAATCAAGAATGAAGAGTTCCCTGTCAGATGCTCTAGTGGTGGGAAATCAATACTGCTGGCAAGGGTGGGGAGTGTGAAAAACAGTATAAAGTGTTAGCTCTCATGGTGAGCTGTCAGCAGCCACCACTCATAAGCCTGTGTTGACCATGGGTCCTTGTCCACCTGAAGGAGAAATAACTTGGACAAATACTTGCACTATTTTGCCATTAGTAACCCATTCGAAGAGTAGTCTGATATGAGCTGAATCCATTTCACCCTGAGCTCCACTTCTACTCTATTTTGGCAATGGTCTGTGGCAGACACAAGTTGGAAGCATTTGTGCTGTTTGCAGACTTTGCTGGAGGGAATAATAGGAAGTTCAGGTACTAAAGATTACAGTGCTCCAAATTTAGGTCCTGTCTCCTGTGACGTTAGAATTCTTATGCCTGTATGGTCACTGAGAGGACTGAGATGTCACCTAGGTTATACCCAGCCTTCCTTTGGCTACCTGTTAGAAAGCACAAGAGATTTTTAAGGGAAACAGTGAAAAAAAAAGAGATAGATGGCCTTTTATTCTTTAAAATACATTATTTTTCCAGCACCCTAACTGGTCACAATCACACAAGCTGCTGCACACAAATAAATGATGATAAAGGAGCCCAGAATTAATGTCAGGAGCTAGTTAAGCATGTTAATAAAGTGGTACAGAGACATAATGGCTTGTACTAAGTGAGGAACAGGAAAAGTGATCCTCTGGGCCGGTGCTAATGCTTTCTAAATTGTATGTTGATGTGTAGTGCTGGAGCAGAGTTGGAAAAGCTGCTTTGCTTCTTGCTTTCGAGATGACTTCTCCTTTCTCAGGCCATCTGGTTGCTCGTGTCTTTGCCAAGCTTTAACTCCTTGGGTTGGAGTTTTCAATGGCAAGTGTTGGCTCCTGGCTGAGCAATCGTAAAGTTCCTTAACCCAAAGAGCAAAATGCTTTCTAAAACAAGACTGGGAAAAACCAGTGTTCTTCCAGTGCTCAAAGTCCTTCCAGTTGTGTGACTGGCTTGTGCTAGTTCCTGCTTCCCCTCATGGGCCCTGGGAAGGTGCCTCTAAATTGGGAGGAAGTGCTTCTTTGTGTAAGTTTTCCCTGTCTGGGAAAGCTGGGTCAGTTTTAAAGATGGTCTTCTGCAGCAGATAGAGTGTGACCTTGCAGTCCTGTTCCCACTGCTGTGTTTAGGTGAATCTAGGAAGATGGGGCAAAGGATTAGAAATTCTAAAATAAAGACTAAGGAGCTCTTGAGTTTGGATGTGAGTTTGCAGTTGGTGACAGATTAGGGCTGGCTAAGCAAGTGACCATGAGTCAGGGAGAGTTGAACAGAGCACATAGTGGTAGGAGATGGAGGTAACAAGTAAAACTAAACACGGAAGAAATAATAAACATCAACAAGAAGTTTGTAGATGAAGGCTTAAGCATTCGAATGGACATAGATTATGGCTTAACAACCTGAATCCTCATATTTCTTAATATCTGGATACTTGTCTTACAGCCGGAGCAGATTTTTTCATGTGTAAGAAAATTCTGAGAAACCATTTGAAGGCAGTCTTCACAGGCTCTTCAGAGTATCCTTTGAGACATAGATGAGTACAATGTTTACTGGGAAGCTTCTGAGGGTTGAGGGATGTATGACTAGGAGAGAAATCAGATAAATGTGTTGAACTAGGTTAAGCAGTGCTGTGTATTTCAGGGTTAGTTGGATGGAAACACGTACCTAATGATTCATGAGGTTTTATGTGGTACAACTGGCTATTGGCCAAAAAGTTGCCCTGATCTTTAAAAAATAACAGCCTTCCTTTTGCTACCAAGGTAAATCAATTATACTATGCAGTGTCATGAGCTGACAATGAGACTGGAAAATTGACTAGAAGCAGCAGGCACTTCACTGCATTTGTAGCCTGAACCTTGCTAAATATGATTTTGATTAGAGCAGGAGTTGTGAGCTCTGGCTGGGAACTTGCTCCCTTGTGGCCAGAAACCGTACAAATGCATGAAAATGATGCTTCTCCAGGGCAAGCAGTGACATTCCTTGTCCTGCTCTTACCATATCTGGCAGCAGAGATTTTTAAAGAGAACAAAAAGGGGCCTTATAGTCTTCTGGTGACTTCCTGCAAACTATTTTAGTGTAGTTCCTGCCTTAAACCTGTAAATTCTGGTCGACTTACAGTGTGTGTTTCAGCAGTCTTTAGCAAAAGTTTTAAGCAGATGGCAGATCCCCCACATCCCTAGGTATGTTGTTTCAAACAGGAAAAGGTTATTTCTTTTGTTGTCGTTGTTGTTTATGGGCTTTTTTCTTTTTACTTGAATTTGCCATGATTTGAATTTCCAATAATTTAATCTGAATGTCTTTTTCCAACAGGTGAAGCAACTAATTACTTCTAGAGGTCTTTTTGTTTTGGAGATCTTGCTGACAGTGACTGAGGTATTTCAGACATTATCTAAAATTATTATTTTCAGCTCTAATGTCGTATAGTGGGGTTTGGGGGTTTTGCTGCTCTTGTTTTGGCTTTTTTTTCACTCTGTCATTGTGTTTTTTGAACAACACAGAGACTTAGATTGAACAAGCAATTCAATTGCATTGAAATCATCAAATGCAATGAAAAGCATTTTGATAAGTTCACCTTGAACTTCATTCAGGGGTAGTGCCACCTCTGAATTATTTTTTTAAATGTTTCCGTTCTTCCAGAGGACACATTCGCACAGTACTAGGTCCTAAGCCCAGACTTATAAAGTCAGGGTGAGAAATGAAAGCTGGTGGGTAGATGTGCCCATTCTGCCTAAGTATTTCATTTTAGAAGTATCTATTAAGGAAATCAGTAAAGAAGAGGTGCATGGAGAAAGCAGAAAAACAGAATCTAATCCTACTAATAAGTGTTTTTCTGGCCCCTACCACCTTTGGAGGGAAGCTGGGCTCACCATTCACTAGGCACTTGAGGTTGAGTATTGTCTCTGACCTGTCTGCTTTTTTTTGGTTTGTGTTTTCTGGGGGGGGGGTTGCAGGGACTGTTGGTCATTGAAAATGGAAGAAACAAGGAAGATTTCCCCAAAGCCGAGTAAAAGCAAAGAGCCTGTGAAAACAGAATGGGGATCTCAGAGCGTGGTGTTCACGTATTTCCAAGGGGACATTAACAGCATGGTAGATGAACATTTTTCTAGAGCTCTCAGCAATGCCAGGAACCCCCAAGACCTGAGCACAAAGCATAAGTCTGAGACTGTTGTCCTGAAAAACGGTGAGTTCCTTTCCATATGTGAACCTGGTGTTGGATGGGGATGACTGGCTTTCACTAAGGAATTTAAGATGCTAAAAAAATGAGCTTAAATTTGGAATTGTGTGCAAACAGAAAGCAAGAAAATCATACTTGTAAAACCCTAGGTTATGTAGCTGGGACTTCCTGGGTAAATCCCTGTGATTGCTTGAGTGACTCCCAAGCTTTCCATGGGCCTGTTGGCAGGACTAGGCCATCATTATCCAGCTAAGTGTTCCCCATCACTGCTGGATGCAAAAGTGCATTATGATTTTAGTTGTCATTTTCACAAAAATGTATTTGTCTAAGCTTGCAGCTCTCAAAAACCTGCCTAAGTTGGTAGTTGTGTAGTACACATTTAATACTTAGTAGAAACATTGATGGCGGTGGTTTAATCTGCTTTTAGTATGAATTTGTGGTTGATTTTTAAGATAAGCAGCAATAAAGTGATTATATATTTCTGTAAAAATGAATATGAAAGCTGGTACCATTCCCTTAGAAGTCCAGTGGAATTTGCCTTGGGAAAAAAGTAAGAATTTATGAGACTTCAGAAGATTTTTTTCTCTTTTTAAGTAGAGAGCATGTCTCCTCATCAGTGGAATTTCTCTTCACGTTACTACAAACCATATCCATCATCTTCTTCAACAAGCACGGCAAATTCTGCTCTGAATTTTTCGGCTGCTGGTGTGGTAGGCCAGTGCCAACCATCATCTCTGCATAGTCGTCCAGCTCAGCCTGCAGATTTATGGCCCTTCCCTCCAGCTGGGACTCCCAGTGTCCCTGGTTCAATGTATCCTCACACCCTCCCTGACCTGTATGCAGCCGATGAGCTGATCTCTGACAGGAAATACAGTTCTCTCCTTGGCCTTCTGCAACAGGAAAGATGCTTAACAGGCATGCAAGAATGCACCATGAAGCAACACTCAAGTTCTGCTTGTATGACTGGACCTGCAAGGTTACAAAATATGAGTCAAAGTTCAGCTCCTGGGGGAGGTAAGAAAATGCTACCACTTTATTCTTTGATGGCATCTGATGTAAAGTGACAGAATAATACTGTCCCTACACTTTTCAAGCTGGATCCAACTCACAGAAATCTTTTACAGTAGATAACCCTGATATGTACTGTGGTACTTGGGATCAATTAGCCATATAGTATGGGATCATCAAAAAATGTGCACTGCCTACTCACAACATATTTCACCTTCTGGCTTACACTGGGGAGACATTTTAAGTGACTATAAGCATTATTCATAGTGCTGACACAATCTCTAGTACCCATGGGTATTAGGTGTGGCGTGTACCAGATGCTCCTTCACTGGGACCAGAAGGGATGGCCAGGAAAGATACCAGAGCAGCCTCTCTTACTGTGCAGGCTGTTAATTATGTGCTGAATACAGGATGGAAAACTGCAGCCCTTACCAGCATGGCCAGGGGTTTTTCTCCATCCCAGTCTCTGTCTGTAGCTGGAATGATGAGGGTACAGGGGCTGGTGGACCACCATTGCCTTGTCTCTTGGGTAAAAACTCCCTGCTGTGAGGCACTGCTTGCCCTGCCTGCTGAACACTATGTCTGCTCCCTGCAGCTAATGCAATTCACACTGTGATGATTGCTGCTCGTTTATTATCCACAATTACTAGGAATCCCAATCCTAGGTACACCAGCGCATAGCAGAAGGATGCCTGAAGTTCATTTATGTCTCCACAGTGTCTAGATCTGCTGGATAAAATCGCTCTCTTGTGAATAATTCTGCCTTTGAGAAGCTCTCTGGGGTCAGTCTTCCTGGCCAAAGTGCCTGTTGGGGTACATCTGCATTGCTGCTCCTGGGCTTTCCCCAGTCAGGCAGCTTGACACTGGTCTCCAAGAAAAGGAGTTGTGAAATTGTTTTGGGAGTCTACTGGAAAAATACAGTGTGTCCTACCTGGTGCTTCTTAACAGAAAAGATCAGGCATGTGAAGAAGCAATCCTGAGGCTTAGGTTTTGAAAAATAAGCAGCTGTGAAATACCTCCTGGTTACCCAGTTTCGAAACTGCATCAGCAGGAATTTGGCAGAATGTGGGTTAAAGAGTGCCTGCGGATACAAACAGGAGTTTATCTAGAGTTCCTCTTTTGAGTATACAAGAGAGTTATGTTGTTATGAGGACCCTGACTGTAGGTGTTTTGTTATTACTGCTAGAATGTCTAATGCCTGTCTGTGTCTATGGTAGAGTGTCTATATCTTCAGCTGGAATGCAAACTTTCTGCTCACAAATATATCAGCAGTAGTTTTGTGTATGTATTGCAAAGGCACTTACCCTAGACTTCATGTAGGTAGTGAATGAGAGCTTAATTATTTTAAAGACATGCTCAGAACTGGGATCTCATTTAGGAACAAGGTAAGGTGCCCTCTTCCCCTAAGGCGGCAGTGCAAGCCTGTCAAGCCTTGGGAACCCCAGGAACTGACTCCTTCAGGAAAAGAAGTATTTCATGAAATTAGTTTTGTGTTTGTATCAGGGAAGCACTGCTAACAACAGTGGACTGTTTTTCAAAAAAAATCAGAAAGAAAATAAGTAAGAAAAAAAGTGAAAAGGAAATTAAATAGCTCAGTATTCCCCAGCCATTACCAATTAAAGCCTTGCCTTTCTTTTCAGGATTATGCAGGGCCATTCTTAATATTAAGGAGCCTCTAAATACCACACACGTAACACCATCCTTGTCATTATCAAACAGGCCAACAAGGATAGATGAGAAACGGCTGGTCCGTGTTCGCAGGGAGTTTTAGGCAAATCCCTAGGATGTGTGCATTTAGTTTGGCTGTAGGAGTCCTTGTTTCCAGGTTCTATCTGTTAGATATACTTCTCCTTGCTCTCTGTCATGTTTAAGAACAGCTGATATTTATATTTATGGAAGTGTATGTTGCTGTGCCAGACAGCGCAGAGCTCCTCAGCACCTGTGCTATAGGCTGGGCTGCAAAAGCGCAAGGTTTCTTTAGTAACTACTGTCTACTTTTATCTCTGTGCTGAATCTCTGCTAATCCCCAGTACTTTTATATATATTTATATATATATATATATATATATTTTTTTTTTTTTTAAGAGAGGAAAGCAAGCTCTTACCAAGGCTCAGAAAATGCCAGTATAAGCCAAGCCACTGCAGGTGAGTAAAGAAACCAGCAGGTTTAGAACAAATCAGACAGCAGCCTTGCTTATGCATTAGTATTAAAGATGCTTCCTTGTTTGCTTTTGTATTTCAAAAGCTCCTTTTTTTCCCAGATAGAACCACTGCTTCCCATTACTACATTAACAAAGAAAAAGAAAAGCACTACATTATATTAAAATGAGATGCTTTTTTTTTTTTTTTACCCCATCTACCTTAGTTTTTGTGCTTATATCATCAGGCTGCCATTTCACAATGCCTGTTTTGCACTCACTGTCCAAGTTTCAGATCCCAGAAAGATAGAACAGCCCTTGCTTTGTACCTCAAGCACACATGTGGTAGCACTGCTGCAGTTTGCACCAACAACCCATCATACTGCTGGGTGAGTTGTGCTAAGAAATTATTCCCAAAGCATTCAGGCTTCCATATTTTTATTGGTCTGTTGATACTGGTCATACCCCAGTATTGGTTCTTTGATGTGCAATGTTCTGGGGATACTTTGAATGGTTGTTCTGGTTGTTCTAGTAAGGATTCTTTTGCACCAGACCCAAAGGTACAATTTTATTTGCACATCTTAAGAGATTGCAAGGACTGTGCTGTTTGTCCTGATGCTGCTGTGTCTTTCAGGTATTCAGATTCATGACAGAAGTCGAGATTTGTTCTTCTAGCAACAGAAGGTTTCTACTTTGTTCTGAAAGAGAAAGTTATTTCTGTGAACTTTTTTCATTTGCTACTGTGAATCAAGAAGAAAAGAACTGCAGCTATCCTGTGTTTTTTCTCTCAACCGGAAGAATACACATACTATTTACTGTTTGGGGATTGACAAAATAACACTTTTCTATAAAGTAAATAATTTCTAATGTTTGTGGTATTAACCTGGCAGTATGTTTGTTGTAGCAATATATTGTTTATTTAATGCTTTTCATGTAGCCCTCTTCAAAGGACTCCTGCACTTTTTAATCTTTCTGTGTTTATTAATTTACCACCTCCTGATAAGAAGCACAATTCTTATCAGTGCAGTTGATAACCCATAAGTGCAGGGATGCAGTTAGCATAAATTCAATGCTGCAACTTCTTAGCTTGATTTGATATCTCCATATTGCTTAAAATAGTGTTAGGCCACTGGCAAGAGACTTCAACCACAGGCCAGCAAAACACATTATTGTATTTATGTTTTGAAAGTGCAGCAATTCGTGACCATACTTGTAATTCCTAGGGATACTCTTCAGAAGTTATATAATATACTTATGCCTGAAGGTTCTCTTTTGCCCTCTCACTAGTATATAATCATCCTCTAGAAAGCCATGAATTCACAGTCATTCTGAGAGGAAGCCTAGATTCTCATTGGGTGTAATTAAAATACCATTCAGCAAAAAGCTGCAGGTAGGAGTGTTCTATCTTCCCAGCTGCTCTGCAGGTGTAAAAGATTCTTTTTCTAAGTAAGTTCTGTGGGTTTATTTTTTCCTTCTCCATTGGTTGTACACTAATATAATATAATGGAGCATGATTAGCTTTTTCTGACAGCTCTACGCAGTTGCTGAAGGCAATCTGACTCATGATTTTATAGAACAAATCTGGAGCTGGTATAAATGTTTATGACTGTTGCACCAGATATCTCTGCTGCCACTGCTTCAGGTACAACACCTTGTGTAATCTTACAAATAATATGAGTTTAGCAACATCAGGTGTTTATGGCACTAATTTACAAACTGAGATTCTGAAAAGAATTCTTTTTTTGATACTGCAAGTTTGCTCTAGCAGTTACATGTTCTACATCAAATTGAGACCACAAGTGGAATAGTTTTAACTAAACTAATAAAAGATACACTAACATCTTGTCTCCCTACAGATGTGCACCGGGAAAAAAAAAAAACCCACTCCTTTTTAATATTTCTACAAAAATCCCTTTCTTCTAAGTTTAAAAATACTTCTCAAGTAGTTTTCTTTTGTTATCCTAAGTCACTTAATTCCCTGATTTTAAAGGCTACATGGTAATATAATCTTACTTCCTCTATGGCCAAAGCAAAGATTTCTAACCTCTAATCTGTACATCTGTCTTACTGGCATGTGCTATAATTCTACTGAATTATAATTTTGTTGCTTCCAAATATTGAATTTTTTTTTTCCTTCCGCTTCCATCCCTTCCAAAGGAGAATGCTTATATAATTTCTCTGCAAGGTCTGAGGAGACAGTCTGTTTAAATGCTCTTAAATGTGGTGCTTCCTTGAACAATTTGTTTTACAGCTGGGAATATTCAAAGTGATTTATAAATTGGTTCTGGTGAGTCAGCCAATTGCTGTTGGACAGTGTGGGGGGAAAACCCCCTTGTTTTTAAATGCATGTCCCTTATTGCAGTTTGCCTTTAATGATTTAGTATAGTAGAGTTTTGGACATTTCACAGCAGTTCTCTACATCAGGTAGGCTTTTCTTTATACGTATATAGATAGAGATAAAACAATACAGATACACATATATGCACCTCTAGCATATTGTCTGCAGTGAGGTGTTTTTTGCTCTCCAGCCCAGGCTGTTGCTGTGTTCCTGTGCAGCCCTGCAGGAACTGCATGCTCCAGTGACTGTCTTCATTCCCATTCAGTGTGTACTCTCCTTGCTGGCAAGGACTTGGCAACCAGGACGCTGCATCCAGCAGCTGCCATCTGGTACTTCCCACAGTTATTTTCGGTCCCTCCTCTGAA
This sequence comes from Acrocephalus arundinaceus, assembly GCA_021534815.1. NCBI lineage: Eukaryota > Metazoa > Chordata > Aves > Passeriformes > Sylviidae > Acrocephalus > Acrocephalus arundinaceus. The sequence goes on from JAJEOU010003009.1 coordinate 239,451, forward strand.
TGCAGCAATCCTGGAGGTGATGGAGAAGGGATGCTGGATGTTCCCCTTCCAGCAGCCTCTGATTCCCTGAATGCTAATGGACCTCTGCAGAGACCATTCTGAAGAATAGACAGGGGCCAGGTGTTACATCCTAGGAAGTGTTCAAAAACTGTGTGGATGTGGCTCTTGGGGATATGGCTTAATGGTGAACACAGTGATGCTGGATTAATGGTTGGATCTGATTGTCTGGGAGGTCTTTCCAACCATAATGATTTTATGATTTTCTATTAATTTACTGACCCTGTGAGAAACCACTATTTGCTTTTAATTGGGTGTCCTCTAGTCCAGGAATAACTTGCTTGCACAGGTGGCTTTTCTCCTGTCTTTTTCTGATGTGCAGATAAGGTGCCAACTACATGCTTTATGAGCTCTGGTCAGAGATTAATGCACCTCTGAGATGCTTTCATCTCAGAGATTTGTGTCAAGCACTGGACATGCCTGCCCTGTCTGGAGTCTGGGACTTTTTTGACTCAGCTGCAGGAACTGATGTGCATTTTTTTTCCACCATGTGTGTCCCAGGACACAAACACTTTGCAGGCGTCTTGCTCTGACTCCTCACATGAGCTGGCTCTGGTCCAGGTCCTCCTCTGATGGTCAGATAAACCTTGTGGGTGGCTGGGAGCAGGGAGCTGGCTTAGCTACTCCACCCTGCTTTAGTCACTCATTAGTAGTGTTAAAAATAGTCCCAGACTGCAGAGACAAACACTTTACCAAGCATGGCAATTCTGGTCCAGGGTAAAAGTGTTGTTGACAGCTTTGTTCTGTGTTCTGCTTTCCTGCGGTGTCTGGTTTAAAACATTGCATGTTTTAGGCTCAGGGCTCTATTCCACTTAGCTGCTGACCCACTGAGGGTTTGGTACTCCTCTGAGCTAGCATATGTCATTATGCTTGGAGGATTTCAGCAGAAAACTGGTGCAAACTGGTGGTTTTGGTGCTTTGGTATCCAGGAAGGGTTTCAGTACCACAGGCCACATCAGAGGACTGTGTGTTACTGGTCTGACAATATTGGTGCACAAACAGCTGCACTGTGGTCATATCCTACAGATCACAATTTATTTACTGAAGAGGTGCAGAAGTGGCTGAAAGGTGGGCAGGCAGCAGCTGGGCACTCCAGGACAGCACAGAGGATGTTTTCAGGTGCCTGGAGCCATCATGGAGCTGACTGAGCCAGTGTGAGCCAACTCAGACGCAGTGTTCCCCAAAAGAGGGTCCAGCAGGAGTGCCCAGGGGCCCCTGTGAGCCACCATGAACCTGGCTGAGCCCAGTGCCAGGAATTCACTGCTGATTCATGCTGTCCCCCAGCCTGGTTTCTAGGTGGGGGTTAAGTTGGGTGCAGCAAAGCCCTCAGAAAAGTGGCTGCTTCCCTGACCTTCATCCTCACCTCTGGTACTCCCACCTCCTTCCATTGCCCCAGCCCAGGATTTGCAAGCTCTGGATTTGTGTCTGACCATGGACATTTGTGTTTTCCCCATCTATCTTTCTCTGAAAGGCTAATGCTGGGATCAGCACACGCTTATAAAAGTATTAGCAAGCAGCATTTCATTCTGGAATGCAACAGTATTACAGCTTCTGCTTATAACCTCTCCACCAGAGGCAGAGATGAAATAACAGCTCTTTCCCACACGAAAATACAAAGTTTCTAATCTCATAATTATAAAGCAATCAATTATCTCCCAATACTGTGTTTTCCTAGAGCAATCTGTCACTTTAGATAGATCCCTCTGCCAAACAACAACAAAAAAAGAGTGGATGGAAGGAAACTGAATGTACTGAACACCAAAGGGCATCTCCAGTGACTGAGCACAGCCTAAAATAATCCTGTATAAGCTGCCTGTTGGACACTGTCACCCTGAGCCTGGAGAGCAGTGCAGAAGCCCCCACACTCCATGGGCTCCACATCAACTGCCCAAAGATCATCAAGTCTCAAGCATGTGCTGGATAAATGATATATAAGAGAAGTTGCCATCTGCAGCTCCCCAGCCAAGGAACAATGTGTGCAGTCTGGATGCTGTGCTCAACCCACTCTGGGGGAAAACACATCAACTAATTAAAAACGATGGGCAATAAGGAAAGTCCTCCAACTGGACTTTTTGATCCATAAAGTTGTTTGATTTTTGTTTTCTAAGGTAGACTAAGTAGAATCTACGGAAAACTTCCGGGCTTTAGTGAAGCTGTCACATCACCAAGACATTTGAGGCATGTGATACCATCACAGTTCCACCCCACATTGTTTGTTGGTGCTGGATTTGTGCCACATTTTAAGAAAAGATCAGCACAAAACCACATTTTTTCCCTCCTTTCCAAGGCTGCACTAATGACTGCTGACTGTAAGTGTGCAAAGAACAGCCAGCCACTATTTTGCTTGAGAATGGCAAAGGGACTTTGCTAGCAAAACAGCATTAAGAGTTGTGCCACTTGTGGGTGCCCAACAACAGAGTTTGCTGCATAGCACAAAGGTGAGTGACTTACTCTGAGTAAAACAGCAGGGGCAGGAGTGTTTCCACTCTGCTCCATGCAGGATTTAAGCACCTCTCACTGACATCTGCATTTGCAAACAGGGCATGAAATGATTGCCCAACACCTGCTCTGGACAATTGGGACAGGTTTTCTGGGTTCAAATCTCTAAGACCAGTATCATGATTGTACCACTGTTTTCTGCAAAAAAATTATTACCAGATTACTACCAAAAAAACCCCAACCCTGTTTACTAGGTGGATTTAAGGCATAAAATCCACATGTATCATCTCTCAGGTGGTGTATTGAACAGATTGGGTCAGTGGGGCTCCTTCCCTGCCAAGGCATGGCTGAGCTGCTAATAGGACATGAGTCAGGACAGGGCTGGAGGATGAGCTGGGTCTGGTGAGGAAGCCTCCGGGTCTGCCCTTCAAAACACACTGTTGTGAAGGTCGTCTCGCAGGAACACCTGTGGGATGGTGGGACAATGGGGAAGGTCAGGAAGTGTCTCATCCCTGCAAGGCATCCTGGACAGCATCCTCCTGGCCCAGGTACAAGCAAGAACCCCCCTGCCTGCACAGAAATCTGTTGTCTGCCCACAGGCTGTGTAAAGGTATCCCAAAAAGCAGTTGCATTTGTTTGGGGTCTGTTTTGTTCTTGCTTCACAGGAAAGCAGCCTGAAAATATTGTTGAGAAATGACAGCTTGGAAAGCAGCTCTGGAATCATCCTGCAGGGTGCAGATGCTGCAGAAGGCTGCCAGGCTGCTCTGATTCCAGGCAGTTTTCCCACACTGACAGGCTGCAGGGCACAAAACAACCGTGTAACAGTGACTAATGAGAACGGCTGCCTGTCTCTATGAAGAAGCTTGGGAAGGGAGGGGTTCCAGGGAAATAAGAGCCTTCTCTAATGCTCCTCCTTGCCTGGGAAAAATGCTTTCTATGGTTTTGCAAACTGGGGAGCATGAGAGCCAGATTTAACCCTTGTGAAAATCCACCCCCTGGTCTCTCATACACACAGCTGCAACAGGCACAAAAATCTGCTGTAATGCAGACTGAAAAGCTCAGGATTTCCTGGCCCAATTCTGACTTTTATGCTTATGAGGGCAGACACAGGCTCCCTCAGATGCAGCGGAGCATCAGGAGCTGCAGCTGTGGCAGTCCTGCCCATGCCTCTGACTTTGTTTATGTCAATAAGAGCAGGCATGTTGCACATCTCTGTAGGCAGGACCAAAGGAAGAAATTAGTGTCTCTAGTCTCTCTGGCTCAGTTTATGCAGTTCTGGGATTGTGTTCATCTTTTTTAACAATCTTGAAAGGAGGGAGAGAAATCTGTAATTAAATCAGTACATATGTAAAGGAGCATCTGCCACAGAACCAGTTTTACTTCTTTGTGTTAAATATGTATTTCTATTGATGCATTATTTGTGACATAATCTTTGTATATAATGGTATAATTAAATTGGATTTTGGCTTGATTTAAGCAACTAAATGAGTCAAATCATTCTAAGCATTTGCAGAACTTCTTAAGCTGTTACTTTGGCTCTTGATGCATATTCTTAAGCCTGTCTTGGCTGACAGCTACTTTAATGACTTATGATTATTCAGAAGTAGATTTGGATAAATTATTCAGGTAATAGCCAGTTTTTGGGTTTTCACCGATCAGTTGTGGTTGGATGTGAAACTAAGAGCCCCTCTTGCTAGGCTGCATTCAGATCTGTTTTTTTCTGGATTTCCCTAAGAGCCCTTTGGAAGCAATGGCTTCAATCACTTCAGTCTAATTCCTTGGTGGCTCTAACATCAAGTAGCTCTATTTCATTCACCTAGCATACATGAAAAATATTGAGAGCCTGTAGTCTTCATCACATAAAAGAAGATACTATTGTTGCCAATTTAGGAAATTAGTCTGGTCTTGCATTTTTTCTGAATGTTCAGTGCTGCAGTGTAACTGAATATCCAGGGATAAGTGTGATCCATTATTTTTCATTTGTTTTCATAGCTTGGACCTCTCTAAATCTCTCTTCAAAAAATTTAATGTATTCCTAGCTGATCTCTTTGGAAAAATAATGGTACTGGTGATTATGCTGCCATCATTCGTTCTGCAGTGACACTCCAGCGGGCTTCTGTGTTGTGCTTGGGTGCTGCTGATGTGTGGGTGGCAGGCTCAGAGGATGAGCATCTCCTCCTAACTTGGGAAGTCCAGCCGCATCAGTCAGGAAGGTTGCTTGATCTCATCCTGTTATATATGTATTTTTTTCTGCAACAGGATTTGACACATGTGCATAGTCCCCTGTGTCACTGGATCAACCCAATGCTGCATCTCTCTTTGCTTTCTGGGGGTTTTCTCTTTATCTCCTGCCTTGTGTTACTTCCACCTCTGGGATGGAAGGAGAGTGAGAACAATCGAAACAGCAAATCCAAATGTCTGGCTGCTTTTTGCATATTCCAGCACCTGGTAGCTATCACTCTGTGTGCCTGAGGGTGTGCAATGTATTTGCACATGTGCCATCAGGTTTGCTTCTGGTTTGTGAGTGCACTCATGGTGCTGCTGTGGCTTATGGGAGATACGTGTGCAGCTTCTGGGTGACAGATGCCATGTCATGGTCCTGGCATGTTAATTCCAAGAGGTTCCACCAGGACAAGGCTCATCTGCTGTGGAGACGTTCAGAATGAAAAGATGCTCAGTGAAGCCAAGGACTTCGACATTTTTCACACTCCACTACTCCTGCACTCCTTGAAGAGTCCATTGGCTGCATAAACAGCAAAAGACTGCAAAATTGGCTGCATAAAACACAAAAAAATGGTTTAGAGCAAGGAACACGAATATCTTTTTGCCTTTTGATAAAAGAGGATGAGGTTTGGTAAAGCCACCTGCAATGCCCAGTGGAAGAAGGATAATGCAAAGTTCACACCTGCTCCAGGCACAGTGCTTTGCATATGCCTTAGTCCTCGAAAGGTGACAGTAACAGACTGCAGGCAAGCCAGACTTTCTTCCTAAGCTCCAGGCTCCAATAGCTACCACTGCTTCCCAGGGAGCCACGTTGTGTCCCAGAGCTGCTGTCAAACAGTATAGTGTGGGAGGCAAACTCTCTGTCAGGTTTAGCTTGGAGAAGTGCCACATCACTGCCTCAGTAAAACCAGTGAATTCTCAGAGCTGAGGAAATGAAAGCTGTAGAGCAGCTCAGCAAGGATCAGACAAGGTGAAGCTAGGAGGAAGTGTGTGACCAAACTGTTGTGCTTCCAGCTCAGGGATGCACTGGGGGACAGCAGGAAGCACAGGTCTCTCCTAAATGCAGCTCTCTGCATGCAACCCCAGTGTAGGAAGTTACAAGCAGCCTTTGACGCACACAACGTGGATTTTATTTAATTTCCTTGATTATCAGCTGCTCCTGGAGATCAACATTGCATCTTTGACCTTAATGTAGGATGGCTTTTATGCCTAGTGTCTGCTGAGCTCCAGCTGGGCTGGGTTGAAATCATAATCCAGCCCTTGGTCCATGTGATGGTGTGTGCTGAGCATCATGCAACCCCATCCCACACCCTTTAATGTTGTGTGTATGGACCAAAACCTCTGGGCAGTGTGCTGCCAGTCCAGGGGAGAGATCTTGCCATCACCACACCCTGCAGGAACACAGAAATTCAGGAATTGTGTCTGGTCAGTTCTTCCTTGGCCTTAATCACATTGCAGAGCTTCAAGTGCTGGGGTTTGGTACTCACCAAGGCTGCACATTGGACAGATGTATGAAACCCTCAAGGGCTCCCCATTAATTTTGTACTTTAATATCCCCAGGACAGGTGTGAAATTTCAAGAGCATTTAATTTCCTATGAAGCATTCTGGTCTTTTTCCTACCTGAGGCATAATTTTGCGAATGAATCACTGGCACCTTGTGACCCAACAGGAGCCACCTGCAAAGGGTTGAAGTGGCGGCTGTAAGGGAAGAAATTCCCTCTTTATTCTGGGAGCAGAAAATTTCCCCATCCTATGAACACAGATTATCCACAGGCTGTGGAGAGGACATGGCAATGGAGGTTTCCAAGGAATATTGCCTCTCCTGTGCCATGCCAGACGGCCCCCCACCCTGTGGTATGCCCCCACCTGTGCAAAGGGATTGTTAATTGTTCTTCTTCCCAAGTCTGGAGGAATGTATCTCAGGGTTTTTGTAAATCTGCTTAGAGCAAAGAGTGATTATCCACTTCTTTTATGTGTGATAGTGCCTTTGGCCACGACCAAAGAGAACTTTGAGAACCTGGTGTGGATATCAGTGGGGACAGTGTTTAGCAGCTCCTGAAATGGGCTAAAAGGACATAGTTTGTCTTAGACATACCCATTGCCTGCTGTTGATCGGATTTGCCCTTTCCAGGCACCTTGGACCTCAGGCCCTATTCTCCTGGGAGATGCCTGTCCATCCTCACCACACAGGGTGGAAATCTTGCTTTACATCTTCTCCCTGTGATCTCAGGTATGTGAAGGAAGGTGATGTGAGAGCTCTGGGTTTCTACAAAACACTTTCAGGATTTTTTGAAAGCTGGGGCACATTCTCAGAGACCTGAATCATGTGCTTCTACCCTCTAGGACAAGTTCAATGGGTTTTCTGGCTATTTCAGACCAGGAGGTTCTTTCTACCTAAAGTCTTCTGAAGCTGCTTTAAGCAGCAGCCAGTGCCCAGAAAATGAACCTGGTAAACATTAGAAGGAGATTGTGTAATTATCTGGTTTTGTGGTTCATGATAGTTTTGCATGGGTGGGCACTGCGGTGTCAACGTACTTTCAGTTCCACTGATATTTTTGCCCTGCAAAACTTTAAAAACCCCACCTGAGTGCTCTTTTCAAAGACCCCAACAACCACTCCAGAGGCTGCATGCTCTGCTGTTATGAAGAGTATCTGGGCCAAATTTGGCTTCCTGCACCAGTTCCAGGCTGTGATTTAGAGACTGTCTGCATTGTGTGTCAGTGCAGCACAACTTCACAGCTGTGTGCTTGTGGCAGCACTAAGACTCAGCATTGCACTACATCATTAGTAATAGTGATTCATCTCAGTTCTTGGAAAATTAGGGTGAATTCCTGGATTAGGAAGCCAGGAAGGGCAGTGATGTTCCTCAGGAGCTGCATTGCAGAGTAGGAACTCAAGGGCAGCTCATGGGTGGGCAGAGACCTTGTGATGGGTTGACCTTGCTGCCAGTATGCGCACCCAGCCACTCAACAAGACAGGGGAGGAAGGTAAGATAAAAAACTTTGACATAGGGGCTTGGCTATTACTCTGCAATTACCATTGTGTCCAAAACAGACTCAGCTTGGCGGGGAAAAAAGATTTTGCTTATCCTGCAGCCTCACTTTGAGATACAAAATTATATTGCTCTGCAGATTAGTGCTGGCATAGTGATTATTTTCTATATAGGTTGTATTTATTTGGCTGTTTATATCTCTGGATCTTCATGCAGCAAGAGGTGCCTCATTTCACCAGTGATGAAACTGAGACCAGGTGACTTATCTAAGGTAGCATAAGCAACCAGACACAGGCAGCAAGAGAAAGTGAGTGTCCTCCCTTCCAGATCTCTCCATCTATATGCCCAGATCCCAAAGGCAAACAGGATCCACATCCTGGCTGGCTCATGGCCTGCAAGGGCATGTAAGGAGGCTGATGCTGAGGGAACAGACTGGGATGTGCTATAGGTTTGCTTTCCTTTCTGTCCAACCACTGAACCTGGTTTCCTGTATGGTTCCCCCAATTACTGTCATAGAGATGACAACACAATACTTATGTGGGTAGATTTTCTTGTGGCTCAGCAAAATGGTGATTGTTGCATGTTCATCTTCCCCTCCCTGAACACTGGGGAAAAATGGTCCTTTTTCCCTGTCCTTAGGCTTAGTGCCTGTAATGTTTTCCTTGAACAGGGTGTTTGGGGTTTTCCTTTCACTGTGTTTTGCAGCAAGCAGCCATTCCAGCATTCAAGCCTTTCTGACTGCATCACCTCGGTGTAATACTTCCCTCCAGGTGTGCAGGGAGTTTTAAGCCAAAGATTTTCTGCTTTGAAATAAGGTTGCTTTTCTGCTAAAAGAAAACTACAGCCTCTGGGGTTTGGTGACTCATTCAAGTGAGTGAGAAGAAATACGTCCATCACTCTGGGCTTATTAGGGAGCTGCTCTGGAAAGAAAATGTGTGTCCTGAAAAGCATCTGTGTGTCCCCAGGCCAGGGGGACATCAGCCAAAACAGGGCATGGTTGTTCCAAGGGGGCATGGAGATGTGCTGCCAGGAAGTCTGGATGAGCCTTGGCACCAGAAAAGTTGCTGAAATCCCATGGCCCTGCAATTTGATACGGTGATCTGGACCCATAAGTAGCACCTACCCATGAGGCACATGGATCTGTGTCTGATTTATTATGCATGAGTTATGTTTGCAGGAGTGTTCTCCATGAGAAACTTGTTCCTGTGGTGAGACTTCCTCTTGGGGGACCTGCACATGCATAATTATCTCAGGTTTTTTTTGGGGGGGGGGGGGGGGTTAGCCCCATCATCTCCTGAAACTGAGTGCTTGAACAAGCCATGTTTCTCTGCTTTTTTCTACACAATTTTTTCACATCTTATGGGAAAGCTCTGGCAGGGATGAAGCAGCTGACACATTCAAGGTTTCCAGCCCCCAGCCCATCACAGCCTCATCCCACAGGTGGGAGAGGGGCTGGACATAGGGATCCAAGAGGAGCTGGTGCTCTTCAAGCACTACCTGGATGCACCTCTGGCCCCTGTAGTAAAAGTGAGATGGGCTGAGGTATCTCAGCCTCTGTAAACAGCTCCAGGAAGCACCCTGTGTCTGCCAGTAAGAGCCTCTGGCACCTAGAGACTGTAGCATCTTTGCTCCCAGCATCAGCAGGATGCAGAATCTGGGGCTGCAGCATCCTCCTGGAGATGTCCTGCTTGCATGTCAGAGCCTTGTTGGCTGTGATCTACCCCAGCTGAAGCCACCTCTGATGGCTCTGATGGCTGTGCTGCTCAGATGTCTGTACTCAGCCCACAGTCAAGAGTTCCTACAAAAGGGGGGACACCCACTTCTGTCTGGGGGTTGTCTACGTTGCTTTGGCTATAAGCAGAACCAGCTGAGCAAGGTCAGTGCTCAGGCCAAACCCAGGCTTTGCACTACCTCTGGTCACAGTGTCAGGGCTGCCAGGCTGGCCTGGGGCTGTTTCCCACTCTTCCCTGCTGTGGCTGCCAGTGTTTGGGCTGAGCCAGCCCTGCTCCCATGGACTGTGGGGAAAGTGCACATTGACAAGACACTCACCAATCATGAGGTGCTGCTTCCTTGCAAAGGAAACCTGCACCTGAGTCTCTCCAGACATAGGAATTCCTGAAACGTAAGTGTTTTATGAAAAACAGACTTCCTCTTTTCTTTAAGCAGGTCTTGCCCCTGGCATCAGCACAGAGAACGTTGTTGTGTCAGCAGCAGCTTTTGCAGCTTTACCTTGCACTTTTTCCCACAAAGCACTTTGCTCTGCAGTCTGAACTGTGGCCACATCCCTGGGCCACCGGGTAGGTGAGGCAGCATGTGAGGCAGAGTGCAGGGCTTCTCTGGCATCTCCTGTGGCATCACAACCCAGCATTAAGACCCTTCATTTTTAGCCACAATTTTCCAGGTGGCTGTGTGAGGCAGGGATGGAGGTATGGATGGGGTAGGGAGAGGAGCTGGAGGAATCAGTAGATGGCAGAGTTGTTCTCTGCTCTCTGCTGTTCCTCTCACAGGTTCACAGGGATTTTGTGGTGGATTTGTCACCAAGTTGATGCCCCAAGGCTGGAGATACTCTGCCTGGCCAAGGAGCAAGCTGGGTCTGGAGCCGGGCTGAGCATTACCACACATCCCACCAGTGCCACAGCTGCGACAGGAGTGGAAGCATGCAGGGAAAGGGCTCCATGTGATGCCAACATGACCTGCTCAGAGCACCCCGGCCTACAGCTCCAAGGGAAAAGCGCTGTGTGACATCACTGCAGTATCTATACATGCATGGAAGGCAGCACTGCTCTGCCTCTGCATTGCTTTGTAAGAGATTCAAGATTGGTTTTGCTGCCTCTGACCTTGTGTGCAGTGTCTTGGTTGGGCTACCAGATTGAGATGGCTGCATATGAATTTCCACCTGAGCATAGATTCCTGCTGTTCTCAGTGCTGCCTTCTCCATGGCGTTGGTTAGTCCCAAGCAGAGGCTGAGAATTTCCTCCCCTAAGCTCTCAGGTCAGATCTGTGTTCCTCATCTGTCCCTCACGCCCTTGGCTGGCCACCCTGCCTGGCTCATCTCCTGCCACTGACAGCAGTGCCTCTCTCTCTTGGTCACCTTGGGGCTGTTTGTGATCCCAACGGGATCCTAGTTTTCTGAAGGTTGGAGCACAAGCCCCCCAGGAGATCCAGAGGTAGATGAGGAGGGTGGAGAAATGACAGCAAAGGCTGAAAGGGGTTGAGTGAAGAGCCACATGTGTGATTCCTGTAGTGGTGAAGCGAGCCCTGTGATGAGACCTTGTGGAGCTCGATATGTGAAAGGTTTGGGGAAAGATGAGTAATTTGCATTTATATTGCCTTGGCAGGAACATTGTGATGCAATGGAGAAAAAACAGGCAAAAGATTGAACTAGAGGCTTCCAAATCTGCCTTGGGATATTGCTCATGTCTTGATAATTTCTGAGCAGGATCCTGATGGTTTGCTGCAGGTTGTGTCGCTGTGCAGGCTCAGTGGAATAACCAGGCACGGCCAGCCCAGGACTCAGCCACGGTGAGGGGTCACTGCAAACCTCTACCTATGGAGAGAGGGAAAGGAGAGAAAGGCTGAGTAGAATGACAGCTGATTCAGGTTGTGTGTTACCCACCTGCCAGGACATGAATCCACACAAAATCCTTGGGAATCCATCCATCCCGGAGCTGCACATATCATCTCCTCTTGGACTTTGGTTGAGAGCTGTGAAACTGTCCATGGGGCCCAATGCTTTCATCCATGGCCATGTCCCAGCCGGTGGCCAGGGACCCTTGTGGGGTGGAGGGAGCTGAGGTGGCTCTGCTGAGGCAAGGCTGGGCAGTGGCAAGGTTTGTTTGTGCAGCCCAGCAAGTCCTTGGAGCCAGTTGCAGTCGTGGCTGCCAGGGCCTAAGCCCCACCGTGGAAAGAGGAGCGGCAGCATCCTCACTCTTCTCCGGAGGCTTTTGGTTTGTTTGCAGCATCACACGGATGCTGAACAGGCAGTCCCGCCCGCCTTTCGTCCCGACGGAGCAGGCAGGGAGGAAGGAGAGATGCAAAGGTGATGCTAGGACCCTCCCCACCCACCCATCGCGCCGCGCCGTAGGAGGCAGCGGTGGCACCGCCAGCCCTGAGCCTCCCCGGGTTTTGCTTTCCCCCACTCCTCCCCTCTCCTTTCACGACATGAAAGGCAGAGCCTCGCCGGGGCGTTTCGCCGCGGTTTGGATGGGCACAGGCCCCTGCACCCGCTGCAGGGAGAGCAGTTTCAACCCTTGACCGAGAATAGAGGGAGGCACGGGATGTTCTGCTCCCTTCCGCCGTGACTCAGACAAGAGGGGCTTGTTTGGCAGGGCGGGGGGCCTCCCCACACTGGGGTCTATTTTTAGGAAGCTGGGAGAAGTAGGTGCAGCCTTCACAGCAAGAAGTTTCTAGTGCCATTTGTGGTTTTGCAGCTACAGCAAAGCTCAGCATCAGCAGTTCCGAGGCCAGGTGCTCTCTGTGGCTCATCACAGCAAGGCTCATCAGAGCAAGGCCGTCACAGAATCGTCACCCAGATGTGCCATGAAAGCCGCATGCCCGTTAGGGCCCTCCATCCTCTGCAGGGTCACTGGGGCTTGTTTCTTTGCTGTTCCCTGCTCTCCACCCACCTCAGCCCTCTGGGGGAAAGTCTGGCTCAGGCTGCAATCGTGGGTTGTACAGAAGGGAGGTGAGGGGCTAAAGAGGGGAAGTGGCACAGAGGACAGTGACCCTTGGAACAGGGCTGCTCAGAGGGACAGCAGCACCCGACTGCCACTCCCTGTTGCTCTTTTTCTATTGTTCTTTGCTGCTCTGGAGGGTGGCAGGGAAGATGTCTGGAGGGGCAGACATCCACTCACATCTGCAGGGAAAATGCAGTGGAGATGACACTGTACATCTGATCTGATCTACCTGCTGAGACCACCTGTGTTCACATCTGCTGAAGCTTGGGACTTTTGCTCATCTCCACATGGGTTTCTCCAAGGCTGAGCTGGGGCAGCAGCCTGTCATTGCCGCCATGGTGGCTACAACCAGCATATTCTGCTCTTCTTTTCCACAGAGGGATGAGACTTCCACAAACATTAACAAGTTTTTCTCTCCCTGAAACTGCTTTTTGCTGCTCTGGACTCCGAGAATTTTCTCGTATTCGTACTGAGGTAGATAATGAACAGAAACCACAATGCAACCTTTCCTTCTCCGGATGCTGGTGATGTTTTCCACAGGTCTCTGGCTCTTTCTGTTCCCTCTTCCCCTCTGATGACAGGGTTGTCCTGGAGACATGAGAGCTCAGAGGATACAGGAGAGTGAAAAATCTAAAGAAGTAAAAAAGCAAGTGGCAGAAAAGTTCAAATTTCCCTTCTGCCCTGGGCTGAAGGGACTTAATTTAGATTTCTCTCATAGATTCCTTTCTGCATCCCTCCCACGACATTGCAGGCAAACTCCTTTTCTGACTCAGAATAAAATCTTCTTTTTGAGTGTATTGTTCTTAGCATTGCACAACACCCAGCTTTTGTTAATTGCAAATAGCATTTGGGCCAAGCAACACATTTTAAAAAGCTAGTCAAGAAACCACAGTAGGCACCCAAAAAACCCAAAAAATCACTCTCTTCTCAGCAGCTTTCACCTTGCAGCCTTCAGAGCTGCTCCCAGCCTTTGACAGATCACAGGCAACCGGATATTTTCTCAGTAAACAAACTCAGAACCCCAAGTACAAACGGAGACAATTTGCTGATCAGTGGAAATACCACAACTAGGGCAACAGGAATGTAAGCAATGGATCACATTTTCCCATTGTCTCACCCATGGGTTATCTGGCTGGAGGAACTGTGCCCGTTTGGGTTCACAAGTGGGTGGACACGTTACGTTCAGAGAGTTTGGTGGGAGGTAAAAGTTGGTTGAAGAAACACAGTTGGTTTCTTGGTGATGGGCTTGTCACTGGGTGAAGATGTGACTTCATCTTCCCTGGGATTATCCCATGAAAGCCAAGTCTTCCTTCTGGTGTTGGGTCCTCTCTTCCTTGCCCATCATCTCTCTGGATCATGCCCCACTTTCCCTGAGACTGTGCTCCCCTCTCTGCTACACTCCCCAAGTTCCTTCAGCTGCCAAACAGTCAGGGATATGCATCTCCCCCACCCCTACTGTCCATGTGAGGTGGCAGCAGAACATGTCCCAAGAGGCCAATGACCCCATGTAGGCTGCAGCAGCTCCCTGGGCTGCCTGGCTCTGACCAGCAATGGTAGCAGAGCAGCTCACTGGGGCTCTCCCTGCCACAGGGATTGGTCAGCTCCTCCTGTCTGATCCAACACTCCTGGCAGAGCAGCTGCGGTGGTCCAGGGTGAGCTGGAGAAGCCTCAGGACCAGGTGCTGCAGAGTGGACAGCTCCCAAGGGCTGCTCCCCACCAGCAGCAGCAGCAAGAGGCTGGATTGCTGGTGTGGAGCAATGGTTTCCTGAAGAGGAGCAGTTGCTGCTGCTGAAGCTCTGCCAGGATCCCCATTGTGATATTTTCCACCTGGTTTCTCCTATCAGGGTGCTGCCGAGGAGCAACTCAGTTTCCTGGTTTGCAACACAAGCTGGCCAACTGGTGATATTTTGTGCTGGGTGCCCAAAACTGGAGCCTTTCCCCATCCTACTCACCAAACCTGTCAGCCCATCCAAGCTCCAGCCTCTCCATCACGGTGTGTGCAATGGGACCAGTGACATGCTTGGGCTTTTCAACACTTCCTACAGGTTCTTCTCATTTCAGTGACGCAGGTGGCTATACAGAAATGTCTTTGGAAAGGTTTTGTCCACTGGACAAAGCCAGGGCTCAGGAATAGCTGTGCAAAAACTCTGTGCAACACTCAGTGCTGTGGTTTAACACATTATTGGCTGCCTCTGTCCCAACACATTTGGGAACAGTATTAAGTAATGACTTGACAAGTAATTTATTTTCACATGTAGTGACTTCCCCTAGAGGTGTTAAACTTAGAGGAAGCTCTAAAGAGCCCTGGAAAATGCTGGTGAATGTGATGGGGCTAAGGCTAAGCTTTGGGGAGCTGGTGCTGCTCCCCACCATGGCCTCATGGCCCTCAGCTGTCTGGGGTATTATTGGGAATTTTCAAATGGCTTTCTGCCTGTGGAAAACTTGCCATGGTACGGACAACATGCAGGAGCTTGATGTCAGACCAGAGGCATGAGAGGAGGCCAGGCTTGGCCTTTCCAAAGATTATGGCAATTTTAAGACAAGAAGAAATAAAATCAGACACTTGGCAGTGGCCCCAGGCTACATAGGGGCTTGATCCTCTGCACAGCACAGCTGCAGCCGGGGGGACCAGGTCCAAAGCTAAGTGGTGTCAAGGATTCCGTCTTTGGGGTCACAACTAATGTATCCCCAGCACTGTTTGGGTCACCTTGCTGCCACCGGGAGGACAGTCCTGAGGAGAGTGGAAAGCCCTGGTGAGCTGAGCAGCAAGGCATCCCTTGGATGGTCAGGGTGTGTGGGCTGCCCTTAGAGTACGGGCACTCAGGGGGAGAGACTCCAGTGGCTACTCTCTCCTCTAGAAGGCAAAAGGGGGGCTGACCTCAGAGCTAGCAGCCTCTTCCCAAAGGATGAGCGCTACCCCTCACTGCAGAGGTGTGACACTCCTGGCAACCTGAAGGGTTACTTGACTCCAAAGCACCAGCCAGGGCCTCAGCTCCGAGCTGCCCTCTGCCCCTGTTAGTCAATTGCTGTCCACAAAGACCCTGGAGCCACTTGTGATTAGGATGTTAAATTTAGGAGCACAGTGACATGCTAAGGTCAAACCCTGATTCAGTTGCAGAGGTGTTCATGCTTTGTTATCAGCATTTGCATTTTCAGCTCATCACATAGCAGCTTAACCACATTGGGCAGGATGCGGGAGAGAAGGCACATAGCAAAAGCAGATGCTGGACTCCATCCTGCAATGTTCTGAGCAGCCCCAAAAGGCACTGTGTGCCCTCCTCTCCTAGTGCTGCTGCAAGCAGGACTTGTTCAGCACCCTCCTGCCTTGACAGGGTCCAACCCTGTATTGGCTGTGTGCACATCTGATGAGAACATCTCCTCTAGCACACCACATTCAAAGCAATTCCACATGATGGTTGCTGAAGCCTTCAAACCAGCACCCAGCCCTTCCCAACATATTCTTGCAGCCCCCCTCCTCTGCATCCAAACAAATCACCAAATTCATTCTCTTTACATGGAGAAAATGAGGTCTGTCCCCTGTTGCAAGCAATGAGGACCCGCTGGAATTTACTTTATTTATTATTTTAGCAGTGTTACTTGTACTCATGAATGTTGGATTGCTGAAGAGCTGGGGGCAGGGCCTCATCTGCCTCAGCCAGCTCAGGAAGGGTCAGGGTGAAGAGGGGACATGGGTTTCTCAAACTGGCATGGCAGTGATGTTGGGAGGTCAGAAGCTGGCAGGAGTACCTGGAGTTCCCAAAAACCCTTTTCGTGTCTTGGTACAGAGATTCAAGTAACAGGGATAATAGGGCAAGGTATGCATGAGATGGCTTGTGCCCTTGGTTACAGGGTGAACACCTCAGCAGGCAATCAAGAAAACTGCCTAAAACTTGTGTCTCCAAACTGATGCCCAAGCACCAAGCCTGAAGTCCCACTGTCAGCTGAGGAGCACGAAAGCAGTGCCCACGCCAGGGTCACAGTGTCTGTACAGATGATCTTTTCTCCTAGGTCAACCAGCCTACCAGGCAGAGACATCACCCATGGGGAGCACCAGGGAAAGCAGAAACCAGCACAACTCACCTGCCTCAACCAAGCATCTGCACTGCAGACGTCATCCTTTTCTTAGAGGAAATGAAAAGCAAATAGCCATTCTTCCCCATTGGAGAAACAACCAAATTTCTGAGTGCTTCTCAGCCCCTGGCAGCCCACAGTACTGCTCAGCAGCTCTGTACTTGTATTCAGTCTTCATTTCTTTTAAGGCAACTTTCCACAAAACTTTCATCCACAGCAGTAAAAAAACCCCACCTGGGAATATTTTGGAGTGATTCAAGGGCAAGTATGAATACACGAATTGAGAATGTCTCTCACTTTCTGGTAGAACAGTAGGAAAAAGCATGGAAGTGCAACAGAGAAGAAAGTCTAAGCAACTTTTTTGTTGCTGTTGTGGGAGATGGTAGTGAACAAACCTACCCACTACGAAGAGTTTTTTTCCAGGAAGTGTAGGTTGCCATATCCCCTGAGCAGTGGGCGCTCGCACAACAGTTCTCATGCTACTTGCAAGCAGCA
The DNA here is from genome assembly GCA_021534815.1 of Acrocephalus arundinaceus. Taxonomy (NCBI): domain Eukaryota; kingdom Metazoa; phylum Chordata; class Aves; order Passeriformes; family Sylviidae; genus Acrocephalus; species Acrocephalus arundinaceus. The sequence goes on from JAJEOU010003009.1 coordinate 256,405, forward strand.
CATTTGGAGGAGCCCCAGCAACGTGCACGGAGGATGAACGAACCCTATGGCCCTGAGGCACCCCGTCCCATCAGCAGCACATCTCCTGGCATCATGAAAATGTTCATGGTCTTCCTCACTGTGTTTACTGTAGTGCAGACCATTGGGACCGTGCTCTTCTGTTTGTATCTTCACATGAAGATGGATAAGGTAAGCAGAGAAACAAGGTTGTCTCTGTCTCTGCTGGATTGCTGGCATGATTTGACTTCAGCTCTGGTGACATCTGCTCACCAAGAGGATGAACATGGTGCAAAATGGTGCTGACCACTGGATGGAGGTAGCAGTATCATTTATCACCCATGTTCTCATTTCTACATTAATGTGCCACAGGGAGGTATGTGGGAGAAGAGATCTGTTCCCCTTGCTAACAAAAAGAGAATGACCAATCAAGGCGAGACATTAAGAGTAAACCTGGCAGTTGATGGCTAGTCTGTGGACAAGAGGGTGTGGTTTAGACATGTAAGTGGCTATTTTAGGCTCAGTGGTGGTTTTCCTGATTTTGTAGCACTTATTAGCACTGTGACACTAACTGAGAGGATGAAAGGTCTGGAAATGAATTTTTCTTTTTGTGTTTCAGTGATTTTACCAACGTCTCCCTTCAGATGCTGTCTTTCAGTTTAGGGAAGAAAATACTGGACCTTAGTACTTCCTCAGTTTTTTGAAAGTACACGGTACCAGTGATCCTGTCCCATACTTGGGACAATATTTACCAAAAAGTTAAAGTCTGGAAGGCTCTTTTAGAGGTTGGTATGGCTGCAGCTGGACTGCATGATGCCTAAAATCACTGATGTAAAGCTACTTTCCTTCAAGCCAGAAACGACTGCCGGCTAAGGAAATATGTGCCTAAAATCCAGAATGCATTCTTCTTACCAGATTCACTGATCCAGTGGATGTTACTGATTTTTACATGTGTCATTTCAACTTAAATTAAAATTTAAGTGTGTGGTTTCTGATCTACAAGGGTGGAGAGCAATGTTGAGCTAGGGGGGCTTTAATATCAGAGGGCTGGAAGGGGACTTCACTGCATGGAGGTTGCACACTGTCCTGTAGGAGTGTGTGGAGGGTCTTTGGCAGAGGGAAATGTGACTGCAGGGGGACATGGCTGAGGATCATAGGCAGCTAAAATGCAGTCACAGGTGGCAAGAGGATTTCAATTGCCTTCAGAGCTTGTGGCAGGGCTTCAAATCTGACCCTCCATATCCTAGTGATGCCTGTGTTGAGTTCTCTGCCCAGCTGTGTGTCCTCATGTCCAGCTGCACTTTCTCTTTACCATTTGTTAGGTTTTTACAAGGAACAAAAAAATCCACAAAAAACCAAACAGGTGTAGATTTAAAAATCAGTATTTGGATGTATTTAATTATTTTCTTATTGGCTTTTTCTTCTTTTATCTGAAGATCTTGGCACAATTCAGCCCCAACCCACATGTTGTTTGGTTTTGCTGGCAATGCTTTCAGTCAATAAGCAAGCACAAAAAACTTAAAGGAGTCCCTCTGTGTAGGCAGGGCAGTGAGGGGCTGAGTGAGCATCCCAGCTGCCTGCTGGGGCCACTGGGGAAGGAGCTGAAAAGGCCAAGCCCCTGAGCCACCCCCTGGGATTTCTGTGCCTTTAGGAAAAGTCAGAGATGGACATTTAAATTAATTATCAAAGTGATAGAAAATAGATCCTGAGCAATCTTCCTCTCACCTACCATTGTCTGTCAGGGTGAGCTCCATGGGTTCAACTCCCAGTGGATGAGGGCACACATGCTGTGCTGAGTGTCTGGTGGGAGCTCTTGCTGCCCACAGTTTGTCTGCCCACCTTATCCCAGTGCTGAACATCTGACCCTGGGCTTCCCAGACTGGATTTATTGCTGGGAGGAATGCAGCATGGCTCTGCTGCCAGCTGATGCAGGTTTCCTACTAACATCCCATTGACCTTCCCTTCTTTCCTCCGCTGGCAGATGGAAGAGGTCTTGAGCTTAAATGAAGATTACACCTTCCTGAAGAAAGTACAGAAGTGTCAGACAACAGAAGGTCAGAAGTCGACATTACTGGACTGTGAAAAGATCATAAAGGGCTTCCAGAACATCCAGCACAAGGTAAATGATGCTGAGTGGATAAAGATCCCACTGAAGGGTGGGATTCCCAGTCACACACAGAGCCTCACCTTAAGCTTTTTTCCCTAACCAGGGGTGCCCGGGTGCCCTTTACTTTAGTGCATGCCCCTTTTTATACTGTATTCTTTTTACACTATATTGATACCATTGAAAAATCTCATTGATATTTTTTTCCTAAAATGCTCTTGATCAGAGCACATCCATCTGCAGTGCCATGGTACGTTTGGGGCTTGTGGTGGGCAGGATGGAACTGCAGCCACATTAGCTCTGTTCGGTGATTCCAGTAAGAAAATAACAGATTTTCTTCTGTCTGGCACCTTGCTCCAGTCCTGTGCTGGGTGGCTAGATGCTCATGGCCACCTGCCACTGGGAACACTTTTCCACCCACTTTGCTCAGGTGTCAATGACAGTGCAAGGCTTGGGCCAGGAAACAGAGCTCCTGCCAACCAGTGAGGAGGAGCATGAGGGTGCTGTGAAAATTGTCCCCCCACGGACTCAGGGGCAGCATCTGTAGTTGGAGCAGTGACTCCTCACGTTTGGATGCAGAGAGCCAATTTGATTGCAACATCCTCCTGGAGCGGCTGAGGGATGCCCAGCCAGGGACGAGGCACTGTCATCCTGCTCAGCCCTGAATTCACTGCTTAGGAGTGGCTGTGCTGGCCAGAGTGGACAGGAGAGGAACACTTTTTCCTCATTATCACTGCCTGATGACAACAAATGCCTCAGCTAAACCTGCCTCAGCTAAACCTTCAGTTGCAACAATACCCAACAGACCACCAAAAATTACAGCTGAGGCAGGCTGTGCTCAGCAGTCCTGAAAACCCCAACTGTGGGGCAGAGCACTGGAAGCACTTGCAGCATGGCTCTCCCACACAAAAAGGAGACTTTTTCTTGTTTGTTTATCTTGTTTTCAATACACTTTACTCATCATTTTAATTGAATAAAACCCAAGACCATAAACCTTACAAACTCCCTGCTGCAAACAGCCCATGGTCATGTGTGAAGCTGGGGAAGGTACAAGAGGGGCTCTCTGATTTCAGGTATCCTCTGTCATGAGCTGATAGGGCTGTTGGAGCCAAATATAACCAGCCCCAGCAGTGACCAGAGCATCTTTTATATAGAAGCTTTCAAAATCATTGATTTTGAAAAAAACCCTATATTTTTCTGTTGTAACAGGACAGAACCCTCAAGGAGCAGCCCAAGTTTGAAATGCAGAGAGGTGAGTTTCATGGTGTAACCAGTGCACTCATGGCTGCTGGTGCAGGAGGAGTTTCATGGCCTGGGAAGGGGTTTCCTTCAACAGCCAGCAGTTTCTCAGGGCATGGTGTGGAGGCAGGGGATGGGTTGGGGTTTGGAGAATCCCCGTGTGGGTAGGACTGAGCTCAGTATGGGCTGGCAGAAGGGGACACTGGGCATGGCTGTCTCCCCAGGGCAGGCAGTTCTGGGTGCCAGGGTAAACAGTCTGAAGTTGTTAAAATTGAACCTGAAATTAAATCTGTGGCCTTTTTACATCACAGGTCCTGAGCACCATGAGCATCCCCATCTGATGCACAAGAATGAGACATCTGTGGCAGGTGAGGTGTGGGCACAGTCAGGTCCTGTTCCAGTGGCAGTCAAGGTGGCACCATCACTGCAGGCTTTATCCATCAGAGGCTTCACCTCAGAGGCACCTGCGGGTCTTTGCTGAGTGGAAGCCATGTCCTGCCTCCCTCAGGGTTGGGGGTGGAATCTGGAGATGATGTCTTGGCCTGTAGAGAAACATAAAGGGCAGGAGGTGCTGCAGTCCCTGCAGAGGAGCACTGGGGAAGCAGTGAGTGCTAAGGCATCAATAACACTGGCCTTTCTACATTGCAGCAGAGAAGAGGGAGCCAATTGCAGTTCACCTGGCAGTTCAGCAGAGCAACAAGGCAGGCTCAGGTAAGACAGACTCACTTGGTCCTACCTCAACCAGGGAGCCAGAGGGACACAGCAGTGGGCATTCCCAGTCCTGCCCTGTGGCTCTCTAAGGGCGTGGACTGGGACAGAACAAATCCAGCACACAAAGTGTGTCCCGAAGACACAGCAAACCTCCCAGTGATCACATTGCCATGTGCACCTGTGCCACGTGGGACTCACACATCTCAGCTATCCTCAGTAACTCTGTCTCTGCCTTCCTAGAAATGCACCACGAGGGCTTAATCTTTCCAGAGGTTTTTATGAGTGGAAAATTTTTATCTTTGTGTTTAAGGAAAACAACCTCCCACTTTTCTTTTGTTCTTAAAATGGATCTTTGTGCTCTCCTGGCCATCTCTTGCTGGGGTGGCTGCTGCGGGGAGGGCTCTGCTCGCATTTGCATCTGTTGATTTAATCTTACCCATAGTTGTGCCGGTGGCAATATGGGCTGGCTGAGGACTTTACAGTTGCAACATAGAGCTCCAAACTGATTTAGTCAAGTTGCAATTATTCACAGTCATGGCCGCATTAGGTTTGAGAAAGATAGATCTCTCTCTGAGTCCTTTTGTATTTCTGCATCCCACTGTATGGACGAGGTTGTTCTGGCTGCTCTGTCCCCGGCGTAGCCTTAGCTGAGGGACTTCCCACAACTGCAAGGATTACCAAAGTGAATATGAGCTTGCAAGGTCAGTCACTCCATCCGGCCAGGATTTCACAATCTAAGCACTTCTGAATTAATTCTGGAGTAACTGACAGTAATCAGCAACTGCTCTTTCCATCTCTGATGCAGCATTTCACTCAGAGCTCCGTCTACCTGTGGAAAGCTTAGTGTTAGATAAGATCAAAGAAGTGAGAAACTCGCTGTATTTTAAAATTCTCTGCTCAAGCACTTGTTGAGCCAATGAAGCAGGGTCCATAGAGCAGCAGTTGCCTGGAGCTCAACTCTCTGTGGGAAAACGTCGCTGTGGGAGGCTTGGTGAGGGCCCATGGGCTGCGTGGCTCCCCCAGGGCTGCCCAGGGAACACTGTCTCTGGGCTGGGGCAGTCGAACCCAGTATTCCCCTTGGAGCTGAGTTACTCCCCTTGGCTGCTCTTCTAGATGTCTCTGTAGGCTGGGGGAGGCAGAGGTCCAAATTCCAGAGGTCATAGCTGAGCTCAGCACCTACAGCCATGGCTTCCAGGTCTCTGTGTAGTCTTATCTGCACCAACTACATGAGCTACCCCTATGGCACCAAAAGTGTCCCAAAATCCATGGCAGCACCTGACCTGCATGGGCCACAGTCCTGGCAATGGGAAGGAGCACTCACTGTGCTATGAGCTTGCAGCTCTGCACCCAGGCAAGGATAGCAACTGTGCAATGTTAATTTTTCTTCCTTTTTAAAGTCTCACCTTCTCCAGGACTCTGGAGGAAAGGCATCCCCCAGCTGGGAAAAACTAGGATGGGAGGCTCTGAAAAGCAGAGTTGCAGCACATTTTGGTAGTGCTCTGAGGGCTTGGAGGGTGTCCCACTGAAGTCCATGGAGGCAGCAGATGGAAGTGACACAGTGTTTGTTGTAAACACAGGCAATCCTCGTTAAGCATTTCTATCTGGCTGGATGAAGGAAGCTAAATGTTCCTCCACTCACATATTGAGTCAAGGCTGACAAAGGCAGAGATCAACAACATGGGTTCAACCTGCTCTAGCCTTGGGGAAGGGTCCCTGCTCCCCTGGGCTGGGGATGATGTCCTGGGCTGGGTACCCCACAAACTGCAACCCGCAGACAGACAGAGGCTTTGAGGCCAGATATCTATGGGTGTCCCCCCAAATCAGCCTGCCAAGCTGGAAGTCTCCTTCTCTGAGCTCACCTGCCATGCTCTCTCCCTACAGTGCTGGAGTGGAAGGAGACCATGTACGGCCCCACCAGCAGCTTGATATCCAACAAGGAGGGGAAACTGAAGGTGGAGGAAGCAGGAATCTACTACATCTACTCCCAAGTCAGCTTCTGCACCAAGCACACTGCACCAGTGTCTGCGGCACCCTTCACCGTCTATATTTATTTGCATATCCCCAAGGAAGAGGACCGGCTCTTGTTGAGAGGACATAAGACACAGAGCACCTTGAAGCCTGCCTGTGAACTCCAGTCCATCCGTGTGGGAGGTGTCTTCAACCTCCGGGAAGATGACATGGTTTTTGTCAATGTGACAGACTCCACAAAAGTGAATTATAACCACGGCAACACCTACTTTGGCATCTTCAAGCTGTAGTGAGGAAAAGGCTGTCCTGAGCTGGGACTCCAGCCCAACTTTGTTGAGGAAAGTGTCTTTCCCTTTTCCCCTTATTTATGTTCCTCTGCCTCTCTGTTTTTCTTGTTTCATAATTTGTATATTTTATTATTTATTAATGAGGGCCCAGAGGCCCTGAGAACACAAAAGGAACAAAGTTTGAAGGTGTTATTGCTTGCTCTCAGAATTTTTCTTTTGCAGCCAGTGATTTGGTACACACTGGTGTTGTGTGTCTAGGTCCACCACACCCCACATTCCTGGCAGGGTCGATGTCCCTGTTAATGTCACAAGAGCTTTGTTGACCAAACTCTACCGTCAACATTTCTTTCCTAGGAATGTAGGATGGCTCAGGGCACTTCAGCCAAGCTGGGTTCATATGTATCTCCAGGATCAATCTGCTTACAAACATCAACGGGAAAACATGAAAAGGCTTAGGAACATCTCCTCTAAAGGAATCAGTAAGCCCAGCACTGTCTGTACATGGTAGCTGCTGGTGAGGCAGTGTTGACACCCCAACTCTCTACTGTATGGAGAACCCCCTTTTTTACATCCATGCCTGTCCGTGAAAATCAAGCAACTTCCTCAGAGTGCCACTGTCTTGGCTGGGTTCATACTTGGTGACAGCTGCTCTGCACCAGAGGGGTGAATGGTGGCTGAGGGGGGTGGCTGCAGATTTCAAGGCAGAGAGAAGGTAGGGCACTAGTGGTGGTTTGCTCTTGGTGACCTGAATCTGTTCACCAGACTGGCCTCCTGCCTCTGCAGGCAGAAAAGCCTTTGCCTGTGGACAGTTTCACTCCCCTGTGGAAGGGGCACTGGGCACCACCATCAAAATTGGAGATGCATCTTCTCCTGAGACCCCTCCTACCCAAGGAGGAGGACCAGGAAAGCACTGGGGTGGCAGGACCACCTGCTTCTTCCCTCCAAGGTGCATGTGCAGAGAATCTTCTGGCTCTCCTCAGTGAGGATGTGTCTACAGTGACACTTTTCCTGGAGCTCCAGGAGAGCAGGACCGTGCAGGTGGGCAGGATCCCTCTTGGGCAGGGGGTACCTGGGTGACATTGCACACTAGTACCTGTTCTCCAGCGTGGTCTGCAGCGAAGGTGATCAGGGCACAAGAACGTTGAGGCAGCATTTTAAAAAACACTTGAAGATGGCACATGTGACAAGCCTTGGGTTTCGGTTATAAAGGTCACACTTACAGTGTCAAAGATTGCAAATAATCCTGGATGCCAACAGGTTTGCAAATGGAACAGCTTCCAGATTTAGGCAGTCTTTAGGCTTTGTTGTGCTGGAGGCTGCAGGTCTAATCCTAACACTGTGCCCAAATGCTGCCACTGGTGAGACAGAAGGGGCATTCTTTGCACAGCTCATTGCAGAGCTGGGTGCCCAGCACAGCCCCCTCCAAAGTCAACAGAGCTCAGGGACTGTCTGGTTTCACCATATTTTAGTAAGTATTTTTTGGCCTTTCTCCAAGACTGCCGAACTTTTTTAGGGGATGGACCACTCTTGTCTGACATCTTGTATGAAGACTACTTATTTAACTAAACCCATCTTGTATTTGTAACCAGAGAGACTGAGTGCCAGAGGACTGTGCATGGCTGTAGCTGTGTTTTGCAGCATAATTCAGCGTTTGTGGTTCCCTCTTCCACAGTGTGGGGTTTCTTCCACTGATCACTCCACAATTAATATAATTTATGAATTAAGACATAGGTGGCTAGTATGTTTTGAGCACTGCTCACCCTTCCCAGTCCCAGGCTGAGATTTCGCAGGATCCTGCTTAGGGTATGGGGACCAAGAGGACAGTGGGGTGACGCAGGGGTCACACTGGGGACAACCAGTCCCAGAAGCCTACAAGGGCAGCCATTCCACCATGCTCCTTGAAGCAGGTTGAGGTGCCAGGGCCAGGCACCACTGGGACATTTTGGCAGAAGAAGGAAGCAGACAGCTCCTGTCGTGGCAGGGCAGTGAGACAAGAAGGCTGAAGCCCCCAGGACAGCTTTAACAGAGGGGTGGGGACTAGTTTTAATGGGATTTAGGACACCTGACTGAAAAACGATTGTTGCTGCCTGTCCTAAGGTCATGAAGCCTGTAGGGATGTCTTTGCTTTGGGGCAGAGGCATGGATGCTGCACATGCTGCATGTGGGGATGGGCAGCTGCTGCCTCCCATGGTGCCCTGTGGTGGTGTGGGTCTGACCACATCCCTGCTGCTGCTGAAATGCAGCCAGCCCTCTGGGCTGGGCTCCTGGAAGCAGAGCTGGGCTGCCTGAAGGACCACAAACCTCCACAGGGGAGGTGGAGATGCTCAGTCATGGTGGGAGTGTGGGTGGAAGTTGCAAGGGAAACCAAAGATGGTGCAAACTGGCATGGCCTGAGACAGGGGGAGAAGCTTGGAGCAAATGGATGGGGAGGAGAGAGCTGTGAGGAGCGTGTGTGTGGCCAAAAACCTTCAGGAGTGGGAAACCTGCTCATCATAAGCAAGGAGAAACGGTGATCAATGCACACTTTGAAGCCTCCTGCAGCCCCCAGCCTCAGTGGCCAGGAGCACCTGCCAGAGACCTTGGGCTGGGCTGTGATCCCCAGCCCAAATGACTGAGCAGTGATCCAGGAGCTACAAATTGCATGGTTGAGGGAAACAACTAGAAAGGGAAGGAGAAAAGCAGTCATTAAACAAGTCCATAAATTCTGCAGCAAGGGCAGCAGATGCCAACTGTCAGCTCCCCTGCCTGGGGGCTGCCTGACCAACCCCAGCCCTGCCCACACCACTGCCTCTTCTCAGGGCTTTTGTTTCTGTCCTCTGTTTCTTGACTTGCCAAAAATGGCCCGTGGGATTCCGATGTGAGGTAGTGTGAGAGGAGACGAGATGCAACTGCTGCCATCCAGATGTGCCCTCCCCCAGCGCTGCCTGTTGCCATAGCTGGCACTGTTTCCTCTCCCCATGGAAAGTTTAAATATTGTCAATACATTGATTTTTCCCTTGACGTGAGGCCTCTATGTCAGTCCTCAGGCTGTGGATTTTACTGTTTCCAAAGTGATTCTTGTTTTCTGAGTTAAGAAGGGCTTCAGAGGGTGATGAGTTTGCAGGGCACATGAGCAGGACTGGCACAGGGGGTGGTGATGGATGAGCAGTTGCAGGAGCAAGCAGCAGCATGGTCATCTGCTGGGAGAGGTGTTTGCATGGTTCAATACACACTGAACTCACAAAAAAATTTCTTTATACATATGTATATTTTATATATATATATATTTTAATATATATATATATATATATTTTTTTTTTTTTTAATATATATATATATATGTGTATGTATATACACCAGGTTGCCTCAAGTCGCATCCAACCTGGCCTGGAACCCTTCCAGGGATGGGGCAGCCACAGCTTCTCTGGGTAACCTGTGCCAGGACCTCACTACCCCTCACAGGGAACAATTTCTTTCTGATATCCCATTTAACCCTGCCCTCCAGCAGTTCCAGACTTCAGCATTTTTCCATGATGCACCCAAAGCTTTCTTTTTCCCCTTGTTCTTTTTCCTATTCTGAGTGCTGTGTTTGGGGAGGGAGAGCAGGGTCCAGCCCTCCTGCCCTCAATCCTGCACTTGTGCTGTGGGCTGAGACCGCAGACCGTGGTACACCTCTACCAAGGAGTTAAAAACGCCCAGCCTGCAGGCGATATCTTGTCCAAGTGGTGGTAGACCAAAGGAAATCCTGTCACCACACCTAATTGCCAGAAAAAAACACACACTAAAAAAAAAATCTCAGGCAGGAAGTCACTTATCTACAGCTATTGCCTGGTACAGAAGACATCCTTGTGAAGAGTGCAGGTGGGGCTTGAGGGATGGAAATGCATCTCCTGCCCCGGGACCAGGTTCTCTTGGCCTGCTGCAGGTCTGGGTGGGAGTGACAGTCCAAGTGCCAGCATCAGCTTTCACACCAGTGCTCCCACCAGTAAATCAGAGGTACAAATCTGCCACGGCATTTTGAGGAAATCAGTTCCACAGCAAGCCCTGGCTTTGCTTTCATGGCAGAAACACAGGAAGCAGCTCCAAGGGCTAAGAAGCGACTTTTATCCTTCTTTATTTGTTGAAAATGTCAATTAAAAAACTATTCAAAATAAAAACATGTTAGAAAAGTTGAACTTGCATAAGTAGTTTACAGTAAATAAACCTACATGACAAAGATACACTGGAAGGCAGCTGACACAACATCCATCTAAAGACAGACTCACTGGAACCTATTTACAAAGCACTGTAAACAAAGTAAATATGGAAACATTGCTGTCCATCTGGCATGGCTTCTTTTCCTTTTTATTTTATTTTCTTGTCTTTTTTTGGCTTCTAGCTCTTGACAAATGCTTGATCCAAAGTCCCAGTGTGCCCTCCATCACATTACATCTCACAAACATGCATATGTACATAGCACGGGTTTCAACTGAGCCTGGGGGCAGCGAGGACACGTTTCCACCCTCTCCCTGGAGTGTCATGGCCCTTGGCTTGTTCTGCAGTTCAGCAGCCTGGCCCCAGCCCAGCCTAGGGCAGGCAGCAGGGCCAGGCAGTGTCGAGGGCTCTGGGCATGGCCTCCCCGAGCAGCAGCAAGAGCAGCAAAGGTTCTGCTCCTGCAAAACGATTCACAAGCACAGCAGGGCTTGACTGCTGACAAAACCACTCAACTGTGTGCCCAGGGAGGGATGTGGGGAGCTGCCATCCTACTGGGATGCTCTGGGGATGGCAAATGTAGCCAGACCTCTGTTTTGCCCTAGAAATAGCTTAAAGAGGATTCCTTATTACACTTCTTGAGATGTTTTGGAGTCTACATCTCCCAAAACACCATTTGCAATGTCCTGGCTAAATTTTAATGGCAAGGAGAGAGTTGCAATTATTGCCTCTGTTATGTCCTTCACAACCAACATAATGGTGTGACTGTAATGAGCTGTGGTGCCTCTGCACACCCTGGGACCATGCTGCCCTGTGAGATAAATAAGACATCATTAACAGAAGGTTATTTTTAAAATGCTGTTAAGGAAGGAAGGTAGGAAAACATCAGTTCTAAACTAGGGTATAACACCAAATAAGATAAGGAGAGCTGATACATATGCATGTTGCCTTTGTGCTATGTTTGAGGAGCTGTACAGGGATCTGTGAGGGTGTTGAACATCCTTGCTCCAGGAGCATTCCAGCATAAATACCTTCCCTATCTCAAGAGAAAGTTCCTTTTCCCTAGCAGAAAGCCCCTGTGGGATGGTGTGGGGAGAAGTGGCCACTGGATACACTCCCAGCCTTTGGGAAGGAGCGATGGAGAGCATAAAGTGGGCAGAAGGGAGCAGGGGACCAGCACATTTGGGGTTGTTTTTTTTTTTTGTCAAGCAGTGTTTACATTTCATACAGAGAAAAGCATGTCCTGCAAGAGGAAGCACAGCAAAATTATAATCTCCTAGGATACCTGGACACTCAATGAGAAAACGAAGCAGGGAGTAGGAATTCTACATCATGCATAAGAAAGGGGATGGAGGGCAGAACAGCAGTTACCTGTTGTGCTAATCATGAGCTGTAAGGAGGCAGCACTGTGCAAAATACCTTCCTATGCGCTCTGACAGGTGCTCCAGATCTGGCTTCCCCAAGGCGTTCCAAAATCTTCATGTTAATTGCACATTTTAATCAGTATCAAGGCCACACAGGAACCACAGTATTGCTGGGCTCTAGTTCGCTACAGTGAACTAATGGGGAAAAGAAGATGGATGGGAAAAGCTTCCCCAGCTGTGATTATCTGAAAAGAGGAGCATGGTGCTTTTTGGTTTCTGCTCAATGCCACCTCAGTAATGTTTTCATTCAATAAATATGTACTGGTGCTTTTGGAAAGAATGAAAGCATTAAAAAGTGCTTAAGCTTCTTCTAGGAAACTGCTGCCCAAGCCTTTGTGAGCAACAATCACTAGCAGAGTTTGTATTTGCTCCCAGTAGCAGGTACAATGAGGTATTAGTTGCTGCAGATGAATTGTGAATCTTGGACCGCTTGCTTACTGGTTCAGTTGTGATTGATTGTTTCTGCTTTATCTCCTTACTGAATGGAAGAAAACCTATTTTTTTCTCTATGACTTTTTTTTTTTTTTGGTAACAAAATACCCCAAACCAACAAAATAAGGAGCAAGAAGAGGCAAAGGATCCAGTTCCACTTCCCGAAAATACACCTGAGGTCACACACTACTGCCAGCAGCTTCTCCATGAATTCAGGCGATCAGGGATGACTTGCGCCCCGTGTCCTCCCTGCCACACTCATCTGTCTGCTTCAGCAGCCTTCTCACCAGCTTCTCCAAGTCCTTCCTGGATTTAAGCTCTTCCTCCAAACACTGTTTCATCCTTTTGTTTTCCTGCAAGGTGAAAAACATAGGAATAAAGATGCAGTTAATGCCCATGCACTTTATGCAGTGAGGTACTTCTATGCATCTGCTGCCTGATGCCTCAGAGGTGATGAAATCACAGTGACATTTGATAGGAGTTTGTGAGGGTGAAGAACCTTAAGTGGATCAAACCACAAGTAATCCAAACAGACCCTTACTACCTCACAGACCTGCACAGAAGTTCCCTGGCTTTGGGCAGGCAGAAACATACTCCTGGAAACCTGATTTTAGCTTGGGTTGAAGAACCCTTTTCTCCTCTGATGGTTTCTCCCACTTCCAGACTTGGGACTGGAGGGAAGAGGACATATCTCCTCTGAGTCTACAAGAACTGGTTTCTACCAGATGCCTATTCAATGAACATCCAAGCTGAAAGAGCTACTGGAACAGGGGGAAAGTTTCACGTTACCACAACGACCAACTACTCCTTCCCTCTGGCTTTCTCAAGCATGAAGGATGAGAGGAAGTGGTCTCTAGCTGCACAAGGGAAGGTTTATGTTGGATATTAGGAAAAGTTTCTTCATGGAAAGGGTTGTCAAACACTGGAGCAGTCTGCCCAGGGAAGTGGTGGAGTCACCATTCCCGAGAGTGTTCACAGAATATGTGGGTATGGCACTTCAGGACACGATTTAGTGGTGAACATAGTGGTGGTGCTGGGTTGATGGTTGGACTCCATCATCTCAGAGGTCTTTTCCAGCCTTAAAGATTCTATGATTCTGTGATTCAGGGAGGTAAACCAGAAGAAAAATAATGCTCATTCAGGAATTTGCAGGATTGGACCAGGATCAGCAAGACTTTCCCTGGTACTGACCAGCTGAAGGTCACCCAGCACAGACTGGTTGGCTTCCACTTAACTCCCAGCACAAGCAATCCCACCCAAATTACCTGCTTCAGCTCTTTGACTTCATCTTTCAGTGCATAAACTGTGTCAACAAGGCTTCTGAAAAAAGAAATTAAAGAAAAAAGAAATTGGTGTTGGTATGCAGGAAAACAGTGACAGCATGGGAGGTGCTGACAGGAAAGTTGCATCCAGATTCTGCTTCCCAAGCATCAGGCCTGTGAGGAGACTGGAAACATAGCCCAGGAGCATTTATAGGCCACTGGTCCAAAACTCAGGGCTCTTCTCTCAAACTTCAACGCCTTGTTCTGCTTTGAGTTATCAGCAGAGGTCTGTGGCTTTGGCTTCCTTGTTTATGCTATGGCAATAAATAACAATGACTTTAAAGGTGGAAATGCCTGAGCATCTTTTGTAAAGCAGCCTTGATTCCTTCAGGCTGTGCTGCAAAAGACCAAACATGAAAGGAACACACCGACTGGCTTGGAAAGGGAGAGGCTCACCACAGTCACCCAGAAGTTACAGAACAGGCTGGGAGCACTCACAGGCAGTGCCAGGCAGGCTCCTGAGGGGCAGCAATAGCCCTGTACATTGGTAGTTAAAAAATAAGAGCCACTTGTTTGATTCTGTCTTTGCTGGCCCCATTATCCTGCACCTGGATAAGCCATAAACCGGGGACCCAGACTCCCAGAGGGATGCAGCCATGTCAGGGCAGCTGAGAAAGCGGCTCTGTCCTTAAAAAAGACAGCATAGCAGTTGAAATTGTCTGGTGGTTCTTTGCCAGAACTAAGGCAGCAGCCAGTGACACCAGGCCTGCTCCTCTGTGAAACACAGAAGGAGAGGGCATTGGCTTTTAATGCCCTCCAAAAAGTGATCTGCAAGTGGAAAGCAGCCACACTTACTTTTCCTCCGTGACTGTCTGGCCATTGCTTCGTGTTTCCTCTATGATGATCTTCTCTTCCTCGGGAAGAAGGACTTGGGGGATGGAGTCTTTACGGGAGCCTGTGTGCAGGAATTATTCATGAGGGAGAAAAAGGGGTAATCTTCCTGGTGCCCATGCTACATCAGAGACAGAAGCTCTCATTCTTCCTGCTCCACCATCAGCCTGGGGCTGGCTGGAGATGTCAGCTGCATCCACTAACCCAGAGCTACAGCAGCAAGTGGAAAATTTTCAAGAGAACTCATTGCATCTAAAGTTACATCATGACTTACAAATGAAACCATTCGACTAGGGTCAAGAGCTCCTCAAAGAACCATGGTCTCCCTTTTTTCTATGTACCATTACTTGACAGTTAGTGATTGAATTAGCTGACATCTCACCAGCAATGACAAATAGTTATATTTCCAGAGCTGAAGATGTTAGATAGGTTTTTATGAAGCAGGTTGTTCTTAAACATGCAGCAGATTGAGAGATAATACTCATGCTTCCTTTCTAAAGCTATAAGCAACCTGAGATTATCATCAGGTAATCACTAGTGAAATAGCAGCATCTCATCTGCCCTCCTACCTGCTTCATTCTCTGTGCTTAGAAGAAAAACAATGGCAACTAAACCACTAGGTAGATAAAGCTTCCTTATCTTCAAGATTGAACACTACAATTTCCTAGCATGGGTCTCTTTGCTGTATGATGCAACATCTGGTTTTTTTCCCAAAGGGGTTATCAGTGTTGTGGGCAGAGCAGGAGCTAAATAATGTCATTGTGTGCCCACCTGAGGTGAGAGCTTGCTGGAAGCCTGCCCCAGTACAGTATGCCTCAATCACCTTCAGGATCTGAGCATCCTCCTCCAGCGCAGCAGTACCTGTAAAACATTGCAAACAATAGCAGGCACAAAAAGCAAGGTACTCCAGCCTTGTCTCTCCCAGCCTTTGCTCCCAAGTCCCTTAAGAGATCATGCTGTTCCTTTGGCTGACTGTCTCTGGGACTTTGGCCAATCTGTTTTGAGGTCCTTTACATTTTCTGCCCTTTGTGGCATCAAGCAGCATGACCAAATGATGTGAAAACTCATCTCTGAACTCATCATCTGCTCGTCTTGGCAAAACTCAGGGAGTGACGTCCTACTTTGGGTGCAGGCAGCACCGGACAGGCAAAGCAAGCCTAGTGTGGGAGGTACAGCAGCACCACAGCAGGACTTGGAAACATGAAGTGTTAATTTCCAGCCTATGCTCAGTGCCATCTTCTCCAGGGAGAGAGCTAATAGTGGAGCTCTGCATGGCAGCTTGACCATGGCCGGGTGACCATGGCCCTTCGTGTAAAGCCCCCAAGGTGTGCCCCAAGTAGGCTTTTGGGAACTCCCAGGACACCCCTCTTGGCAGGGGAATACCCCTCTTGGGATGGGGACCTTTTGGTTTCCTAATTCCTCACGGACACTGTTCAATGACCTGCTGGCATGGCCAGGTAAGGGTTTGTCCCAGCTGTCAGACCTATTCTGGTGACTCTTGATGTGCAGTTTAATGCAGTTTTTAACTACTTGGAAGTTCCTTGGCTTCATACCCAGCCACAACCCATGACCTTGTGCTTGCAATCACAAGGAGGATGGTGGCATGTCTGGCAGTCATAACTGGGAGGGGAGGAGGGATCTGTCAGAGGCTGAGGACCTGTGCACTTCCAGAAGTCTCCTGTGCTCAGGAGCACATAGGCTCACAGTGAGAGCACCCTGTCACATCCTGCACTGCAAGAAAGGGTGTTTTCAAAGTCCCATGGAGATCACTGAGAACACAGAAATCTCCAGAAATGAAAGCAAAATAGAATCACAGAATGGCTGGGGTTAAAGATCACCTAGTCCCAATCCCTGCCACGGGCAGGAACACCTTCCACTATTCCAGGCTGCTCCAAGCCCTGTCCAACCTGGCTTTGAACACTTCCAGGGATGGGGCAGCCAAAGCATCTCTGGGCAACACTTACTTTTCCGAATAACAAACTCTTCATCAGATGGTTTTCTCTCAGTTTTCCTTTTTGGAAGAAATTTCTTCATTGTTTTTGGACTTTTGCTGGAATCCTACAGAGAAACAGACTCTTGTGTTTAACCAGAACCAAAGGCAGCTGGAGCAGTGGAGCAGCACAGCTGGGTGCAGCTACCCATGCTACACACAACACGTTAGAGAGCTACAAAGCAGACAGTGACAAAGCTGGGGAAAACAATAGGTTTTGCCCTTCACATGTACCACTTGTGACCCACTGCTCCCTGGAACAGCAGTGGGAGTTGCACCTGGAGGTTTGGGCCAGGACAAGTTCCTCTAGTAAATTCAACTCTTCTCTAAAATCCTTTAGCCAAAAAATTCAAATACATTCATAGCACTTTTAGTCTGCTTACCAACTCTGTGGTCTGTGCTAGAAAATCCTAAAATGTGGTTTATTTCATTGACTTGATTTCTAATATAAAAATGTTGGCTAATAGCTCTGCTTCTAAATTCCCACAATTTGAGAGTATAAATCCCACATACACAGAGAACAGACAAACACACACAAAGTTACTGTTTGCTATGACTCCATAACTAAGAAACACAAGTTTTTATCTCCTTCACTCAGTTAAAAGTCTTGCTGGTTTGGAGAGAATTACTGTATTAGTAGGTTACATGCAATAAGGATTTAAAGAAGAGGCAGGCCAGGAGGGTTAAGTACCATAACACTAAATTCTTTCTGAGAGTTATCTCAAAATATATTTACCAGTTGTTACTGACTCTGACAATAACTTACTGATACAATGAGGCAAAATTAGGGTCATGCAAGCACAAGAAGCATTAACAGGAACAAGCATTCTGTGCCACAAGAAGCCAAAGAGATGTATCTACCCTTACCTTTAAGATATAAGACATCCTCTACAATGAATATGCAAAGAAAGAGAAGATGAGTGTGAGAGACTGATGATTTTTATCATCAAGTCCATTAAATCCACAATTCTAAACCACATTTCAATGTTAGTCCTGCGATTAATGCAGCACACCCTCTGTACTGGTTTTAAAGCACTATCAACATGCAAAGGAGCACCTTGTCATGCAAAACTGAAAATTTACATGTGAGATGCAGGGTGAATGGGCATTAATACACTCTAAACACACAGAGAACATGCCTCCTCGGTTAGTAGTGGGTGTCTGTGGATGTTGGTTGCCTAAACTGGCACTTACAACTGCAGGAGCCCCATGTGCCTGGCCCCATCCAAGCCCCAAGGAGCACTCAGGGTCTGTGCTCAACACCAGTCACGAGGGCCCCAACCCACCCAGTCAGGATGCCAGGATGCTCTGCCCACCCTGGTGACAATCTCCTAGGACTCCATCTTCTCAAAGGGGATCTTCCATCCTCGCTGAAGACCTGACCACAGGTCAGGCATCAGCCCTGCAACCCCTCGCTGCTCCGCTGGCAGGAACGGGGGGCTCCCTGCACATCCTGTGGAGGATTTCATCCCTGCATCCCACCCCTGGGATGCTTGATCCAGAGAGCCACTAGGCTCTCCTGCAGGTTTGCCCAGCAAAGTCCTGAACCCTGATGCTATAAAGCCTTCACCTCATGCAAAGCAGCCAGTTAAAAAAAATGTAGTAGAAGAAATGATCTGTAATCTTTTTTCCTTTCCTAAACTGAATCCAGACACAGTACTTTACCCATACAACTTACCTGTTCTGTCATTTCAAATGATTACTGAAAACAGAACAGGAAAAATGACCCAATTTCAATGGAAATAACAAGAGTGAGGTGCCGTACACAAGTAGGTTCTGAGGTTTCCTGAGCACAGCTGGGTATAAGGAAGTGCACAAGACGGTGCCATCCCATCCTACACTACGAGAAGACAAGTAAAGTAATACTGGATGTCTAAAAATCTCTACTCTTTTAATCAAACTATCCCACTCACTTCCCTGCAATTCAACCTTTGAATTTTGTATTCCTTCATTGTAAGAAGGTGCTTGCATGGAGAAGTCAGCATTGTTTATTTTGTGCCTTACTTGACATTAAAAAAACAAAATGCAGTGAAAGAGGGATTCTGTTTAGTGATTAAGCATTCCAGAAGGAGAGATGAGACAGATGCGGACCTGCTTGGGCCAACAACCAAACTTATTTCCCATCTGTCATCAAAGGCCTGTGTCCATGAGTCTCTCCTAGGCTCGGGCTGGACTGACTGAGTACCAGGCTGTGTCTGCTCAGCTCTGCTGGACACGCTGGCCCTTGGGTTTCTAACAACATGGTCAGCACAGCTTGTTCCCACGGAAGCCACCATTTTGGTCCTATGACACGTTGCAGGATATCATCCAGCATGCTGTCCCTAGGGACTCACTGCAGGCTAGGCCTCTGTGGCAAAAACCTCTCCCCTGCTTTCGACACAGAGCGTTTAATTCCTGCTATGAGTGGCAGGGGACAAGAAACTGCAAAGGACTGTGGTATTACTGATATCGCTCAATCTGTGGTTTTTCCCACAGAAAAATTTCTCTTCTATCTCAAACCTCTACATATATTTTTAATTCACCATGCAAGCAAGAAGTGGTTTAGCCTCCATCAGGAATTTGGAACATGCAAAGATTATGGGTCATTTTCAGTCTGCTCAGCTGGTATTTAAACAATTTAATTCCCAAACTGAAATGTGTTACTTTACAAATTCTAAGAAATAAATGCAACAAGATGCAATGAGGCTGCTTAAAATCTCTGCCTGGAGCAGCAGACCCACAGTCCTTCCAGCTGCCAGACTCCCCATCCCTAAGTGCTGGGAGGGCTGAGGGGTCCGAGTCCCCTCCCTGTCCCCATCCCCAGTTGGGGCAGAAATAAATACTCCCAGGGCTGCTGTACCAAGAAAGGCAGCTGACTCAGATCCAGAGTGCTCACTCAAGAAGCGGAATGTTACCTGAGGTACTGGTGAGTAATTCCAAAAATTTAACATGAGGTAGGGAAGAAGCACTACATTTGTGGTGCAGGGTGACAACAGAGCTAGGCTGTATTTTGGGTTTTCCCACACCAGCTCCCAGGCTGGGATTTCTGCAGGTGAAGCCATCCCATAGCTGCTGCCTCCACGCAGGACCTTGCTGTGTAACACTCTGGTGCGTGGCAAAGGAGGGTCAAGCCCCACATCCTGCTCCAGCCACCAAAACAGGGTGGAAGACACAAGAAACATGGGCAGGCATTTTGCCTCTTCCTCATGGTGCACTATTGCTTCTCAGTCCTGTGCCACTGAGCTGCTGCGACAGCTGGAACACATTCCAGCAGGGACCAGGCCCCTGTCCAGGCTCAGACTAAGGCAGGAAGGAGGAGAGGAGGCAGCCCCACCATGGCACTGCCAAAAGACAGGGCTCACTCAGATGTGGGACACTCAAATGTGGGACTGGTGACATTCAGCAACTGAGGGTGCTGGCCATGGCAGCCAAGAGCAAACATCCAGCCTGGAAACACATGTACTCATGAGTCCTGTGTAGCACAAAGCCTGGCACAGCGACCAACATCCATCACAGGACTGGGGCCAAACTGGCAGAGTCATTTCTCTCAGCATCCCCAAGAACCTACATTTCTGTGCCGTTGCTGTGGGCTATGAAACCTGGACACAAGGTCTACGGATTGTGTGAAATCAGGGTCCTGGACAGGCAGGTGGGATTATTACCTCTTTGTAACTCAGTGCTGCTGATGGTCTGAGTGGAGGAGCAGGACGGAGGCAGCTCAAGCTCCAGGGCTTGAGGATTTTGGGAGGTTCCAGAGGCCCACGGATCTGCCCAGCTGAACTAAATGTCTGAGAAAATAGATGAGAAGCAAACCAAGACTGTTAACCACCAAACAAGGCAGAGAAGTGGAGGGGGATGGACAAGCATTAAGATACTAAGGCGTCTAAGTTGCAAGAAAAATAGGGCAGGATACATGTGAAATGGTACAAGCACAACATGGTCACAAAGCAAACTGCAGGATGTGTCTTACAGCTGACAGCGCCAGGATGCTGCTGGAACAGAGCTCAGGCAGCAGCGAGGAACCCAGGCAGCAGAGGCCAGGAGGTGACACTCACCGAGTGAGGGCTCCAGGACTGTGTTTTGGAGATGGTGCTGCACGTCCCTTTGGTCAGCCTTTGCAAGTGGTCAAGCCATTCATGCAAGTCCTGGCTGGTGCTGCAGGACACAGTGATCCGCTCCATCATGTTCCCTGTGGCAGAGGGTTAAATAACTGTCTTTAGCAAGTGGTAGAGACTCAGAAGGAAACACAAGGTGAGATCAGCTCGGCACAGCAGGAAATGGCTCCTCACAGTTTGCACAGTCCAGTGGCTCCAAAAAGGCCAGGGGAAAGATAGAAACGGAATCATGGAATCATTAAGGTTGGAAAAGACATCTAAGATCATCAAGTCCAACAATTAACACTGCAAGGTGCACCACTAAAGCATGTCCCTAAGCATCTCATCTCCAATGATGATGTGACTGCCCATCCTGCTCTGGGCAGCCACTGACAGTGTGGGAGGTGCAAGAAATGCTACGAGAACTGGTGAGAAGAATGTGTGAGGGTTATTTAATGTTGAAGATCATTAAACACAACACTTCCATGGTTAATAAGATCCTGACACCAAACACCACCAGCGCTAGCAGATGCACTGCAGCCCAGGCACTGAGCATGAAATGATTGTGTACAGCTACAAGAAATGAGATAAACTGACGGAGAAAATGGGATGAAAGCTCCCTGATGACCAGAACCATTAATCTGTCAATAAATGAGGTACTCAGAGCTACAGGGGACAGCTACTGGATGCAGACAGGGCACACCAGTGCAGAGCACTGCTACTGGGCTCAGAGAGCTGTCCCATACAAAATTCTGTGGTCTCCAATGGCAGCCAGAGGCAGAGCTTCAGGGCACTTGGAGGAGATTGCCTCAAGCAGGACAAATGCTCAGACACTCAGACAGCACATGGTAAAAGAGCAGGAGGAAGATCATGGTGGGAGGTTAAGGAGAAGGAGGACCAGTACTTCCACTGGCAAATGCTGTTTGCACTGGGAAGACTGCCCCAGGCAGAGGGCCCCACTGACCTGTGATTTCAAACATGTGCTCATTCCCTTCAGCATCTTCCAGCTTTGTCAGTGTCATTCCTGTCAAAGGCAGCTTTCCCTGGGAGAATTGAAGAGCAGTCAGTGTCTGCAGGTGTTGTTCTGCTTGTTTCTGCTGATTCCTTTCTCTTTGAAAATTGCCATTTAGAATTAATTTGTGAAGGCTTCAGACTGCATGAAGAGTCTCCTTTAAGGTATGGATCTAGATTTCCCTGCACAACTAGGTCAAACCCCGGAGATGAGGCTCCCATGACAACTGAGTCATCCCTGCCTCATCTGCCGCCCTTTCCCTTCATTCAGCGCAAACCTTTTTTACAGTCAAGTCAGAAGGATCAATTTCCCTTGGCTTTTCCTGAAAGCCTTCCCCATCCCTCTAATTTGCATACTGAACTGCCTGCTCACCTTACTCCCACCAATGGGTCAAGTTAGAAAACATTTCCCAAATCTTTCTCATCTCCCTTGCTATGACAAATGACACATCAAAACAGGAGCATGCTTTTCCTGGCAGTATTGATGGTTTCAGACAGCTGGAGAAAAGCCAAGCTCTCAACAGCCATTGGATGGTATGGAAAATGGTAAAACACAAGAAATGCAGAGTTATACATAGTATCTCAGGAGTGGGATTTTCATGCTCTTTGCAGTGGGTTTTATAAATATTTTCCAGAGATCACACAAAACTAAGAGCCAGCTGCCTGGTGAAAACCCTACAGCTAAGTCAGGACACCTCACACACACACACCACTCTCAAGAACAGCAGGTAGAACAACAGGTTTTGAGGTTTTTCCTTTTTTTTTTTTTTTTTTTAATTTCACAGCATTCACTTATCAAATGCTGCTTAACTAATTATCAGGACAAAGGCATTGACTATCCTGGCACATGGTAAAGCCAAGTCCTGTTCCCCAGCCTGGAGTGTTTGCATCACAAGAGAGAGTTTGAAGAATGCAGAGGACTTGAATTTGATAAGAACTATCTGATTTGCTTTTTTTACACCGAAGGCCTTGCAACTTCAAACTAAGCATGCCTACCTGATAGATGAACCCACTCATCCGTGGGCTGGCAGACAGCATCAGCAAAACATTAGAAAATAACAAGAAATACCGCTCCTCTTTCTCCTGGGGGGATAAGAATTTAGGTTAGTCCAGTCTGCAATGCACCACAAGCACCTGCATCAAGCAAACTGAACCTGTTGCAGCTGGAATCCCAGCCTATGAGATCACCCCCAAACCAACTTTTCTGGCTTTTTTTTTTTCCTTACAGCATCTCGTTAATGCACCAGTTTTCCCTGCATAGATTTTTGTCTACATCCTGCTAACCCTCTTCCAATCATTGCAGCGTGCCTGAGAAGGCCTTATGCCCCCCATCATCCCACACCCCAAACAAGAAAGGCTGTTGGGACTAGATGCTGCATGGGTTTGTTTTACAGGTCTTGCCTTCCCAGGGAAAAATTGCTACAGCAAGCAATTCAGTGCTAACAGGGGCTTTCCCACACTGAGCGTGCAGCACACAAGGCTTTGGCACCACTGGGGAGGTCTGTGTCAGGCACTCGTGTGATGCGTTAGGACCAGGAGGCCAGGAATCACTCCACTTAGTTCCAAAGCACAGTCAGCTCTGGGATGAGGCATCAGAGCAGCCCCTGTGCTGCACACAGGACATTTTCTAGTCACTCTCATTTCTCAGAGTAAGTCACAGGGGAGAAAGAGGAAAATTAATGTGCTATATGACACTGAGATACTTCTTTTCTTGAAAAGTGTGTCACCAAAGGCCTGAAGCTAAGCCTGCGGGGTGCCTGACTCACACCAAATACGTGCACAGTCCCACTGCACAGCTCTTCCCAAGGTAAAATTATTTATCAGCATTATTTGTCATCAGTTGTGGCCTGGAAGGAGAGAAGCTGCCACCTCACATCACTTACTCCAGGAGCAAGCAGGTATTCAGACATGAGGTCTTTAGCCAGCAGAAGGAATACCACACTCACCTCACTTCCCCCAGACTGCACCATAACCTGGGACATGTAAATGACGTTTCCCATCATTTTGATGTCCTCTCCTTCCCAGCGCTGGATGGACTCAGAAAGGATTTGCAGCTCAAGCTGTTTTCTCTTCCTCAGCTCCTGGCATTGTGACTGGGAACCACAGCAGATCTTTGTCAGCTGAAGGGCAGGAGCCAACCCAAACCATCCCAGTTTCACCAGCAACACTCACACAGCCCTGTGGGCTCAGGGTTGGTCATGCCACAGATTGGGAAAGCCTGCTTTGGTCCCATTACATGAAGTTGTTAAAAAATCACATCCTAGTAATTTATGAAGTAATGATTACATTCAAATGTCATGGAAATTGCAAACTGCACTGAGCAAACTTTTCTTTCCAAACCAGCCCTACTTCTGAGAGCTTGGGGTCACAATTTCCAAACCAAGACAGCAGCACAGTTAAAATGTCTCTAATTTTGCTACTGCTTAAAGGGATTTTGCCCATTTTGTCCCAACAGGAGACTTGAACTTGTAGAACTGAAAATCCCCACAAGTCAGATGGGTGGATATTTTCTAACCAAAATCTGGGAACCCAAAAGCAGGACTGGGCTGTGCTGTAGGTTAGCACAAAAAAGAATCTTCTGAAAGTGCTGTAATGGAAAAGACTGCAGCACTGCTGGGCAGTTGGGGACTGCAGAAGCTCCAGAGAGCCACCAGTCTCTCATCAGCTCTCAGCAAGAGAAGAAAATGCTGATTGAACAGAGTCCTGCAAATCCAAGCAATACTTTCTTTAACTGACCCCTCTGCCAACAGGGAAAATTTCTACAAAGCCAAACCAAGGCTGTTCTTACCAACGGCTTGGTTTTTTCCAACCCCTTTTTCTGACAGAGATTTTCCTCCTTTCCAAGTCATTGACTATCCAGCTCTTCAAAGAGAGAGCCTGCACTGGGTCTAGTTTGAAACAACATACATTTGAACCAAACTGTGAGGGTTTACTCTGTTTCTACAACTGTTGTATGTTTTGATGGCTCCCCAAGTGTCTGAATCCAATATTCCCAGGATAAAAATCCAAATATAATCCACAGGAGCTCATCACAGGTGTGCAGAGGCACGGCTGCGAATCACAGCAGCTCCTTGGTCCCTCCCAGCCTTTGCTTGGGAGCCTTCCTGGCCCTGTAACACCATCACACGCCCATCACAAGGGGCACCTCTGCCAGTCTAACCTCAAATCCACACTGAACTTCTTTAGTTGTGTCATAATGACATTAAATTACTCATCACCCAAGCACACATTTCAAGTAAAACCATCCAGGGCTTACGAGATTTCCTAAAGATTAATGACACCTTGTAATTTAACTAAGTTATTCCCCTACTAGCCTCCAGAATACATGGAAAGGGTGCTGAGTTTCTAAGTAAATGTAATATGCTCGCCCTTTCCTGTTTTCTATGAACTTTCTCCTCCTCATCTTTTATCTGCACTGCTAAACAACTTGCATCTGCCACAAACGTGTGACATCTTTTGTGCTAAAGGAAGGAAGCTGGACCATATCTGGAGTAGTTATAGTGAAAGGTTCTCTGTGGCTATGAAGCAAGACAGACTAGAGCATTTTTAATAACCGACAAAAGCTTTTCCTGGTAAAACCTTTGTGCACATGGATGGCTTTTCCCTTTATTTCATCTCAGTGCAGCAGGACTTTAAGGGGTGCAGGTGACAGAGTTCATAGAAATAGGTTTGTTACCTCTGACTCATCCCTTCTCTCTGTTCCCCACCGATGGCCAATGGCATCTGGAGCCACAAATTACTGGAATGTGGTCCAAGCCTACTGATGCCTGTGGAGCAAACCTCAGCAAAACCAAGAGTTACTCCATGGGCTCAGAGGGGAACTTCCCATTGGCACCAGCACTTGGGTGAGTCACAGCTGTGTTAACCTCTCCCTCAATGAGCAAGGGGTGGTCAAGTTTCAGGTGGCAAATGATTAGGGAATGGAGGCAACAGGAGACGAAAGGGACCCTGCTGCCACCATGGTCCACATGTGGCTTTCAGTAATAGAGGAGAAACTTGGAGATCCACCATCTCTGCTCTGGGACCACAGAGCCAGAGTGCACTTGCTGCAGCCAGAGGAGCAGCTCTAGGCTTGAAATGTGAAATTTTCTTTGTAACCCATCTTTTCCATTCCAAAAGACCTTTTTTCCTAATGAGGAGACAAATGTCAGGCTTGACTCATTCTTTATAAAATGCAGACCTGAAATGGAGCGCTCTATTTTAAGAATTGCCACCTACCACAAGGGACTTGAAGGATGTGATGGCTTTTAAAACATCTTCATGATCTGCATGCGCCTCCTAGTGAAGGGAGAACAAATTTCTCAGCCATCAGCAGCAGCAGCACCCATCCCGAGCATCAACCCACCCTGAGCATCACCCACAGTCCCAGTACACTCAGGGATGAGCATACACGCAGCACGGCCTTCAGCAGGAGGTCAAAGTCCCCCAGGTACCTTCCCCACCATCCACTTCAACATGGCATGGCTAAAGGCATCTGTGCCATTCACTGATACCAATTTAATGAGTGTGAAGTGGCCAGAGGAAAAGTAGGTATGATTGGACTTAGAACAAATCTGACTTGCAATGAAAAATCAGTAAAAACAGGCAGTGGTGCAGGGTGCACCTTCAGGAAGGAAACTGCCATTGATGTGCCAGGTATTCCAGCCACTGCTCCATCAAGGGTGGAAATCCACAAGCATCAAGGGGGCTTCACCTCTGAGTTTAAGGGAGAGCATGTCTGAGCAGAGAGCTCTTGGGCCAGGTAAAAGCAGAATGGTGCCCCTTATATCTCACCCCAGCTGTATGATAGTAGTCTCCCAGAATTTTCTCCTGGATCCAGAGCCCTGCTCCTTACCACCAAGTCCTCATGCCAAGCAAATTGTAAGGTATCCAGGCTGTGATGGAGCTGTCCCTGCAGCCTGGGATTGCTCATCTGGAATGTGGGACGAGTGGCTACCCTGAACACACCTGCCCTCTCAGCAGCTCTGCAGCAGTGCAGGGAATGCTGTGCTGTACATCCACACTGGTCACAACCATCCTCTTCCCACAGCATCACAG
Organism: Acrocephalus arundinaceus; assembly: GCA_021534815.1. Classification (NCBI taxonomy): domain Eukaryota; kingdom Metazoa; phylum Chordata; class Aves; order Passeriformes; family Sylviidae; genus Acrocephalus; species Acrocephalus arundinaceus. Next base: position 283,001 of record JAJEOU010003009.1, read on the forward strand.
CTTAAACTTCAGCCCTACTGATTCATGCAACAAAGCTCCCACATCCACCTTAGAAACTAAGAGAAAGAGGTGACTGGTATGTCCCTAAATCCACTACTGAACTGCCTGCAAAGAGCAGGCAAAGAGCACAATGCATATCTTGCAAAGAGCACATTATCCTTGCCCAGGCATGGTGGCTGCAGCCAGGCTCAGCTCAGTCCCTGCAGCTCAGCTCAACCAGGTGAGAGGGTACAGGTAGGTCTGGAGGGTGCCCACCCAGCAGGCTCTCATGTCCTCTCCTATGCAGGAGTATCCCTGGCTCAAATATAGACATTCTAATTCTTGGGCTTGATTGTAGGTCATGGATAAGTGTGCTGAATTAACTAGTAATTAAAACTGAATGAGGGGAAAAAGTAAACTTGTTTAAAAACAGACTGCTATTTCCATTTTCTTCAGCCCCTTGCAACACCCCTGTGTTTTGCCTTCCTGCAGCTGGAGTGTACCAGCAGTGAGTAGCAGAGCTCCAATAGCAGAGATCTCTACAGTCCCTGGGGCAAGAAATGTCCTGAAGCAGACCTGCTTCTTGCCAAGGCAGTCTCTGTGCCCCTGGCAGCTCTCCCTGCTCCCAGGGACCAGCTCTCCACCCCTGTGTCTGTGCTGGCTGCCAGATCCATGTCTGTGCAGCTCTGCCTCCACCCAGGAGCACAACCCGAGGGCAAGGGGTGGGAATGTGCCTGTGAGCCACAGGAGTGAATGGCCAGGCTTAGGAATCTCATCAAATGATAACAAAAACACAGATTTATTCTCAGCTGTGCAAATAAACAGCAGCTGCAGCCCGACCCTAGACTCTGCCTTTAATGCTGCTGGAAATGGCCCATCTTTGAGGAAGAGCTGGGGTGAGGAGCAGGCAATGCATTTCCACAGCATTCCTCAGACTCTTCCACCAGTTTCTCACTTTTAATCTGAAAGGAGGATAACGTCTGGGGGACATGGGACATCTCCTTGGAGATGTGGTAAGTACTTTTAGCCACACGTTGCACAAATACCAAGAGCCAGAGGTGTCTCTTGAAGCTCAGGGAGCAGCTCTGGCAGCATCACGGGGCAGAGCCTGCCCAGCAGCCCCATGCCCCACCTACCTCCATGTGCCGTTCCAGCTCCTGCAGCAGGGTCACATATTTATCCAGCCTCAGGAAGGGTTTGCTGAGGCTTGTGGTCAGGATGAGAATGCCTGGGCTGGCCGCACCCTGGCTCTCCATGAACTTCTCCAGCTCATCGCTATAAAAAGAGAGAACAACAACAAAGAGGCCTCTCAGAGCTGAGGGCTGTGTTTTGCTGCCTCCCGTGCTCTCCTGATGGCCAGGGCTGTGCTCGGAGCTGCTGTAGTGCCTCTTCAAAGGCAGCACAAACTCCCCTCTAAGCATCCCTAACCCACCTCCAACTCCACCGAGCAGGCAGGGAGCTTCTAGCCAAGCAGGACCCTCCTCCCCTGGAAAGCAGGAGAGGATTCGGTGTGGCCACAGGTGCTGGAATGCACAGCCCCTGGGGCACATTGGTGCCAGCAGCTGATCCCCCAGCACAGCAAGGTGGCACAGGGCCGGGTATCTGGTGGATGGGGAGAGGGGGAGGGGGCAGGGGCTGCGCAGGCTGGTGCTGTCCTGGAGAAGGCTGCAGCAATCTCTGGGCCCTGCTGGAAGCTGTGATGCAGGTGTTTGCATGCACATTTCTCCAGAGAACATGGCTTCTGTGTGTCAGCACATTTGCCAAAGCTGATTCTTTGGGTGATTTAGGAAAAGGGGTCAGACTGAGGAATCGCGTGAAAGAATAATTTGCTGGAGCCAGGCTTGTCGTTACACTGAATAAAAGCTGGATTTCAGCAGGTAAGTAAATACATTTTGAGTTCCCATTGCAGAATGGGAAGACTTAAACACTGTGGATGTGGTCCTGGCTTTCCCAACGTTGCAGGAAGGACAGTTAATCTGCATTAGGGATGGCACAGTGCTAGCATCTTGGCTTGGCACACGTTTGAGCAGGACATCACACAGATTCAAGTGTCTACTAATGTGAGTCACATTGAAGAAAGGTGTTACTAATGTGACCTACCAATGACCCTGAAAATCAACCTTTCACTGGAATAGAAACTCAGTTAATAAACTGGATAACTGGGTGACTTGATGACCATCCTCCTTCTGCAGTGATGTGCCCATCCCACCGTGGTGCCACAGGGGAACACCCTCCCACTTGTCAGTGTGTGAGCATTTGAGCAGTGGCTCTGAAACAGCATCTGGGTCCTTTGGACAGTAACAATCACAGAAGATGCTATGGCCAGAGCTGAGGCTGCCTGTTTGACCCAAGGTGGGAGTCCTGTATGTGCAAAAAGGACCTGTGAGGTCAGCTCTGAACACAAGCAGTGTGAGCTGTCTTCTTGCTGAAGCCAAAAGGCCCTGCTGAAAAGCCCAAAGCCCCAGCAGCAGGAAATACCCTAGCCCTATTGTCAAAACACAGGTCAACAGCCATGCCAGACCAAGTATTAATAACAAAAGACAACTTTTTAAAGGAGTCTGAATCCCCTTCTCCATCACTCACCTGTGCTGTGTGAGGACATTCACTGCTGAAGGGTGGTTAGCACAGTAGGTCAGGTACAGGGAGCGGAACTGGGGCATCAGGTTCATGAAACAGCCTCCCACACGCTGCTGGTTCTCGGGGAGCCTGCAGACACCAACACACCAGCCATGTTCAGCCTCTGGATCTGCACCCTGCAGCCACAGCACTCCCAGGGACCTGCCCAGGAACTACCCACTGCTCAAGGAAGTTCCCAGGTCATCTCATAAATGCAGCACTGAGCAAAATAAACACACCTGCCACCTGGGGAGGAGGAAAAGGGGAACCCTCAGATGGGTCTGGGTTCCTGGGGTGCAGACAGTGAGCACCACAACCCATTATCAGCCTCAGACAATCTGTGACTCCACCTGATATGTATCACCATCAGAGCTACAGCTGGAATGGTGAGGATGCAGATTTGCTGGAACTAGGGCAGTACAGGGGCAAGTCTCACTCTCCCATGAATATGAAAAGATGGAGAAAGAAGGAGAAGCCATGGCCTGAACATGTGGGAACTGACAGTGGTCAGAAAATAGATTTTTAGGCTTCAGGAACTAGCTTGAGGACTGTGGGAAAAGCCAAGTACATAACTGTCTCAACTCTGGCCTGGGAAATCATAAGGAGGAACCCAAACAATCCTTGTAGATATCTTTTCCCTGACACCTGGTGTTTTCCGACTTGTTTCCTGGCAAAGATGTTTGGAAAGAGGTGTCAGCCCTAACAACCAATCCTATCACTTGTACCAAAACACTGTATAAAAGAATTTATCTTGCAATAAACTTTGGCTATATGCCCTCCAATTGAAGGCTCAGAGTCTTTTATTGTTATGCCTGCCCTCCCAAATTGTAGCGATATGAACATATTCCCAATATTCAGTCTTTCTCTATCTCCTTTCAGCCCTTAGCTAAGGCTAAACATGTCTGTCAGCCTCCCTGCAGGAAATTATGAGCTCTAATAATTTGCTCTTTGTTCCCTGGCAATTCCCATCTTATTGTCTGCCAGAACTCCCGCCCTGCATGTGTCTGCATCTTTGGGTTAGGCACAATTTTGTGTCAGGTCTAGTGACACTCATTGAGCAGATGCCTTAACACCAGCAATGTCAGAGTTCCTTCTCTCCTGCCAAAGCACTGCCTGCCACCTTTTCTCAGCCCTGTTATTTTCTTCTATATTTAACAAGTCTAAGACAGCAGCCAGGAGGAACATTAATGAACATGTCTTTCTATTATTTTTAGTTACAGTTGAAAAGCTTAACCTCAGTGCTATGACACAAACTTACTTTGCAACTTCTTCCAAGGCTTGGTTCAATGTTTGCTGAAAAGCAGAGATTTCTTCCATGTTCCCCAGCAATGCCATGATGTCTCCAGCGCTGAGCCTACAAGAGCCACATGGCCAGTCACCATCAGAGAAAAGCTGCTCTCAGAAGCACCCTGTTTTTATTGATCAGCAGCCCTTCCAAAAAGACACAAAAATTTCTCCTTCCCCAGATACGGCATTAGACAGAACACAAAATTCATGATCTGTGAGCTACAGACCACAGTCTCCTGGAGAAGACTTCTGCTGCCAAGCATTATCTTAATTGGATTCTAATCACTTAATCCCACTAATCTTCTCAGACATTTAGCTGTCTAATAGACACAGACAGATGGGATTTCAGCCAGAGGTGGGGAGGGAGGTGTGTGCACAGACACAGGGTTTTGTCTTCAGGGATTCATGCCATGGGTTTTTCTGTGGGAGGAGGGTCCTACAGGTAGGGGCTTCTTTGTTCCTTGAGTGAGCTTGGGTGCTTCCAAAGCTACTGTGCCTGTCTCTGTCATCCTAAGAGTCACTCTCATACCACCCTCATTTAGGCTGAAAGCACAAAAAATTCTCCCACAGGAAGATTTTGGGAAGGCAGAAGTGACTGAAGTACAGAGACCTTAGGATACCACTCTCCCATCTCTCCTGACTGGACAATGTCTAAGCACATGCCCTCTGCTCATGACACGCCAAGGTTCCCACAGTGTTCTCTCCACCTCAGATGCTTTATATCTTACTTATCGTAAGACTGGAGGGGTCTTAAGTAAGTTCCCAGGAGTGACTGTAGTTCCTTTGCATAATCTCGTTCTGTTTCCAGAATATTTTGCAACACCTACGGTGAGAGACAGAGCACTGAGAAAAGATCTTTGTACCAGCAAATTAGTCAAAAGAACACGACATCAGCTTCCAAGTCTGGAAAAGCATGGAAGTGTATTTTCAGTCCAGAAATTACATTTCTTGATGCAGAACCCAGAACGCTCAGGAAGGTCCTGGTGGTCAGATATTGAGATTTTACTTTGCAAACTTGGGGAGGCCTGGAAAGCAGGTGTTAAAGGCTGCACCAAGGATGGCTCTTGTGGCAGCTCAAGCCAGGGCACACCTCATTTGCCACTTCAGGGATGTAATGATGTGGGTTTGGTCCTGCTAATCCATCTCAGCAGCTGGTTTGTCTCTGGCCACACAGCAGGCAAACCCAGTGCCTGCACACTCCCAGTCAGCACCTCAGTTTCTCAGTGTGGATAAGCTCTGGAGACAGTGGAGGTGGTTTCCAGCTCCCTGGACATACTGCTTCTGCTTTGCTTTGCTTTGTTTGAAATATATTTAGACATACTGATGAGCAGGATTAAGCTCCAGCACTGAGAGCCAGGGATGCTCACGTGAGGCATCCTCACTCTCTTACACCGCAGCCTGGGTACAGGGGGAAGGTAACTGCCCCTGCCTCGCCAGCCCTCCTCGCTTTGGCAGCAATGTGTAAAGGAGGGGACATTTCCCCACCCCTTCTGCAGCAGCAATTCATGGCCTGGCAGGCTGTGAACCTGCTCCAAAGCCGAGGCCAGTTACACAGCCAGGCCATGAGCTGTGGCAGCTGCCCGTTCTCCGAGGGCTGCAGCTGCTGGCTGTGCACAGCACAGGCACCTTGGAGTGTAACATCTCTAGGCAAACCCAAGAAAAGGGCCAGGGCCCTGGTTTGGCTTGCTTACACCGTGACATTATCTCCCCACCTTTATCAACAGGAAATGCTGTGTCTTATCCCCCTGCACTGATCTGAAAACTGCCACCTCTCCGTAATTATCTCAATTGTCTACTTCAAGTCCCTACTTTTGACATCTTGCAGCCACTTCCATTTGTGGTTTATTGTCTCAACAGCCCTGAATCAAGGGAATGGAAACAGCTGCATTTAAACAGTGTCATATCCCCAACTGTTACAAATTGCTTCAATGATTTTTAAGGGAAGGACCCAGAAGATTAATAACATGGTACTTATTAAAATGTATGATAAAATGTATGATCAGCACTTTAGAACTTACCACAGGGTAATAATTCTTTGTCAGCTGAGTGTTTTCTAGCCCTTTTAATGCTTTAGGAGAGAGTGGTTTATCTGTACAAAAAAAAAAAAAAAAGCATGAATAAATTACAGTGCACAACTCTCATTATTCCATCAGGAAAAGACACCACCACATTATGTCCAGCAAATGTAACTTCACCCCTGTGACCACAAAACTTCAACTGCAGGGTTTTTTCCCCATTTCACAAAAGCTAGGATAAAACCAGTGGCCTGCACAACACTGACAGTGGCCAAGTGAGTCACACCAGAAGCTTTGTGCAGCCTCTGCCAACCAATGTCCTTGTTTGCTTCAAAATCCCTAGAGTAGCCCAGTATCTGGCAATGTTTGGAACTACAGTGTTGCTTCACCTGGCCCCCTGAATTTGGTTTTAAAACTGGGTGTCTGTCAGAAATGACAGATACTGTGTTTTTTTTCCAGGTGATTCACAAGGCACTTGAAACCAACCCCAATCAATACGCTGACCTCCCATCACCATAGTCAGTTGTGATGCAAAATCCTTCTCTGAATGAAGGTAGATTTAAATGAAAAGTTCACAAAACCCTGGAAATCAATTCTCATTCTGCATTTGATAAATCCCTGTGGATGCCTCCAGCACTGCACACATGCGCACACACACACACATGGACAAATCCCCGCTCCAATTTTCCTTCCCTAGAGAAGCCCCTTCCCTTCCAGCAGCATGGCTTTTCCAGCAACACCTTCCCCCTCCGGGCTGGGACAGGCAGACAGTGCAAGGCTGCCCCAGCCCTGGCCACACTGCACACACTGAAACAGCTCAGAGCCGTGGGGAGCAGCCAGGCTCTCCTGTCTCCCTGCAATCGCTCTCACAGGGCAATTACTTTCCCACTGATAGCAGAGGAGAAACTTGAAATTGATAAATTTAGCCTCTTTATGTACTGTCTAATTATTGTTCTTGTAGTGCTTCCTGTCACTTCCAGCTACAGGCTCACAGGAACTCAGCTCCCCAGTTACATCAGAGAACATTTCCACCCAAAGGGTGCGCCTAGGACACAGCAGAGGTATGGACACTGCTGAAAAACAAGTAACTCCATTCAGAGTGACAAGTCTTTCACTGTGGAGGTGAGAAAAGCAGCTCCCTGCCAGCTGCAGCCCCAGCTGCATTCCTGGGGCAGGGAGGGTTTACTGATGGTCCCTCATTCCTCACTTGCAGCACAGACACATCTCCTGAGCACACAGACACCAGGGCAATGAACTCTCCTGCCACGTGAAATGGTGCCAAGAGAGGATCCAGAGGGAAAAGCTCTGCAGACAGAAAAATCTGATGGGCTCTTACATCAGGATCTCTGGGAGACTGGCCCTTCACTTCAGTGAGGTACTGTCATGTCATGCAGCTCCCATCTGATTTTCCCTACACGACTCAAGTTTGCTCTCCTTTGTTTAAAACATCTCTCTTCTCCCTTCACTGAGTTAATTAGTGATTCCTGAGTTCTGCCAGACAAGCCTTCAATCCCTGCTGCAACTTCCTGCTCCAGCTCAGACATCATTTCCCAGAGGAAAACAGTGGGAGATGAGATATCCTAACAATGATTTTTTCATTTAGAATTAAATAAAAACTGACCTAATTCTGAGCACTAAATCATGAATTTTTTTCTTCCCTCCTTTGCTGTATTTTTGCAAGGGTAGAAGCAAGGATGTCTAACAGGCTGCACATTTTGCAGCTACTTTGCAGAGCCCTGCTGGCATCTCAGTGTTTGAGATCAGAGCAGATCCTAAGCCATAGAACCAGCACCAAGCACACAGCTCGTCTCTGTCTATGGTAAGTCCTCAAGGCACATTAAGGAGTTAAGTTGCATTTTGCCAAAAACCAGTTTAATCTCACGCAAAGGCCTGGGCAGGGGTGAGCTGCTTGAATGGATGTGTAATACCACAGGGCAGTTGGCCAGGGGCTTCACATCATCACCAGCCTACGTCTTGGTACAACTACGTCACAGAAAATGTTCAGGACATGCAAGACAAAGCTGAATAAAGGCAGACATCATCAGACAGATCATCCCCTCCCCCTTCCTTTCTCAATATTGCAGCAGAAGCACTGGGGAAAAATGTACTTTGTGAAATCAACCATCACAATGGACCAAAACAGGGACCATGCCCTGTGGCCACGCAGTTTTTGTCAGATCCCCCACTGTGATGGTGAGCATCCCTTCCACTGATGCCTGAAAAGCCAGGATCAAACACAAACACATTGCCTGATCAAGGTCTAACAAAAAGCTAGTTCTGTGCTCAGACACTGGAATGACCTGATGGCTCCCCAGGACAAAGGGGACCTACATCCATCTCTGTCCTCATCCCCTGACAATAACCCTGCTTCCATGCTGCTGGGGCTTGGGGGGAGCAAGAGAACGGCACAGTGTGCTGGGAAGAGGCTGAAGCAGCTCTCAAGCAATTCATCCAAAACACTCCGTGTTACCCTTCCGTTCATCCTTCCATTAGCCCAGCTGCCTGAAGTACACAAATGGTCCCTAATAAATAGCAGCAATTTCCCAAAGGCACGAGGGTCCTCGCTGCATTGTGCCACTGTCATTCAATCAGCCCTTGAAAGCAATTTGCTTACCGGTGGATTTGATTTCTCTGACGTAGTTGCTTGGGAACCAGCCTGTTTTTCCATTCAAGGTGCCTTCCCACCAGCCCCCTTCTTCAACTCGGGTGACATAAATAATGTCTCCTTTGTTAACAGAGAGTTCATCCTCATTGGTCTGCTTAAAATTGAACCTGGCCTTTACCACCAGCTGATGACTGCCATTCTCGGTCATCTCCTAAGGAAAGAAACGTGGAAAAACATCAGTAAATAGTCAAAAAAAGCTGAAACCATTAGGACAAGCCATTGTTCTTCTCTGTTGTGACAGCTGTTTTTTCAGTATTGCTCTGTAAAACAACCAATAATATCTTGCTGTTGTGTAAACTCTCCCTTCAGAGGACCACAAGGTCTCTCCCAAGCATTAATTTAGTTTCCCAGTGTAATTGGTGGCAGATAAGAATTACTCTTCTCCTGTCACACAGAAACACTGCAGTTTGGAGAAGCTGAGGGACTCTCTCCAGCTGAGACAGCAAACCCATGATGGAGATCAGGAGAGAACAACCTCTGGTGTGGACCCAGAGGTACCAACCACATTCCTCTAACCCCAAGGCCATCAAACCCACGATTACAGGTTAAACAAAGGGTACCACAGGCTGGGACTGCCTCTGTAACACCCTTGCTGCCTGGGGAGCTGTGCCGTTGGAGTCACTCTGGGCGTCTCCAGCCGCGGAGTTAAGAGAGGACAGATGTGAACATGGCCCTTCTGACAGCTGATCTGTGGAAACAAAACAAAGTCTGAGTTTTACCCAGCTGTCCACCATCGCTCCACCTCACAGCAAAGCAAAAAGCAAAGCCTGCAAAGAAAACAGGAACAGGGCACAACAGTTCAAAGAGCATCTATGAGAGCAACACAGCAAGTGCATGTCGTCTGCAGTGCAGGTACTCCCAGTCAGCAGTGAGGGTGGTTTTCTGGGCTGGGGTAACCCCTGCATCATGGAATAAGTTGAATTGCATCCCAAGGCACTCCTAGGTGGTGTCAGCTCTGCAGCCACACATCCAACTGCAGTATTTCTTTGAAATCCCCCTTAGAACTGCAGAAAAGTAGAACAGTACTCTGTACTGTGATTCCCCACTAGGAATGTTTATGGGATCCAAGTAAGCACTGTTGAAGGAGTGTCAAAGTTTAGCTCCCCAGTGAGTGTTCTTAGGTCACCTCTGCAGCTGCAGTGTGGGCTATCCCGCTGAGAGGGAAGGAATGCTGAACAGTTGGTCAACACAATTGCTCCTCTATTTAGAGGAGTCCTTCTGGGTTCATTATCCAGCTGAAAGAGGCTAGGCACTATTTTGATTGCTGTCCATGGACCATTGCCATTAGTCATGTGAGAGAGGGTTCAAGCCACGCCAAGGAAGGACAAGGAGTGTCATCCCCAGGAGATGAACTGCCCATGGAAAGGCTCAGATCATCCCAGCAGCTCCTGGAGCTGCCTCCTTCACACACTCAGCTCCTTGCTTTGCAAGCCAGTCTCTAGGCTTGTTTCTGTCCCCACCTGATGCTGGAGGCAATGCTGCTGCTCTGACACATCTGTTTTCATAATTAAAAATTGCCAGAGGGTAAAAAGTTTCCTGGTCCTAACTGAGCAGAGACTGAGTCAGTAACCTGTTGCTAAGAGGAGTTCCAGCTCCTGCAGGATCTGGCAGTGTTTAGCTCCAGAATCCTGTTGGATGCTGCAGAGGCATAAATACATGGGATTCAAGCCACCCAGTAATTCCCAGTACTTCACTGCTACTGTACCCCACACTACACTGTGGGACACCACTCAGATCACCTCCTTTCTGTGTCCCATGGTGCTCAAAAGACCCAACAGCAGATATTATCATTTCAGTAAACTGTGAAGGATTTTAAGATTGGTCTTGTGGCTTGTCGTCAGGTTTTAGAACATATCTGCATTCCAGAGCTGCAGTTTTCCACCTGCAGTGGGGACCTGACATGTCCATGGACCTCCAAAGCAGAACAGAGCAGGCTGCAGGAATCCCTCTGCTGGGTGTGCAAGTGCCTGGACCACATTTGGAGTTCTGCCTTGAAAACATTGCAAGTCGAGAGGGTGACACAGCCGTGAAATGTGCGCAGAAATCAGAAAAGACAAACTCCAAGGCTGCTTTTCCTCCATTCTCCTCCAGTCTAAATGTCAGCATGGAAAACTCATTCTCAAGGGGAAGTTTGGTAGGAGTTACAGGAACTCAGCTGGGCTTTTATTCTCCTCAGAGGATTTTTGTTTCAATAGGAAAACACCTCATTCTTAAGTTGGACTTGGACCAACACAGACTGTGAGCTCCTGGGGCAGAGACTTGCCTTGTCTCTCTCCTACCCCTTGCACAGTGGGGACCAGGTCCGTGACTATGACTTCCAGGTGCTGCTGCCTTACAAAGCCCAGCCATGCCATACTCACACATCAGTCTAGCCAGTCCATGCTCCAGCAATGGCCAACATCCATGGTAAACCTTGTGTGCTGTCAGGGAGTCAGTTTGCTCTCTTGCCCTGCTCATTACACAATTGCCTGACAACTGCCTGGTGAATTCCCAGCTTCCTGGGCTGTGGCAACTGCAAAACCTCTCCCCATGTAAAACCCACTTTACCAACAGAGTGGGTTTTTCGCTCTGAAGCATCCTGATATTTGAGCAGGAGTGGTTTTGGCTGCTCTTGGTGACTCACAGGCCAGGGGTGTGGCTGGCTGCCAGTGTGAGATATTCTTCCCCTGATTCCTTCTAAAAGGGAGGGCATAAATCCTGAGTCCAGACTTCACTTATTTAAGTCATCAGCCACAGTCACAGGGAAATGACTCCATTACTGTAGATTTTATGACTCCCCCTGCCCCTCCCAATCTTCCAAAGCTTTTATAAATATCTGCAGCAACCTAGAAACAAATGTAAAACTGCCTTTGACAGTTTGGCAGTGAAGTGTATCATTTATATTGCATCATGACAGTGTCCTATTTTATGCCTGGTCCAGCATGAAACACTGCTGCCATATGTTGCCTAAACTATGGTTAAAATAGCTGGGTTTTCTGCTTGCATTCCTACACTATTTTTGGCAGATAAGCCTTGTCTGATACAGCACAGCTGGTTTTCCTCCCCTGCCCTCTCTTGCAGACAAAAGCATCAAGTTCTGTATTGCTGTGTTTTGATGGACAGCTGCTGAACTACAAGTTTATCCACTACCAATGATGCCTCCAGTTATTTGCATGAAAAGATCCATGAAGACACAAGGACTTGGACCCAAATGGATGCTCAGAAATACATTCCCACAGCATTTCCTTAGCTGACACCTACTTCCCTCTGCCTCCAAGCAGGGTGCTGGGATGCAGCAGTGCTGAGGGTGTTGGGATGTGCAGGCATGTCAGAGCCTTGGTGCCAGCAGCAACTCCAGTAGCAGGTTCCAGCTTTTCCTGATGCTCCATTCAGCCCATGGCCTCTGGCAAAACAGACAAACTGGGCCATCTGCAGTGGCAGTTTGTAGGACACAGACTCCTGTTCCTCAGGAATTTGGCCAAGCCACCAAAAAGTAAATGTTTGAGACATGTATTTATTTTACCCTGTACTTTTCCCAAGGGTACTCTCTGCCTGAGCAGCTAATTATATCACAGGCATTGCGCTTTTTAACATTTAAACACAGAAAGCATATGTTCAAACAGATGTTTGCCATGAAACCAAGAGGATCCCAGCTTCCCTGTAGCCCTGCCAGTAACATATGACAGGAACTATTCTCCAGCAAAGCCCTGTCCTGGGCTGAGTTGGCACATGGGTGGCTGGAAGAACGGAGTTGGGGCTGTAAATAAGGGGATGGATGTGCAGATGGCATTACAGCCTTGCCAGCGTGTCAGCACACACCCCATCACACGCGTCCAGTCCAGCAGCAGGCAAGGACAGAGGCAGGAGAGTTTCCCTCTCCTTTTGCTTTCAGAATAGTGAAGCAAGTATCAATCATAACAGCAGCATTTGCAGAGGTTTCTCCTGGTCGAGTTAACCTACATTTTATATCCCCCACCACACTGAACTGTGAGAGCTGCACAGGGTCAGCGGGTGCTGTTGGTAATTGAGTGGAGAGAGGCTGGGAGGAGGTGCTGAGGCTGGCTGAGGCTGAATTCTCATTCCCAAACTTCTACAGAGTGAGTTCTCAGCAGAACTGGGTCCTGGCTGAAGAACAGCAGCCTCAGAACCTGAATTTCTTCAGAGCAGCATTACACACACACACGGATGTGTGTACAAATCATGGGGGGGGGGGGGGAGGGTGTGTTTAAAAATATAGACTATTATTATTATACATTATATATTATCATTAGACATATTATTACACATGTTGATGTACAATATATGCATGATAATTTATACACCAGTTTATATAATGTATAGGCAAAATGCAGTAAGCCAAAAGGAAAGCCTTCCCATGAGAGGAAAGTAATGAGTTTTCATTTTGAAATGTCCTCCTTTAAACCATCTCAAATGTAACCTGCAACAGGGAAATGGAACCCTTCTCCTAGTGCTGGACTTCAGTGGGTGTGCAGGAGTCTGTCCTAATAGACCTGTATGACAAGAGGCTGTGAACTCTTCCCAGCACCAGGCAGACCTGCTCCTCATCCCCTCAGAACAGGGACCCCTGGAGCACCACTCTGCCATCATCCCCCCTGTTGAACTACTCCTGTCTCAGACTAGGCTACTGAACATAATTTTAAAGCAATCTGTAGAGAACAGCTACATATCTGGGATGGAGTCGGGATGAGCTGATTTGTTTTGCTTCAGCAGCCTACTCCTGCTCCCAGGGATACAGGACAAGCCATCAGCTTGATTCCCAGATCCAGGAGCCTACTCCAAGGAACCGAGGAGAGGAGAGGAGAGGAGAGGAGAGGAGAGGAGAGGAGAGGAGAGGAGAGGAGAGGAGAGGAGAGGAGAGGAGAGGAGAGGAGAGGAGAGGAGAGGAGAGGAGAGGAGAGGAGAGGAGAGGAGAGGAGAGGAGAGGAGAGGAGAGGGAGAAAACATCAATACAATTGACTGAGCAACTAGCAACAGCATTTGTTTTGACATTCAGGAAAGATATTAAGCAGATGGAGCTGTTTTTCTCTTCAGCTTTAAAACACACTCTTTAAAATCTGATAGCTGCATTTTGGGAGGTGCATGTTAATTTACAGTGAAGATCTCTTATGCTGACCTACTTTGAGGTCCCTTAATACTTAATGCTCAAAACTGAGCAGAGGTCCCTCAGTGTAAAGTGATAACTGAGCTCTGCAGAGTTCACACAGCAACTCTGAAACATTACATTTTAACCCAGAGTTGGTAGAAGCCTGAAATGTCAATCCCACCATCAGACATCAGTGCTGGCAGCATAATTTGACAAACCTCCAGAAATCACCATGAAGTAGGAATTAACAAAAAATTAAAAACCAACCCTGCATATGCATGAGAAATAGTCTGACAGGACAACAGAAGAACCTCATTTTTCTTACCTTCAGTAGCTTTATTTACAGCTGTCAATGTGCTCAGGACCTTGGAGAACTGATCTCCAGTGTACAAATCATGTGGATCAAACACCTGTGAAAGATGAATTCAGTCAATCGAGCCCAAACCATCTCACACTGGCTGCTGGAGCCGCCCATGGTGCTGGAGGGTGGCAGTGAGCATTAGGCAGCCCCTATGTCTCTGCAGGGAAAGGGTGTTCACTCAGGGCTGACAAGTCCCATTTCCTTTACAGCCAGACAATTCCTGGGGCACTACTGGCAGGCAGTGTGGGAAGGGCAGGGGAACCCAGAAGCACTTGGAGTGTGATGTTGGGAACAGGGGAGGAATCAGTGCTGTCTGCAGAGCAGAGAGGACTCTGAAAATCACCGAGAAGGTTATTGCTGGCCTTGAGGGAAGGAAAGATTTTGTTGCTATTTTTGTTATCGAAAGCTGAAGAGATTGAGGCTGTACATACAGATCTATGTATAAACACACACATATTTTCCACAGCAGAATTAACACACAAGGAATTTTCTGCTATTGCAATAATAGCATATTTACACTTTTTTACAGGAAGACAAACCCAGTTATCTTATATACAAAAATTTCACACTAAAGAATTTGTGTTGCTAATCCTCAATGGTGAAACAGAAATACATGATTAGCAAGGGCTTATTTTCCATGACTGATAACCTGAACCTTGTACTTTAGAAATCACCACCAGTACAGTGAGGGGCAGTTTGAGTTTCCAAAACACTTCAACCCCCTCTAACACCTGAAAAATGCTCTCAACTTCATACAGACTGTACAAATCCTACAATTAATGAAGCAAAGACAAGAGATACAAAATGTCCCTCTCGTTGGTACCACCATGTCACCATCTGCTAATCCCCAAATGCATGTTGTCTTGCAGATGGAGACCAAAGATACACAAATCCAACAAACAGGAAAGATGATTTTTAAGCTCTCATGGCAGACACCATCTAATTACAAACACTTCCAACATACTAAAGAGTGTATCCTGCTAAATAAGGACACATGTCTTAATTACTCTTAGGCTAGTACTGCCCTTTAAAACAGCACTTTCTTGCTTTCCACACAGACCTCCTTGAGCACGCTTGGCATATTTCAAATAGGAAATATTTCAAATAGGCTGCTCTTTGTTGAGAATATGTTTTCAGATTGACTCAGCTACTCAGTACTGAGAGACATGCTTTACCCTAAAGAAATTTAATCCATGCTTAGCATGGGGACAGTTTGCTGTCATTACAAATATTAAAACCTGTAGTTCCACAGCTCCGATTGCACAGACTGCTCTGCACATTCCAGGGACATACCCACCTACCTTGGGCTCTTTCTGAGCTGATCTATCACCTGCACTCACTTGGGTTTGCTCCTCAGGACCATGCAAGCCCCATCCCCTCTGCCAGCTGGTGCATGGGGATGCAGTTTCCCTGCCCTGCAGTTACGGGCAGTGCTCTCCAGGCACAGCCTGCAGCCCTCAGCAGCCACATTCCCATCTCCGTGGAAAGGGAGACAGTAACAGAGCCCGGGCGTGCCCTGACCCCCTTGGCAGCTGCTGGAGCATGGAACGTTACAGTTGCACAAGAGGAAAGTAAACAGCCAGGCTGGGTTGTTTGCGTGCATCTCTCTGGTGTGTCATTTTCTCAGCCATACCCTTTTTCTTCCACTTCAGTAATTCCAGAAAAATAAAGTTCTCTCTTGAATTAATGCCTTTTTTTCCTAAGGAGCAAAGTACTACAATACATCCCAAACCCTTCAATGCAGAGAATAATGCTGTAAGCTCAGAGTCATCAGCCTGACAAAGTCCAGATGAAAATGGTGGGAAGAAAGATATGCAAAAAATTCTAGCACAAAAGCAAGTAATAACATTTATAACTTCTTCATGGGAAAATTGTCTGGAACAGCTACTGTGGAACAGTGGCTATGTGGAAAACTCTTCTGGGTCAGCTACTGTAATGTAAATATACTCCGCAGCTTGTTCCAGAATAAACTCCTCATACAGAAAAGTCCTCATTTACTAGCTAAAAATTACTTTTCCCAGCACAATCCATCGATAATTCCATTCATAACTAAAAGACAAACTGCAGCTAGAAGACAAATAGAAGCAGAAAAGGCTTTTTCACTTCTAATACATGGAAGATCAGGTGGATATAACGAAAACGGCCTTTATATCTACACCTGTCATCTGTGTATCTCCCTTAAAACGCTGTTCCGACTTGCCGAGTCCCAGACTGCGGCTCCCTCGGTAAAACGCTCCGGCTGTTTCATCAAGCATCGCACCGGGCACGAGAAGCTCCGCACTGCCGCACCGCCAGCCTCCGCCACAGGCAGCGAGGGATGAGCGGGAGCACCCGGCTATTCGGGAAGGACGAGAATAGGAGACCCAAACCCGGGTGCGGCTAGCAAGTTTGGGCTAGCACCCAAAATGCCAGTCCCGCGACGGGAAGTGCAGAAAAGTTAGGGAAAGCCGGGTTGTGTTTCGAGTCTGGCTGTCCACAGCTGGACAACCCCCGGCAAGCCCCCAGCTGGGTGCCAAGTCCGAAGCCCGCCGCGACCGCGACCCCTCCAAACCCGACGACGGCTGGAGCTGCCCATCCCCTAGCGATGCGGAGCTTCGGGCGCTCGCTGACCCGGCTGCTCCCACTGGACCTACCGCTGCCTCCAGCGGTAGCGGCGGCGCGGCCGGAGCTCCGCCAGCATCGGCGAGACAGAGGCGGGCGGGCGGCGGGAGCGCCGCTGCCCCGCGGAGCACAAGCACCGCGCCGGCTCCGGGTGCTCCGCTCGGGTGCCATCACCCCCTGCAGCGGAGACAGCCCAGGGAGCTGCCCGGAGACACCCCTGCGGAGCGGCTGGGACAGCCGCGGGGACCCCGGGGGATGGAGGCGGTCGGTACTCACGGCGGCGGGCGGGCGGGCGCGCAGCCCCGGGGCATGGCGGCAGCGCGGGCGGTGCTGCGGAGCGGCCGCTGCGGCTCTGACCCGGAGCCGGATCGCGGCGCGGGGAAGGGAAGAGAAGGGAAGGGGAAGTGACAGGCGGTGCCACCGCCCCGCTCCGCCCCGCCGCTGGCTGCGGGACGCGGCGCGGCCGTGCAGCCGCAGCTCCCTCCGCCGGCCGCGGGCGGGAGGCACCGGGAGGCCCCCGGGAGAGCGGGAAGCGGACGGCAGAGCAGAGAGATTGGAAAGGAAAGGAGAGAAAGGCCGGGGAAGAAATGGAAAAGGGAAAGGTGACAGAAAAAAAGTAAATTAGGGAGAAGGGAAAAAGTGAATTAGGACAGAGGGGCAGGGCAGGAGAGGAAAAAGGGGGAAAGGAGGAAAAAAAACATTTTAAAAGGACGGGAATGAAGAAACAAGGGACAAGAAAGGAATACCCACACTATTGGAAGAGTAATTGCAGTAGGTTTGCACCACTGTGAAAAGAAACACTGCAGAAGGGCCCATAGATGAGGCACAGTTCAATTGAGGCAGTCCTGCGTCCCCTGCTGCCTGTGCCCATCTGTTCGGGGAACATTCTCCGCAGGGAACAGGAAAATCCCCAGATACTTCAGCACACCAGCAGGCTGCAGTGTGGACAGGGAATGGAGGACTACACTGGTACGCAGGGTGAAGCCCTGCAGAAGGTCCCAACCCCATGCAGGGGCACCCCAGACACTAGGAGCCAGGGGTCTCAGGGTCACTGGGTCACTCTAAATTCACAGACCCATTCTCCAGTGCTTGTGCTGGTTGGTGCTGGGCGGGAGCTCTCACTTCTGACGTTAACCAGCTAGGAGAGGTAATGTCACTTTGGAGTGAAGCCAGAGCAGAGCAGGTGTTCGGAGTGCATGGATGGGGAGCTAAGAGGGTAATGATGTCTGACCTGCTCTCTTATGTCTTCAGTCCAAGTAGTTTGTTGGAGGTTGCAGACACCTCCAACAGCACAAATACCTCTGTGCTACCCATGATGGTAATGACCTTCTGCATACTCTATAATAATTCTAGACAGCCAGGTTTAATCCAGCTATTGATTTATCTTGCATATACTGTTCTTAATTCACAAAATTCAGACCTTGCCAGAAGTTTTGTAGTTGTATTAACAATAAACTGCTGCTGCTGAATGAAGGTCTTGTGCTTCTTCAGCAGCAAATGGTGCTTAGCTATTAATCTGCTGTTGTTTTATGCACACTGGTGTCAAAAGCAAAGTTCCCACTTGTGTCCTCAAGAACCAGCTAGGCCAGAAGCCTTCTATAATTTTTCTCTTTCATCATGATCTCTTCCCTGTCTCTTCTATACTAGGCTCCACCTGAGCATCAGGACAGAACCCTTTGTTGTCCATTTTCCACCTCAACCCACCTGCATCCAGCTGGCATTGCCTTAGCAGTGTTTACTCACTGGACCAGCTCTTGGCTCAGATACACAGCTCAGATGTTGAAGCCACAGTGTAAACGAAGCACATTCAGGGTTTCTGCACTGTTCCTCAGTCAAAACCACGAAGGAATCCTCCAAGGACACTTAAGCTCCAGTGAAGTGCCCGTGTGTTTTGCCTAGTCCTTTGTCGCAGCAGAGGTGGATTGACAGATTTCTTCTAACTTGGATCACATGCTAGCACTGAAAAGCTGTTGGAAGGTTTTGGACATAGTCTCATTTTGTTTCACCTCATTACAACACTTGCCTGGTTAGAAGGATGGGGTGATTCCCCTGCTTGCCATCTCTTTTAGAAGTGACACACATGAAGCCTGAAACATGAAGATTTCAGGCTTCAGTCCTAGGCTGAAGCTAAGGAACAGTTTAGTTATTTATACTCTGCTATGAGGTGGATTCTTCCAGCTCACACCTCCAGTCTGTAGAATGGCTTCAACTTAATGGAGCCAGCTCATAGCAGGGATGTCACAGAGTGTCCTTCTACCCTTATGTCCAAAGGTTTCACTGCTCCTGTAAAGCAAGAGAAGTTGCTGTTTGCCTCACTGTGTCTTTCTTCCACTTCCTGAGTTACCAGGACAACAAAGAGTTCACTGTAGCATTTGGAGAAGGGCAGAATTTGAGAGAACCATCAGGGTTTGATTTTCATATCCATGGTTTGGGTAAGCAGCAGGATGGCTGTCAAAGAATTCAAACATATCAAGCCCAGACCTTCCCTGATGTTACCCTTTCCTCAGGCTATGTCGCTGAGGCAGAACAGAACCCTATTCTGTGCTCATCCTCCTTTTACCTAATACTTGATCACTGCAATTTAAATGCTGATAGATCTTGGAAGCAGAAGGTTCTCTTGTCTGTTCTGATGCTCTAGACACGCTTCCAGAATAAGTGTGATGCAGTAAACCCCCTCCTAAGGGGCACTGGCCCTTTCCAAGGCAAACTAGGGATCAGGCAGGAGGGAGGATCACCCGTAGGAATGCTGCCTAGAGTCTCCTTGTCAAGATGTTCCAAACAGAGCAGCTTTTAGAAGGAACAGATGGCAGAGGCTTTGCCTGAGAGGACTCAGAAAAGCTGGCAACATGGAAGAAGAGTCAGAAGGAAGCATAAGCACTCTGCCTGTGCCATGTCTAGCCCACCATCTCAGATGTCCTACCTTGAGCCTTCTTCTGCATGGGGCTACAGAGAAGAGCTAGGAACAAGCAAAATTCATTCTTCACTTGGCGTTCTAATATGACAATATTTGGGGAAAAAATTTTTTTTTTTCATTTCACTGAAACATTTAAACTTGAGCTAGAGAGGCTTGAGGTGGTATCCAGCTTTTGAGGTCTCCTCTTACAGCCAACACGAGAGGCATACATGGGCATGAGGGAAGTTACTAAAGGCTCAAAATATTTTGAAGATGAAGTGGGTTATAAATCAAAAGAAAAAAGAACTCAGAAGCCTTGAATTTATTAAACCTAAGGAAGAAAAGGCATGTGGAAGATCAGAGGAACATCTAGAGATGGACACACCATGTTGCCTGTTTTGAGTAGCTAAAAATTGTGGATGGTGACTGCAAGATTGCAGAATGAGCTTTTAAAGCTACGAGATGGCAACGAACAAGAGGTGAGGACTGTTCCCCTGCCCTACCTTTTAGCTGTTTAAGATTTTTATTTTTAAAAATACTTTCTACCACAACCATTTTTTGATTTGTTTGCAAATAGAAAAATAAACTCTCCGAAAAATGGAGGAAATCACATGGTCAGTACCAGAAGACTGGCAACAACTGACTTTTGATGCGATAGGCCTTCAGGGATTATAAATCTCTCTCTATATATATGTATGCTCTTAAAACTGTGCTACTGCAGCAGGCTCCAAGAAATGCATCACTGGGCAACAAAAGACCAGGGCGACAGTTCTGGAATGAGCACATTTTCATGCTGCTTAGCTAAAAAGCTCTGAAGAGAAGAAAGGCCCTTTTCTTGTTTACACCTTCAAAGGAAAAAAATGCAGCAACAGAGCTATTGTGGGTTGCACTTTTCTCACTGTGGTGCATTAATATTCTGTATAATGCCCAAGGATGCTGTCTCTGCTTCTGGCACTTTGTCTTTAGAATACCTTTTTCCACAATCTTGAGCATATTTCAAACAAGATAGTGATGGCACTTAGTTACAGGTTTCTTTTTTTACTGTAGGAATTTAAGTGTGACCCAGAAGTCTTTAGATAGTAAAAAATTTGATGGCAAAAATATTTGAACTCTGAAGTGATTCATTTAGACTCTGATCTTGCAAATACTAGCTATGGTTAAGCATAAGAATCTACACAGATAGGATCAGGAACAACCACAAAAAAGTATTTTTTTACTTCATTAGGGTTTTTTTTTCATTTGCTTGTTTTTTGGTTGGTGGTTTGTTTGTGTGTGTGTGTGTGTGTGTGTAAGGAACAATTTAGTATTTTTTGGCAGAATTTTACACATTTGCAGGGGATGAAAAAATAGCACAGTATTAAGAATACTTCACCTTCCCATTAAAGCAAGACAAAACCCTGCAATTTCTTCCAATAACAAAAAAAACCCCCAAAATGAACAGGTCCAGGCTGAAGTCTGTTTAGACAGACTTCGCATAATTCTGCTGCATGCTTCATCTCAAAAGATGAGAATCTGTTCACAGTCAATATACTATTTCCAATTTCCCCAGACTGAATATTAAATCATCCATGCTCTGATTTATGCCATTAATACAAAAGATGAGGAATTGATACCAACTTTCTCCCTCTGGTAACTGGCTTCCTTTCAGAAGGCTGATTAAACTGGCATGGTACAATAAATGAAATTATCCAAGTTGACTTACCTCCACTTTCAGAAGTGCGCAGCCTTTCAAGAACTCTTGAATATTACTGATGCAATCAGCTTCATTTTTAGGCTCCAGGCAATACTAAAGAAAGAAAATCCACTGATCTCATTGCATTGCCTGTGCTGAGAAGGCCTGCATGAATATTGACATGTGCCTTTTATACTGAATTAGGGAAGCTTCTTCAGGGGGCGGGTGGGGGTGGCAGGCAAGCTGTTGAAGCAGGAAGAAAGCCACTGGAGGAAGTGATGCACACGCAGAAACGGTCGGCATCTTGTTTTGAATGCCAGCATATGACAGTGCCCTCAGCGACAGTGGCAAATTGGAGGACCTTTAGCAACATGTTGCCCTAAACCACTACATGTGAGGAGCTAGCAAAACTGATCTCTGCATAATGAAAGGCTCATTTCTTAGAGGGTGAAGAACCTGTTGTGTTTTTTTTTTTTAAAGCTTCTCTGTTTCCAGTTCCTATCTCTCATTGGACTCCTTCCCTTTTTTTCTCCTTCAGATTCTTATCACACTTCTGGATTGTGAATACACAAACTGTAACACTGTTACACTGTCAAACTGTAACAGGAAGCATTCACATGGCTTCAGTACCAATGGATTTGCTGGTCTTGGGACAGACCAAATGGCACAGATGCAAGGGTTATTTGCTTATTCCTGTTCCAATCTGCTTCTCCAGTGCATTTCCTGACTAATAAAACTTCTGCAGTAAGAGTTCTGAAAAACGGAATGTTTAGAGGTGTAATTAATTCTGTTTATGTAAATACTGATACACTGCATATCCTTCTATTCAAAATCAAGATATTCTGATCTCTGGTAGGCCAAATATTTCCTGCCACTGAACATGTGTAAGCGAGCCAACTGCAACATTGCAGGGGTTTTTCTGGATGTAGAAACAAAATCAAAGAACTAAAGCTACAATCACCCTTGGCTCTCAATTAGAAACTTAAATGTAAAACACCTCTCTCTGAAGCTCCTTGCTCCTCTCAGCTCCTTATCAGAGAAACCAGGCCTCAGAATGCTCAGCGCAGAGTTTCATGGTAGGGAAATACATCAGAAAGCATTACCTTTTCTGCAGATCCCGGAAGAAGCCGATTAATGAGTTTGCAAAGCACAGTTCCATCTTTCAGAGAAGTTTTCAGGAACCCCTCTGGATCATCTACTATTTTCTTAGGGGAATTTAAGACTCCTAGTGAAATAAGCCAAGTTACAATCTGTTCTTCTGGATTCATGGCGGAGAGTTCTGCCGCCAGCGCTGTTCTCCTGTACAACAGAGTACTGGAACCCACATCCGTGATTACATCTTCCTGCTGCAGCTCAAGTGTGAAACTGCTTTTTTTTTTTTTGCTTGGTACAGAAACCGTATCTTAGGAACTAAAATAAGTTACTCTAAGGTAAAAAAACTGTTGTTAAAATAAAGTAGTCTCTAGAACTCATCAGGAGACAGGGAAAGCAGATTAAACATACCTCTGCAGAATTACTGAAAACCCAAGTATTTTATGTGAATAGTTATTACACCAAAAATATCCCACTTATGGACTTCCTCCTTGTGGCAGCTGGTACCCTATCACCTAGTACACTTGGTCGTAACTGAAGGTTATTGCCCAGAGGAATAAATTTCTTAATACTGTAAATAACTGTGTATTTACAGTGTTAAAACAGAATTCACAATGGTGATGTTTTGGAGGATGTTGCACTAAAATAAGATTTTAAACTTTATGTGGCAAACCTAGTTATTAAAATTGCCTTTTACAGTAGTTTTCTATTTTCTATTACCTGGTTTTTGAAAATAAGTTCTGATCATGTACTTTACACGTAAATAATGCTTATCCTTCAACTGCTGTGCAGAAGTCCACATATATCCCAAAACAGTTATTTAGAAGATGATAATCTCTCAAAACAATTATCTGGATAACTTAAAAAAGGTCAGGAATTTAAGTCGTCCAAAGCTGAGAATAAAATTCCCAACTATTTTGTCTTATTAAGATACCCCTTTCCACCACCACTTCAGGATCCACTGAGGGTAGTTTTCCACCCTTCCCAGGGCAGTATTAACCATCACTACTTATCACAGCAAGTCAGAAAAGTCCAGTCATCTTTGTAATTGTCCTTTCACCAGAACAGATGGAAAATGAAGCAATTCTGTTGATGAACATGGCTTGAAGCAATCCAACAGGAACCAAGTATCCTAGAGACCAGAATTTCTTGGTTACAATGTTCTGAGCCAATTCCTACCCTGTTACTTAAAGCAGCTGTTTTCAAGAACCCAGTGTTACCGAACTACTTATGACTTAAAGGGTTGGGAAAAACAGAGCAGTAGAGGGATAAATTGTACAGAGTAAATGTGCATGGTTTTGCCTCCACTTTGCAGGTCTTATGATTGGTACTGGGACCTACCTGTGGACCAATTTCAACAGCCACCAATAAATCAGAACTGTACTTTTAGAGTTAGATAGAAATGTGCCTTTTTTCAAGACTTTGGGATGAGTTCCATGTCTCTGGAAGTGTGGAAATACTCATAACACATGGCTGCAAGCACTGAGAATAAAGTGGGCTACAGTTCAATCACAGGTCACTGCTCTTTGGTGAGGCACATGTACAACTGTGTGCAAAATATTTTAAAATTATGACTAATTGGCAACTCAATTGTTTTGAGGTTTTTTTCTAGTTGTCATGAGCACTACTACTTTGCAGAAGGAAATACATACAGTATTCACTTTCGTAATTCTTTTTTTCAAATCTGTAGGTAGCTGAGACAACTACTAATGCTCATTTATCAATGGGGACATACATTTGGATATAGAAGACGCCACAGCCACCTCATCAGAACATAGCAGTTTCTGACATAAAGAGAAATACTTCCAACACTGAGACAACTGCACACGTGCTTCACTGAAGTCAGTGTTACAACCCCGAAGTACTTCACCCACTCCCTCCTCTAAAGGAAATCTTTTGTATAGATGGGCAGGTTTAGTGTTTTGATTATTTCACATGCAGCTGCTGCAGCCAAACAGATGTCTGCAATTACAATTAAATGAGAATAATTTCCACATCTGGAACACTTACCGACTGCTTGAAGACCTGCAGGTATGGATATTCAGAAAGTCCAAAAATTTATGGAGTATTTGATTAGCCGCTTCAATCCCAATGTCACATCCTTTACGATCCTTTCCAAACACATTCCAGCTTGTTTACCCACTCCCACACCAAAATTAATTCTGTGGCAAACCCAGGGCAGGAAGGTAGAGCCACTAAGGAAGGAAGTGTCTAGTCTGGTCTTTAGAAAGGCTTCACCTTTGGCTATTTGCTGACAGGTGAATCATAGATCATCTCTTGCAGAGTCAACTTAGTTACAAATACTTATTTACAGCCTGATTTATATCAGTGATGACTAAATAGTACAGTGTTACTTCAAAATGGGGAGACTTTCCTATACCTAACTACCAAGTGATTCTGGGAGCATACACACCAGAACAGCACAGCGACAGGAACAAGGGAAGAACAGCAGTTACATATTCAGAAACCATTTTTGAGTGGCTCTTCTCAAAGTCACACATGCTTAAGTAATTCACTCCTTTTTTCCAGAGGGAAAATACCCAACCACAAAAAACAGCACTAGAGTATTTTTCTGCTGCAAAATCTACCAATAGATTTTTAACTGTTAGCTTTCAATGATGAAGTCTGACTCTGTGCATGAGCTAATACTGTAGACCAGGGTACATTCTCATTAATTAGGATTTTAGGCAGGCAATGATCTTACAGTAGCTGCCATTTTGGCACTGCACTTTAGGTAGGATGATCCAGTTCAGCCTGAACACCAGCACTCAAAGACTGACTATAAGCTAATGCTGAGAAAGGAGTCTGACAGTAGAGAACGTTACTCCTTCTTGCCGAAGAGATACTGAGATCACTTTGTAACAATAACCTTCCAAAATGGAACACCAGTAATCTTTACCACCATAAAAGTGTCTTCGAGTAAAACATGTTCTTCTTTTTAATTAGACAAAAACACCCCCAAACCCGTAATACTTGTTAACAGTCAATTTATTTGCCTAGGGAAACACTGCAGTTCCACCCATCTGCTACAGAGATTTACTCCTAGAATCTGCAGCCCATAACTTGAAGTGATATCCTTACCCCAAATGTAAGGTTTTAAATCTGTAGACAAGTTATGCATGCTTTTTCTTCTTTAGCTACTCATTATGAACTGAGGGTTCCTTAAATGAGATCAGTTTATGCCTATCACAAAAATCACCATAAATTTTATTATCCATGATTTTTTCTGAGTTTTCTGTATGGAATACCAATGCCCGAGGATTCCTCTCACATACTCTGGCCCGTCAACATGTATGTAGGAGAAAAATGCACCAAAATCAAGACAAAGTTTTGAAGGAAGCACCTATTCCCAAGAGATGTAGTGCTGTCCAGTGTGCAGAGGAACACTAATTACTCTGGGCATTCATCACTGACTTTGTCTCAGTACACCAACACTCCCCCCCCTCCTCTCATCCACAAGGTCAGGACACAGCAGTTAGTGTAATATAGCAGAATTTCTCGTGGTTTCTTGCTTAAGTCCTCTGTATTCAAGAGGACTAAGACTCGCTTCTATGTAATCTGCTCTTTTTATCAGCATAAATGGCAAGCACACATGTAAAGGCAGTCCAAGTATTTCACTGCTGCAGGATGTGTGTGCAAGGAGCAACGGACCAGCTCACTCTGGACTGCTGCAAGGTGCCAGCTATGGCAGGCAGCGGTTGGCCTCCACCAGGAATTTTAAGTATGTCCAAGAGATCAGTAGTAATACTTTCAAAGGCAACTCCTGAATGCTTACACAATCCTCTAGAAAATGGTGGGCAATATTACACTCAAAAGCCAGGCTGTATAAGCTGTGATTTGTTATCCTTCGATTTTCCAACGCATATCCACTGCTGCACTGCCACCTTCTAGTCACTGTAGCTGGAAAAAGGAAATGCAAGTTAGTACCCTCTCAGAAGCCAAGAGACAAAAAGCTAAATTATCTTTCAGTTAGTTTTATATATAGAATTAATACACTTGCATTATATTTGATCTGTTCCAACAGTATGAAAGCGTATCAATAGCTAACTGCAATGATCAAAATGCCCTGAGGACAACTTGTATTAATGTACACTCCTTGTATAACACTGTCTCTAGGGCAGGGACTAAATACTGCAATTCCTGTGTATATACCCCCTTCAAATCCTACCCACCACAAAACCCCACCAACTTTTGATAAACTCAGTATGCTACCCAGGAGTTCTGTAATACACTGGTATACACACTGGTACTAATCTCTAAGTAATACTGTGCTATAAATTAAATAAGACTTGGAATCAAGGAAATGAAAAATAAACAGCTGGCAATTCCAATTACACCCTCATTTTCCACAAGGCTATTATTACCTTTCTTGCCACAAGTTAAGGTCTAGTTATTGCTCCCCTAACATTGGTACTATGCCTCTTAAAAATGTGGAAACCTTTAGAAGCTTAAGAGAAGGCTGATTAAGAGTGTGCTTTTGTCTCTAATACCTGTATTTATTACAACACGGTGACAACAGATTTACTAAACTGAAAAAAAAAGATTTTTTTTTTTAATAAGGGAAGATTTTCCACTTTCCAAGAATACTTAAGCTTCAGCTTCCCAGCTAACAGAGAAGTGAGGTGGACACGCATGAAGTTTACAATGCTTTGACACAACCTATATGATGATCTATCATTATCTTTTGAAATCTCCTAGAACACTGCATATTAAAGACAGCATTTTGTCTCTTCATTAGAGGATTCAAGACCTGGATCTGGGTCAAACTATAAATTTAAAAACTGACTCCTGATAGTTTTTTGCAGGTGGATGGGGGAGTGAAGGGGAAATGCTACTTTTAAAACTATTTCCCCAATCCACTGCAGTGGCACACCAGTGACATCAGTGATTATTGAATGAAAAAGGTTAGGTTTCCTTAACCTTTAGGAACATTTAAGTGTCCTTACAGTAAGTCTCAAATTTAAATATTTTAACAGTTCAATCTTAAAAGGAAAACAAAGACAAGTACAGTATTTGCTGATTGAAATTTTATGATGTGTCTGAAAAAAAAAAAAAAAGCTGGTAGGGCAGTAGTTTTTGTTTTGTTGTACTACATGCACCCCCTGAAAAGGAACACTTGTGATCATTCTGTATTTTATCTGAAACACAATCTGGTACCCTGAAACAAAGCATATTTTTCCTTTATTATTAAGGTAACAGCAGCAATTTATCGGGAGTATTTATAAAACATTACTGGCATATTTTAACAAGGGCATTGCATAGTTATTTAGATGCTATTACTGAGACTCTATAAGGACAATGAATTGTAATCCAATTGAGCCTACAAGCATCACACAGTATACAACGGAACCTATTCTTCCCACAAGACAGGTTTCCCTGATAACAGCGACCACCTGTCAGGTAAATCAACTGTACAAACTACAGCTTTTTCTTTTTTACCATTTAATAGTTGGTTTTTGAAAGCAGAATTTGAAACTAACAGCAAAATAGGTTCTTAGATTTACAGACTCAATAAAGAATTACATGGGAGTACACATGCTTCCTTATATAAATGCTTCTCTTGAAAAAGGCAGTTATCCTTATTCTTTACCCTGTACTAGATTTTATCAAATTCTGCACACACTTTAAGTTACTGTATTTTTTTACTAACCATTATTTAGTAGAGAAATTTTACTTTACAGAAAGCTGAATTAGCATGACAGCCACTACTACTTTTCCCTTATGCGTTTTCACAGAAACTGGAGAATGCCCCACTCTCACATAAAATCCAAAAACAGCTGCTCTTGAATCTTCTTGAAAAATAATTTGAATAGGGTAAGCTTCAGAGCCATGAAACACAGCTGTTCTACAGTCTTAAACCATTCTGGAGCCACCTGAAGTCTGCAAATTAATCCCAGGACCTCTGCAGAGATCAATTCCTAATCCAAGAATATACTCAGTCTTATTGTTCATCCTCCACATCTAACAAGACTGATTAAATGTCTATACAAGACTGATTAAATGTTTATTTTTATAACTCTGATTTTTTATGGTCTGCTTTTACTCAGCACTTTCTGCCACATGACTTGAAGTCCAGTTGTAAATGTGTTCTTCTTTAGCTGTATCCAAGTTGGCCACGTTTTTGAAGATAAGTGGTGTATTGCTGCCATTCCTAACCTGGTTGGTTTACAAAGCCATCTTAAGCCTCCTCCTCCTCCTCCAAAATTTAAGCGCAACTCAAAACCAACACTCAGCCATGAAGAACATTCATTCAAACCTACTAACACAAGTACCAGGAAACTTCCTTGCAGCTATTACAGTGCTGTAATATTTACCTTACGTATTGGTACAGGCATCACTCATGTCTGTCATCAACACAGAAGAACCAGCATTATTTCAGTGGTATCATCTAGAAGTTATCCCCCTGCAGTTAAGAGAAGATACAACAAATTGAGAAAAATACATTTTACAGCACAAGGTAACCTACAGTACTTGCCCCCATTTCAAAACAATGGCAAGTTTGGTTTGCAGATTATTCTGTTCCAAGTTTTTACTACTTCTTTAACTGGTGGAGGATTCAATGCCTTAGAAGGGACTGGTATGGCTTAGAAAGAAGGTTGCATGGCTTATGGATTCTCATTCCTTTTCAATGGTGCACTGCCATGTTAAATCCATAAGTTGAACGACAAAATTTACTGAGGACTAAACAGTAGTACAAAGGTTTTGGGTCTGTGGTTTGGTTTTTTTTTTTTTAGTTGGAGGTCTTCATGTTTACTATATTCAAGAGTATCTTTTGAACTTCATGGCTTTACCCGAGTTACAACTTGCCACAGGCTCTGCCACATGTACCAGGTATCCCTGCAACGCAGCGTCAAAATAAATAGTTAGGCATCCAACTAAACATCAAGTCTGCATTTCTTGCTTCCAACTCCTAATAGTTGAGCTGATACTTGTCAATCTAAACCAATTCCTGATTTCACAATGCTTTAATTTTGTTAATATGCTGTATTTGCAGCCTCTTTAAGCATCTTCACTGAGAGATACTGGTCACAAAATACCCCCTCCCCACCCTACACAGTAATATTCTGTCTACAGTGAGCTGCAATATAGCTTTAGTTTCAAAACTGGTGTCATAATTGCTTTTATCCGAGAATTGTCGAATTTGGAGGCTTTCTAATGTACTGGGGAATTTATTTTCCTTTTTTTTTCTTTAATCTAGACAGCACTTCCATTGCCATGACATGCAGCTTGTCTCACTGTATTAGAAGAAGGTAATTTGTTTCAATTTTGACTTAGACTGAAAAACTGGTTTGCTTTGCTTACCATCTTTGCTGTTTCACAGGCATTTGATGCTCTTAATCAGCTGTGGAATGCTGAAAGATTCACTTATTTTAGGAAGCCATAAGCCTTTGAGAAGTTGGAGAGAAAGACTTCTTTGCTTATCTTATTTTCTCCTTTGGAATCAAAGATGTTCCTTTAAAAGTGAAACACTACAGAGTTGCAAAAATTTGAAACAGTATGAGTAAGCATCTTTTGCAGCTTCTTTGATGGAATTGCTCAATGGTTTGTGGTTTGTTGTTTTTTTAACAGTATTTTGTAGCTGACTTATGTGAGTATGATTTTTTGCAGGGGAAATCTTTTTAAACTCCCCATGAAACAGTAGTACGGCAGAATATAGTATTATCCGCTCGCTTTTTTGACTTAAATGAATGAAATCCTCTATTTTTCTTTAAACAAGGATCTGAAGGCATTTTGTACTGGTTATACTGCGACTTCAAATTCTAGGCACAACTGAGCTTTATGTGGAATCATCCCCACCACCCTCCAAATCACAAGCAATACTTTCAAAATGAGATGCTGAACATGTAGAACAATCCATCTCCATGTTAGATGGTTGGATGTTGTGCGGAAGATCTTAAGAACAGCTTGTTCCATTCATGACGAAAATCAGATGGAAGTGTGGCATTTCAGGGAAACTTTACTTTGAAAATTACAACACTAGTACACAGCTCAAGCTCATACATTTAACATCTGCTTTCTGAAAGAAATGTTAACAATTTTGAAATGATATTAAACATTGTTCAACTTTTCCTCACAAAAGCATAGAAGTCATGGAGGGGAAAACTTAACAGGCAACAATAAAAAAAGGTTAAAAACAACTTTTCCTTTTAGTAGTCCTCTGGTAGTAAAGATAGAACAGCTTCCACATTTGAGAAATAATCTGTCTTGGTCCAAAAGTTTAAGAGTGTTTTTAGTATCTGCTTCTGCCTCCACCTCTATCGGATCTGCTTCCACCACGGCCACCACCTCTGGGTGCCCCGCGGCTTGAACTACTGTAAGAATCCCGAGGAGGTGGATAGCCCCTTTCCATGGATGGGGGAAGACCCCTGTCTTGTCTTCCAACACGATCACGGCCACTTGAGTAGACATCACTTCTGCTGCTTGAGTAACTTTCTCGGCTTCCATATCCATCTCGTGTGCTGCCGTAATCATCATAGCGACTGCTTCCACCATATGATGGCGGGGGCCCTCGAGCAGGTGGAGCACTACGTGAGTTACCTGCAGGGTCAATGGTCAGGTAATATGGCAACACCATAAGTCATATAGAACAATTTCAAATCTGAATTTATAGAATTGCTGTGTTAAAATGTTTACTGCCACTCTTTTATATGGATGGAGATTGCTGTCCTAAAATGTTTACTGCTACTCTTTTATATGGATGGAGATTGCTGTGTTAAAATGTTTACTGCTACTCTTTTATATTCACTGAGATGGTCTTAATATAATTTGTCACACTAACAGTATTTTAAGTGGGGATTGCGTATCAGGCAAGTGAGTGGATTTTAAGACTCTGAAGGAATGAAGACGGTGTTTGTTTATTCAGGCAGGCTCTTTAACTGGGTATTCCAGAATAGCTTGTTATTTTAGAGAAGAAACTCAGCCATATTTTCCAGAGACAGCTGTCATTCTGAACTGTAGACTTTGCTTCTTTAGCTTATAGCTTATATAACAAGATGATCAAATGATAACCAACTACTGCACTTTCACTGTAGGGGAAAAAAAGGTGTGCAATTTCCTCCTAAACACAAGCAACCTAGTCAAAGTCAGATTTTATGACACCTGTACAATATACATGATCCTCCAAATGGATTCTTACCGTAACTCTCATACGAATCTCTGTAGGAGCCTCCACTTGGATGATCTGAGTAGTCTCTGTCACGCCCACCACCGTATCCATCACGATCACTATAGGAGGAAAGACTACTAAGACTTAGTACAAACAGTAACATCACAGCAAGAATGAAGTGACAGGGTGAAAACTTCAACAGTAGGTACCTATATCCCCTGGAGGGGTATTCATCACGCGAACTGGAATGACCATAATCACGATACGCGTAGTCTCGGGGAGGCGGTGCGTAGTCCCGGGTATCCCTGGAACTGGGATAATCTCTGCTTGAATAACTATGAAGAACAAAAACTGAGATGTTAGCCATGCACAGAAGGTTGGGAATCAAGATCTTTGTCCAAACAAAAAACATTTCACTAAAATCAAACAGCGTAAGAATTTACCCGTCTTTCGTGCTATAGCCATCGTCTCTTGGAGACATGTAGACATCTCTCCGTGACGGCATTGGCTCTCTGCGCGGAGGACCCCCGTAACCGTCTCTTCCACGTGACACAGGAGCTTCAGACAAACAGTCCATTTAATTAGCATTTAGCCATGCAGAACACTCAAGGCAAGTGCTACCAAACAGTTTAAAACAATTTAGTAGTATCTCTGGTGCCTACATTTAGAACACTTTACATTTCTTCTTGTAGAGTTTTAAAGCAGCACTAGAAGAAAAGCATTTGAATTACACCAAATTGTTCCCAACAGCTATGAAATTATATTGGTATGAAAGGAACCAAAGATTAGAAAAACAACACTACCCCACAGCAGACTAAAGTTAGAATCAATGACTTGCACCAGTTCCTAAGAGAAGACTAGGATGCTACAGCTGACTGAAGCAATTTATTTAGTCAGGCAGTCCTTACCTCTTCCTCCCATGCTACTGCTACGCACTGGTCCTGAAGGTGCTGATCTTTTAGGTGGAGGGCCTCCACTTCGTGGAGGTGGACCTCTCTTCATGGGAAGTGGCCCTCGAGAAGACCCTAGAATGATAACCAATTAGCCAATTACTCGTTCTGTGGTATCACCTGCATTATCCTAAAGCCTGAACTGCGACAACCTAAAGCTGCCAATTATTATCACTACATGATCAACAGTACACCTCTAAAACTAGACCTCAAAGCCTTCTCTTGTCTTCTAACCACCATTAAATGCTACTGGCAGAATTGAGAGCCAAACTTTCCACAGCCTAAATTCCTGTCAAGAACTATCTTTTAGAACTTATCCAAAAGCTAGAGGGTGTGACACAAGGGAAAAAGACAGCTGATATATGTAATCAGTCACAGCTTAAATGCTTAACAAGTTATTGTTCTCAGAAGACAAGAGCCACCTGGGAAGATGTACTAGAGAAGAGCCTACAGAGAGGGAACACAGGTACTACTGACCCTTCAAGACAGAAGTTTCACTATTTCCAGAGGGTTTTTTTTCTGCATTACAGCTTTTACTGTTACACCTCAGGTTCTGCATGCTGGTTCTTTTAAGTGAGTTTTGTTTTGATACTGAAAACTCTGAATAAATAGCTGTATCTTAATGAATATCCAGTATCAAGTAATGTACTATCCTTACACTTTTAGAAAGCTTCAACTCAACAAACAAGGTTTAGCTGCCGTAACTCTCACTCTGATCTGGAAGGATCAGCCCTACAATTTTCTCAGTTTAGACCTCTTGCTATTAAGAATGAAAGGCAGTTCCCTTTCCCTGGTGGTAGAGAATCATTTTTTCAACTTGAATACCAGAAAGCTTCCTTTCTCACGTGCATGGCAGGAGTTCTGCTTTTCTTTCATAGGCAAAAGTCAAGTGGAGTGTTAGTTGTAGAAAGGAATCTTCACATTTGAAAGCCTTTTAAGGTGTACTTGCCTAATCAAAAATTTGGCTAAACTGCCGAGATCGTATTTCATCATTTTAATAAGAACAAGGAGTGCACTATTCAGGTGTTTGCCTTTTTTTTTTTTTTCCAGTAGGATTATTGTCATCTTCCAATGGGATTGTCTTGTGTTGTCGAAGTGTATAATGAGAGAGGTCAATACATACCCAAGTGACTCCCTCTTGAAGGTGGTCCTCTCGCGCCACTTCCGCCTCTTGCGCCTCTAAGGCCCCTGGGAGGACCTCTGCTTCGGGGAGGGGGTGGCGGCCCACGCCTACCACCACTTTCAAAGGATGGCTTGGTTGCTTGTTCCACTTTAATTGCCTTCCCATCTAATGACTAAAGAAGAAGCTGCTTTACTTACTGCTCAGTCATGTTTGTATTTCTTAAATCAAGCCCTCTTGCTTCACTATTATAGGGCTTCCATTTTATAAGTTAGAGCAACTCTAGAACTGATTTCGGTCTTCAGTATTAGTCCCCAAGTACTCAGCAGCATGTTGGGCCTAATTTCAATTTTTACAGTACTTCATTCTTGTGGTATTGATGGCAAAAAACCACAGAGCAGCATCAGAAAGGACTTTCAGTGAAAACACAAGTGTCCAATGATTACGGCAGCCCCATGTCATTTATTCGGTAAATGAAACATGATATATGATCTACAATTTACTTTTAATTGCCATGTACTTTCGTACCATACTAGGAGTGCACCTGTAGTTACAAGATTAAGCTGAAGGTAACTTAGCTTCAGTCGGGATTTCTGGCAATGGGGAGGCCATTTAGCACATTTTCTTGACGTCCTGATAAAAACGGTGATCGCTGAAGTATTTAGAAGTTATTTCTGCATCTGCACAGCAGACCGAGTATGACAATTCACCCCTTTTTTCTAGTGTTTCAGGCTGGGTTTTCAATTAAAGTGACTGTCACGATTTACTCTATTACTTGCTCTTTCACAGGGAAGGTGTTTTGTAGTTGGGGTATTTTTGTTTGTGGGTTCTGTTGTGTGGTTGTATTTTTTCAGTGCTATGAAAAAAGTAGAAACTTTTTCTGGAATACCTGCAATACCAGGAACTCTGCAGCCAGGTAATATACTTTAAACATGAGCAGAGTAACATGTTGAGTAATTCAACATAGTTTATCAAATTTTTGTACAATCTTTAGACACCATGTTTGGATATTATAGCAGAATCAAGATCACAAGCTCTGCTAAAATTAAGTTACTGCAAGCCTATCCTGGCAAACATGGTTTATTTGCCTTTTTTAGCAGTTACATATTTAACTCTGCTATGACAACTGATTAGCCATGAGTTGTAGTGATTGTTTGAAAACCTGTGTGTACAAGCACAGGTCCAACTTGATCTGTCGTGAGGGAATAAAGTAAGAAATACCAACAATATCATATTGATCTTGGCTTTGACTTCATGAAATATTTTACTTATGGAAGGTTTCTGAAGAAGCCTTTTGGCATGACAAACTGAAACATCCCAGGAGTGAGCATTTGTCACTCTAATGACTGGAACTTCTCAGTTTGCATCATATCCATTTGCCATCATAATAATCTCTCAGTTTCATCCTTCTCAAGCAGAAACAGTGGGCTTGAGCTTTGCTATGGCCACTGCTGTCCTCAATTTCATGGCAGAATCTTGACCGATTTTTTTAAGTTTAGAAAAGCAAATGCTGTCCCCTTCTGCTAGCATGGGTTCTGAAAACCTGGATGCTAGGGTTAAGTTCTTTTATTTTTGTTATGTAGGAGGTACAGCTTTCCTTGTAATTTCTGTCCTATTTTCTTCTGCCTTGCACTTACGCATCTTACCTTGGCAAAAGATAGTTTCTTTGTAGACTGCTTTATGCAAGAAGTCTTAAAAAGCTATTCTATAGGTCCAGAAAGACCTTTCACTGGGTACAAGAACATTTTTTTTTTTGCTAACCAGAAAATATTTGTCAAAGTTAGCCCTATTTCAAAGCAGAGGGGACACTTTACGGTTTCTTAGCTCAAAGAAAGTTCTTATCCCAGCAAACATAAAAGTCACACAATCCAGTTCAGAATAAGGAAGATTTTTTCAACGAGCTCAGAGCACGAGCTGTCAACATGAACACTCACTAGTTTGCTTTTATAACCTTGATTCAGAGTGTTACAGAAAAATTTTTAATATGATATAAGCATCAAAAAGTGAAGTCACTCTGGTGCTAAAAAGCATGGAAATAATTTAAGCTACAAGTCATTTAAGACAGCAATTGTTTGGCAATCAAAGTCTCCTATGTGTGAGATGAATAATTTGTACAGATTTGTAAAGTGAGCCAGGGAACTTTAATCAAACACAATTAGAGAACTATCTTGCAAACTTCCACATTTTAACAGAAAAGATAAATGAAATTTGCATTATTTTGGGAGCGGGGCAAGAGATCAAGTATTTCAAAGAAATTGTTACAATAACTTGCATGAAGCTGGTCCTAACACCACACAGGGCTTTCCTCTTCAATGGATCACTGTTGATGCTGCAATGACTCCATTTCTCCACATTCCCTGATGGCACATTAAGTGAGTTTCCTTTTGCCATATATATCCAAGAAATGAAGATCCATTTCTTAAGAGGCCAAGCTTCTGCACATTGTATCACTTCTTCACAAAGAACAGCAAGCACTTTCTGTCAATTAGAGTAAGACAACCTTCTGGAGTGCTGAGTACAGTTTACACTGTAGGGATTATAGCATCTGCTTCCATCTTCTTAACACAGACCAGCTGGCTTGGCAGGTCTACACTGTAATTTTATCTTTGTTTTGTCCTATCTTTTGTCTAAGGTCATATCCTCTCTTGAATTATCCATTTCATCTTAAGGACATGGAATCAGAAGATCATGAGAACAGCTCACTGCACCAAACATGTACAGATCTGGGAGTATGCACATTTCTGTCCATGTAAGCAGGTGAATTTTGTGGCATCAGGATGTAGACTTGACTGCCATGAATTAAGATTCTTCTTAAGGAAGGCTGGTAAGCTGCTACAACATATTTCTGCATTTCTTTTGCACTGCTCAGACATGATAGCATCGATTCAATTTAATAGACAAAGTGATTGAAGTGAGAAATCTCCATCCCAACTCTAAAATAATTATCTCCTCTTTCTGCGGGACAAACTTATCTTCAACAAGCAAGCTTTGACTAGTCTCTGCTTGTCCCAATATAGAGTGAAATATAGTTGTTCACATACTACCCCTCACCCAAATTGGTGCAGAAGTCTGGATATATTTTCATAAACATTTTCAGAATAAAAAATCAAATGCAAATTCATTCTTGCAGAATCTACTGGAGTCAGCCTCTTCTACTGGCTACAACTTCAAATTCCTTTGTGATGACAGAATGAGCAACAGACAGGTCACACAGAACTCTTCCCCCAGCCAGACAGATCACCTAACTCCTTACAGACTGCTTGAACTGCAGTCTGCACAGTGCTTCTGCTGCTGTTTCTCAAGTGCATCAAAATCTCAAGAATGCTCCAATCCATCTTTTCCAGATGGACAAACAAACTTTAAAGTTGTAATTTACGACAATTATCTTATCTTACACCAGGCCTTAAACACTGGCTCTTCCTCAGATCTTGAATGCAGAGTCTTTTTGGAATACAAGCAGTACTTGTTGTCCAGAAGGCTTTCTGAAGATAAGAATGAGAGACCACCCCATGAACAGCTTTCATATCCATGGTCAAAGCAAGTTGGACCAGAGGACATTCAAGGCCAAATCCCATTTGAGAATGTTCTTTCCATACACTACTTGCTGTTCTGATTTCAAAGCAGATGAAGGTACTTCTAGATTTATAGTGAAGACAAACCCATGAGAAAGATGATCCACAAGACCGTCCTTTCTGGCACTTCTTGATAGTAATGTAGATTGTGCATTCCAGAATAAGTAGACATAACCTCAGCCACAACGTTCTCTTGTTTAGCTATTTTACCAAGCATTACTCCCCCAAATGTTTACAATGTGACCAAACACATGCCACAACATTCAAGATGAAGAACAGTTGGTGATTATTTTCAGAAGGATTTTGATTTGCAAGCTGCACTCCACAAACACGCAGATCTAGTGACTGAGTTCCTTTCAGTTTGGCAATTACTTATTGGTCCTTGAAATTACCTTAGGTTGGGTTCAGTGACCATTTCAGAGAAAATAAAGTATTTAAGCACGGCAGTTAACAAGTCGTCAGAACTGTGGCAAACTAGACAGTGGAGAAATAAAATTCAATAAAAGGAGAACCTTGACAGATGTTTAGGCTGGTATAGAAAGAACATCATCTGAATTTGCCACCCTCTGCCTAGACAAAACTACTAGCTTGTTTGAAAAGGAAGTAAATCTTCAAAGAAAGTAACCCTAATTGTGATAAGATTGTCACGAAGCACCCAGAAACATCAGTACATGGAGTAGAAAACCCACTACGCATCTATAACACATAGCCTGCTAGAACACAAATACAAGAGATTTTAGTATTTATGTTCATGAACACTACACCAAGCTCATTTTCTTATTCCTAAAGTTGCTTTACTTACAGACTACAATAACTGACTTTTTCTTGCACTTTAACTTCTTATACTAACAAGACAAATGTATCAAAATCCCAAGTGTCAATTAATCACAATCACTTGATGTTTCTTCACTTTATTTGAATGGCATCAAGAGACACTGCTTACAAGGCCAGTGCAGTGTGACCTCAACACAACCATTCAGATAATGCATGGAAAACCAGAGTCTGCAATTCAAGTGACCTAAGATGGCTTCCACTGCCTGAAGACACAGCACCTCTATGAAGATAAGCAGCTGTTGACCAAAAAATTGCCGACTTACATCTATCTTTTCAAACACAATGCCACAACAGCTTCAGATTACAGCAGCCTACAATTCTTTGACGAACTATCCTAGTATTATCTTGGAACTTGTGCTGCAAATTCCTGCATTTTTACTTTTTAGAACATGACACTTCTTATTTCTCTTGAAGCTAGACCATTGCACTTTAAGGTGTAAATGAACAAATTCGGTTGCCGGCTAACTGCAAAGCCATTGCACATTAACTGGGAAGATGCCCATCACACACACCAAGCAGATCAATGATGCAAGTCACAAATGCCAGAGATTATCAACAGAATACCAGATAGCTCATCAATGCTCCAGCACTCAAGGGAAGTCAGTCAACCCATGTTAAGGGAATCGTTAATAATTTTCAGTTTAAGTCACTTCCCTGAAGTGTAATTTACACAGTATTGCATTCAAATATGATGAAAAAGAAAAGTCCAACCCCAAAATCATTATTTAAACATGCAAGAATGAAGAGCTGATTGCTGAAAAGCCCTCCATCACTGATTAGAGAACAATAAGAAAAGAGAGTGTAGCTGACTGCCAGCCAGACTTCATTTTCTATTGTCAAGTCCATGAATAGGAGAAACAGATTTCAGCTTCATGGAGACAGAGAAATTTTGACAAATTTAAAGTTATGACTTGTCTGCATGATATTCTTATTCATTCTCTTTCCAACTTTCATTACCAGTTGATTTACCCCAAAGATTAATTGTCTTGATCAGTATCAAATACAACATGTAATTGGTCTTAATTCCTACCTTTCCATTCATATCTCTGGCAGCATCTTTTGCATCTGCTGGACTCTCAAATGTGACAAACGCAAATCCTCTGGACTTGTTTGTTTCCCGATCTTTCATCAAAAGGACTGCAAAAAACAAAGTCCCATCAGCATTCCTTGTAATTCCCCGTAAAGAGCACTTAACCTTTATTCAACCTTTTAAGCTCAGAACTTCTTAGAGGACACGTAAGCGCCATCATTTCAGATGATCAACGCCAGAAAAGTCATCACAGCTAAACCATTGTTTGTTTTTACTATTATCATCTTAAGAAAAGTTTTCTTTACCTTCCACAATGCGTCCATATTTGCCAAATACAGCCTCAAGGGCTTTCTCATTAGTCTCTGTGTTCAAGCCTCCAATGAACAGCTTCCCAGGACGATCTGCTTCAACCATTTTGATTCTGTAAATGACCTACTAAAAAGAATGAGGCCATTATTAACAAAACATCAGACTACAGTAGACGCTTCATAGTATCTAAATTACTTCTGTCCTCAAAAGTACAAGCAAATTTTTTTCAGAAAGATGTTAAGTAAGGAGTATGAAATACAAAAAACACTGAATAATTACTATTTGCTGTAATAGAAGCAACTGGAAGTAGTAT
This sequence comes from Acrocephalus arundinaceus, assembly GCA_021534815.1. Lineage (NCBI taxonomy): Eukaryota > Metazoa > Chordata > Aves > Passeriformes > Sylviidae > Acrocephalus > Acrocephalus arundinaceus. The sequence goes on from JAJEOU010003009.1 coordinate 322,499, forward strand.
TAACAGTTACTTCTTCACTGTATTTAGAAAATATTAAATAGCACTTTGTATAGAAGAACAAAGCACTATTAAAAAGAAGCAATATTAGTGAATGTGAAAACTCTTCCAGAAGTGCTGGAAGAGCGCATTCATTTTGCCCTGAATGGCAAAAATAGCACACCTTTCCTTTAAATCATGGACATTTTAAGTAATCTGCTTAGTATGTTTTAGTAATACAAAATTATTAACGCCTTAAAGCATCTTTGGTCAATACTTCTAAATTAAGCTCATGCTTTGTATAATGTAAAGTACATGGAGCCTATACTGAAGTCCTGGCCTACAGAACATGTGAGTGAACAAACACCAGACCACCACTGCAGTTATACACAACAATGTCACAGCTACAGCCGCGGGGGCAGGAGAGTTAAAAAAGAAAAATGCCCAAGTGCCGAAGACAAAGCCAAATCTCTCCGTGCCTGGCAGGCCGCCCGGCGCCTGTGGACAAACGCTGTCCGCGTGTCCCCAGCGCGATGGCGGGAAGGCCCGCGCCAGCTCGGGCACACAGAGGAGGGCGGACAAAGCACCCCCGGGGGAGGCGCGGCGGGGCCGGGCCGGGCCGCATGGGGCCCGAGTTCAGCCGCGCTCCGAGGCACAGGGAGCGGCGTCGGACCCTCCGCGGGCTCAGGCACCGCCACAAAATGGCGGCCACCTCTGGCAGCGGCTCCGCTCCGTCCCCGCGCTCGGCGGCCTCCTCGGCGCTCTCCCACCGCGCGACTCGGCCCCGTCCGGACACATCGGCGCGGCGCTCTCGCCGTGTCCCCCTCGCCCTCCCCCGGGATGCTGAGGAACCCCCACACCTAAAATGGCGGACACCGCACCTCACGCCGCCGTGACCCTCCTCGCCCCACCGCAACCGCGCGGGTCCCGCCGCCGTAACCGAAGCCGGGAAGGGAGGGATTGCGGGTCGGACCCGGCTCCGCCGCAACTCCACTGCGCCGCTCGCGGCGCGACACGCGGCCCCTACCCCGCGGATCTTTCGCCACAGGTCCCCGCAGCGCCCCGCGGTGCCGCCCGCAGAGTCCCAGCCCGCAGCCGCGCTTACCTCCACCCGCGCCGATCCGCAACTGCGCAATGGGGGCGAACAAAGGCGCTGCGGGCCTTTATAGCTTTACGTCACCCGCCGGACGGAGCCCCGGATGCGGCGGCGGCAGCGCCGAGCCCGGTGGGGGGCGCCCACCGCCCGCCGCGACCCCGGGGCCGGCGTGAAGGTCCTGCCGGAGCCGGGAGACAGCGGGGCCCGGAAGGGACGGGGGACACAGGGCTCGAAGAGTCCCGTCCTGCCAGGAGCGGAGAGCGGGCCAGGGACCGCGGGCGGCGGGAAAATAGCGGGAGTGGGCCGTGGGAAAGGCGGGGCAGAGCTTTGTTTGCCGGCTCCGCCTCGTCCCGAAGGATTGAGGCCCCATGTGGAGTGCTGTGTCCAGTTCTGGGCTCCTCAGCACGATAAAGGAGCTACTGGAGATAGTAATCATCACTCAGATTAGCTGTCTGGAGCATCTCTCTGGGCCTGTTCAGTCTAAACAAGAGAAGAATGAGAGGGGATCTCACTAATGCTTGTAAATATCCCAAAGCCAGGTGCCAGGGGAATGGTGCTAGAGTCTTTTCCGTGGTGCCCTGTAACAAGACGAGGAGCAATGGTCATAAACTAAGATACAAGAAGTTTCACCTCAACATGAAAGAGAACTTTGCATTAATGGTATCAGAACCCTGGAACAGCTGCCCAGTGAGGTCCTGGAGTCTCCCTCTCTGGAGACCTTCCTGTGTCACCTGCTCAAGGTGACCCTCTGTTTTTAGGGGGATTGGACTGGATGATCTCCCAGTGGTCCCTTCCCATGCTAACTGATTTTGTGAAGCAGCAGATCTACCACTTCTTTCGAAGGAAAATCACAGTACTATCAGTTTAACTTTGAAGTTTGTGCAGGAGCTTAAAACCCAGTTCACTAAAACAGCCTTAAAGGCATTTTTAATTAGTTTGATTGATGCATGTGCATGGCAGCACCCCTTCCTTGGAGAATAACAGCAAACCAAAAAAAGTGTGGTTTATAATTAAGTGTATTGTTGATGGCATGAAGTTTTGCCATTTTTGTTCAACTAACTTGATTTGTTAGTTATTTATACTCAAAGTTCAACTGTGATTTTCTTTGGTTCGCTAAACCTTTTCCTAATGGAAAAGTTAGGAGGAAGTCTGCTCATGCAAAAATTGGTTAACTTTTCATTATTTGAACCTGTAAATGATCTAAATTTATATTAATCAGTCATCAAGGCCTATTTTCTTAATGCCACCCAGTCTAATCACCATACAGTCCTTTAAGTTCTTCTTTGCAATTCTTGCTTTCAGTTCTCCAGACCTTCATTTCTAGGAGGTACCACAGAGTCTATGGACTCTAGGGGCACTGCCCAGTGCTGTTACAGTTGCTCAGCTGCAAAATTGCTACATTCTGATAAGAGAACATCAGACTCTACCATTCTCTTCAGTTTTTCAGTCTGTCAGATACTGATACTCAGCTGCTGTTTTGTGCTATGGGAAGCAGAAGGCAACATTGCCTCAGATTAGCCCATAGATGTGTTGAGAACACAAAGGAGGGGAGCTCTCAAACACTAAACTCCAGTATGTAATTGAAGATGTCACCTTAGCAGTGGGGATGCTCAGAGTTTCTGGATGTTGTTACTGTGAAGGGGAAAAGGCTAAGATGACCTTTGTAAGAAGGTGGGAAGGCACTGTCTTTGATATCAATGCAGTTGCCAAAGAATGGCATTACCAGATACTCACACAATTTCATATGAAGAAAACCTTCAAATTCTAGTTTCAATACAAAAGAATTTAAACTCTAGAGCCTCCCTGGGACAGATAGCGAAAACTAAAGCAATTTGTTAGTCCTGTAAGAAATATGCTAAAAATGGCCTCCATCGAGGTAGAGTCTCTGTGCTTCTCTGACGCGTGGTATGTTTACTGACTACCTCACAAGTGGAAAAAAAAAGGCAAAAGCAAACAAAGGCCTCTTTTTCTATCTCCTCTAATTAAAAGAGTAAAATATTTCATTGATAACTCCAAGCTTCATTTTAGTAACATTTTGTTAATACATACTGTACATGTGGTTAGGCAGGATTAGCATGAACATAATGACATTTGAAACAGGATTTGAATATAAATTATGTAATTACATCATCTATGTAATCATTATAAATGATGTAATTACGTCATACATGTATTGATGCCTAGAGAGGCCACCTAGAACAGAGGCTAGAGAGTGTTAAAGGAATAAACCAGGTCTTTATTAAAAAGGCCTTCAAAGGCTACTTAGGAATGGGCTGCCCAGGAAGGTGGTGGAATCAGTATCCCTGGGAGTGTTTAAGGAAAGACAGGATGTAGCACCTAGTGCCTTGGTCTGGTTGACATGGTGGTGTTCGGTCCTGTGTTAAACGTGATGCTCGTAGAGGTATTAACCTGAAAAGAGATTCTGGTATCATAGGATCCTAGAATGGTTTGGGTTGGAAGGGACCTTCAAGGTCACCTGATTTCACCACTCCCCACCCCGCCCGCCATGGGTAGAGACACCTTCCCCTAGACCAGGATGCTCCAACCCCCGTTCAGTCTGCCCTTGAACACTTGCAGTGACAGGGCATCCACAGCTTCTCTATGCAACCTGCGCCAGGGCCCCACATGCTCGCAGGGAAGCCTTTCTCCCCATTATGCCATCGAACTCCGCCTCTGGCAGTGAGAAGCCGTTCCCCCTTGTCTTGCCGCCGCCTGTTCCTCAGAGTGCCCTTCCCCAAGATGGCGCTTCCCGGCGCCTCCGCCCTCACCGCGCAGCCGCTGTGGCCCCGACCCGGCCGTGACGCGCCCGCTCCCACCTCCGCCTGTGCTGGGGCCGCCTCCGCAAGGCGCTGCCCGGGGCTGTCGGGGCTGCAGTTGCGCCTCATGGTGCCTTTGCCCGTCCAGGCTGCGAGATGAGGCTGCTGGCTGCCGCACTCTTGCTGGTGGCGCCTCTCGGCGCTGCCTTCTACCTGCCCGGATTGGCGCCCGTCAGCTTCTGTGAGGAGGGCGAGGAGACCGAGAGCTGCAAGGTGAGAGCCCGCACGGGCGGGCCCGACGCGGGCCGTCCCCTCGCTCTGCTCCGCTCGGGGCTCCCGCGGCGGGGCGTCCGCGGGGTATTCCCAATCCTGCTGCTCGAAGGTGTCCTCCCGCAGGCGGCAGCCTTTGCTCCGGGAAGACAGACACCCCCAGCTGGTGTTCCTTTTTCCCGCTGAACTTTCTTGCCAGCGCTGGGAGGACCCTTAGCTCCTTGTTCCTGGCGTGGCCGGGCCTGTCAGCAGCCAAGGGTAACTCCTCCGTGGGGTAGCAGCATTGGCTAGTTAGCCACGCGTTTCTTACCAGCCACACGTTTCTTTCTGGAAGTCCGTATTTTCATACTTTTTCTCGTCCTTTCCTGTTTCAGTCACTGATTGAGCTCTTCGTGAACAGGCTGGACTCTGTTGAATCAGTTCTGCCATACGAGTATGATGCGTAAGTACGTCCCAATGGGTTTCCAGAAATGTTTGGAAAGGCGCTTTTCTGTTACCGTAAGGGTGTCAGTACTTTGGCTGTAGAGATGGAAGAATGAATCCAGTGCTCAGTGGCAGGAATGAAGTACAAGAGGGTGGGAACGACGAAGGCCACACCTGTGCCACCTGGCCGTCCTCTGTTATTGTCGAAAAAAAAAGGCTTCAGGGTTTCTTACGGGTGCATTCTTTTGAGCTGAGTACAAGACGTAGTATTGACTGTTTGACATATTTGAAAGTTCTTTCTGTTGGCAAATCTAGGACATGAGATGCTTTGAGTTCCTTTTTTTTCCTGGTAATTGAAAGAAACCTGGAGACCAGTCACTGTTAACTTTACTTTTTTTGCCAAAGCTCTGTAACTAATTCTTGGTTTGTTTGTTTTGGTTTTGTTTAATTTTGGTTCTTTTATATGAAAACTTCTGATATTTATAGGCATACAAAGCAATGATAAACAATATGATTTGCAGTCTTGCTATTGGGCACAGAAAAGAAAACGTGCAGGTGTTTTAGTTCTTTCTCTGGGCAGTGCAGCAGTAGAAGCAAGACCTGAGACTAGCTAAAAAAATCTTCCTGTCTCTATTTCCATTAAACTTTATGGAAGCCAGTGAGTTTAGGACTATTGATTGAGGAAAAGTACCTATGTATCAAAGATAAGTATGGGCTTGTTTGTTGTTATGTTGGGTTTTTTTAAGGTAACCTGCTGCTATCTGTGTTTAATGAAAAGCCAGAATGGTTACATTGTCCCGTATTCAGCAGTTTCAGGCTGTATGTAGTTGAAAAGAATTGGTAAATGGTGTTTGACAGTGTGGCATTGTAATACTAAAAGCACTTTCCTTCTTTGAAATGTATTTCAGGTTAAATGCTATTTATAAATATTCCTTAAAGAAAGGGGTGTAATTTTTCAGAAACTTTTTGCAAAAGAAATGAAAAGTCCATAGCACAGTCCCTTTCTCCCCACAAAATGAGACATTCTATTGTTTGTTTTAATTGCTATTTGAAAAGGGTGGGTGGACTAAGCATCATGCATTTATGCTGGAATATGTATTGGTTGAAATTGATATTAAAATAGATGCCAGCTTTGTTTGCAAAAGCTCTCAGATTTTTTACTACCAATGGCTAAACTGTCAAAAAATCATGAAAACTACTATGTTAAGGACATAATTTAAAAATTTGTTTTAGGCTGGTATTTACAGTTATATGTCAATTAAAAATAAAAGGGAACCTTTGCTACTTTTTTCCAGTTTTGACTTCTGTCAAGATAAGGAAGAGAAAAGACCATCAGAAAATCTTGGACAAGTGCTGTTTGGGGAAAGAATAGCATCGTCTCCATATAAGGTTATTTTATCCCTTGAAGTTGATCCTGTTTAAATTTGATAGCCATCATTCTGATGGCTGTAATCCATAGACACAGCTGAAGACTTGATGAGTGGGTGTTTATTTATATTTTTTAATATAAGTACTATGGAGTTTATGTAATAAAACCAAATAAAACTCCTCCCAGCCCAAAGGCATCTTAGATTGCTTAATTACAGTTACGAAGTTGAGCTAGTGATCACCTTTCTTGCTTCTTGCTCTGTGGTAGAAAGGTCCAGAAATTATATCTTAGGTAGTTATTTAATAGCTGGATGTAGGTGTGCTAGATGATCTGAAATAATTTATTTATTAAATGGAACATTGGAAACTATAAAGTGATACTTCAGGAACTGTTTCATATACTTGGTTGTAGTATTGGGCAACTTCTAGAGTGGGAAGGGGAAATTAGGTTACAGCTCACTTGCAGCTTTTCTCTGCTTGTACATGCTTATCATCTGTTGTCTGAAACCAGATTTTTCAGTGTTGATGCATATCACTTGGAACTTTCTGTAAAATAAATGTATGGAAATGTTTCGCAGATTTGGTATGTGGTATTTTTCTGTATCATGCCCTGCATTAGCAAGGACCAACTGTACCATATCTAAGAAGCTGTGCCATCAACTTGGGACAGTTATTAGCAGTGGAGGAGTTGTGGTAAAATTGTGGCTCTTGGTGTTTGAGAGCTGTATGGTGTTCAAATGCAGTTTCCAGGCTTGGATTTGCCAGTGAAACTGAAAACTGTGCTATATGTGTGTGTGATGGTTGCTAGATAATCCAAATCCCTGTGAGAAAAAGGGGCTGCAGTTTCTGGGTCTGCTGCTGCTCAGTCATAAGGGACCTGATCCCATCTTTTCATTAGTCTGCTAAGCAGGTGACGTCCTCTCCGTTACATGAACTGCTCTTAGAAATCTTGATTCTCTGAGCTAATGTAATTTTAAGTCCTATGATTAGTGGTCACAAGAAGCTTTTAAATATGTAGCATAATGGGTCATTTGGACTGGATACATATTGAATAGATTGTTATAACTATTGTTTGAAATTCTGCACACTACAGTAATTAGAAAATGCTATTCCTGGTTAGCATTTGGGCCTTGATAATAGAATTTTCAGTCGTGTTTTAAGCTCACTAACAGGTAAATATTAACCAGGTTAGAAGATGGAGATGCAAATGTAAGTGTGTTTGTGTTAGGTGATGTCTGTGCTTGAAGCTTAGATGTTGTGCAACTTGTGCTTTTGGCAGCCTTATCTAACTTGGTCATCATGGGGAAAACCAGCTAAAGTTAACAAGAAACATTCAAGAAGGGTGTAGTGAGTCTGTTTTAGCAGATGATGAAATTATGAAAATAAACCAAACTGGTAAAAGCAAGTTCTACTGATTTTGGATTTTCAGTCCTCTGGGTTTACCCTTTAGAAACTTAGAGTAAGGAGGTAAACTAGCTAAAAAACCCTCTCTACTTTACCAGTAAAAACCCCCAAAACGCTTAAAGATCTTTGAAGCAAAATTGAAGTGACTTTTTTTGTGTGCTTTTTTTAACAGTTCACTTTTAAAAAGCAAGAAACTTGCAAGAAGGTTTGTACAAGATCATATGACCCAGGAAACAGTGCTGATAAAAGCAAACTGGCTTTTTTGAAGAAAGGAATGCAGTTGAATTATCAGCATCACTGGTAAGCTTACACATGCTTGAGGTTGGGTTTATTTTCTGCTTTTTGGACATTTGTTATCTATGTTTTAAGTGGTTGCTTTCTTCTTTGTGTGTGATAGTTGTCTCTCTACTGTGCATCTTGTAGGCACTAGTGAAAATTGTGTGCACTACATGAATGTGAAATGTCACTGTGAAGTGAGGTGCATCCCTTTCTGAGGACATGTTCTTTGATGATTTCTGTCTAGGATTATCGATAACATGCCTGTAACGTGGTGTTATGATGTGGAAGATGGACAAAAATACTGTAATCCAGGATTTCCAATAGGATGTTTTGTTACTCCAGATGGTAGAGTTAAAGATGCTTGTGTTATAAATGTAAGTGGTGGAACTTTCTTTGTTAGTATAGGGTGATTTCATTTGTGGTTTTACTGTTAAGCTTTCTTTTCCTGAGAAGGAACAGATATGTTTGTAAACGTGCTTTATGTTCAGACTGTGGGCACTGACACTGAATGCTGCTAGTGTGTGCAGTGTCTCACTTATGGAGCTGTGCAAATAAAATGTTCATATAGGTCTTTGACCAATACATGTTTTATAAAGCTGTAAAAAATGACGTGGGTGTTTAAAAGCCTTAGAAAATTGAGGTTTTGTTCTGAAATTTCATGTGTATCCACCCTATTATTCATTTTTTGTTTGTTGTGTTCATGTGCAAGATGTTCTTTTATCAGTATCAGAAGCTTTCTAGTGAAGTCCTAGAAATGAGCTCTGTGTTCTAGTTGCAGAAGTTATGTCTAGCACAGTTTACAAGTTAAATGTGTCAGGGTTTTCCCAGATGGCTGAAGGATGACAGGGAAAATTATGTTGACAGTTGAAAATATGTCAGTCATTGTGGGAGTAACATTGTGAACTAGTACAATTACAGATAGTAGTGATAGAGTTTTATCCCTCCTGGGTGAGGAACAACACTCCTCTTGGAGAGGAGAGAGCTTTCCTTGACTCTGCTCTACCACTGCTTGCGTGCAGCACAGTCAGTTTATTTGTATGCAGCAGGTCTGATGCTTCTTTGAAGTGTTGCATTTATCACGCATATTCAGTTTACTCTGTCTGCAGTCACCTCTCAGCTCAGTTACTCCTCAGGCTGCCCACACTCTTGAAAGTGATCGTTTCTACACATATATTAATGCTGAAGTGTTTCCCTTTGTTGCTCCTTCATACCTATACACTAGTCTAATTTTAAAGTTCTTGACTTCTTGCGCCCTCTCCTGTTGGAGGAGTTGCTCACTCTTCTGATCATGTTTTGTAGTCAGAGTTTAACAAGAAGAACACTTTCTACCTCTTCAACCACGTTGACATAACAATCATGTACCACAGCGGGAAGGATGAAAACTGGCCTGGTGCAAGACTGGTGATGGCAAGACTGAGACCACAGAGGTAATTGTGCATTAAAGCAGCAGTTTCTGGTGCTCTGGAGTCCTAACAGCCGTTCCAGAGAGAACAGTTCCTTAGAGATGTTGTTGGTGTTAATAAATTCTGAGGAACTTGGTATTCTGACTTCTGGTAAAGCTTTTGGTATGGTGGTTTGTGTCTTGTACTGTTTACAAGGACAGTTCCACAATGGTAAATGCCATTTAACTTCGCTTTCAAAACTGTTCTTCAAGGTCCCTTGTGATGGAAAAGCTGCTTATGCAGATTTGTAGAACCTAACCCAAGCAACAGAGCCTTTTCATGTTTTGGTTGATTTGTATCCGGATATGCATGTTTTCAGATACACTGAGAAACATCCTTTTACTGAGTATCAGTTTGCCATGTCAGATCTGTTACCTGTCTGCCAAACGTACTTTGGATGAACGTACAGGTGTACTTTTTCCTGTGTAAGTTTGGATACAGAGGTATAGGTGAAATACCATGTTAACATTGGTATTCAGAACTGCAAATGACAACTAATTTCCTAAGACTACTAACTGATTTTCTCAGACAGTAGCTTCTTAGTTTTTGTGTTGACCAGAGTGGAGGTGCAACAACTCGGAGGTCAGAAGAAGACACTAGCAACTGCTTTGGCCTCTAGTCAATCTGTTCATACACAGTTCATATTTATCTATATTTGAAAACTGCAGTCTAATTATAAATTTCATAGTCTTTTTTTTAATAGCTAAACTTTTCTCTCTTTTCTATAGAAGTTAAGTAAGTTAATAAATTACACTACTTTAGTTCCTGAAGTCATACAGACATGCTTGATACAACATGACATGACTGTACTTGGTTTTTCTCTTGCAAAGGTACAGTGTGTTTTTAGTGTATTACACTTGCCATACAAGTTTATTCCTTCCATGGGCGCCAGGAAGATTCTACCAATCTTATTCATTTTTCATTAATGGTTTATCAGTAGCATCCTGAATGGCTAAAATATGATAATTGGCCTTTTCCCTGGCACTGTAGACTACGAGAGGGCAGTTAGGTTGCACATAACCTTAATTTTGTAATTTTCTGACCAGGTGCATTGCTTCAACCTTGAAGCTCTCCTGATGGGGGTATTTGTGGTTGGACCACATGCTAAATTTTTTAAAAGAAAATTAAAGTTTCTAAAAATTTTATTTGACTTTTTTTCTCTATTAGCTACAAGCATACAGATGAGAACAACTTAAGCTGTGAAGGTCCACCTATGGAGATTCCTGGAGAATTTACCAATAAACTGAATTTGGTTTACACTTACTCTGTGACATTTGAGGTAAGTATTAAATCTGTTACTTGAAAATGTAATTCCCCAAAAGAATGAAATCAAAGCAACTGGATAACTTGCTAATAGCCATAACTGGCTTACAGCAGTGTAAATTCTGTAAGGATGGTCTTGAGAGTATTTTTCTGAAAATCTTAAAAGGTTTTTTGTTCCTGTAATTTGAGTGACACCATGAAAATATAAAGGAAGACTTTTTTCTGCCTGTGTTCTATTACTAATAGAAAATGAGTAGATTGAATAACTGGAAGAGTTGTCTTCCTGAGGTAAATTCTACTTTGAGATTTCAGTCAGAGTGCTGAGAGTCGTACATTGAGGAACAGTTCCTATATGGGGGCATTTCTTTGTTAATGTTGACTGTAAAGCTTTATCTTGTGAAGTTGCAGGTTTGTCTCATTTTGTGTGCGTTTTATTTTGTTCACTGGTTTTATCTTGAGTAAGTGATACTTTATTTTTTAGAAATAATACTCTGATGTTTACTAATAAACTAATGCTTTATTCAGACTGTAATGACTTAGGAGGAAATTGCTTTCTGGCAAATGGGTCTTTACCCCAGCATGGAAATGAGCCTCCTGTGGGTATGACAATTTGATTCAAGGTATTTCAAATCTTGGTACCTCTGTTCCAGTCTGTCCTGAGGGCATGGTTGTTTTTCTGGTGTAAGACGCCAATCTTAGAGGGTTTGGCTTGAGACCACCAGCTTGTTTTGTACAGATAGTGAAGCAGCTGTGATACGGGAACAGCTTTCATCCTACCAAACTGAATTTGATTTGAACCAGTGACCCTGAGATGCAAGGCTCAGTAGCTGTTACTCTTCCCTTGAGACACCCAGTCCTCTTTCAACTCTGATTTTCCTACGTGAATGAGCCTTCTTTCATTAACATTTGTGTTTAAATCTTGAGGTAAATTGTGATTCAGAACTTCAGTGTGAACTTTGGTTACTCATGCAATGGGTGAGGTGTTTGGTTTCTCTTTGTGGAGCAGGTAGGGCTCACAATCCAGTGGGTTTGAATACTTCCAGCAGGTGGCACTTCAAAACTGCTGATTCTCTCTGTCATCCATAAACCCTGATTTGAAATAATACCTCATGTGTTTTAGTTTTTATTAGTAGTTTCAAAATAAGGTAAAAGGGGCACATTTATCAGTGAGAAGTGTTTTTAAATAGAAAACATCAGTTTCAGTAAGCCTGACTACAAAAGCGAAAAATATGTAATTGTTTTATGGTCCTTTCTCATAGAGCAGCTGATTTCTGATAAGAAAGTTATGGTGTCTGCTTTAATTAACTGAAATGGACAAGGTATTTAGCACTGTGTGAAAAGTACACATCATCATAGCTGTAAGGTATAGTACACAAGTGTACAACAATGTAAGCATGAGAGCAGTTTGGTACTCAGCTGTGCAAACTTAGCACCTTGTGAGTAAAGGAAGAAATTCAGCAGAACTTCGTGCCAGTCAGGGGATAGTATTTGGTAGGAGGACAGCATGTGTGTACATCCAAAGAGAACAACTGGGGAGGACAAGGCTTGTGGGTCAGAAAGAGCCCTGAGTTGTACACATGAAGGTCCATCACAGGAATACCTGGAAGTGAAAGTTGTCTGCCCGAAATCAGAGTGGAAAATAGTCTGTATCAGCCAGCGCTATGGCAGACATTGAAGAAGCCTGTGCTAAATGCATTAAAGATGATGAGAAAAATATATTTCTAGTTTCCCCTGGAATTTTTCTCTGGAGTATGTTTGACGAAGTTGAAGTTGCAAGATCAGTTTGCTATGCTGGGAAAATCTTGTGGTGATGGCATGATTGTTTTTCAGCAGTTGGGATTTGCAGGCAGCTACATCCCAAATCATGGATAGATCAGGCTTAGTGAAGTGTAATTTAAAGGTAGGAGATGTGGATAGGTGATGCTGTCTTGAACTACAGCAACACAGGACTCCGATGTCAGAAGCCTAAGAATGACTCCACTTCTTAGCATGAGAACAACAGAAGGCTTTATTACAATTTCTTTGGTTTCCTTTATAGCATGCTCCACTACAAAAGCTGACACCTCTCTCCATAGGTTAAGTAACAGAAACAACAGACGACACCTTGGAGAGCAGGTATTATGAGAAGAAGAGAACTGTTTACTTAACATTTTATGAGAGAGAAGCAGTTTTCTAGATAACTGCTTTGGGAAGAGAGAGAGCTACTGAAAGGTTTCCCTTGGGAAACTAGCACAGCTCTCAGGCTCAGAAATACTGAGCCCACAGATAGGAGATTTCAATGAGAAGATATTCTTTTAGAGTCTCTAGAGATGAATTAATGCAAGAGAGGTCTTACATCCAGAGCTGATACCAAGCGTAGAAATGATTGCTGACTGGAAGGTTTGGGGAAGGGATGTGGTATGCTTATTCCCTTTTGGAGACTGCAACAAACTTGTACTTGTTTCTATTAATTACTATTTAATTTCCTTATAGGAAAAGAATAATATTAAGTGGGCTTCCAGATGGGACTATATTTTGGAGTCCATGCCACATACGAACATCCAGTGGTTTAGGTAAGATTTGCATTTATTCAGTGAGTAACCTTGCAGGGGAGCACAAAGATTTCTTAGTTGTACTTCTAGGGAGATAGAACAGAGTCTGTAGGTTTTCAGTCAAGAAAACTTCTTGTTTTCATATGTGAAGTAAGTTTTCATCTCTTGGGAGCAATTGCATTACTGCATTTTGTGAAAGGAATGCATCATCAGTATTCAAAAGGAAAGCAGCTTCCATTGTTTACTTATCATCTCCATTCTGGAGAAGTTTTGAGTCATTGCAGCTCTGCAGTGTTCTTATTGTTACTCTCAGACCTTGACTGCCAAGTGAGAGGTACATATGTATAATGCATGTTTTGTACTCAGCAGCTGCTTACAGTAAAAAGGTCTTTCTTTATGAGTAAAAGATGTACATGAAAAGCTCTTGCTTATTTTATTTCCCTCCATAGCATGGGAATGATACTAAGTAAGTATATAATTTGCTTTGAAATGCTAATGTTTTGCAATGTAAATCTTAAAAGGCTAATGCAAATAAACTGTTCTCTGCAGAATATTAAATGGCACAATATCATTTTAATTGATTGATAGATATAAAACCTACTTGACAGTCTTCTTTAAGAACTGTAGCTGTTTCACAGGGAAATTACTTCTGAGCTGTATAAGGCGGAAAATAAGGAAAAGCAATATGTAACTGTCTTCAGAATTAGCAAGGTATCATGAAATACTGTTTCTGTCTCCTAAGAAGTCACAGACTTCTAAGTTGTGTACCTTTATCTTCTCTGGATGAGAAAATACTGAAAGGTCTGAATATCTAAGGCTTTTCTTCTGAGCTGTACATGTAGTATGAATGGCACATCTCCTGAAACCTGAATAACTGGATTCAAAATTTGACTTTTTCTTTATCCACAGTATAATGAATTCCCTTGTAATTGTTCTCTTCTTATCTGGCATGGTGGCTATGATCATTCTGAGGACTCTTCATAAAGATATTGCAAGATACAACCAGATTGACTCTTCTGTGAGTAAAACTTACAGCTGTTGTATGAGCACATTTTTCTGTCCACAGTGATGTCTGTCTCTTAGTTTTCAGAACAGTCTAGAGAGACGTATAATTATGATAATATTGATACATGCTAATATCTCTAGGGGTGAAAAATTATTGGAGATAGTCTGATTAACATAGGCTGAACAAACTGATGTTACCTGTGGCTTCAAAGTGTGGTGGAGTCTAGTTAGAAGATAATAATATTGCAGTTCATGTGCAACACAACGTCTGACTTCTGTGTTAGAACTACTTGGTATGTCTGTAAATGATATATTATATTTTATATTATTTTATATTATATTATTTGTAAATACAATTCCATAGTAATCGCTGTCTTGAACTGAGTCTAGTTTAAACTAGTGAGGTGACTGAAGCCTGTTGCCATCCGGCTGAGTCTGTTGTGAGTTCGTTTGAGATATATACCCCTTAAAACTGGCAGGTTCCTATAGTGGAAGAGAATATAACTGATTGTGAGTTGAAAAGACTTGACTAGTAGACTGAGATTAATTTTTACTCGGCTGTTTTCTCATTGGTGAAAGTGGTATCTGCAACTTAAAGATGACAGGCAATGTCAGATGCAACAGAGCTTTGAATTTTCACTCTTGTTGCTGTCCATCTGGTTAAAGAAATACTTCAAAATGCACAAAAATGTTTCATATTGAAACTGAAACATCTGAAAATACTTCTGTTCTTCTTTGTGGTTTTAATATTGAATATCTTTCGTTAATATACATCCAGACTGATTTAAAATGGAGGGATTTTTCTCACATCCTTTAACTGATAGTTTTTGTGAAGCTTCTGTTTGATCTCTGAATTAAATTATGTTCAGTATTTTACACTGTATTGTCTTTATTAGTTGATCATTCCTAATGTGATAAAGAGCAAGACTTGTAGAAGCTTGATTAGTTTTTATGAGTAACAACAGCGATAGGTGTGACTTTCAGAAAGCCACAGTTTTTTTTTTCTTGCCAGATGTGAGGGACTTAAAGATCTGTTGCAGTTCAAGGAGCTTATTTTAAAAGGTGTGAAAAAATTGTGCTAAAGAAGACTTGGGCTGAAGAAGATGCAGGGAAGCAAATTAATATCTCACATTTAGGGGATGCTAGTAATTGTACTTCAAAAGAGATCGATGCACTAGCCATTGACTGTGGTCTTAGAATGTGCATTTAATGTTTCAGCTGATGCTAGCTGGCTTTTAGTGTGATGTGAATTTAGTGAGACATTCATTAATAAAGTGTTTAGAAATCATTAGATTACTTTTAGGGTCTTAGGACTAAGAGAGGATTCCTGAACTGAAGAGAACTCATGCCATATGTTTTCACCAGTGAGAGGTAAAGCTCCTTTTTTTTTTTCTTTTTTCTAGAATCTCTTTGATAATGACTACTTGAATCTAGGGGGCTTTAATCTTTGTTAGAATATTTTGAGAACTAAGGTAAATTAATGGTGAGATGAGGATTACTGCACCTCTGAAAAATTTAGAGTAATTTTGCTCTAGTATTTTTTGGAACTCTAATATATAGCTTACTACTTGGTTTAGTTGTACAATTCTTACCATGTTGTAGTTAAAGGTTAGCAATATGAAATACTGCTGAATGTTTTGAAACATTTTCTGTGTTCTGTCAGGACATGAAGTACTAAGCATTTGTTCCTGCTTAGTGGTCACCATTTTGGAAAGTGATTTGCTTCAGGTGGTAACCTTTGCAACTCTTTTCTTTCATTCCTTACTTTACAATTACCTGGGAAAAGCCTTTCTTCTGTCTTACCTCAAAAATTTTCTCATCATTATCACAATTAGTTCAAGTTCAGACTTACAGGAAGTTTTGTATTTATGCTTCTTTGACCAAACAAATATTTCTTTGCTGGAAGAACATTGATTTTTTGAAATTATACTTGGATATCTGGTATTATTTTCTATGAGGTATAGGGTGTGGTTTTGTATTTTAATCAGTGTTACCTTGTGTTTAATAGTTTTCAATTTTTGTATTAATATATCAGCCTTCTGAGAGTAATTTCTAGCAAGCAGAGGTATCAGTATGGGGAAAACAAAGACAGTTTTCCAGAAAAAGAAAAGTTACATCATCTATTGCCATTTAAGGTGCTCTGTGTCATTCACCAGTGTGGTCTACTTTCTTTCTTACCCTGTTTTTTGGCAAGCTTTAGTTGTAGTGGTAAGCAGTTCTTTGAACTGAACTCAGTATTCCTACATTGAATGGAACCTGTAGCGTTTAAATTTAAGAGGAGTAGAGGGTCTCTTGTGGAGTTGGTTATCTGTGGTTGTTGCGCTAGTTTTGTTGTTGGGTTGTTTTTTGTGAGGGGAGGTGTCTCTTGAGTGACTTTGAGAAGTTTTGTTCTTCAGCAGTGGGTCCTTAGAACCACTGGACTGAGGTTTCCCCTTCCCTATTCCATCCATCCATTCATTCATTCAGCTCTGGCAGTGGGACAGAGTGTTGGTTCTTGTCCCACATGATTCCAGGGAGCAAACTTCTTCTGGAGTACAGAAACTTCTTCTGGAGAAACAGTTTCATTCTTTGCCAGTATTGTCATTGAGACCAATGGGCTTTGAAATCAAAACAGAAGAAGATAAGTGCATAAACTAGATTGAAGTTAAAACTAAACTGAATGCTTTGTTTTAGTTTAAATTTAGAGTGATATTCTATGGTTTGACTAATTATATTTGCTTTTTCTTGCTTTAGGAGATGAGAATTTTCTTGATAAATCTTGCCTTTTTCACTGAACCATTAGGGGGTTATAAAATCAATGAGTGATGAATCAGATGCAATTAGTCTGGCTTTGGATCTTAACTGGAAGCTAATCAAACTTTAAATATGTATTTTGCATCTTGTTTGTGTTAATTCATTACTGCATTATGTATTGCTGCTAAAGACATTGTTGATTTTACACAGGAAGATGCCCAAGAGGAATTTGGCTGGAAGCTGGTTCATGGAGATGTGTTTAGACCTCCAAGGAAGGGAATGTTACTGTCTGTCTTTTTGGGCCAAGGAACCCAAATTTTCATTATGACATTTATTACTTTATGTAAGTAACTTCATTAAGGTGATGTGTATGTAGTGTAATAGTAAAAGAAAGATGCAATATTATTAAACAAATGATAGAAGCCTTCTTTTGGAAATGAAGTCCTTCCCTTAGTAACATAAAATATTAATGTAATTTCATAACAGTAATTAGATAGCTTCAGTAATGCTGTTGTAAGCATTGCCATTGAAAACAGTGTGATATCTGGGCTAATGCGGATTCTTCATGAATTCAGAAATCAAACTTCTTTCTTACAAGTTTTTTTTAAAAACACAGTTTCCGTGGTGTAAATTATCCAAGGGTCCAGTAATGCAAGTTCAAAGGTGTAATCAAAGCTTTAATGTTCTGGGAACCCTTTCTGTCCAATATGTTTGACATGAACCTGCAGCCGTACAGAAATACGAGTAAGAGTGCTCACGAGTGAAACAGTACTGACACAATGTTGAGATAATGAGAGCCTGCCATAAATAGCTGAATATGCATGTGATTATGTAACCTGTCACGAGATGGTATTTTATTATTGGTTATCTGTAAAGTTTATGAGATTATGAGTTATGAGTTTATTCCTTTTCTTACTGTACAGTAGAATTGGAAAGTACACTGACACTTAGTACAAAAGAAGAATCTTTCAAATTTTATTCTCCAGGTTTAATTCAGATCTTAGTCTTTCATAGGGGAGCTGCTCTTTTCTATTTATTGCATGATACTGTAAGATTACTAGAATTTTCTTGATAGGCTTGTCTTTTTCAGTGCTGATCACAACTCTCTATCTTACTTAGCAGTGATAGTTTCCTGCGCAATCACTGTAATAGTATAGAAAAAAATTGGTGTCAAGAGAAAATGCTTTTGATGGATGGTGGCATTTTATTTTTCAGCCTTTTGGCTATGAGAAACCTTCTACTTAAGAGATGAGGTGGAAATGTTTTGAATGAAACAGTGCCATTAAGGGTATGTTCATGTGATTGTACAAGAGCTTATGCACTCAGCCTTCATTTAAATAAGTGGTAGTGAAAGGGATAAACCTTCACAGTGGTCTGTGTTGTAGGGGTATTTTGACATGTGTCCACAAATAACTAAATCTTTTTGTTTCTTTAGTCCTAGCTTGCCTTGGTTTCCTTTCTCCTGCCAACCGTGGTGCTCTGATGACCTGTGCAGTTGTATTGTGGGTCTTACTGGGTACTCCAGCTGGTTATGTGTCTGCTAGAATGTACAAGAGTAAGTACATGCATTTATTTAATGTGACACAACATGTTAAATTCAGAATTGTTGGGCTGATATAAACCTCCAATTGGAGCTAGTATCTCAGACACCATATCTACTTCTTGCTGCCATTCTGCAAAACAGTTGGAAAAAGTCTTGACCTTGAAATTGTTTTTACTTTTTCTCCTCAGCATTCAGAGGTGAGAAGTGGAAGACCAATGTCTTGCTTACAGCTCTGCTGTGCCCTGGGTTAGTATTGTTTCCCCTCATTCTTTCCTTTATTCTTAAGTATAGATGAATCTGAAGTGGAAAGGAGTTGGGGAAAACCCAATTGTTATGATGCTGTCTGTGTGATTTTGTTTATGGTACTCCCAAGCTGCTGTTCCTTTTGTGCACTCCCTATCTGTGAATATAAAGAAAATGAATTCTGAGGAGCTGGAGCCTGGTAGTCTAGAGCACAACTAGGTTCTTGGCTTCTTGTTTTGTTGTCAGCTGTGGGGGTAGGAGGAGTGGGACAGCACTCTTGCAAGGTTATGTCACAGCCATTGGAGATGTGCACCAGAACACTGGGCACAGTGCTGGAGTAATTCCAGTTTGGTACTGCAGTACTCAGTATGTTCCAGGTAATTCTGGTTATAGTCTTCTTACATAAATGTAGGTGGTATCCAGTTGGGATATGGCTGTAGTGTGTATCATACTGTCCTGCTTGGGAGGGCAATAGCACTTCAACCTTTCGTTTTCTCTTAGCTCTTATGACCTTTTGTGACAGTTAGTGAGGAGAGGGACAGAATTAATTTCTTCTGCAAGTCTTCCTGTTTCTTGGTTGCAACTTTGAGTACATGAAGTTAGCCCTTGGCAATATCCTTGGCAAAAGTGGAAGAAAAGATTATAAATTTCTTAAGATATTTCTTCCCCCCAAAATCCTCAGAATGAATAAAACATGACTTGGTTTCAGCTAAAGCAGAATTTCATCAAATGAAAGGTAACGTACTCGATAACAACTGAGTGAAGTATTTCTCTGAGAAATCTTACTTCTAAATAGAGTGTGCTTCAGCCTCCCTCCTGTCATTTAGGTGTTATCAGGAGAGAGAAGAAAATATGTATCAAGGGAAAGAATACTGTGCTGATCAGTTAAACTCTCAAATACATTGAGTTTCACAGAGGAAGTAAAATGACTGGGCTGATAGAATATAAACAGATAACCTGATTACACTGTGCTACTTCATGAATTTGCATAATATCATAAACAGCCCAAGGCCTTTTTAATCTCAGTAGACTGATGGGAGTTCATCTTTGCTGTATTTTTTCTAACTGTGGAGGGGGTAAGTGAGGTCTGTGTTATGAGCCTGGGTAGATGATAAAGATTAGAAAGACTTCTAAAATTGATTTATTTTTTGTTCAACAAGATGCTTACACCAGGGGTCGCTTGGGTGTGCTTATTGAACAATCTGTTCCCCCAAACAGTTTTGGCAAGTGTCAGGCCTCTCCTACAAAAAAAAGGAGCCTGCCTATTGCTCTAATCCTTCCTCCTTCCTTTTTAAATTAAATACAGTGAAAGGATGCATGTTCGCTTCAGAGCAGCTTAAATTCTGTCTGGGAACACTTTTTTTAACACAACCCAGACAGTGGCACTTTGCAGGACCCTTTCTGAGGCTGGATTTTCTGTGGTGTATCTTGAATACAGAAATAATGGCAATTAACACAAGCTTCTTTTTATGTGGAGTTCTTTGCAGAATGAAAGTTCTGCTTTGTTTTCAGAATGGGATGTTTGAAATCTTCATCTCATTGATTTCAGCAACACCTTGATTCTCATCTCTGAGTTGTTTTCTAGTTTTTGTCCAGGATGTTTAGAAAATGAGGCAGATGTGTTTAACAGGGGAGGGAAAAAGCATGTCTGGAGACAAATCATAATTCATGCAGTCTTTATTTAAATTCCCCAGAAGCACAGGCTACTTAATATGTGTAACTCCATGCTTATACAAATATTTTTGTTGTAGAGCAGAGCCCTCTTTAATCCCCCCTTCCCTTTGTGAAACAAACTGCAGCAGCACATTAGGTTTGTCGTGAGAGTCCCTGGGGCTTCCTAAATAGGAGATTTTGCCATCACTGTATTTATTCAGAAGTAATTTACTATTTATAAAGGACATAAATAAAGGAAATATTTATGGTTTTAGTAGGAAACAAGGTTCAGATAAGGAGTTTTTAAATTTATTCTATATTTTTCCTTTCTATGTATAGATTTTTTTCAGTGATGTGTTTACACAACACTGTTACTTTTTGGTGTTATGTACAGTCTTTTTAAATAATGGCTTTACCATAGGTACCTACATTACAAGCACTGGGTGGTGCAGGCGTTTTTACTTAACTGCACCAGTGGTGAAAGGAACTAGGACTGTTGGGAAATGGAAAATTGAAAGAAGCTACATTTATTTTAACTGATTTACATTTTGTAATAGTAAGTGATATTTATTCTTTCTTGAATATTTTAATATATTTTCTGACTTTATTTTTCAGGATTGTCTTTGCTGATTTCTTCATTATGAATCTCATTCTGTGGGTAAAAGGCTCCTCAGCTGCCATCCCTTTTGGCACTTTGGTGCTATCCTTGCTATGTGGTTTGGAATTTCAGTCCCACTAACCTTTGTTGGTGCCTATTTTGGTTTCAAAGAGAAGGTAAGACCATTTGAATACATATTTGAAATACAACTGTCCTCTGTAATTGAGCCATTGTCTCTAAGCAAGAATTCTAGCAGGATCTGGTTGGATTGAAACATCTGTGATCCCATGATTGTAAAACACTATTTTACTGTCTTGATATTGAAACAGAGTGTATATTTGTAATGTCACACCAAACAGTTTTTTTCTGTCCATTCGCTAGATTCAGGTTTTAATAATGTTCTTGGAGCTCTTACTTGCTTTTTCTGCTTCAGCAATACCTCAGTAGTATTGCTGAGTTTTGAAGTAATGCTTCAGAGAGGCTTCAGTTTTGTACTTCACTAGTTTGAAGTAATGCCAGACAGCTAGAAAAAGGCAATGTTATTGTTTTTTTTTAATTTTATTTTGTTTATAATTAAGGACCGAACAGATTTATTCCTTTTGTGTTCTGCCTTGCTTACTGGCCCATAGTTGGAATGTCTAAAGCACATGTGCTTTTCCTAATGCTGGACATCAAGTTTGTAGGCTGTTTTGTTTGATAATTTGTGATGGCTTATGAATGAAAATGTAGTTATGTTTCTCAAATCTTTATATTAGAGAAAAGTAATCTATTTATGATGTAAAATTCATTTTTTATTTCATTTTTTTTTCTGCAGCCTATTGAACATCCAGTGCGTACAAACCAGATTCCTCGCCAAATCCCAGAGCAGTCATTTTTCACAAAGCCATTGCCTGGTATCATCATGGGTGGTATCTTACCCTTTGGCTGTATTTTTATTCAACTTTTTTTCATTCTGAATAGCATTTGGTGAGTATCACTTTTTTTTTCCTCTCTAGTTATACAGGTGTGATAATACACACAGTGAGTTTGAACATCCCAAAGCAAATAATACATTTTTATTTTTTTTAATTTTAGGTCTCATCAGATGTATTACATGTTTGGATTCCTGTTCCTAGTTTTTATAATTCTTCTAATTACGTGTTCAGAAGCTACAGTTTTGCTGTGCTACTTCCATCTGTGTGCAGAGGTAAAATTACAGTTCTGATGTAGATATGTTTGTGGCTGGCAGATGTTAGACAGGTGAGGTATTCACATACAGTGTGAAGTGCTGGACACTATGAACTGATTGCGTTTTCAACCTTGGCATGCCTGTCTTAGCTAGTCTTCTGAAATGTGCCTTTTGCTTCAAAATCCACTGCTGGCAACATATTAGCAAAACAAACAGCTTTGATCATAGAGTAATTTCATCTTCCTAGTGGAAGCAATACAGCTGACTTTGAAGAAAGAAAATATCTATTGCCATGTTGGAATTTTTCTGAGCTAAATTTTACAGAATGTTTCATAAGACAATGTTATTTTTTCACCGTCTTATCTTATTCCATTTCCTACATGATGATTCTTAGTGAGTGGTTATTATTTCTTTCAGGACTATCACTGGTGGTGGAGGTCATTCTTGACCAGCAGCTTTACAGCAGTTTATCTCTTTATCTATGCAGTACATTATTTTTTCCAAACTCCAGATAACAGGAACTGCCAGCACCATTTTATACTTCGGTTACACAATGATCATGGTCTTGATTTTTTTCCTTTTCACAGGTAAGTACAACGTTCAAACTAAAATAATATAGAGGGCTCTGGTTTTGAAATGTGAAACATTAGGTGAAATTTAGAGTACACGAAATATTAAATACAATTTATGGCTCTTTAGGCAGTGTAACTTATATGGTTTGTGACAGCACAGAGCACAGTAAGATTTTTTACATTTTCTTCCTAACTTGAAATTACATTTATTTATGGTAGAATTAATTTTCCTTTATTGAATATTATATTAGCAGTGAGTTCAAACCATTGTATTTTCCAAGGCCTGTTCTTGTTCACTTTGTATCAAGTATTAACTTGATTCTGGATTTCATAATTGGTTCTAGTAGTTCTGTAGTTAAGAGATAATTACCTCTGTGTATGGAGGATAAAAGATATTTTCAGCTTTCACTATCATGTTGGCAAGGTAAGAGTTTTAGTACTGTTAGAGTTGTCTTACCTGCTTATTAAACCACTTCATAATGATGGAAAGTACCTTGACTGGAGGAACCGATTTGAAATATGGCTCTCCAGTGTTAGTTGTCCAGCTTTTCTG
The DNA here is from genome assembly GCA_021534815.1 of Acrocephalus arundinaceus. Taxonomy (NCBI): domain Eukaryota; kingdom Metazoa; phylum Chordata; class Aves; order Passeriformes; family Sylviidae; genus Acrocephalus; species Acrocephalus arundinaceus. The sequence continues at coordinate 345,375 of JAJEOU010003009.1, forward strand.
ATGTAACTCATGCAGACCAAGTGTCTTCTACAGAATTATTTTAATGTTCATGATCACTTGACTGAAACAATAATTTGAGGTTGATTTGATGAGAAATCTGTGCCAAATTTACCATGTGTTAGTGAAATAAGAACTCTTTGAAGGTACTGGCCTTGAAAAATAGCCATGAGTGTTTTTCTTGGTGTTCATCATCTGCTGCTGTTGTATATGTAGATTTAATACATGAAGTCACATCTTTTAGGCGTCACTGCTTGGCTTCATGAAATACTGCAATGACAACTAGAGGAAATGCTTGTTCATATATGATGGGCTGTTCATAAAAACAGCCATGATAGTCACTCCAAGATTTGTTATAGAGGATTTCTCTGTGGATGGCATGGTAGTTTATGTTGCTACTTTTAACTTCTGCCTGTTTGTTGAAAGCTGCTGTGATTACTTTGTGTTCACTTTGTGAAATGCATCTTTTAGTTAAGTGCAGTTAAATGCAGTTGAAAAAGAGTGGCTAAAATAGGAATGAAGTAAGTCTTAGCATCAGACTTCAAGTTTGTCAGTGTAGCAGTGAGGACCTCTTTATCCTTGCTTTTTCTACTACTGGTTGACACAAAGCAAAAAAATCACTGTTCATAAAAACCTGAAGAAAATTCCTGCATGTGTTTGAACAAAGCAGTTATGCTGTAGAAATGATATTAAATAACAGTAACTGTCACTTATTGCTGTTTTTGTTCTTTAGAAATGTGTCTCTTCTGAGAAGGACAATAAAAGTTCTAAAAAGAAGCAGGGGAAAAAACCAAGGAGGATTTAATTTTTTCTTTTTTTTAATTATTAGAAGGCAAACATGGAATTTGCATATTGCCAGTTAAACCTCTGTTTAAATCATGCTGAAACAGACAAGTTCAGATGTTTCTATATATATCTATCTATATTTAAAAACCCAAAAACAATAGTCTAAAATGTTTTAATGACTTTTATACTAAAGCAATATGTTAATATGTGTCTGGGTTAATAGGTTAGTTCTATCCTGCCAATTTAATATCACTTATAATAGCAAATTGGTAGAATTAAAAATGTCCCTTTCATATATAAAATGATAATTGAAATTGTCGTGGCAGCTGCTGAAATGGCGTTAAAAGCTTCAGATATGCTCATCCTGGAGTTCTTGGTATGAAGGCCAGTGAGGCCCCTGAAGTACAATAATAAACTGCTGCTGTTATTTTTGCAGCATCATCCTTTCTTTTGGAAAAAACCACAATGGTCCTCCCTATGCTGCTTTTGTAGCTCATGAGGAAAGCTGCTACATGGTCCTCCTTTTTTTTTACATTTAATAGAACAGCTAGTCACAGAAAGCTAATGGGTACAACAGATACACGGAGTGCGTAATAAATTCTTGCTAATGCAAAATCTATGATAACTTTCTTTTCCATATTTAGTTAGGTGATAGATTTTTGGGCCTGAAGTGTAAGCTGTTCTGGACAAATGGCACAAACAGAAGACACCTAACTTTGCTTTGTTTGTAAAATATTCCTAGCAGCCATTGTTTTAGAAAATAAGGGTTCAGTCCATCACAGTTTCTGGAGGTGAAGGAGTTTGCTAATGTACTTTTGCACAGTTTGCATTAATAGTTCCAAAAATGGGACCTTGATCTGTTCCACTTAAGTTAGCACTAGGTATTTTGGTTTTCTCTATTCTTACCTACTAGGTCTCAGCAACTCTGACAGAAATATAAAGGGCAGTGTTAATACCTCCTCCATGGCAGCATGTTGTTACCCGGGGCATTACCAAAGGGTCGTAATGAATAAGTAAATAGGAACTGAATGCTTGTATGGCAACACCAACAGTAATATAATCTGACCAGTGAAATCTGGTGGTGTGCACACCCAAACCAGACAATTTGATTTTAATGTACAAAGTGCAGCTAATCTTTCAAGAAATAACAGTGTGGTTGGATGGGGATAGCTACATGATTACATGTATTTTATTCATGGAGGCAAAAAAATGCTGAACATAGTCAAAGCATGTTTCTTTACAGTGACCTCTATTTTTGAACATCATTTTCACTTGTGAGTTAATGCCATTTTCAAAATTGAGTTTTGATCTTCTGGGTAGATTGTGTTTAGAATCTGAGATTCTGAAGCACCCACCACTGTGCGGTGATTGAAACCAGTATGATACAGAGAGCTTTTAAGGTACATGAGAAGTATCAGCCAAGTGCAGAGTGCTTTTCTATTTGCTTTCTTACAACTGCTCGTGCTCTGAATTCTTTTTTCTTCATTAAACAATAAAGCTAGAAGAGATGAGTAGAGCAGAAGAGTCTGCTTAATGTATTTTGACATTATTCTGTGCAATAATCTTGTTTCTAATTTTGAATTTAACCTGGTTACTAATAACTGTCCTTTACTCATCCGATGCTGGCTTTGTGTATAACTTCTTGTTTCTGTGTATCAGAAAGTGGTTGTATATATATTGCAGACCAGACTATTCAGCAGAATATAAAGCTGAGGACAAGATCATCAAAAAACAATGGAGGTGTCAGTTCTCTCCACTAATATAAAGGGATTTTTGGACATATTTTGCTTCTTGGCTAAAGAATTGTCTTGAGTCATCTTCATATCTGGGTTTGTGAGTTTTAAATGGCTCCTGCAAAAGATCTTTTACCTGTACTTCCCTAGAATGATCAATGACATGCAGTGAGCTGCTGTGCCTGGGATGGCATCACTTTCCTAGGCTAGTAGGATTATTTAAAAGGTAGAATCTTAAAATTGCAGGTCACCTCCTTAGGGGAAAAAAAAATATATCCCACAACAGTGAGTTTTCAATGCAGACCATTCAGGTGCTTTTTCATTCAGTTTAAGTTGGTGAGTAGTTCGAATTGGGTTAAACACTAGCCAAGAAACTAATTTGTTGTATTGGATTAAACCAAACAAACAGATTATACAGGCTCATTGGAGGAACTGGTGTTAGGCTTGGTGCTGGGTCATTTGATAGAGATGTGCATGTGAAAGATATAAAAACCTTAAAATGTAAAGGAGTTTAGACCAATCAGAAAATAAATGTAATGGTCTCAACTCTTTCAACTAGTGGGGTATTTTATTTATTTGTTTGGGGGTTTAGGTTTTTTTCCATGGGCTTTTGTTTGTTTGTTGCTTGTTTGGGTCTTTGTTGTGGTGGTTTTGTTTTGTTTAAGTACTTAGTGCTAGAGGGTTTTTTTGACAGCTTTATCAACAACACCTTTGGGTATCTGTCTCTGTCATGTGTTCATTGATGTCTGTCAGAGAAGCCTGAACTGCAGAGGTGTGCTTCTTGTTGATAGTGCTTCAAAACTTGGCTTTCAGTTTGAAAGTTTTGAAAGAGACAAAAGAAACATCCTGGTGTAGTCTTATCTAAACACTTCTCTGTTCTAATGAGAGGCTCATTTTAATAAGGGATGATTTTAATTTTGGTGCAAGATGAGCTTAGAAAAATGCTCAAGATTGAAGTGCTACTTATGCTCTTCAAGAAAATACATTTCAAGCCACAATGTGAGATGGCAAGGTTGGATTTTAACTAGTGCCACTAATAATAGCAATTTTAACGGGTAGATGTACAGGTGTAGGAAACAGTGTGTGCAGTTCTGTTTTAAGATTGCTTTAGTCAAAGTAGTTAAAACGAGAATCTGAGAACCTGTATACTTGTCAGCACCAGCCTAAAGATCCAGTATGAAGTGCTGTCCAGTATAAAGTGCTCAAATCTGGAGCAAGTGACAAATCTGTGAAATGGGCTAAAACACAGAAAATGTGGGAAACATTCTGGCTAGAATTTTCAAACAAGCCACACTAATTCAGAGCTATTTTTCTTCCCCAAATGCTACTCATTTGCAGATCCCTTTGACTGGCATATTTATTACTATGTAGGAAATCAGAAGCTTTTTTACTGCTTTACCTTTTGTGGGCCTTAATGGATTCATGGAATCACAAGCAAAGGCTGGTAAAAACACACTGAATTTCAGTGGAACCAGGCACTGTGCTGTGGTTCATGTTCTTAAAAATAAAGGCAAAAATTGATCTTTTTTTTTCACTAACATAAGCAATCATGTAGGTAAAGCAACTGTTCAGGGGAACCTTATAAATAATATTCTCTTACCTTACATTAATTTCTGTCCAGTAATACTGGTTGCAATGTCAACAACTCTGCTGACCTGAGCCTTTAAAAGCTTCTAGTCTGTTTAGCCCATGTTATTTAAAAAAAAAAAATAAGAGCACTAAAACCAGTTTTCAACCTAGTTTGTGCCAGCACCTTTAGACCATTCTGATCTTAGAGCATCATGGCTGTTTAGGAGAGGTACCTTTGACAGATGGTGGTGGTCTTTAGTTTGATGTTCTGTTTTTGATATTTCTGGCCCTTAGAGCTATCCACATACAGAGTTTGTAGGATATATTTGCTCATGGGAGGGAAGAGAAATTACAGTGCTGGTAAGCCCCAATTACTGATGTAGAGATAGCAGCAGAAGGAATCTGTGCTCACCAGAGAAGGTTCTGACTACCTAAGGCTGTGTCTTGGTGATGAGTGTTGCCTTTCTCTCCTGAGTTCATGATTCAAATCTGGTACAAACATTACCACTTAAAAAGTGTTTACCAGTACATTGGCAAAATTTTTGATAAAGTTTGAAAAATGAGCAGGGTGTACTTGGTCTTTGATTTTCTAAACAGACTTTTTTTTTAGGAGGGGGAGATGAAAATCAATGTTACTGAAACCTGTGAAAATCTGTTGATAGATAAAATACTTGTTCACAGTGTGAAGTCTTCAAGTTCTGTTATGACTGAGGCAATGTTTTATAGAAAAGTGATGTATTATAAAGATTCAGACTAGGAAGGATCGGAGGAAAATACGTGCATATAGAGTGTGTTCCCATATTAAGTTGTGGCATGCTCAGAAAACTATGGTAGCTGTCATTCTTGGGATAGTTGTACATTTTTATTATGATAGTACAGTTTTGTTCTAGAACAGCAGATAAATTTTAAGGTATCTAATCTGTTAAACATTTGGAAGAAACTGCTTTCAAAGCCATAAAAGGCTTAGTGGGGCTATTTTATAAAAACAACCAGGAAGCAGAGGCTGAGAACCATTATTAGGACAAAACTGTGAGAGTAAGCTTAGAGTAACAATGCTGGTATTGGAGTGTTTGACACAGCAGGAAGGAGTGAGATATGACCATGAACTGCAAAGACTTAGTGATGTCAAGCCTACAAAGGAATTACATCCCTTGTGTGGTTGGTGTCTGATCTCCTATCAACAGCCATAAATCTGCTGTCTCCTACTGTTTCAGAGAATAACAACTGCAGACTTGGAAGGAAAGGGTAATCTGTGGCATAAAATAATAGTAGGTCAAAAAGCCTTTAACTGAAAATATACATGGTAGCATGAGGAATGTAAGAATTGGCATATAGATAATAAGCATCCCAAGATGGGTTGCTTCCTCGGGAAATGTGTAGATGTCTGAAAGACAGAAATGTAACTCATGTAAAAAACCCAAATGCCTAATAAAGAATCTTCTAGTTATTAAGTCAGTCACAATAGGGAAAGATATTGACCCGATGTTAACGTGGGCTGTACAGACAGAAAAGGATAATATAAAACTGGAGGAGCTGAGTACATGATCTTGTGAGTGCCTGCAGTGGAACTGGGAAGGCTATCCCAGGGCTGGCATGTAGCTGTATCTTTGAGAGGGAATTCAGTGCAATTGAGATATTCCCTTTTTTATCTGTTAATGGTTAACATCTCTGTGGCAGTTTACAACTAGGTAAAGGTGTGAGGAGCAGTGCATTGCTTCCTTTAGAGGCTGAAGACTAAATTAATTGACTGGGACTCTGTCTCCTTGCATATGAAGTTCTTAAAGTAATTTAAAAGTAAATGTGATGGATGGACAGTGTCTTACAATTGCCCAATACTAGTGACTGTCGTGAAAAACAAATTTGTTCATCAGTTTAAAAATAGAAAATTGGTATGTACTAATCTCAATCAGTGTTTTGATTTGTCCCTGCTTTCACTTGCTGCTTGCTTCCAGCTGCTGTAGCACTCAGAGCATTCCTTTGCCAAAAGGAAGTAACAGGATACACAGAAGAAGAAATTTCTATTCTCAAGTATAAATAGAGCATGATGAATATATAACTGGGACAGGTGAATTTTTCCAAGGCCTAGTTATGTGTCATAATTCATAGGTGGCAGTGAAGTATTGTAGACCTAAAAAAAACAGGTAGGGCTGACTGGGCATGTTTATAAAAGTCAGTTTCTGAACTGATGCTTGTGTCCCTGCTCATAGTGGTGGCAACATGGTCATCAGTGGCTTAAATGTACGTGAAGTGGCCTGGTCCCTAAAAGTCATCTTTGATCTAAATCAATAACCTAGCCTGGGGATGAATGTGTTGTTAAATTTAGGAAGTGCTGTTTTTCTGGGTAGTTAGCTGGATTACAGTGTTACATTCTGTCCTGCTGGGAAGTATTTGTTAGATTTCTCTCTCAGGGCAAACAGGAGATAAACTAACCATTTTTACTTTCTCGTTTCAGGGACTATTGGATTTTTTGCCTGCTTCTGGTTTGTAAGTAAGATTTACAGTGTTGTGAAGGTGGACTGAAAAGCTTCAAAGTGTCTTTTGAACATATCTCCCTTACTGTTTGATAATTTTTACCATGTATTGAGAAACATCCTGTAATTATTCTAATTTGTAAAAGTGGAAGACCAGACCACAACATAAATACAGATTTTATTGAAGAAAATGGCACCATTGCCATTTTGATATAAACAAAAATGTTTACATCAGTATACTCATTGAACATGTTAATTATAGTAATTCAAAAATTATATCCAAAATTTGATTTGGACAAATAAGAATTCTATGAACTAGTTTATTTGAAAAATTGAGTACATTATGCAGTCCTCCAGCTGAATTTCCTTGTGACTAGGGTTGGGTTTTTTTGTTACCTCTTTTGGTTACCATTTATATACCATGAAAGCCTGGGACTGTCAAGTAAATCTATGTAAAATGTGAATTTTTTTAACTTAACTATGATTGTACATATTATTCTGCACCTTCTTTACAACTAGGTTATCTTCTTACAAATGTACATGCATTTAGTGTAATGTAGACTTTGTTAAAAATATCGACACTGTTTTTGTTCAAATAAAACTGCACAACTCCAGCTGACATGTTTCCTTTCTTGTTAATTAGATCTTCACTAATTGGACACAGGTCATATTGGTTTGACCAGTTGATTGGTTTTGAGTTTTATATTGTTTATAAGCAGTTTGATTGTGGCTTTGGCTGCGGGTTGTGCAAGGACTGGTGGGTCACTTGAATCTGTGGCAGTAGGATGAGCAGGGGCTTCTTGGACCTATGCATCATTTCTGCTTTCTCCAACTTACCCAAAATATTTTTTGCTTAGCAAACCATAACTTTCTATCAAAGATTAACCCCTTTTTCTTCTTGCAGCTATCTGAAACATGTCTCCTTCTTCATCCTGTGAGGATTAATTGAGCTTGTTGGGAAGTTTAGACATGAATCTAGTGGGCTTGGAAATGGGTGTTTCATAAAGGTGAAGCCTTTTTCCTCCTCTGCAGAGCTTGTGCTTCAATGCTGGATTACATGAGATGGAGTATCTTAATAACCACTTCAGCTATAAGATGGCAGGGGTTCTCTCAGGAATGTCAAGTTTTAAAGAGGCTCCCCAAAATCTTGAATTGCCCTGGAAACTGAGTAGAGTCACCGCAGATGTGTAATTCCAATGGCTATGTTACAGATGCTGTTGGAGATGAGTAGGGGAATATTCACTCAGATTAATAGGTGAAATATGCAAAGCTTATTAAATAGCATATGGAAACATTATCACTGGAAGCTACTTTTCAGCATCTAAACCCACAATTTAATAAGACCCAAAATGACTCTGTATTTTTCATAGTCAAATAAACACAAGGTAACTGCAGTTAATGTTTATTATCCTTTCGATGATGTAATCTTTGGTATGAGGTTTTCAAGTCTCACCTCTATGTGTAGTTGTTCCTTCCAGGTTACTGAAATGTTGGGACAGATCACCTGGCTCAGGTGGGATGACTGCCAGGCCACATCTTTTGAACAGTGCCTGTGGCATAAAACTGAAGCTTTAGACAACTTTAAAAGTGTCAAGCATTGGTGTACCAGGAGGAGCTGGCTACAGTAAACATAGTTCCCAATGAGGTTCAGATATGCTCTTGATGGCAACTCGGCCTCGCAAGTATTTTCCCCTCCTACCAACAAAATCTCCATTTCCCTTCTGTTCCCTCGCAGAGGTGGAAAACAACAGCACTACTGTCAGAGAAATCAGGTTCTGGTTGATTATCAGCTGGTTCAAGAGCACCACTAATAGAGATTTCATACTCTTGAAATTGGTGCTGCTCTGTTTATATAGGCTTTCCTATTAAATTTTATATTTAAAGTTGGGGTTTTTTTTATTGGATACTTATGTTGCATGAAGCTGCTTTTAAATTTTACGTGTTCAAAGGATTAATTCATGAGAGAATTTGGAGCTACAATTGCCATAAACTCCCAGCAGGAAATTTTGCCAGATTAATAAATACGCATTTCACAAGAGGCAAAGTAAAATGGGTTATAAAATTGTATTTATGGTGCTTTTACTGTGACTACTACTGAGCTAAAACATAGAAAGTGGGTTGAATAGGTTTCTGAAGCCTGCCAGTAGTCCAGAGCCAAAGCCATGAAGTAAAATTGATTGTTCTCAAACTGTTATCAGTGGACTTTAGTGTGTGTGTGATATTTGCTACTACTGCTGCAGCTACAGTAGAGATGCTACAGCCCCCAACCAAAAACTTCAGGTCAGGGTCACCATCTACTTTGGTATCCCAAGTAGCTACAGTCCAGGAGTTCCCAGTTTGATGCTTCATCTTCCTAATCTCAATGCCTCTGAGTTACAGGCTGCACACACTAATTAGCTTTGCTCATACAAACAAGGGAGCCCTCAGACTTTCTGTGAAGTCATTAGTGCCAGGACTTTATAGATAACATTAGTGTCTGCAGAGTTTACCCAAGGTAATTTGTGTTCTATTTGCAACTCAGGGAAAGCTCTTAGATGTTTTATGTCACAAAACAGTAAAACTGGGACATTTATTACAGGGACAGAGACAACAGGACACTTGAGCTGCTTTATTTATCATAGAAAGATGGGGTAATCAGACAAACACATGTATCCTGTATTCTCTGGATTTTTTCCCTCCTGCTCCTTGACAAGCTGAGCAGTAGATGAAAAGTCCTGGGTGCCCTGGCAAAAGGCTTTTAGAGTCTAGGGAAGAATTATATTTGTATGTCTGTGGAGGCCCAGGGCTGCCACCAGGATGGCTGTGCCTCAATCCTGCAGGGGCTGATGCAAACAGGCAGAAATACCCCTATAGGAGGGTGAGGAAAACCTTCCTCCCATGGGCCTTTGCAGCCACATGTTGATATCTCTTAAATTTCATTGTTCTATTGGTTTGTTAAGTTTATGTCACTGGTTAGCCCCCATTCACCATATATGCCCCCTCCTAGAATGTTCTTCCTTCCCTTGAACCCCATGGCTCTGTCTTGCCGCAGTGTTCCACCCGTTACCCTGTTGGTCCCCCGGTTCCTATCTTCCCCTCTGCACCACTTTTCCCTATCCCTATTGGACCTTGACCCTCAGATCCCCCTTTTTCTCGTTTAACCCTGTGCCCTCGGCCCCCTCCTCGTTCTCATCCCTGAACCTCTATTCTGCGTCCCTGGACCCCTTTGCTATTCATGTTTGTCTTCCTGAATAAAGTCTTTGGATATCCAAAGAACCCATCCCTTGCCACTTTGTCAGTGCCCTTACAACCCCGCAATCCTAGGCCAGAGACTCCAGTTGCTCTTTAGGACCCTGCGACAGCGATCGCGTTGTAACATACATCCAGTGGATGTTTTATCTCCCTCTGTTATAGAGAAGAGACAATATACAACTGAGCTCTTGATCAGGCTACACTTCTGAAGAAAGGCAATACAGGAAATCCCAGTGGGTGGATCGAGAGCTGATGTTCCCAGACTGCACTGGAGCTCAGTGGGATGTCAGCACCTCAGAAATGCTCATCCCAAAGGATGATGGTTGCAGGTAAAAAGAGATAAATTAAAGAAACTGTTTAGAAGGCAGCTAGGAATGCTTTGCAGGGAAAGCTGGAGCTTGGTGGCTCACATTAGACCCCAGCTGGTGGGAGTGATAGGCCAGAGTCTGGCCAGTGGAATAGACCTGGGGAGGGCATCCCAGAACTGGGTGTCCTGGCTGTTTTGGTTGGCTCAATAACCCTCTGCCTGGAGACCTCTTCCCACCACTGTCCTGAGATCCCTGTGCCTGCCACAGCCCTGCTTCCTCCTTAGGGGGTTTCTGCAATACCAGTGTGAGAAACATCTGAGCATTTTGGGAGGGGTTGTAGGGAAATGCTGTGACTTTGGAGAGGTGACCAGCAGAAAGTGGTTTTCCCAAACTCCAGAACCTGTGGCTGCACTTAGCTCATCTGGCAGATGCTGCTCATGCTGTTAATTTGTACAGCCTGGATGTGCACTTGGGGTTAGACTTTATGCCAGTTAAGAGGCAATCCATCAGAATGGAGGGGCCAAAGCATGGTTTTCCCTGAGCTTAGCATGGGGTACTTTTTCCAACAGATTTCCTACTGTTGTGGCACTGGGTGTCTCAGGACCATCTCCATCCTACCTGTTATAGCTACTCTTTCTAGACCAGTCATCCATATGCCACGGACATGTGGGATGCAGCAAGTAGAGGTTTTCTGATTCTCCCAGGCAGCACCAGGAGAGTCCCTCTGGGTTTCTTAGTGGCAGTGGTCTGTGAGCAGAAAGAGAAGCACTGTTACCTTTGCAAGGCTCCTGTGATGTTCAAGCAGGGTGAAATGACTGCATCTGTCCAGGCATCCCTCTGGCACAGGTGTGGGTGGGTTGGCAGTGGGAGGCTCCCTGCCAGACTCAGGGAAGCGAGGTCACACAGCTGATGTGATTCCTCAGTCTCCACGCAGCTCAGCTGGCTTCCAGCTTCCTCCTGTCTCTCCTCTCCAAACACCTCCTTTGGAGGCTGCATCAGCAGGAAAACTTTGGTTAAGAAGGAAGAAAAAAAAAGGCAGATGCTTTATCCAAAACAGCTGCCCATCATCCTCTGTGCCCTGCAGGGTGAGCTTATGCTGTGGAAGAATCCTATGGGATTGGGAAGCTGAAGCAGAGGTAGAGGAAAAGCAGGTCTAGCACGTGTCTCAGGGGCATGCAGCTTCCTGCAGGACAGGCTGGGGAGATCCACTAGCCTCAGCATCAGTGAGAAAGGAGGGAACTGAGTGAACTGGTGTTGACTGTGCATCTGAGGGTAGTTAAGCAGCAAACCGGTGACTTTCTGGGATTGTTAGGGCTTTCAGGTGTACTGAAGAGGGAGCTGGGAAAGGGAGTGTTCTGCACTGTTGGCTGGAGTGTCTGCTACTCCTGGATCCCAACAGCAATATGGGAGAAACATCCACAGTTTTTGAACTTCCCCTCTCTGAGGGCAGAGGGGAAAGGGAGGTGGGCAATAATTGTGGTGCCATTGACTTGGGGTAGAGGTTTTCTAGGTAAACGTGGGCTGTGTGGTCATCTGGAAGGTGTGAGCCAGCTTCTGAGGCTCTCTTGAGGCAGGGAGTGTTTCTGGGCAGGATGGTGGCTGTGCTGTGATGCTGCTGGCACAGCAAGCTTGTTGTCCTCCACAGATCATGTACTTCCCCAGGAGCTGGCAAATAAATGCTGTCTGGAAAACAGCAGGACTCTGACTCTGGTGCTGCAGGTGGGGCAACAACTTGTCCTGTGCTTGGGACCAAAAGGTTTCATGATGAATTGGGACATTTCAAGCAGGGAATTAGACCCTAACATCTTCCCAACAGCTGGGGCTTTTCTGTGCTTTGGGTATAAAATGAGGACAGTGGCCCCTGTCCTCTGGTTGCTTTGTCCCTTAGAGATGGAAGGACAGGCCTGTCCCTGCCATGGGTGGCCAGCCTATAACTGCCCAAGAGAGGCTCTCAGGGTGTGTGTTCTGTTCAGCTCCTCTGCAGTCACACTGTGGCCTGTGCTGTGGCAGACTGTCTGTATTGTGTTTAGAGCTTGTGAAAGGCTGACTAGGGTGGCTGTGGACACAGAGAACTCCTACAGACCCTGTAGGACAGCACTGTGTTGGGTGATGTAGGGAGGAGGATGCCTTTTGCCCCCCCAGGTTCCTGACTCAACCCAGGGAAGATTCTTTGAGGCCTGAACAGGTCCATGGCATGTGGATCAAACACAGTGGGTGGCTTATCTTCAGGCCCCTCTTTGCATGACAGGTACTTCAGTGTGGTTTGTATCCCAGGCATGCTTTCCTGGCCCAATGCAGGTATCCTTCAGGGAGCACAGGGTGCCTTCCCACATTGTTAATAACTTTAAACCCTGTTCCTGTGTACTACATACAATGCTCCTTGCATACTGACCAGAGGTGACCAGGCTTCAGACACATGCTTCCTGGGTAGAAAACCACACACCAGTGTGATCCAGTTACTCAGCTCCTCAGGATCTTGCCACAGGATGCATAGAACCAAGTGTCTCTGCTTCTTGCTTCCCTTTTATTCCAGCCCTGAATGACTCCCAAGTTTCCTCCTGCTCTTTTCCTTAATGAGTTGTGCTGCACTGGGACAGATATCTTGGCTGAAAGAGTCTAGTTGCTGGAATAAGGACCAAATACACATAAGAGTGTTTGCTACTAATTAATTATTGCCTGTCACTGCTGGGAAGTGGAGGGCTCAATTGCAGTGTAACAGGCTTACTGGTGCTGAATACTCGTTATTTATCTGAAGGTTGGTGGTTACTTGCTGCTTGTAGGGCTGCTCTTTTAGGGACATGGGGAGGCATAAGCCCCTGTCTGTGTCACACCTTTTTTTTTCCTTTTCCTCAGTTGGATGGGGTTTTTTTTGCAAAATCTTGGGGTTTCCTGCTCATCCTCAATGTTTTTAGTTGGTTTAAAATGGATGGTGTCTCCCTTACCAGTCAAACCTTGCTCTCTAGGAACCTCAGAGCACTAACCTCAGAGAAGTAACCTGCCAGACTGCTCAACAACATTACAAAAACATTTATTCTAACTAAATACAAGACAGCTGCTGCCTAGTTTGCTTGTTTTCAATTTAGAAAAGGTGTAAAGCTGGTGGGGAGAAGAGGAGAATTCTGTGCATCCAACTGGAGAACTGATGGTTGACAAGCAAGTGGTGGTGATTTGTGGCTGGGTAATTTTCCAGCTGCCCTAATTTGCATTAGCTCAAATGAGAACTGATGGCAGTTTGAGCTAATAGCTGATGCAGTGAGGACCTGGCACATGGGGCTTTGATCTCCTCAGCCACAGGAGCAGGCGCTTCTCAAATCACCCAGGCTTCACTGCCAAAACTCGGAGGAGCGGGTGGGCTCCAGCTGCATGGAGGGATGGGTGCGTGGGAGGAAGGAGGGAAAGTGTGAATGGATCCAGACAGACCCAAGCTCATGTGTGGGGCCCTCAAACTGGGTGTTACACTCTCTATAAGGTATTTTTTCACTGAATTATTTTCTCAGTTTTAACGCTGATAAAAAGAGGATTTTATTCTGATGTTGTTTGTTTTCAATGTTTAAGAGGTATAATAAGACAATTGCTGGCAAAGTGCATTGCTTATAGCAGAAATAGTCTTTGTTTTGAGGTTTTCCTGTGTCAAGGTTCTTCACTGGCTCTCATTAGGAAATGCAGCACATGCCAGCCTTTGACAAGCAGCAGCAGAAGTGTAGCGAGCAAGAAAGTCTAAAATATTTAAATATAAATAATTTACCTCAAAAGTTTACCTCTGAATGTTTCTTGCCACAGTACCTGACTAATTACCATGTTATCAAAGGAGTGTGCAAACCTATAAGCCGTGGTTTGGATGGCTTGACAGATAAACCAGGAATAGCTGTAACTTGCTATTATCAGTTGAGTTAACTTTTGAATTACTTTTTTTTTTAAACTAATAGTCATTTTATGTAAACCGCTCAGCGATTAGGAGTTGATTTCAAAGATCATCCTCCATAAAGTCTCTTGGTCATATTTTATGATTCCTGTGACTCATGGATGTAATTTGTATCCCTGGGATATTCATGGCATGCTTGTCTAATTCCCCACAGTAGCTAATCTCTGCCTTAAAAAAAAAATTAAAATATCTTTAAAGCAGGACTGGTAAAAAGGCAACTTTTACAGCAATCTCCAGCTCCAATTGCTCCTGCTGGGGAAGTAATAATGATGAATTTGTGACATAATTTCTGCGGCAACATGCTGGATTTCATAAATGGGGATGGTGATTATAGAGCAGGATCAGGTGAAGCTGGATTGTGATGGAAAAAGCCATGATTCAAATGCAAATTGTTCAATAATGGCATAGGGGATACCAGAAATTACTGGCAATTTATTTTATTTGGGTTAAGTTCTTCATTCAGTCTTCTTCAGTTGGAAGTCACTCTTCTAAGGATGTGAGCAAAAGAAATGGTTAGAAAATATTTTTTCTCCTCTCAAGAGAACAAATTCTTCTAATTTAATAATAATTTATCAGGATGTTCTCTATTTGATAATTCTCCAATTCAAGCTCTCCAAGTGCTTCACAAACCCTAATTGATTCCACCTTACTACTCCCTGTAGCAGGACCACATAATTTACCCATTTTCTGGAGACAGGGAGGTGTGTGAGCCAGGCAAATTGATTTAACCAGGTTAAATGATTTGCCCAGGCCAGACAAGGAGCTGAAGTCAGGAAAGATCTGTGTTTTGAAGATCAGCCTCTGCCCAGTTGGTTTTGGCTGTGGGAGAGTGGGTGCAGCTATTGCACAGCCATGGTAGTGGGGGCCATGCAGTTGCAGCCTGCAAATAAATCTAGTGGATTTGTGTTGTCCAGCACATGAGGCTGGGAATAGGAACAAGCCCCATGGGTGCACATCGGTGGTGAAACCAGCTGAATTGGCTGTTCATTAGTTATTCTCACTGAAACTGGGAACAACTTGGTTTGTTTTTTGGATTTTCTTTTCCCTTTTTTTTTTTCTTTTCCTCCAAATCACTTGGAATTTAAACTGTTTATCTGAGGATTAAACTAATTGCTTCTGCAAAATGCCATTCCCACACCATCCAGTGTACATCTGTTAACTGGGGAGGGATAACTGCACCAGTTGCCAGATGGTCTCTTGGATTTGGGTGGCGAGAAGCCAAGGAGCTGCCAGTTGGTGGTTTGTGGGGTTCTAGCAAAGAAGTCACGCTACGTGCACATTCCCTTCGGTTACTCTTCTCTGCCTTAATGAAGATACTGCCTAATGCAATAAAAGAGCCATTAGCCCCCTCCCTGCATTCCCTCCTCCCCAAAAGGGGCGAGTTTATAAGCCTGATTTGTCTGACTGAGGCAGGCTTTTCCAGGAGCTTGGGTTCTCCGCACGCTATGTGTGCAAAGGCACTTTCTCAAGTGCTCAATCCTGCGTCCGCCGGCTGCCTCTTCCTATGACAGAGTGGAAAGATGCTGTTGTGACAAAGCTGCTCCTTGGAAGGGGTTTTTATAGCTAGAAATTCAAAAAATCGTTGCTTAGTCTTGATTATCAAATGACACATATACATCTATATGGAATACATATTGGCCCGCATCACACTCACTATTTTAAAAACTTCAGCCTGGGGACTGGATGCTGTGCTTTGTATTTTAAAAGCATGTAACATTTGCCAGTGCTTGGAGTAAGGCACAACCCCTGCTGTGCCAGAAAGAAGTGTTACATCAGAGTCTGAAGAGACTGTTCACAGTAGGGTAATACAGGTGTCCTTACCAACACCGAGATCGTCTTTTCCAAGACTGGGCCAGAACTTGGGATGCTCAGGGGTGACAACTAGGTGGTGTGCTTTGCGTGGCACTGCTTCATGGGGGACAGCTGAGGTATCCAGAACCCAGCCTGTTCCTGCTCCTGACCATGCCCTTGGCACGTGCTGTGGTGCCCATTAGCTGTCACAATTGGTTGTAGAGAGAAAACACCCGTCTTGAAATAAGTTAGTGACAAAGGGGCTTTCTTCTTAGCTGAGGAGGTCTGGGGTCGTGCAAGGTGGTGCAAATTTTTTTACCCCTTCTTCTACCAGCAAAGTCTTCCCTGCCCTAGGAAACTCACAGGAGGGAGGAATTTATGGCTTGAACATTAAAAAAAACACTTCGGCAGCTGAGATTTTGGTTTACTGTCAGAAAGATGGTGGACATCAACCAAAGCCACTTGTTGGAGGGAAGTCAAATCAATGGTTTTTTTCTCTGTTCTGTGAAGTGGAGCAACAGCATCTCTGAACTCACCAGTCTTGGGGCCAGACTGTGGGGCTACACTCCCATCCACACCATTTGGCTACATTAATGATGATGCTAGATGGACTGCTAAGCAATTCCTTGTGCTTTGAGAGGTGAATTCCTTTTTTCTTAAAAGGAGGAGTTTGGCAAGGGGCAGAAGTGGTGTGTGGTCCCAGGGCAGGTCTTACACCACTTGCAAAGCTCCCCAGGGTGGGTCTGCTGGTGAGCAAATCTCCTGGCATTGCAAAGCCGGGACTGTTTCCAGATATGGCCAGTGCTGATGTGCAGAGCTGACACCCCATCTTTGGGGACCTGCCCTGGGCACATGTGGGTCAAAAAGCCCTTTGCTTTGTCTCGGAGAAATGCTTGGCCAAGTTGTGCACAATCTTTGTTGGGGCAATGTCCATGTGGCATCACTCAGTGAACAGCTCTTGGTGGAAGCAGGGCTGAGGTCTGAGGCAGCCCTGGCCCTGTGGAGCTTTCTCCCAGTTCGCAGATGTGCCCTGGGCACACTCCTGGTGATTCCCTGGCTGTACCTCTCGTGCAGCACATGAGCGCAGGGTTGGCAGGGGCTGTGTGTGATGAGAACAGCACCTGGCTACACAGGGAAGTGTCTGTGCTACTGTTCCAACCCACATCCTCTGTTCCTCCTCTGGAGGAGCAGCATGTTCCCTGCCAAGCCCTATTCTCTGGGGGAGTAACACCCTGTCCTAAGACTGCCAGGAGCAAGCAGCTACCTGAGCCAGAGACTCAGGAGATGTGGGGTACCTATTATGCCTTTCCCTTTTGTTCCAGCTTTAATGTGAGAATTCCTGTAGAAAAATACGCCTGAACACTTGCAGTTTGGGCAGGTGTCACGATCCAAAAAGGAATCGTGATAGGTTCTTGTGATCTTTAGAGTGCAAAAAGTACTCGAGGGGACAAATATTTAATTACACACACAAATGCACCTTTATTGATGCCAACAACACTTGTGATAGAGGGAATAAGAAAGGAAACACAGGATACAGAGCGAGGAAAGGGGGGGCAGGGGGTATATAGCTACCACGGCTGAGCCCGTCCTCGTGGTGTCCTGCCAATGGATCCGTGGTGTTTGCCGTGGGGAGATCTCAAAGTGTGAGTCACAAAGGGGCAGCTTTTATAGTCATTTCAGAAGTGGGGGGCACCTGAAAGTCATTGTGGTGAGGTCCATTGCTCTGGGAACCAGGTAGGATTGTTCAGCAGGCGAGTTTGGGACAAACTGGTCTAGTCCCTAGCTGCTGGTAAGCACAGGCTGTCCACACTATCCATTGTCCTCATACAAGTTCCTATGGGAACAGCCAGCTCCGGTCCAGTGGACATACCTGGAGTTCAATGCTTGCCAAACATGCACCGTGGCTTAGATGCCCAAGCCCCCTTGCTTTCTTCCTTGACGAAGGGTCGTGAGGCAAAATCAGGGACCACCAAGTCCTGACTCTTACAGCAGCGACCTGGGCAGGAGCAGGGAAGGGATGGAGAAGGTCTCTGATGGAACTCCCTCTAAGCCTCAGTTTAAGTTTTGTCTGCCCCAGGCCTAGGAGTGCCACAAAACTGGCTTGTGGATGCAACTGCCACTGTTGTCTGTGTGTCACCATTGCCCTTGAATGCTGCAGCTCTCCTGGGACCATGTCAAACCTGCTCCCAGCCCTCTGCTGAGGCCTCTTGCCCATTTGGCTTTGCACCTGCTTGACTTCTCATGCACATGCAATACCAAGGGAGGACAAAATATGCACAAGGAAACAGATGAATGCAGTTTTGTCTGCTGTCTACACACAAGGATGCAATTAAGACCTTGTCTGGAATTGCCAGGGAATATAAAGTAGCAAATAGCACACTTTCTTGGGAGTGGAGAAAGCATCCTGAGCATGATCCATCAGGAGCACAGTGCTGCTGCTTGTATGCTCAAAGAGAAGGGCCCAGAGGCTGCCCTTGGATATATCTCCAAGAGCAGATACAGCAGCGTACAAGCTCCATCGAGTAGTCACACACTGCCCATCTCTGAGAAGGGAGCTCGTGCTTTCTCAGCCACTTCTGAAAAACAGAAGGATGAAATGTGGCACAAGACTTTATAGCTGTTTTTAAGGATGAATCAAAGAGATAAAGGCAAAGTGAGATGCTGAGAATGTGCACATATGGAAGAAGCTCCTTTATTGAAATTACAGGCACACAAATCCAGAAAAGCCTCGTGGGTTAGGTCTAGGTGCTGATTTTGGTAAGCTTCTTAATTGGCATGATCCTTCCTTGTCCGGGTTATGGGGGAACTGACCTTCAGAAACCTGGTTCAGGGATGAGCATTGGCAATCCCCGAAGCTTGGTGATGGCATGTGAGGGGCCCCGCTCCATAGGGCTGTGACACAGGGCAGAAGAGTGCAGCAAATGGTCAGGGGCACAGGACAAACCCCTACTCTCAGTCCTGATTTCCCAAGACAACATTGAGCTGGAATGCTTAGTGAGGATCCTTTGAGAATGACTGATGGTGAAACACTGGCTTTGGTTTCTGTACCCATCTGTTGTACTTTTAGGAGGGTAGATGTTTAACCTGGTCCAGAAGCTCATGTTTATTGCAGCCCTCGTGCAGAGAGGATCCTTGGAGGCCACAAAAGCCGTGGGCAGTTGGGAAATGGCAGGCTGGCTTGAGGCTGTTGTGTGGCTGTGCAGGAGCCATCCTGCTGCGCCGGCTGCGTCGCTCCTCCGCACAGCCCAGCCCTTAACATGCAAGGAAATCTGGGGCACCATCGTGCACAACTCCGTGTCTCTCACACAACAGGATTGATTTCTACGAGCTTATTTGGAATGTGTTTGAGGGTCAGATGAGAAATGAAGCAGGATCAGAGCCAGCCTGAGGGAAGCTCCCATTTACGTGCATTTCTCTCTTTTCCAAAAGAGGTCTCCAGCATATGCGTGTGCAGCAGAGTGAGGTCTGGGCAAGGAGCACGCCCTCAAAGCAAATCCAGTTCTGCCTTTGGGATGTGCCTTACATTTCACACAAACTGAACTGGGTCCAATATGATCTGCATGATAGAATATGGCTTTGTGAGCACGTTTATATGTGAGACTAGCATTAGTAGGCATTTGCGCTTCAATTTATGCTAAAAGCCAACAGATGGGGAAAGTAAATGCCAGGAAACCAGGCCCTGATCAGGTGGCTTGAGCTGTGCTCATACTGTATTTAGACAATAGGCTGTGTTGCATATTTGGAGTCTGATCTTGTGAAAATGAAACCCTGCTGGTGCTAACCCACAGAGGCTTTGCACACTGGGAAAATGGCCAAATTCCTCTGGAAAATGGTGAACCTCCAGCTGGGAGAATTAATGAAAGTTTACTTTTGCCAAAAAAGCAGAATTTCATCTCTTTGCATGAAAAAGATTGATTCTCATTGATGGAGATTCCCCCTCTCCTGCCACCCCATCTCGCACACACACAAGAGGAAACGTGGCAGTCAAATACCCAAACCTGCTGCAGGGATCACAAGTTGTTCCCTGTATCTGCAAGGGGTGAGGTGAGAAGTCAGGGTTTGGGCTGCAGTAGGAGCGGGTAGGCTTCATGCTGAGAAACCCTTCCTAAATATAAGGGATGGGGTTGCCCAGGACACCTGTGACACTGTGGGGTGAGAGCAGCATGGTGAGCCTGTTTGCACCCATGCAGGTTTATACAGGCTGTGTCAACGTGGAGAACAGACTAGGGCATCTTTTCTAGCTCAATTTCCTATGATTTCTGGCACCTTCCAAGCTGTCTATTGGGCAACTTGGACCCAGCTGCTGGACGAAGGTGCACAGCTCTCCTGCTCCCAGTGCTGCCCTCCTGGAGTTTCACTGCTTTTTAGAAAGCTTCATAATGATTTGGCTGTTCATCAGTTGATTGAACCTGGCTTTCTTTGGATGCTTCCTTAAGGTTTTCCACCCAAAGTGAGACCAGGCTTTTTCTCTTTGTACCAGCTGTGTAAGTGAGCTCTCCAAAATGCCCTGCCTTCTCCTGCTGCCCAGGCTGGCTTCAGGGAGACCAAATTCACAAGTGTTGCATGCTCCTCAGTCCTCTGTGGTTCAACACTTTCAGAGAATTTTGACCTAAATATCTTTCCCAGGCCACTTTTTTTTTTTTCAAGTTTTCTTTTCTAGCTTCCAACATGCAGTTTCTGAGGTAGGTCTCCAGTTCTCTGCACAAGGCCAGCTCTTCCCCTCCCCTGGCACAGACTGCAGGATCTCTGCTGGTAGCACAGGCAAGGGAACCACCTCAGTTGAGCACCAATCCAGGCACTAGTTTAGTTTTTAAAGTGCAGCAAAGAGCATTTCAAGGATTTTGCTCTTCTAGCAGGGCTGTCTGCCTGTTTCTGAGCAGAAACCTGATCCAAGTCCTCTGGTAAAGCTCCTATTTTCTTCAATAGCCCAGTGGTTAAATTCCTTGACAGTATCTCTCAGCCAAACTGCCTGATAATCACAACCTGACAAAGCAAGGACAGTTTGTCTTCAAATACAGCAATTATATGCAGAAGCAAAATAACTCAGCACGATGCTCCACTGTATCTTGCTGTCCTGCTTAAGGAGGATGTGCAGCAGGATGACCTGAAGGATGGGTTACTGCTGTACTGGGGTTGAGGGCTTGTCTGAAATCCAGCCTTTGACCTTGCCCCATTGGATTTTAGCTTATAATGGGGAAAAGGGGACAATTCAGGATATTTATGAAATTTTAATGTGAAGGGGAACAAAATTATCTGGGATCACTGATCACATATTATTTGAATGACCTTCATTGGGTTTGTGTGTAGGGAAA
Organism: Acrocephalus arundinaceus; assembly: GCA_021534815.1. NCBI lineage: Eukaryota > Metazoa > Chordata > Aves > Passeriformes > Sylviidae > Acrocephalus > Acrocephalus arundinaceus. The sequence continues at coordinate 366,495 of JAJEOU010003009.1, forward strand.
CTTGACTAACTTCAAAAGAGAAACAGTCTTTTGGCCTGAATTTTTAGCCTCTTTGAACAATATTGCTGCAGTTCCTAAGAATAATCTGCAGAAGGATTTTTCTCCTTTGGGGAAAGACAGGTCACAGTGCTGCGGGTAAGGGAATTCATTGCTTCTAGTGCAGGTGTGGAGCCATCACTCCTTGCTTGGCTCCAGCAGGTTGAGTTGCCCAGCTACGTGTTTTTTGCTCCCTGTAATGTAAGCTTGTCTGCTCATCTTAAAATCTAAATGTTGAGGGCTTCTGACAATTGATGGAAACGAGTTTTTTGAGCCTGGTGCTGTTGGCATGCAGAGTGATGGAGGGTGTGTACAACACCCTTGGAGGGTCAGGGTGGCCAGGTGGGACCTCCCACACTGTCTCCCTCCAGGTGCAAGAGCTTCCCTGCTCCGGGATGGGTGGCCTGAGTGGAGGTGCAGCTCCTTTGCCCTGGGCTCCTTGGCAGGTCCTTGGCCACGGAGGGCTCTGGGGGTCACAGTGTTGAGTCCAGCTGCAGCCCTGGCTCTGGCTGCCCACTCCCCAGGGCCTGGCATCCCACTCCCACCTGCAGCACTGGCCTTGGGGACTGCCTTGCTAGATTTAACAAATATGGGCTGTAGGGAGATATGAGAACATCTTTAACCACCCCAGAGAGATTTAGGTCATGCTCATGACTTGAATGTTTACTTGGTGAAGAGTGAATTTCTTCAGTCCCCTTGCAGCCCTTGGGAACCACTTGTGAAACAAATAGTAATTGTTCTCTTCTCAATTATTCATAAATAAGTGAATGCCTTGTGGTGGTCGTCCCCAGAATGGTACATAATTGAAGCACTTATTGGTAGTTATACCAGAAGGATCTCACTTTCTTTGCATGGCAAATGATGGGGAAAAAATCCAAGGCCAGAGGAGCTGTCCTGGGCCCCTGGGAGAGGTAGTGTGCCATGACTGTATGGGAAGCTATGGTGCCCAGTGCGGTGACCTTGAAACATATTGAGCTTATTAGAAGTGCATGTTGACTCTGAGATTTCAGTGTGACTGCGTGGCAAAGCAGTTAGGCCAACGAATATGTGATAATGTTTTTTATAAATGTGATAATTAGATAAAAGAAGAGGGAGTTGGAGTTTAGACTTGAAGACACTAATTAAATTCACATTGACAAATCAACATATTGGTCTCATATGGATTAAAGCAGCTCTGAAATGCTTCTTTTGTTTAGATTAGGCTAATTAAATTCACACGTTTTGCCAATCCAGAACAGTTACCTTGAAACACAGAAGGCTCAACCTAAAGCTCCAAATGCACGTTGATGAATGTGCCGAAGTCAGAGCGTTTTTGCAAAGCGAGTAGCAGAGGAGTTTAAGGAATTTTGGGACTAATGTTTGTGAAGTTTTTATACCCTCACAACTGAACACTGTCAGAATGATGCATGCTCTTACTTAAATGCTGAGTGCTTAACTGCAGTTTTAAATTACGCTCAGTGATGAGGTAATAAAGTATTTCAGTAAATATGTCTCAGAGGAGAGCTTGAGAGAGAAAAAACGCACATCTATTCCCAGTAGCCAGTCTTTTCAGGTCAGTATTTAAAAACCATAGGTCACACGTCAGAGAATTATGAGCTGCTGCTGGCAATATTTTTGCAAGTTAGGACTTCATAAATATATCAACTACCTGATGCAGGGCTGCCCCACAGCAGCCACCACTGAGCCAGAGCCCGGGGATGGGAGTTTTGAATTTTAAACTAATATTTGTGTTCTTTCTGCTGGCTAAATCTCAAAAAAACTGAGCTTATTGATGTGCACATTGCCCAGAAATGGGAAAGGTGTCAAACTGGAGCACGCCATGCTGGGTGGAGACAGTTTTTAGGGTTGCAAGGTGCTGTTCCAGCCTCCCCTGGCTGGAGAAGAACCCAAAGGCATCACAGGGTTGTGTTTTCTGCTGTACAGTCCAGGTAAAGCCTCTATGTCATCTTTAAGTACACAAATCTCAGTGTAAGCATTCTTCCTTCTCTCCCAAGCCTGAGGTGTGAGGGCCCCTGCAATAATCCTGAGTCATCACCATCTCATCATAAGTGAATATTCTATTTTCTGTCAGTAAACACAGTTTAACCACTTTACAGTTAAGCTTCTTAAGATTCATAGCTGATGAGGGAGCAATTAGGACAGGATTTTAATGAATACACTCAACCCGGGGGTTCCTGCTGGGGGAAAGGAGAGGTTCAGGCTCTGTCTAGAGAAGTGTTCAAGGCACATGGCAGTAAAATGCACTTAACAAGGAACTCTTTACTTTTGGGCTAATTATGCTAATCTTTGCTGTGTTATCTGCTTCAAATCTGGCTGCTGAATGGGCTACTGGACCCAAACTGGGGAGGGTTCTGCTGAAACTGGTGCTGTGTTATTGCAATAATTTACTCTATTTCCTTGATTAGAGGAAACTCATTGTGTTCCTTGCAGATTTAATAGTTACAGGATTTGATCCAAGTTCAGAAAAGTTTATTTTCAAGGCTGAACTTTAAATGTATTTCAAGCTGCAGGTGGAAGGTGAGCCTGCTGGGGCACTGGGAAAGCCAAAGGGAAAGGCTCTGTGAGAAGCTGGGGACTGTGAGGGGTGACAGCACTTCTCAGAGGTTTTTCATCTCTGCTGTGGTGGTGTTTATTTTTTTCATTTTTTTAATCAAAGCACTGGAATACTGGTGGATGGGGTGCACTGTATAAATGGCAAATTTTGTTTGCCTGTCAGCTGGGGTGCAGGTGAATCACAGCTCCTTGAGGAGGGAACAGTGTGGGAATGCAGAGATGAATGAGCATCGTGGGGAAATTCAGCACCTCTGGGGCTCTGCTCTCCCTGCTCTGTTTCAAACAGCTTTGGGGCAGCTGGGCCGGTCGCAGGGGTGGTACTGTGCCCCGGAGCTCTCGCAGCCCGGGTGTGGGTCATACCTGTGGCACTGCCTGTGGGAGTGAAAAGGGATGGCACAGTGCCTTTGGCCTTGAGGAAGGTCCACTGGAGCCAACACAGAGCAGCAACAAGTTCTTGTCACCTTCAAACTTCTTTACAGATGTTGGTTAATTAATCCCACCAAATGTGATCTGTTTGTCAGTGATCTGCCCCCAGTTATCACCAGCCAGGTTGAGGAGTGGCTGGCTGCTGCCACACGTGTAAAGTGAGAGCTGGTTGCTGAGAATCTTCTGCTAGCAGTCCTCATTTTGGGGAAAAATACTGGTCTGATGCATTGTACGTTTTCTGTCAGCAGTCTTTGGCCAGGGTGGGATTTCTGCCTTGCTCCTGCCCTGTACTGATGGCTGGGCCCGGCACTGGTGCAGAGGCTCCGGCTCACTGGGTGCCGGGCGGGGAGGTGGCACTGCGTCTCTGTTTTGGATCGAAGAGGGGACAGTCCCCTGCGCACAGCTGTCACCTCTCTGGAATGGGTGAAAGTTCCCGTTCCAGCGCTGAAAGCTCCTTAAGGGCTCCGTCTTTGTCTGCGCACACGGCGGGAGCCGCTGCCGCCGCTGGGCTGCAGTTCTTGCGCAGCTCTGCTGGTGACAGTGTCGGCTGGGCTAAAACCCACGGCACCTCCCCAAGGTGGTAGAATGCCCGGCCCTGCCCCGGCCCTGCCCCGGCCCTGCCCCGGCCCTGCCCCGGCCCTGCCCCGGCCCTGCCCCGGCCCTGCCCCGGCCCTGCCCCGGCCCTGCCCCGGCCCTGCCCCGGCCCTGCCCCGGCCCTGCCCCGGCCCTGCCCCGGCCCTGCCCCGGCCCTGCCCCGGCCCTGCCCCGGCCCTGCCCCGGCCCTGCCCCGGCCCTGCCCCGGCCCTGCCCCGGCCCTGCTGGGGTGTCGGGATCCAGCTGCACCCCCAGGACACGCGTGGCTGTGGACATATTGGTGGTGAGGGGATTGGGGATTGGGGTTGGTCTGTGGGGATTGGAAAACAGGTGGAGTTTGGGATGGGAGGAAGTAGGTGAGGGGGAATGATAAAGTGTAGGAGGTTCAGTAAGTTTTACCTATCTATCCAGATGTGACCTCTCTGCTAGCTAGCCAAAACTCAAGATAGATGCCACTGCAATTACTTTAAAAATGCCCATTGTCCTGGAGGGTGCTCAGCCCTCATCCAGCGAGGTCCCTTGGGAGATGGGCTGGTTCAAACCTCTGAATGCAGGGGTTTTGTGAGGCTGCACCAAAACAACCACCCCAAGGTTGTCATATGGAAATTGGAAGTGGCAGCTGTCCAAGGCAGCTGCAGGTCTGGAGCCATCAAAATTCTGGACAGCACGAATGCATTTTTGGGGTTTTTGCTGGATCACAGTGGATGCAAACCCTGTACAGAACAAGGTACTCGGATGAGTCTGCACCTTCCCCAGGATTTGCCATCCCTGTATACCTTGGCTGTGTCCACTTTGACACAATTACACCTTGCAGAGTCTGTCAGGGCCACATCCCCAGCCTGTGGGCAGTGTGTGGCAGACAGCCTGCCACTGCAGGGACAAGCTGGGCTCTTGCTCTCTCAGCTGGTGACCAGTGTCCCTGGAAGAAAAAATGTTCAGCTGTGTATAAGATGCATAGGAAAATTGCACAATAAGTGAAGTCAAGAAGAAACTTGGATGGGAAAGGATTAGTTAATGACATAAATAATTGCACACTGCCAGTTTTCCTTCATGTGAGGGTAATGAGTGTGTAATTCAGGTAATGAGCAGAAGTCGAGGGCCCACCCTGCCCGTGGCTGGGCAGCAAGAGCAGAGAGCTCCTTGGGACTTCTCTGACCCTGGTGTAATTCAAATTGTTGATGTTCCACAGTCCTTCATCTGGAAAATCAGCTACTCTTAGTTATTGCCTGTCCCATCCTATGAGAAATATCCCCTCCTGCTGATTACCTCTTCACTCTGAAAATTAAAAGCACCCACTGTCAAATCGAGGATGATGAGCTTTGTTACACCTCCAGCCTCTGCTACACTTGGTGAGAACTTGCACCTTGGGGCACCCTGGGGCTGGCAGCTGTGGTGTTTCCAGACTGTGTGGGTGCCAGGGATGTCACTTAGCACACAGATTCCTGCTAGTGAGGGGTGTCTGGCCATGCTTACATGCACAACTCATTTTTCCTGAGGCATTTTAGGTGCAACACGGCTCTAAAGTTAAGTTTTCCCACCCTAAAGGAGTCTGGCAGGTATCGCAGATATCTTTTGGGTAACATAGCAACTCGCTTTTTTGGGCTATTTGCAGGTTTCCAAGCCCAAAGCTGTCCTTTCTTTTTCAGAAAAAGCAATGCTATTAAAAAAGGAAAAAAAAAATAAAAAACAAAACCACCACCAGACCAACAGAATAATTTACTTAAGACTCAAGTTCACAGCAGCAAGTAAGATATAATTTCACCCTTTGATCTTCAAAGATCTCATCCAGTGTGTGCTGAAGTTGGTGAAAGCCACTGTGTCTGACTTCAATGAACATTTATAATATACAACTCAGAAATATCCTTCAATTTTATCCGTACATGTCTGAAGCATCTCTGGTGGAAATAAACTTCAGTATGTAAGTTTGGGTGTTTTAACATAATTTTATGTAGCATGAAAGTGTTTCATATTTGAACATGAAAGGAATAAAATTTGTTTGCCCTGAAAAACACAACTGCTATTAAAGAAGCATGTGGCATCAAGCCCAGATCACCTAGCAGGAGTTAATACAACACTTGTAGCTGCACCAGTATTGCTGAAATGAGTGCTCAGTTGCTAATGAGCTGCCTGCCAAGCAGTGATGCTGCCATCTGAGAACCTTTCTGGTCGTTGGCATCTGCCTCTAAGAGAGATATGAGATATATAAACCCAGAAAATTATCTTCATTATGTCAGATTAATTCTGCACATAGTCGGGTGTTTTATCCTACTGTAAAACTGGAACTATCTCTATGTAAATGCACTAAATAATTATGTGAAATTTGCCTTGGTTTGTGGGGGTGTGGCGTTTTCCTTCTCCACCCCTATGTACATCCTCAGCACCAAGTGTTACTGACTAGTCTGGAGGGGGGGGTTTAGAAGCATGAGGAATTTGTTATAGAAGTCAAATATTAGTACAAGCAAGATGATATCTTGCCCAAATGAGACTTGATTACATAATTAATCTAGATAGTTATACATCATTTTGTGTGCATGTGATTCGACTACTGGATTAAAAAGGCAGGAGATGAGCCACTGAGATGATTTGCTTTCCAGGGAAACCCAGGCAGAAAGGTGAGCAAAATTTCCACGGGCTCTGAGATAAGTTTGAAGGATTTCATCCTGCTCAGATTGTGATGGAGCCTTTCCCTGCAGAAATCCTGGGCCAGAGCTACCCATCATCCAAGCCACACACAGCAAAGCATTTCAGCACTGGAACTGAGCTCTCTGGTGCAGTTCAGCACATGCTCATGCATTTCATGAAAAGGGATATTTTTATGGCACATTAATGACAAACAGCATTACAGTCTCAGTACATGTTCTTCAAACATGTCATCACCTGATGGGATATTGCCTTTTGTGCACAGCCATGGCTATGGTGCCTCATCTCCCTTCCAGTCTGGCTTTTGCCTCCTTTTCTTTCTGTTATTGTTTGTACAGCTTTGTACACCCCTTTCCATCCCACAGCATTTTCAGTCAGGGGAGCCCCAGGCTGTGTCCCAGCCCTGGGATGATCCATCCCTCGGGTGGGTGTTGTGGGAAGCTGCTCTCTGCAGCCTCCTCAGACTCAGTCAGAGCTCTGTGGCACGGGAACCTGCAGCATCTGCAGCCATGGAGTGGGATGTACGTGTGTTTGTGTATTAAGGATCTGTCAGACTAGATCCCAAACATTTCACAGACAAAATATTTCACAATTGGGGTGTTTGACATGTGATTTTTTAAAATAGACTTTTTATTCCCTAATTTTTGTATGAACTAGCGATAATCAGAGGAGGGGGGCTGAAGACTCTGTTTGATCTTTACTGCACTAAATTTGGCAAACAGAAACAGGCAAACGTGAAACCATTACAGATCCTTATATTTACTTTTCTGTGGAATTGTTCTCTATCTCCTACAAGGTTTTTGAGCACTGCTCATACAGTATGAAGTTCAGTAAAGCAGGATATTGCAAAAAAAGATAACCTCTGCAAAAATCACTGAAATCTCAATTTACATGCTTATTTATTTTAATTGCAGCAGGATAATTGTTATTTCTCCCTGTACCTCAGAGTCCATTAGAAATCTGGTGTGATGGAGAAAAAGTCCCTAGAGAGTCTTTGGAAAAGTAAAGACCATGTTTGGTCCATAGGAGTGATAACAGAGAATAATCTGCTGTTGGAATAAGAATTACCAGCATTTCTAAAGGGGCTGAAATGCAGTTTTGGAGATGCAGAGAGAATAGTGAGTCATTAATGTAACCACTGTCTTTGAATTTTGCTTTTTAACCACTTGCTAACTGTTTGTTTTGTGGTGGACATGGCATGAACACAACCATGCCCCCATATAGGATTGATGCAGCAGCAGTTCTGAGGTCTGAGCCTAAGGCTTTCCCCAGGATCCTACTTATTGGAAAGCAATTATTTTTATTTTGATTTACATCCCTGAGAGTTATTCCACTCTTTTCCCACTCTTTAAAACCCAAGCCCACCTTGATGAATCCCAGAGGGTTGCTGTCCCTCTGACAGCTTCTTCTTAGGTGACAGGCACTGCAAGTGTGTTTTCTCCAGCAGAAAGATGCAGGCAGGAGAGAGGAGGTAAAGAGTTCAGGGGATAAACCTGGTGAGAAACCAGGAGCACAGGTGATACTCCAGGGAGCAGTGGGGTATGCACAGTTGTGTGGCTTGGACTTAGTGCGTTTGGATGGGTTTGTGGTTGGTGTTTCAGTCTTGTTGGTTTCAGAGGAATTATTCTGGGTGAGGGATTTTTATCCTATAAACTGCATTCAGGGCAACATGAGAGGAGAAGAGGATGGAGCAACAAGCACTGAGAGGAAAGTGCTCTCCATGGTGCAGGAGATGAAGGTGGCAAGGAGAGGGGCCTGTGTGGATGGGATACCTTGCAAAGTTTAGGTGCCAGCCCTGGGTGATTCTGTAAATCTTACTGCTGCTGCCATGTGCATAACATGATGCTATTTTAGGAGAAACCTTGGGAACCAGACACAGCCTAGATGGCAGATGGGATCCTGTGCCTGTTGGTGTTTCTGGTGTTGCATGTCAGCATCAGCCCGTGACACAGCAACCTAATCCAGCATCACAGCTGCAGTGAGCAAATGCCGCCCTGTTCCCGGGAATGTTTTGGAGTTCCTGCCATTAAAGATTGCCGAAACTACAGATGGGATCAACCGGCCAAAGCTCAATTTTAATGGTGCAACAGTGACAACCAGTGGCCAGCTGGGCTAATCCGGGATGAGTGCCATCCCTCCAAACCAGAATTGGGTACCTTGGGGGTCTGGCTCCTGGACGGGCCTGGAGCCTCACTGGCACAGCTCTCTCCAGGCCTTGGGAGATACTCCACCAGAGAGGCTTTCTGATCGTGGCAGGCATTGATGTTTCCATATTCAGGGTCATGATCCCACATTGGTAATGGGTGAAAAGTTAGTGTAGTGTTTTGGGGCTAAATTTCTTCCACTGAGTGCTCAGCTGCTGGAACACAATTTGAGGACATTGCTGTAAATGGCTGGCAGAGCACAGGTAGGAGAAGGGTTAAGCCTCTAATGATGCCAGTTTACATTTGGAGTTGTGCCTCGCTTCCAAAACTTTATTTCCTTATTGCACACTCCTGTGCTGAAAATGGACATGACCTCAGACAGCACAAAACAGTGCATGGTTGAATGTCTCCTGTAAGACTTCTTTTTTCCCTCTCCTCAAACTCAAAGAAATCACGTGGACCCCAAAGTGCTTGTCCTGCTCTTTGTGTGCAGAGAACCCCACGGTTGACCAAACACTTTTATTGCAGGAAAAGCCAAAATTCCCCTGCCTGTCTCCACCTGGGCACTGCTGTATCCCACTCACAGCATCACAAGGACTCAGCGCTGTGGCTAGCAGCACATCCTAGTGCAGTCTTTCCCCTCCCAAGTGAAGTTTGGGGCTGTGTGGGAGCTGGCGGGGCTTGAGGTACTCCTGCTCCACGTCTGCCATCTGTTTTGGGCAGGCCTTGGTCCCTTTCCCAGGGAGGTGACAGCATCCTTCCCAGGGCCACTGCAGGGAGGGCACAGGGGGGAGGGCAGCCTTTGCTTTTTGCCTGCACGTTTGGCAGTTCAAAGGCTGCTGCTCCTTGTTGCTGCTCTCAAATCTGTGGATGACACAGATGTGGATATCTGGTGATAGCCCAGAGGAAACTGCAGTACAATAAGAAGGGTCTGAACAGCTGGAGGACTGCCAGTAAGGTGCCATTTGCAAGATTTGGACTTTTGAGAATTTAGGACAAAGGTAAGACCCTTGTGAGCTGGCACAGGCAGCCCAAGGTTATTGACCCTTCTTGTGTAGTGGCTGGTGTTGGACCAAGCTTCCCCACAGGCACCTGTGGTGCCCATATAACACTTTGGGTCTCAGCAGGGAAATTTTGCTGAAACCCAAAAGCTTTGGGGAAAACTTTCTTGTCCCAGTGCAAATGTGATGTGTGTCTCAGTTTGGTGAGTTGCAGCTACCAGTGACATGATGCTGATGTCCAGCTGCAATGTCAGTCACCTTAATGAGACTGACTTGTTTGATGGAAGTTTGGAGTTTATAAGATCTTAAATTGTTTCCTCCTTAGCCACTTTGACCTCTGGGGCCCTTTGGAACAATTCCGGTTTGTTTTGTATTTTTTAATTTAATAATTAATTTAGAAACTCAGGAGTCTGGGGTGTAGGAGCACCCGGGCACGACGGGGCTGCTCCCCGGTGCAGGGAGAGGGAGCAGAGCCCAGCCCGGGCTCTGGGATGCACCCGTGGGGCTGGAGAGCAGGATGGAGCACAGCCTGGCAGCCAGGGTGCCCTGGGCAGGACCTGCTGTCCTCCTGCGCCTTGTTTCCCTGACCAGACTGGGCTAGGAGTAAAAAGTAATACAGGAGGTGAAACCCTTTTACTTCTGTTTGTTAATCTTTCTTCTTCGATCGTTCTTTCTCCTTTCTTCCCCCCCCCCCCCTTCTTTCTTTCTTTCTTTCCTTCTCTTTCTTTTTTTTTCTTTTTTTTTTTTTTTTTTTTTTTTTATTAGCAGGGCTCCTTTTTTCTCTCTCTTTTGCCTCAATAGAAAGAAAAAAAGTTTTGTCAGCACTCCTGTTTCTTTTGTTGTTTTCTTTTTCTCAGAAGTCTTTTCTGCTTTTATCCTAATCCCAGGCATGCATGAGGGAACAGTTGTGCTCTGTTGTTTGTCTGTTCTGGTAGTTTTGAACCAGTAGGGCTCCTGCTTTGTTCTCTTTATTTTCTGAACACAGAAAGGTAAAAGAGTAGGAATAGTGATTGAAACTCTTAAGAAGAGAAACCTTCGATATTTATTTAGATTTAATTCATTTTTTGCCATGTTGGTAATAATTAAGGGATGATGACAAATTAAAAAAAAAAAAAAAAAGAGAGAGGGGAAATAAAAGGAAAAGGAAAGAAACCTCTTTCCACTCCCCTGAGATTAGAGTTTTGCTACCCAGAGCATTTTTAACTTGTACCCCTTGAGATGCATGTTTTTAACTCTGTTGTCCAATTTATTCACTCTCTGGAACCAGACAACAATTTAACATATGCCAGGGTTGTTTTTTTCCTACGCACAGAATTACTCCTTTGTAGAGATAGCTTTATGATTTGAAAAGCAGTGTTAGCCTGGCTTACCTGATGCAATGTCAGCCTAACTTTCAAGTCACATCTTGGTTTTAAGCCTTATATTTATGGCTTTAAATCCACTCTGGTGCTTCTTCTTTTTGGGGGCCATGTTGCAGAACTGTCACTAAAGTTTTTTTATGATTTTCTAGGTATTCCTTTACTAGTTGGGCAGCTGGCTGACAAATTGCCTGAAATGTTTTTAAAAATTTAACTAAAACTAATGTGGATCCATCTGTCTCTGTTTCATTCCTGCAAAACAAACCTTTTATGATTTTGGTATCCAACATGTGCTTGTTCTCCGTTGCCATGGAGATGCTGTAGGCCTGAATTTTTTTCACAGGCTCTTACGATGAAGTTTTTTTTGAAAACTGTTTTGATTAATTTTTCCTTCACTTCAACTTCTCTCTCACTTAAACTGTTTTCCCCTTTTGTTTCCCACTTGATTTATGGCAGGTCGCTGTCATTTAAATAGATGCGCGTTTTGAAATTCCTTCTTTCTGTTCAAATGCAAAGAAAAAAAAAGAGTAAAAAAAATAACCCATGCAAGTCATGCTCAAAGACTTGGTTATTGTTGCTTGTTGGATTTCTGCTCTCTGTGGTTGTCGGGCCTAATTCAAAGTAATTCAGGCTACTCAGTGGGGGCAGTGCATAGCTCCACAGGAAATTATGATAGCAAAAGTCTTCCTGTAGAGCTCTACACTTGGCACTACAAAGTGCCTCAGGCTGCAGTTACCTGAATAGGGTTGAATTAGACCAGACAACCGCATCATCCCACTTCTTAATCTATTAGAGCGATATACAAGTGGCAATTGTTGATTGCAAAAATGGGATTAAGAGGCTCTTCAAGTGAATTGATTTTCTTGTGAGAACAAAAAGAGGAAAGAGAAGGCTCGTTTGAATCACACAGCCAGAAAGTTTCGTGAATGGGTTCCACTCCAAATGTTAGAATTAAAGCAGCCAGTATTTCCCCACGGAGCATGCAGGTGAGAGGAATAAACTGCTGAAAAATAGAAAATGATGTCTAAAAGTCTGTGGCACTCTGAACAAATTGTAGCTCTTCCCCCACGACCCCCCCCCCTCCCTCCCTGCTCCAGGCAGCAGCAACAACAAATCCTTGTTTCAGCCAAACACTTTGTTGCTCATCGTCAGCCTCTGCTTATTATTCTTTAATTTTTATTTTTACCCACACGTTTCACTTACTTATTTTGCTTTATCTCAGGCAAGAAATGGGGTGAGAGAACAGCTGCTTTGACTCCTGCTGGTTTTCCCTGAACCTTTCCTCTTATTCCTTCCCCCCACCAAGGCCGAAGCAGTGCCATGTCTCTCCTAAGGGATGGCAAAATCTGTTGCCTGCACCACTCCAGAGCAACTCCCCACAGAGATTTCACCCTGTCCCCCTGGTGCCTGCTTTTCTCCTCAAGGCTACTGTTTTCCCTGAAACCACAGGTTTTGTGTGGACAAGTGTCATAAATTTCCTATTAACCTCAGTGTATCATCCCCTGGGAAGAACAGAGCCTGGCATCTGCCTTCACTGGGACGGGTCTTGCTATTTATTTCTGGATAGCTCTGAGTGATGCTGGAAATCCCTTTGCCTCAGCTGAAAGGCAGGCTGGTTCTGGGCTGCACAGGGAAGGCAGTGGTGAAGGCAGGTCCTGCCCTGGTGTATTGGAGAGCTCAGACAGGCCTGGCTGTCAGCAGTGTGGAGAATAGAAATGACACCCAGCAGGAAAAAGGAGCTGCGGGAGCAGATGGAGGGAGCCTGGTGCTGTCGTTTGCCTTGGAAGGGACAGTGGGGAGGGTCCCCGCTCAGGCACAGGGATGAGAATCCTCCCCTCCCACCATAAAATCATGAGATCTCACCCTGGGTGCTGGTGCCAGCACAGGGGTGAAGGGGATGAGGCACTTTCAAGTGGGCTTCCAAAATTTTGGGGCAGGGAACAAGCGGCTGAGCTAGACCTTTCTCTATGGGCTGGAGGGTACATGTCCCTCTTCATCCTGTTATCACTGGTGCCTCTGTTCAGGCTTGTTATGCAGTTGGTTTGCCCTTTCTTTAAATTTGCTATGATAGGCTTGTTCCCTCAGCTGGGCCCTGCATGGGAGGGGGCTTGAGAAGTGTCTCAGAGCAGAAAGGGTTGATGGAGTCATTGCTGTGAACTGGAGGGGGCACAGCCACCAGGGAGGCTCTCACATGATGTTAAGGGAAGGGGCAGAAACAAATTTGAAGCACAAGCACCATCTCAGTGCTTCCCTTAATGATTTTTTAGTTCAGGGAATAGTTTTGTTGTTGCAAAACTTTTCCTTTTGGGCAGGCAGCTGTGGGGCAGGGATAAACTTCTATGGCATCAGAGACCCTTCTTGCACCCCAAGACCCCCCTGTGCATGTTTAGAAGTGCTGCAAATCCAAATGAAACAAGACCAAATGGGCTTCCCTTAGGAGGTTGCATTCATATTTCCCCGAATCCTTCACCACGAGCAGCCACTTTGTATTTTCCCAGCACATTCCAGCTCTTCCCACCTCTTGCTCAGCTCTTGCAGTTTTAAGGGGTGCTGTTTCCAAACACGCACTTGCATGGGTTTCCCTTTTTCACCTCTTCTGCCCCATGGAAAGATTTTTCCAAATCACAGGATGCCAGGAGCACCCACCAAGTGTCAGCATCCACAGGGAGCAAGCAGGCACGAATTCCTCCTTTGCAACAACATCACTTTCTCTAACTGCGACATGGTAATTGCTCTGTATTTAATTACCCGAGATTGCACCAGGTCCACGTGGTGTATTTGTGTGCGTGCTATCAATTATGTCATAATAAATGAATTTCCTTTTCAGGATTCCCTGCAGCTGATGGCTGGGCTTCTGTTCCTCCTTGACTGTTCTGACTTTGAACAGGTTTATTCAGCTGTTGTCTGCTAAGCCCTACAGAAAAGAACAATAGCTTCTGATCTGCCTTTTATGGGTTATTGGAAACTGGTGGTCCGCACTACAGCTTTGGTCAGTGATTAACCAGAGTGAAAACAAACTACACAAGGCTAAGTTGATGTTGGAGGAGGAATGAACCCACTTCATTAAGGCTTTAAGAGGAAACCTTTTCTTCTTCAATGCTTGTTCACAACTTTTCAGGTCTCTATTTAATCACGTAATTCTCTCTAAGTAGGAAGAGAAGCTTGCCTCACAGCGAGAGGTCTTTTGCCACATGACAACTTAGAAAGATAAATTATATATAAATATCTTCATGGTTTTGTGGAAAGGAAACCAAATTCAGTTTCGCTGCATGCATGCAGCTAATTTACCAGTTTCTTAGGTGCTGTGGGCATCCCAATGTCCGTTGCAGGTAGAGAAATGTTTGCTGCAATTGCCTTAACTTCTGGTGAGAGTGTATAGTGAGCAAATCATATCTGATCCACGCCAGACACGGGCGGCTGATGGGCCGAGGGCAGAGGAAGAGGCAGCATTAATAGCAACCCTCCTTTACCACCACTGAGACAAAATGGAAGTGCTCCCGAGGGTGGGGGTTTGTTCCATTTCCGGGAGATGTCGAGCCCTCCGGCATACTGCGATCTCTTTGCTGTTGACAACCCAGGGAGCAAAAATGAAAGACAGGAGATTTAGGGGGAGTGAATTTGGTGCTGGTGAACATGATGAGTGACTCCAGCCCGTGAGGTCCAACCCTCGTGCTGTGCTGGGTAATCACACAAAGTGCATCATGTTGGGGCAGCCCCTGGGCTTTTGTTTAGTGTAATTTATTTTTTTTTTTTTCAGCATGGCAGTTAATGATGGTTCAGAGAGCATATGACTTCAACCCAAAGCACAGCCATAATAAATCAACCCACTGGCTCCTCAGTGGGTATCCAGCAGCAGCAAAGTCTATTTTTTTCCACAGCCCCTGCTTTTCCAGCACTGCAGACAGCAGCTCCTCCTGGCTATCAGTGCATGCACAGGGATAAGAGGGATAACATGGGTACCCTGGGAAATGCCAGGGAGCTGCTTGCTGATTGCCTTCAACATATTTACCAGTTCCTGGTGGACATCAGAGATCTTCATCTGGTAAATGCCTGAAATGCTAAAGGGCATGTGTTAAACTGGTGCTTGTAGGATGGGCATGGTTGATCCAGGCTCCTGTTGGTGTGTTGGGATAAACAGGGATTTGTTTGGGAGCCAGGATGAAGCAGGTTGTTGTTGAATGGATGCAGGTCATGTGATCTTCTAATGTTTCCCTCTAAGAGCTCCAGTGGTAATATGTAGGAGTTTCCACTGAGCAGAGGTGGCTGCACCCCTGGGCACAGTCTGTGTGTATCCCTGCTGCAGGCAGGCCCAACCCACCTGGGTGCAGCAGCCTGCCTCCCCTGCAGTTCACTCAACACCCTGAAACTCCCCACTCAACACTCCAAATTCAGCAGGAATCCTGGGTTTGAGTGCTCAGAATCCCCAGCTGTGGCTGTAGTTGTGCTCCCGAGATCTGGGGGCACAGATGCAGGATGAGTCCCTGCAAGCACCCCAACACCTGCAGTTTTTGCAGGGCTGCTCCCTCCTCCTGCCAGCCTGAGCCATAGTCCTATTCCTGAACACTCTTCCATCTGCCAGGGTGGATGAAGAATTCCCTTTCTGCTTGCCTCAGATGTTGCACATTGCTCCTTTGCACCCATCTGTTAAACTCTGTATGCACAGCACGGACCTTGATGAGAGGACATTTGAGGAGGAGCAATCTCCAGCCCCAGTGAGAGAGATCTTGCCCCATCTAGGCAAGAAAGTGTGACTTTGCTTGGGGCTCTCTCCACACATGGAGAAACCATGGATAAGGTTTTGCTCTGCTCTTGGTACAGCAGTGCACCGAGGAAGGATGGACCCATCTGGGCTAGGAACAGAAAAATCATCACTCCATTCTTGGAGGAATGATGACTGCAACTAAACAGGTTGGGAAATACAAGGACAGAGAGGGTAAAATGTTTGTAGAGATCTCCCACTTCTCATGAAATCAAGAAAAGTAATGGGTGATCATTTCCTCCTTAAATTAAACAGCAGGGGCACAATTTTTCCTCTAGAGATTCATTGCGAAGCATGATTTTCCATAAAACTATCGTTCTGTTTTCTCCAGATGTTTTCTAAATTGATTAATTTTGGGTACAGAAATGTTTAAATATTTCATTAGCTGAATTCTTTGAACTCCAATTAGAGAAGCTTGTTGAAATAGTTTAATGAAGTGCTTTGGTAGGAGTGAAGGATGGAGAAGGAGGAAAGCTGGGGTGCTGGGGTGGGAGCAACCTGGATTTGCAGCAGGTGAGGATCTGTCCCAGTGCAGGGTTTGGCTATTAAATTACAGTACTAAGCTGTCTCAATTAATAATTAAAATGTATATTTAAATAATGCATCAAAGGAAAATGCCTAAATTGCAAACTTGAGATTTTTGGGGTGAGTTCATGTTCAGACTCAGGCTTCACATGTGGGAGGAATTCAGATACCTAATGTACCAACATGAAACAAGGATTTCAAAAGCTTTTGCTTGTGTGTAAAAATGATGAAAAGAGATGTAGAAAAAGAGACTGCTGAGCTCCTTGGAGTGTTTGTGAACAAAATAGCACCTTTTTGGGGAAACAAAGGCAACCGTTCAGAATCTATCAAACAGTTTATGCCCCAAATGCTGCAAAAACCGGGCAGCAAAAAGTGTGAGAGATCCTTTAGATGATTCCACTGGGGGGAAGGCTGGGCTGCAGATCGAACAGAGAACACAAGAAGCAGATGTGCCTTGGACAAAAGGATTATCAGACTAAGACCCATTTAGGAGTCTGCAGCTGAATGAGGAGGAGAAACTGAAGCAGAGTGAGACTTCCAACAGTGTTTCATATTTGGCACGGAGGTCTCCTTGGAGACAGTGCAGGGTCTCACGGCACCAACCCAAGACCTGCAGTGTACCTGGAGGTGCAAGATGTATGCCTCGTTCCTCTGGTGAGGTCCAGTGCCTTGCTGTGCCTGTGGCAGCTGGCACTGATCGATTCATGGCCGTGATCAGCCATTCTGGGCTTTTCCCAGACCTTGTGTGGTGCTGAGTGGTGTCTGCTCTCAGACATCTCTGCCAAGCCAGGCCAGTGGCAGAGCTGCCTCGACCAGGCATTGCCTTTTCTTTGGCTGGAGAAATAGAGAGGTTGGGCTTTTCCCATGTCCCTGATCATCTGTCCTGCATGAGCCTAGCTGGGCTCCTTCCCCTTTGGGTGCTTGCAGAGAGGCAAACCTGCCTCCTGCTGTCAGCTCCCAAATCCTCTCCTATGTCCAGGGATGGGGTTGGGTGGCAGTGGCATGTCCAGGCTGGCTGTCACCATTGCTTTGCGCTGGCACTGAGGGTGTCCCCACCCAAGTAGGGCTTGGCCACACTGATGTTTTTTTGGTTAGACTCCAAACATAAACCTCTCTGGGGCTGAATAGAGGGGATTCCTTGGTGCAAAAGGCTGGCTTTTCCTTCACACATGAGGGGTTTGCTCCAATATGCTTTGATGTCCTGCAAGGAAGCTGCTGCAGCATCAATGGCATCTAACACAGTGACACATGTAGGGCCCGAGGGCCCTGGGAGCTGGTTTAAATAAGAGCATTGACTCATCCACCCCTGCACATGAGTGGCCATGGCAGCAGCCCAGCCATCGATTGAGCTGTCAGTGTGTGCCCATGGACCACATTTTGGCCTTTCTGTCCTGTGCAGAAATGACTGGTCTTGGTGCACTGGGCCTGATCCAAGCCGTGGATAAATATTTGGCTGCTCAGGAAGTGACTGGGGATGTGGGACCTGTCCAGTGTGTGTGTAATTACTGCAGCATGGCTTTCTCAAATCTGTTGAAAGGAAATAATTTAAACTGCAAATTGTTTCCCTCCATAGCTGAGCACTGCACAAAGGAAAAAGTCTCCGTTCAGGGTTATTATTACACCCCGGGGCTTTGGAGATGTTGTTCCTAATGGAGAGAGAAGTAGGCAGTGTTTAACCAACAGAGGAAATAGTGTTTAACCATAAGCATGTCTCTCTAATTTCTGCTTACAGTCCTAATGATGAGTGGGTCTGAGCATCAAAGGCAATTTTGCTGATGCCGAGACCACAGGGATTTCATCCCTTTTACCAGGGGACAAGAAAAGGCACTGCTTTCCAAGGACAGATTTTTTCCCCCAGATTGCTGCTGCTAATCCAGGGTACTCCAGATGGAGATGGCCTTGGAGGCTGTGGTCCACCTGAAGCATGAGGACTGTGACCAGGCATCTCTCCCTCCAGCTTGCACACATTGCTGAGCTCTCCAGCAGCTGCCCAGTGCCACCACAGCCTTTACTTACATAGAGTACCTGAGCATGCCTGGCTGGTCCAAAGGTACCTTCTCCAGGCGGGAATGTGAGTTTGTTTATCACACAGCAATGGTGCTGATGCTTTTTCTCCTGTGTGCAAGTGTTTGCTTATCTGTGAGGTGCCTGCCAACATTCCTTGGAGCACACAGATGGGATCTTTGAAAAACTGGACCTGTGCACTCAAGTCTGTGAAGTGATGCCCAAGTAGGCAGGCTCTAAGTGGGATGTGGTTATGACTGAAATTTATTAAGGACATCTAGGTGCCTATTGATTTCAGCTGCTCTTTGTGGCCCTGGAACCTCACTTATCACCTTGGAACAGTTGGACAGAGGCTCCCAAAGGAGAGGAGTGTTGCACAGCAAGCAGCTCTTTGCACCTCTGTGGAAAGCATGTACTGGGAGAGCGGCGCAGCTGCTGGTCCTGGGACATTGTGACTCTCTGCAACAGTGAAGAAAGTAGATACAGCAGCTTTGAACCATGCTGGCCTAATGAAGTAATGTGCACTTGTTGTTTCCTTGTGAGTAGGTGAACATTTTATCCTAAATTTGTCTTTGCAGAACCTCTTTAGCAGATGTACACAGTAGAGCATGTTCAGAGAGGGGTTTGGACAATGCTGGTGTGGAAGAAGATGGATGGGTGATGTTAGGCTTTCCTTAGCCTCGTGGGGAGTCATAGATCCTTCTGGGATGCTGCTGAAGTGAGGCCTGGAGGGTGATAGCAGGGTCTGCAGGACTCACAGGGCACAGCAGAGCAGGGCCCCGGGAGAGCCTTGCGGAGAGATGAGCAGGGCAGTGCAACCCCTCCATGTGCAGCCAGTTGCAATCCCTGTGGTGAAGTTCATGCTCCCACACCAGGTCCCTGCTCAGTAGGAGACGGCCTTGGGCTGATCCAGGCTCTGCATGGCCAAGGAGGGCTGGTCAGGGTTGTTAGAACCCCAGGGATGGCCCTGTCTTAACATCAAGACCTGTGTCTGTGCAGAAATTCACAGCTCTGATAGCATGGATGCTGTGGAGAGACCTTGCCCAGAGCTGGATTAACTTCAGACCCAAAGTGGAGTGGGGAAATCACTTCTCTGGCCATGCAGGGCAAGTTTCTGGCTCTGGGGACTCAGGATTAGTGCTCCAGAACAGGAGGGTAGGAGCATTATAGTGAAACGTAGTGTCTCCATAGGAGGCACTCATACATCCTGATGGTGCCGGGGGAAAGAGGGGGAGAAAGGCATCTGTGGCCCAGGCAAGTTTACAGAGGGAGCCAGATCACCCCTGCCAGTGGCCAGGTGCAGGTGCCAGACCTGGACAGGACAAGTGGAACAGGAGCAAACCTGGACAGGACAGGTGGAAAGCATGGCGTCTGTACCTGCAGGTAACACCCGGGGATGCCCAGCCCCAGTCCTACAGCACAGACCAAAGGATTGCAGAGAGAGGATGTGTGAGAGGTGGGAAGAGAAAATGTATTTGCCTGCATGAACAGGGGCAACCTGTGCTGGGAGCTGTAGCTAGGAAATGCAAGTGTGGAACAAGGAGCAAGGTTAACGCTGCAGAGGAGCTATCTCTGCTAGCTCTGTACCCCGGGTGGTGGGCACACCCACTGTGACAGAGGCTGGCCCCGTGTCCCACGGGCACAACGCCTGCAGGAACCCACTGCACTCTCCACAAGGGCTGGGCAAGAGGACTGGGGGAAGACTTTGTTGTGGGAGTGTGTTTTTTCCCTTGTTATCAGAACTTAGTTTCACCATGAGAGGGCTTTTCTTAAAATGCAGATGGGGAACTTCCACTGCTGGATTTGACACTGCTGTCCTGTGCCACTGCAGGTTAAGTTTCCATCAGCCTCTGGTGCCAGCAACCAAGACATGGCACTCCTTATGGAGGTGCTCAGTAGAGGCAGTGCCTTGCTTGGGGAGCTGGTGCCTAAATAAAATCTCCAACTTTCTGGAGGATGCTAAAGGGGTGAGGGCCCTGGTGGGATGGGGTAGGAAGGGTGCACAGCTTTGCAGCTGGGATGGGAGGGAAATGCCAGTGAGTGCTGGTGACACCTCCTCGGGTGCTCCTCTGCACCCACTGATTCTTTCCAAGACTCTGGGGACACTAGAGGGTTCTGGAAGGGCCCTGGGGAATTAGTTAATTGCATTTAACTCACTTCATCTTCCACTGGAAAAATGGCATGCAGAAAGAAACATGTATGTAGTTTTCTCTATAATTATCTCTTTTTACATCTGTGAGTATATCTATATCGATATAGATATAGATGGATACAGATAGTCTGAAGACT
This sequence comes from Acrocephalus arundinaceus, assembly GCA_021534815.1. Classification (NCBI taxonomy): domain Eukaryota; kingdom Metazoa; phylum Chordata; class Aves; order Passeriformes; family Sylviidae; genus Acrocephalus; species Acrocephalus arundinaceus. Next base: position 386,824 of record JAJEOU010003009.1, read on the forward strand.
TCTTGTGAATAGGGATCTTGGAGAGTAAATACAGGACTGAAACCAAGGAATCTTAATTTTGGCTCAAATTTTGGCTATACTGTTTCTATAGAGACCAAAAGGAAGCTTTGGCTCCCCCACTCAGCTATTAAAGTTTAGTGCATTGAAAACTGTCTTCATGCTGTGATACCCTTTCACAGAGTAGAATAGGGTCTGAGCTAATCCATGAAAGTTGTCATGCTATGAACTAGTAGTCAAGCTTTTTCCTTTCAATTGAGTCTAAAACTATACTGTACTTCACACTTGATTGGCCCTTCAGATGGCAGGACTCAATATCCCTGCTGGAAATAAGCTCGTCTTCACACAGTGATGTTGAACGTGGAAAGATCTTGTTTCTGTGGCATAATTACTAGCACCGCAATATGAAAGTCGTCAGGATGAGACTTCATCTTTTTTCTTTTTTTTTTTTTTTTTGTCTAATTAATATGTATCAAACTTTGCTTTCTTCTCCTCAAAGATCGGTGAGGTTTGGGTGCTAGCAGCATGCCAAGAACCTGGACCCGAGCACAGGCTCCCACTTGCTGGGGAGCTTTCCTCTCCTCAGTGTTGCACATACAAATGTAGCAAGGCAAAGTTATCATCTGCACACCCGCCTCAGCCTTCCCCCATTGAGTGTACTGTAGCAAAGGTAATGAATGGGTCTTTTTTTTCTCCTTTTTCTTTCTTTTCTTTTCTTTTCTTTTTTTTCTTTTCTTTTCTTTTCTTTTCTTTTCTTTTCTTTTCTTTTCTTTTCTTTTCTTTTCTTTTCTTTTCTTTTCTTTTCTTTTCTTTTCTTTTCTTTTCTTTTCTTTTCTTTTCTTTTCTTTTCTTTTCTTTTCTTTTCTTTTCTTTTCTTTTCTTTTCTTTTCTTTTCTTTTCTCTTTTCTTTTTTCTTTTCTTCTCTTTTCTTCTCTTTTCTTCTCTTTTCTTCTCTTTTCTCTTTTCTCTTTTTAATATTTTTTAAACTTTTTTTTATTATTTTAATTATTTTTCTTACTGTCTGTCAAGATAACTGTATAAAGCAGGATTTTGCAGTGGGGCAATTTTTCTGATGGAAATCAGCCCATTCCTTTGCCCTTGGCTGCTACTCGTGTGTGTTCACCAGGGCTGAATCAATGGCAGGGACAGTGCACCATCACTAAGGTGGAGCAGCCGTGAGACTCTCAATTAAGACTTCACCAGTGAAAAGTTACTGTATTTTTATTATTAAATTTTTAAACGGGGAAAAAAATGCCTTGAACTCTATAGACCAAAAGGGGGCACCAAGGTATTAAAAAAAAAAAAAAAAAGGTGGTGTTGGTTTTGGTCGTTTACCTTTGTAAACGGTGGCGGTTTGTACTATAGCTTTCTGGCTTAGTGTAATTCCTGAACAACTACAACAACAAAATTTGTCCTCAAAGTTTGTGTGAATTTCCAGTATTTTCACTCTTCTGACGTGACACTTTGATTCAGCTGGGGAGGCTGCTTTGGGCATTTCTTCTGATCTTTTTTTTTCTAATCCTCATCAGTTAATTTTTTAAGATTTGTAGAGGTTTTTACATGTAGAGTTGGGTTGAATGGATTTTCTTAATTCAGGAGTGATGCTTTAGATAATAAGCACCAGATTAATTTAATTACAAAAATCCTTCAAGCGCTGTCTGCTTTGTCTGGAGTATTCATTGTTGCCTCTGTCACTACTTGTAAACAGAAGTTTGCTGTTTCCTTTTGGATTAATGCCTCCCTTTCCTGGATGTAGGAGGATTTCTCCTTAGCTGGCCGTGGGATGAGACGGAGGGCACAGGTAGGGACGGTGCCACCCCGCTCTCCCTTTGGGGACCCAGCCTCAGTTGCAAACAGCCTCATTTATGGGCTGCTCAGCCCAGCGCTGTGACCAGGACGAGGCACAGGCACTGGGAGAAATTCTGCCCCGTGACCAACAGGACCCCAAGGGTCTCTTCTGGCACTGCAGCGAGAAAGGAATGAAAGAGCAGAACTAACCTATATTTCATCCATTTTCCATTCCTGTCCTGTAGCCAGATTTGGTTAAAAGCCTTTTTGCAGTGAAAGGCTGCAGCACAGGGAGGGTGCAGAGCAATTGTGTCCTTGAGTCTGGGGGTTTTTCTTCTCTCCACTATGGGGGGGTTTACGGCGCTCAGTTTATAATCTCCATTTTTTACAAGCATCTAGCACGTAAAATGCCAGTCAGATGATTATGGCTATTTGTAATCACTGTGTTCTATTTTTGCTTTGTAGATCTTTTTAGACAAAGTCCTTTCATTAAATTGGCAGATTCAATTATTTTTCACACCAAATTGGAATAAGTTTGTTTTCCTTATTTTTTGAAACTACCTTTATTAGTTTTTAAATAATTTAGAAATGAAAGATGGGGTGTTTTCAAGCACTGAGTATCATGTTTTATAGTTTAATTTGTACTGAGAGCTTAAGCCTTATTTTTTGGTTTTGTTATGTTACCTAATTTATTGGATCGTATATTGCAAAATGCAAGTCAAGAGAATAGCTGAGGTTACATTAATAATTTTGATACATGTGGCTAATTAGTTTGTATTTTCTATGGATCCCAATTAAAAAAAAAAAAAGCGGAATCTACATATCTAGTTTAGGTCTCTGCAATAATGTTAAATGCAGTAGACACCTAAGTACAACTATTCATACAAAATTGTGAAATTTACTTTTAAAATATAAATAACATGGTATTATTTTTTCAGTGACTATCCCTTTGGTATCTCACAATTTGTTCACAATAGGGTACACTTGTTTTATCAATCCATCATTTAATAACAACACCTACAAAACTGCAGGGCACGAACCTGGTTTGTTCTCTGGTTTAAGAAAAGGCATTTTCATCCATTCAGCCACCTCCCAAGAAATGTAAAGTCGTTGATGTTTTCGTAGCAAATGCTTTGTAAAGAAGTGTGGAAAGAAGAAGAGAGACTTTAATACCATAAACTATCCCAAAAAATTTAGCTGAAGAAATCATTTATTGAATATCTAATTTTCTTCTTGCAGTTTTGCTGCAGTTTTAAATTACGCTATGATTTGACTATATTAATACAATATTCTAATTCATTTTTTCCAACTAACTGGTTCAAAATAGTTTCTGCATTGAAAAGGTTTCCTTCTGTTTTTGCAGTTTGCTTTGAAAACTGACCACTAAAAAGCATTAGACTTCAGTTATTCATTGCATGTCTCTGATAATAATAATAATAATAATAATAATAATAATAATAATAATAATAATAATAATAAAACCCCACAGTTTTCTTATTGAAAGCACTAAAATATTGTGCCTTTACCTTCTGCTATCCTTTTTGGCTGTACCCTGTACAGCTCAAATTGTGTTTTAAAGGTCTGCCATAATTTATTAAACCAGTTAACAGAAATGTGTAGGTAAAGAAAACTCATTCAAATGTTAACATGAACCAGTTCGATCAAGAGCTGCAGAAAGCTGATTTATCAGGTTAAATTCCCTTTCCACAACAAATACAATTTTGCTCCAGAATAGACTTGCAATGTAATTTTTTATTTTTTCAGGAGACGGAGAGGGGAAATAAAATTTTAAGAAATAAGAAACTTTCTTATTTTAGGCTACATATTTTGCTATAATTGCAAAATAAGGTTTTGTCTCTTCATTTCAGAGGCATAAAAGCAAACATTGCCTGTTCTGCTCCCATGCAACTTGGATAAATCAAAAGTGCAGATGTATAAAAAGTGCTGACAGAATGTAAAATCTGATTTCCTCCCTTGATTTACAATTATAACCTATCAAAAGAAAAGGTTTGAAAATTGAATATGCCTCCAATTTTATTTGTCCTTATCCCTCGTGTGTGTGCCTTTTCAGCAATGGGAGGATCTGTGCTCCTGCTTTGGGTGCTGCATGGTGGAGTAAATTATCACCTGAATTTTTATTGTTTGTAGCACAGAGGAAGGGAAAAATCTGCCTTTGTGCTACTCCACTGGCATTGGTATCTCACTGAACCCAGCTTCCTTGCAAACAAATGTATCAGCAGAAGAATTTACTGCTGATTTCCACTGTGCTCTGCATGAACGGGAGCAGTTTTTTGTTTTGTTAAAAAGCAAATCAAGAAGCAAGAGAGGCAAAAAACCAATTTCCAATTCCATGTTTGGTTAAATGCTGAGGATACAAGTCCTCTGTGCCCGTGGCTGTGTGTTGGGAGTCTGTGAGCCCTGCAAAAGCTGACATCGTTAGAGTCGTAATCCAGCTGTATTTTAATTTTCAGGGTACAGCAGAGCACTTATTTGCCGTGTCTCTCTCTGTCTCCCTCCCTAATGTTAGCGCAGAAAGGAAACCTAATCTCTCAAGTGACCCTGCTTCTGTTCTTTAGCTCATAAAAGGCAAAAAAGTACAGCCACAGGCTCCTAAATGTGGCAGATCCTGTAAATTACCCCGTAGCACTGACAGGATAACACCTTCCGGGGAACAGATTTTTTGCCTGGACTCCGAGTTTTATTCCCTTTTGTGAGTTTAAGAGACACTCTTGATAGCAAATCCATGTATCTGTATGCACAGTATTTGATCTATAACAAATTGTTTTATTATGGACAATGACTGGAGATAATTACGATGGAATACAAATTTTTAAATGAATTCCAGGGCGTTGGATGCCTCATTACCTACACAGAGAGGAAAGCTGCTGTATTTCTGGATGCAAAAGCAGAGACATAATTTAATCAATGCATTTAGAAATAAAGTCCTAATGTCTTGTTCCAAAGTGGGCAAATTAAATGCACAGCAGAGCAAAAGTTTTAACATTGCCATGTATGATTACTGACTCAAACGTAGGCAGATATTGTTTGATTTTTTTGGTTTTTTTTGTTTACTGCTGATTAACCTAATATTGTTAGGGAATGAGGGAAGAAATGGGTTCTGGCGAGGTGGTTAGGACGGGAGCCTCAAGTATGAGCTGGATTTGGTGGTTTTATAAAAATGTGAAAAAAAAAAAAAAAAAAAAAAAAAAAAACCTCCATTCCTTTCTGCTCCTTGCTTTGACACTGCCTAAATTAAATGCAGAGTTGCATTGGCTTTGCACGTTGTTTTCTGCTCGTTTGACATTTAATACTGTTGTATCAGGACCGCTCATCTCAGCTGAGATACTGAGGGGAAAATATGCAATTTAGACCAAATGTGTGAGGGACTGGCTGAAGCCAATTCCTGTGCTGGGAGCAGGGAGGGAGTTTTCTGGGCTGTAAAAAGCAGATTGCCCCCAGGATGTGGCTGGGGAGTGCTGCTGCCAGCACAGCCCTGGCACCTGGGCAGCTCTCCGGCAGTGCTGCCTGCAGCCTCCTCCTTCTGTAATTGGTGCTTCCTTATGCACACGGGTTAAACGTGCTTGCTCCATAAAACCTTCATTAATCTTGTGTATAAAGTGTATTTTTAAAGTTTATTGTAAACAACAGAGTTCTCCGGGCTTTTTACTATCCCAAGCGCTGCAACGCTACCACATTCAATAAATGTCATGTTATTGTATGTCTGAAGTTCCAAAAAAAAAAAAAAAGAGAAGCGGGGTTTAGTTGCAATCTGTAATTAAATCCAGCGGTAAGTATTTCCTGAATAGCAGAGACCTTTCACACTCCGTTACCTAATTCTTTACAGGTGATTTTCCCCCCAAGCCCCCTCCTCTTGTTTGGCACTCGGTAGTCATAGCAAGAACGGGCTGGATTACAAAGCGAGAAAATGCTCTGTTGTCTCACAGTGAAATTGGTAAACGTGCTTGCTAGTCCTCAGAGAGAGAAAAAGTAACTTCATATTTATTTTTTTGCTCCGCAAGAAGTAAAATGTGACTAAAAGGATTCGAAAAGAATTATTTTTGTTGCGAGGTAACCCTCTGTTAGTTGAAAAATAGCTTGGTGCAACGCTGCATTTTCCCCTTTTGTGTCAGAAATGCTGGGGGGCGGCGTGAGGAGGGGGCTGCTGCCGTGCCGGGTTCGGTAGCCTCAGGCCGGGCCGTGCCGGGCCGTGCCGGGCTCTCCAGCCCGGGCAAACTCCCGGCACGGCGGCGAGCGCACGCCAGCTCTCCGGAGCAACGGTCCGCCTCTCCCTCCAACCTCCTCTGCTGGAGGAACAGCTCTCCCAGCGAAACAACTTAGGCTGGGAGGAGCTTTTTGTGGCCAGGCTCGTCTATTCTTTGAAAAAGTGGCCGTTTTTCCCCCCACTCCCTGAAGAATAAAGTGATGCAAAGAAATACAAATGGCACAGCAATGACTCGGGCTGTTCTGTGCAGGTCTGATTTGATAGATGAGATCAGTTCCTATAGGATAATTCTCCTCTGGTTTCCTTCCAAGCTTTGTGCTGAGCTTCTCATCCAATGTTTTGATAATCTCTTCTGAAAAGTGAGCAACTCGAGAGTCAGTTAAAACCGTATTTCTTCCAGGCAAATAAATGTGGAAATGCTCCCCAAACGCACTTGCAAGAAGAAATGTCAGCTAGTGTTCTCCAGATATTTTGATGTTGACAGAATATAATTTTGCATTGACAAATATGGAAATTTTAAGTAATGACATGATGCAACAGCCTTCAAAACAGTAGATAAAAATTCAGCAAAATTTCTTTAGTGTGGATAGAAAAGATTGTTTTAAATTGAAAATAAAAAAAAAGGCAAAAGCAGCCATTACACCAGTTTAGTGATGCTCCTGACCTCTTGGCAGCATCCTTTATGCAAGGGTTTCCCTGCCAGTGGTTTCCACAAATGCCACTCCTCTAATTTTTTGCTGACCACCAAAATCCATCACATAGGAGTTACTGCATTTCCATGGCTTGGATGCTTCAAAAGTAAACTTAGGAGCAAAACGGTCTCTTTGAAGTCAACAGCTCTTGGGGAAATCAAGTCACGTGTATTTTTTCAAAATAAATGGTGCAGAAATTCCTGCTTGCCTCAACACCAGCATTGCCACTCTCTCCATGGCTGTAGCTGTGGATAGTGCTGCTAAAACAGGAGCAGGGGTTTGGAGAAGGGGAGGTATGGTGTTCATCACTTCCCACCTGGGAACCAGGAAAACTGCCACAGTGGTACTGCCATAGCTGAGCTGATTGGCCTCTTGGGATGCTGGGGAGTCCTAGAGCTTTGTAAGAGTACAGGAGGAATACAGGAATACAGTGTCACTGCTGAGCAGTGGGCTGCTTTCCTTTGGCCACTGTGTGAGCAAGGGAAGCTTGTTGACACCAGCCATGGCTCTGTGTGTGAAGGAGGTCCTGGAGAAGCTGCCACGTGTGGGACAGGACACCACCAGCTCCCTTGCTGCTGCTGCCCTGGGTGGTGACCGCAGTGTGCAGGAGTACAGCTCATCTGCAGGGGTTCTCCCGTGTGTGTCACTGCCTGCGTGCTTTCTAGAGGGTTCTGGGTATGCCAAAAATGTCATGTGGTGTTTGCCCCATGCCCTACAGGAGGCTTTGCCTGCAGATCGGGATGGAGATCAGCTGACAACAGACACTATTGGTGCTGTATGGATGCAAACAAATGATAGTCACAATGAAGGTGACTTCTCTTGACTTGGCCTTGGTTTGGGAAGAGTACTTCTTTCTTCTCCTTCAAAACACAGCTGCTTTCCACCCATTTCCTCAGTGGCTACAGACTGCAGTGCTCACTCTGTGGGGAGCAGCTGATCTCTTTATTGTAACTGCAAAGCCCAGATAGCACAACCAATGTATGTAGGATTGGAAAATACAATCAAGGGGTCGGATACTTTGCTATATTTGTTCTCAGCACAAAGTGAAAGTATCTCGTCTGCACCAAACCTCACTCATTTACCCTTTGCTTATCTGCAAATTCCATAATTTTTCCACTTTTATTTGCAGTGGTTTTTCAACTTTTATTAGCAGTGATTAACAGCAGAACACTGCAGCGAGCCCTCCTCTTACTCCAACTTCATTACTTTCACAAAATAGACTACAGCCCACTCGAAGACACTTTGCTCAGAAGAATTATCAATTATTAAAACCAAGCCACACTTGTCAAAATAAATTACTTGACTACCTTTTGAGGGGCAGCAGCCCTTCCTCCTCAGAGCAGTTGCCTGCCATGGTAATTTGCACCACACGGGGACTTGCAGTGGGACAGCAGTGCTGGGAGGGGCCTGTGATGCCATGTGGCAGCTCTGCAGTGCAGGAGGGTGAGTGGGAGCGATTTGGAATCTCATGTTTCCTTGTGCTTTACCAATAAAACATCAGCTGTGTGCCTAGTCAAACTTCATTGAAGAGGAGGTTGATTTGCTCATGGGATGCAGAGCTCGGGTGCCCCAGGATTGCCTCCAGTCCATGTGGTGCCTCTGGGCTTTGCACGTCAGCGCAGGAGTCAGCTGGGAGCTGGGTGAAGATGTGGGGAGCTCCTTGTTGGCTGTGAGATGAGGTGGCATGAGGTGGCACAGAAGAGCTTTTACTTCCATCAATAGTGTGGAAGGAATTATAGTGATGAAATTTGCTGGAGATCTTCCACTTTCTTAGAGTAATATGTAAACAAGTGATTGGACTTGATGATCTCAGAAATCTTTTCAAACCTTAATGCATCTGTGATTCTTTGGAGAAGCAGAAAGCAGCTGGAGGCAGACAGTGAGAGGGTGATGCCTGGAGGGCTGTATCTGGGGACATCCCTCAGTTCCTGCTATGGCTGTAACCAGCTCACTGTCTTTGCTTGGCATGGGATAGTGCCCCCATACCTCAGCAAATAGAATTGTTTACCTTGGAAAAGCCCCTAAAGCCCTCTAAGAGTTCAACATTAACCCAGCACTTCCAAACCCACCACTAAACCACATCCCCAAGTGCCACATCTTTCAAATACCTCCAAGGATAGTGACTCCACCCTGAGCAGCCTGTTCCAGTGCATGACAATCACCTTGGTGAAGAAATACCTTCCAATATCCAATCCAAACCTCCCCACATGCCACGTTTCATCTACAATCTGGCTCATCAGAGGTGGTTTTTGGGGAGCATTCAGTTTTATTGCCAGATGCAGTGCTGGTTATACAGAGATGGGTGTGTAAAGGACTTGTTTCTCAACTTCCAGCAGTGTGTTCACAGCAGTATTGGGGACAAAGTTATGGGCAAAGCAGAACTTGCAGATGAAGTTGCCTTTTTAGACTAAAGCAAGGGAAGATGCATTAACACCCACAGGTGTTAGTTGTGCTTTCAGTGTTTCTTCTTGGGCACAGGCTTAAGGCACAGAGTGACCTTCTGACAGGCAGTCACAGGGGTTCACATCCCTAGGAGAAGACTCTTGTACCCCTGCAGAGCGGTATCTTCAGCAGTGTGTCCTGGCTGTATGGAATTCAGTAGCCTCTGTCTTGCTGCAAAGCCATGCAAACGCTGAGAAATTCAAATTTCTCATCTTGGCATAGGGCACCTAAAGTATTGGGTGTACTGACTCTAAACAGAAAGAACAGCAGACTGCAAGTGTTTAGGGAAACTCTATTTTATCAGGCAAAATTAAGTCCTTAAAAAAAACCAAACAGAAAAAAGGAGTAGTAAATCAAACATCTGGGGGAACGGAGAAGAGGTAATGCAATAGCTTAATTGAAAAATTAGCTTGAGTTGGTGGAGATATGACTGCTGCTGTCTGGATTGAGAACTGGATGGAGGAATGTAAACAAAAGACAACGAGAAACAGGATTTGGTTGAGGGGTGGGTGCATGTGGCTGCAGGCACACCAAGGGTATATCCCCTCCAAGCAGTGCCCTGATGGTGGTACAGGATGGAAAGCAAGGGGGGCTGAGGGCGTGGGTTGTAGCCACAGCACAAAAACCCCCCATTCTCTGGAAAACCTTGGCTAAAGAAGTTAAGAAAACCTGCCCTTCATATGTAAACTCCGTAGGAGGAAGGCAACAGAGGAGATGGGAGCCTCTGAGAGTGATAAGCAGGACTTGGAAGCGTAAGGTGAGGTAGAGTGCAGCTGTGACGGATGGCCAAAGCCCTTCCAAAATACCCACCCCGGTGAGCCAGCCAGTCACACCAGGACCCTTCTCTCAGTGAGGTGGGATTTCACTGAAATGCTAATAATGCCCATGGACCACCACATCAAATAGACCTTTATTTTTCCTCCCTCCCAAACACCAGTTATCTATTGGAACCAGATGCATTTTTTTTCTGTAGGAATTTCCAAGCAGGGAAAGCCAGGCTACCTTGTTGTAGTTCGAGAGGTGACAATCTCCTCATGAATTTTTGCTTTTTCAGGCACATGGAAATGCAGCCTTTTTCCTTGTGATGAGAAAGGTTTGCAAGGAGAGGAGTTCAGCAGACACTTGTTGTTGAGCAGTTTGAGGGGCTGCAGCATGAAGCCCTGCAAACTTCACCCGCTGTATTCACTGAGACACTGCAGATGCACACAGATTATTTCCATGTTCTCCTTTGTGTACGTTAGTCACATTTATTTTTTTTAATGGCGGATTAGTTTGTTTTCCCCTATTCTTTAATAACATTTATTTCCTTTAGAGCTGTTTTGAAGTAACAGACACCTTTCTAGGTAGTGGCTTCTTATATCGTATAAGCCCATTTATCAAAGGCAGGATTTGCTGCTGTTGTTTTTCTATTAGGGAGGAATTACACTAAGCCTGTAGCAGACATTTTGTGTTACCATGGCAGCCCATATTTCCTACAGGGTTGTGACCTCTAATGACTACAGTGGAAAGCTAGGAAAAATGGGGACTCTTTGAAGATTAGTAAATAAATGCATACTTATGCAAACTATCCAAGAGATGGCTAAACTATAAGAGTGGGAATGGCATGATTCAGAACACTGAGTAAGTGGCTCTTTGTAAATACCTATGTTTTTTAAAAATCACCTTTCATTTCTCCATGCTTTTAAAAGGCTGTTTTGTTTCCATCAAAGTGGCACACCAAACACGTTTTCTGCATAGGGCTCATATTATTTTTCATGTAATGAAACAGAAATACAGAGTTCAGAATTTCAGCAAAAGATGTTTCCTACCACCTAAATAATTCTTTTTTTTATAGCCTTTTCAAATATTATTGCCATCATGATTGAATTTTCAGTGTTCTTTTAGTTCATCATTGCTAGATAAAATAAGGCAGCAGAATGTACTGAACTTTTAAACAGACATCTCAGTGGGAGCTGTCTTTATTCTTTTAAAATAGCGTATTAAAAAAAAGTCTCTGTTTTTAAAAAGAACAGATTGATTTTTACGTATGGGATTTAGTAAAAAGGAAAAATTGCATCTATCGAGTAGTACACAGTACTTGTTTTGGACCATTAAAATACCTACAAAAGGTGTTTTATAGTATTTGTTTGTGAATTTTAAATGATCCTGCATTGTACTCTGCAGTGATCTCCTAAATTGTATAAAGCCTCTGTAGACGTGCTGGTACTCTGTGCGTCTTCAGTTAATGACCCTTTTCATGTAAGCACAGCTGTTGCAATGTAAAAAAATAAATTAGCAAAATGTGCCTCTTCTCCCTGCAGCTTCCCTTTACTTTTCTGTGGATTTCAGCATTTTTCCCCTTCAGTTAGTAACCTTCCAGACTCCTGCAACCCAGACATGTGGTACCAAACTCTCTCCCATCAATGCTGTCAGCAGAAAAGGAGCAGATCAAGGTCTTACAAAGCAAAACCAACATCAGCCAGATCCTGAATCTCCTCCTCTCCTGTCAGGAACACTGAGGTCAAGACAAGACTATTGCTCCTTTACTATGGAGGTTGTTGTAACCCTTTTCTATTTTAGGAAGTAAAACAAGCCCTTTGCAGATAACCCCACAGCACCTGGCTTTCAGAGAGAGCTCTGGAGTCCCTTGTGCTGGGGCCACATCTCCTGATGGCTGCAGTGTGGCCAGATGTGGGTGTCCACCCCCCAGTGTGGCATGCACTGGGAATACATCACCTTGGTGCTGGATCTACCCACCATGTGAAGTCCTCCTTCATTGGAAAACCGTGGAGGTTTGGGGGCACCAGGATGGACTGGAGAGCGATTTTGTTGTACCCTGGAAGACACAAAACTGATATCCACAGGGATATACCCTGTTTCCAACAGGCTTGACCCTCTGACATGTGGGTGCCCACACAGGATGGGAAAACCTGGGTGAAATTTGTGATCCACATTCACATCAGCATCCAATACTGTAGTGAATTTTAACAAAGTTTTGTGATGACTGCAAGGGATGTGGTGTGGGGAATTTCTGTGCTTTTTGGTTCATGGGAAAATGGTGGAGACTGGAGGCAGATGGAAAAAAAGCATTCGTTTTGGTGTTGGCTTTGATTTCTTTGTATATGATTTTGCTTCTGGGTAACTGCACTGGTGGTACAAACTTAGCACCTCCTAGGGATGGGGGACACCAGGTGCCCTCTGGGTTAGTTTGCATTGCTAAAAGTTCATGATGTTAATTTCCTTGCAATTGGGAAATTTAGTCCAAAATGAGACACTCCCGATGTCATTATATTACTTTTATTGCACAACGTCACAACGTGTTTATGAGCCAGAGTAATTTACCTTTTTCTTTCTTCTCTTGGTAGCTCTGAAATCCCTGTTAATTGTCAGCGATTCAAAAGGGGCCACCTGGGGAGGTGCCTTCTCCTCAGGCCCTCCTGCCCTGCTGTCAGTGATGAGCCCTCCCTGCAGCAGGGACGGGGGAGCACAGTCGCAGTTCTGAACTCCTGCCCTCCTCACCCGGGGACAGAGCTGCTCCTCTCCCTCTGCACGGCTCTCAGAGCTTCTCCGAGCAGCTGGAGCTCTTCCAACACAAAGGTTTCCCTGCTAACCAGCCTAACCTGAGGTGTGGGGTGTGTGCAGATCTGCCCTTTACCTGATCCCAGGCTCTCTGGAAATCCTGCCGCTAGTTTCCTGGGCTCCCACAGGATGTGTTCTACTTTTTAAAGCTCAAAAAAAGTTCTGAGAGAGAGGGGCTGAGTGCACGGCCTCCATCACTTGCCTCAACCATGACGCAACCCTATCCCCCTGTCCATCACTGAACACATAGTTTCCAGGCCAAACTATTTGACAAATCTGACCCAGACTAGCTAATAGTTTCAGGGTGACCAAAACCTGGTATCTGATGAATTTACAATTCAACTGAAAACTGTTTAGTCAAGTTCAAATGTAGAGGGAAAGCTGGTGGTTAAAGCAGCAGGGAGGAAGAGAGGAAAAGAAATCTGGGGAGGAATGCTGCGGAGGCTGAAACAGGATCCTGACGAGCTGCAGGGCTGGCAGAGCACTTTGGAAAGGGGGTCTCCCTGGGGGAGGACCCCTGGTGAAGGGGACACCCTCCACCCCTTCCAGTGTTTTTGTGAAATTGCTCTGTCTTTCCTCTGGTTAATATCTTTCTTTCTGCTTTATTTTGAAGGATATTTTTTACTGGTCCCTGAAAGCAAAATTTTTTGTCTCTGCTGACATGAGATCAGAGGGACACTTGCGTCAAAAGAAAAGGGCAGTGTGGGCTTCTGAGAACAAAGTGGGATGACTTTGTATCTGGTGGGGTGGAGCAGCACTAAATCACTACTTTGGAAAGTAGTGATTTGGTTCTGCAGTGTGGCAGCTGAGCAGCGCGTTCTGTGATTTTCCACTGGCAGGCCACTGTCACTCAGAGGCAGTGCCATCCCTAGCAGCCCTGGGCTCCCTGCAGCTCCCACCTGCTGCAGACTCCACTGCTGGGCAGCAGCACTTCAGACACGTGGGAGCACCCTCAGGAGGGCAAATGCAATGACTTCTGCTGTCCTGCTCCTGCCCTCTGCCAGCTGAGAGCCTCTGGGGAAACAGATTGAGAAGCATTTACCAAATGCAGTAATTCTGAGACAAATGTCTTCAGCATTTTGATCCAACTGTGCTCAGAGCTGTGATCACCCCTTTCTCACCCAGGCTCCCCACAACACTGCACCCTGGGGTGGCTGGTGCTGCTGCTGGGGGTGACTCGTCTGCTTTGCTTTTTTGTCTGAGGCTTATTGGTTTGTCAGTTCACTCCAGCTGCAAATCAAATATGTATGTCCAGTGTGCTTTTTATCTAGTTAACTAAACACAAATAATGTGTTCTGCCTCTTCACTTTGAAAGCTTTCAAACCTTTCTCTTTTATCTCTGGCCGTATTGTTCTTTAACAACCTGACAGTTGATTATTACATGGTTTCTCTTTCTCCTTTATCCTCTGCCTATAATACTCAATGATTTTTCACTGGATATCACTCCCAACGTGCCTTTGTATATTCACGGCTAGACAAGGTTGGACATTGATATGATTCCCTAATTCTGAAATAACACAGGTACTTAAGAAGGTGTTTCTTTTCTGGGGTACCTAATTTTTCTGGTGACTCAAAACTTGTCTCCAACCCTGCTAGAGAGAAATTTTGGAGAAATTCATCAAGTTGATGTGACACATGCTTACCGCCAGCCATTTTTTTGGCATGTTGTACTTTCTACTCCTCTGTCACCAAAACCCAGTTGCATGTCTGTGCAGCCTGGTGATATTTAAATAGCTTTAACATGTTAATTAGCTGCTGTGGGGAGTGTCTGCCTGCCCTTGCCTGTGACAGGACTGTCCCCATTAATGAAGTCATATTGTGTACAGCAATGCTCTGACCCACTCTCCCCTATACCCAGCAAGACACTGTGGAGGGCATTTCTGGAGCTCCACTGTCCAACATGTGAATTTTGGCCAAAAATGCTGATATTCCCCTGTGCCTGGTGACACTGCAGGCTGGTGCAGATCTCCTTGCTTATTTGACCAAATTAGGATGAAGCCAAGTTTTCTGACTGAAATACTTGAGAATATTGCAAAAAAAAAAAAATTATTTCTCTATTTGGGGATTTTTTCGTGATCTTATCTTCCTTTGTACATCTGTGACGCTAGTCTCCATGACTTTTTCTGCTGTGTTGGGCCCAAGCATTTGCAGAGTCATTTCTTGCTACTCATTCTCAGTGAACAGTTTGGATATGGTTATTGGTTTGCTGATAGAACTGTGATTTTGATGACTAATAGCCTTTTCCACATTAGACCTTGAATTTTGACTGAATTAGAAGCAATAGTCAAAAGAAACAACTTTGTAAAGATCAGGTTCTTTTCCAGCCATTTCCAGCACAGGAGTTGCTAACACAACCACTGCATAGCTGCATGTAAAATGTGGACAGAAATATTTGTAGCAATGATGTGAGCTGGAATGAAGTTACGGAATTCCTGCTATGCTGAGACACTAAAATATGGTTTAAATTAAAACTGAGGCTAAGCGTATTATTCACTTGATGAGTTTTGTTCTACTCCTCCTCTTGGGATACCTAAAAGCAGGCTGCTGTTTCTTCTTCCTTTTTGTGGTTTTTTTTTTTTGTTTGTTTGTTTGTTTTTTTTTTGTTTTTTTTTTTTTAATTCCTCTAAGGTGACTGATGTCCTCTGAATCAAAAGGACACTTGATATATGAAATTCATCTTCACATGGTTGCATTTGGTCATGTCAATAACACAGTGGTGTTGCTTCTGTTACTTGAATGACCATGGGTTGTTTCTTGTAACTGGGAAGGGGCAAAGAGAATCCACGGGGAAGTTCAGCCTCTCAGAGAGATCTGATATCAAGAGACAGTCTTTGCAACCATTGCTATTTTCCCCCTTGCTGGGGCAGTGCAGGATTCCTAGAGCCATCCTAGAGGCCAGAAAGGACTGGCAGTTGGAGAGTTCCTAATGTGAAGGTGAGATCTGGATTTAATTTTCTCTCCTTACAAATGTATGCAGTAATTGGCACTTGTAAATGCCTTGGGTAATAAAAAGTATCATTACATCTCTGTCTGGCTTCTTTGGGAGGGTTTTTTTAAGGCTAGGACTAGACCTTCTGACTTCCCAGTCTGGTACGAGGCACAGCAGAGACGAAGGCTTCATCCAGGAGACTTCATCACCTCCAACTCCACTGTCATAAAAAGGAAGTGCTCCCTAGGGAAAGGGCCAACGTTAGGAATAATCTTGCATAGTCCCTCCAGAAGCTGATTCACTGCTCAGTTGCCCTCCCTTGCAGATGAGCGGCTTTTTTCCAGTTTACAAGGCTGTGACCTTTGGGGCTGAGCTGTCTGGGTGTGCAGGGTGCACCAGGGCTGCAGGGAGTCTAGGCAGTTCTATGCTTTGTGCGTCCTGATTTTTGTGCAGGATGTTCAGCAAGTGAATATTCCTCAGTGTCAGGTCCAAGAGCCTTGCTGGGTTCACTCTGATGTGCTATATCTGCAAGAACCATTTCTGGGACTTCCAAATGTTTACTGCCCTCATGTTGTGTCTTGGCAAAAAATTGAAGTTTATGAATGCGTCACGTTGGCAAACTCCGGTGCACTGTGTCCTCACTCTGCCTGGTGGTGAAGTAACTTTTTGTGCTGGCTCTTGAGATGTTAAGTATAAGGACATGTGGTGTGACAGGGTGAACAGACTGACATTATATTTCAGCTTTTCTCAGTCCAGAAGTGGTGCGGTTTCTGCCTGCATTGTACAGAGATAGTCATGAACTTGCTGTGCTGAACATATCCCTGGTGCACTCTTAGGCTTTGTTTTGGAGTCCTCATTCACTTTCTGGGCTCAGAACACAAAAGGGGAAAAAAATATGGCTTTCTTCTGCACGTTGTCAGAGAAAAAAATTGAACAGGTTTGACATGAAATCACTGGACTATTAAAAAGCAAAGTAGAATATTTTGATCTTGCCAAATCATGTCTTGTAAACAGAACTTATTGCTTTCTTGTAGTTTTAGGGCACAGAGGAGCCAATCCAAGCAGTAAATAAATTACAGCTAACCTGGGTTTAAGCAGGACTCGATACAGAAGGACTGGCTGTTCCTGGCCCACCCTGAGCCTGTCAGGGGCTCCAGAACAAACCCTCTGGAAAAGCCTGACTGGAGACCTTGGCACACACCGGGCCACCACACACCTCAGGCTCTGCACTCTGCTGACTGGAAAGCCAGAAAAGGTCACCAAAGAGTCTGCAAAATGCCTGGCTGATGTATTTCTGGGCCAGGGAAAGGCTGGGGTTGAGCCTGAGCTCTGCTGCTGATGGTGGAGCCAAGTTCCCTGAACTCTCCTGGCACCCCAGGGAGCAGCAGCTCCCACCCCGTTTCTTTGGGGAGCATCCCAGCAGGGTCACCTCCCCCTGGGCACCATGCCCTGCCAAAGCAGGGACACCAAGAGCACCAGGACAAGAGTCTGGTGAGGCTTTATGGAGATGTGGAGCTGTAGCTGCAGGAGGTGATGACAGCTCTGGCATGGAATGGGCTGTCCACAGTTCTTTGCTGGGTTTGTCTGTCTGCCCTCCATCAGCAGGTACATTGAAAGCAGAATTTGTGCTTTAAGTCATCCAGGCTGTGGTGTATATATTTCTTCCACTGATGTTTCTAACCCTGTGGCTGCTAATTATCAGCTAATAATGAAGTTTTCAGAATTAATT
Source organism: Acrocephalus arundinaceus (assembly GCA_021534815.1). Taxonomy (NCBI): domain Eukaryota; kingdom Metazoa; phylum Chordata; class Aves; order Passeriformes; family Sylviidae; genus Acrocephalus; species Acrocephalus arundinaceus. Next base: position 404,181 of record JAJEOU010003009.1, read on the forward strand.
CAGAATAGTGGCACTTTTGTATTTCATTCCTTGCTTTTCACACATTAGCTTGCTTAGCAGGGCTCTCTGCTGCCTGCACTGCTTGTAGCAAAGGTGACAAACCCACACCTTGAGCAGCATGGAAGTGTTTGTTGTAGAGAACAAATCTGAACCAAAGGACAGCACTCCTGTCTGACTGTAGCTTGTGGAAAACATTCAGAACTAACATCACTGAGACCAGGGAGAAGAAAAGTAAGTAGAAATCTTTCCTTGCAAAACTAATACTTGTTTCCAGACTTGATAATTTTTCAAGGAGATACATTTGTAATTCTACCTGGAAGCCAAAGCAGAAGTTAGTGCATGTGCATCACCAAACCCAAAGCTGCAGAAAAAGGAATTGCCAAGATCAAGAAAAATGAATATCAAAGAAACATAAAGGTTATGCCCAGGGGTGCTGTTCTAGGTTAGAATATTTGTTCTTTGGGTGCAGGGCACAGTTTCTCCCCTCCCCTCTGCCCTGTGCTGCCCTGTGCTGGCTTTCCATGCAGAGCAATCCCTGTTCCTGCTGGGCAGCAAGTGCAGGATATCCAGCACAGAACTGCAGCACAGGCAGAGGGGGATGTTTCACCCCAAATATAATGGGAAAATGCTACATTTAAAACAAAGACTTTTTTCTTTTTGTAGTTTCACACCAACTTTGCATTGATGAACTCCAGGCTGCAAACTAGCTGTGGGAAGCACAAGGAACCTTTTCTTCTGGAATGCTTAATTTATTTTTCATAACCTTGTAACATTCACTGGTTTTAGTCTTTTGGACCATGTTCAGTGTCTCCTTCTCTGCTAGATCTAAATGTGGCTTGTGAGAATCTTGTCAGAGAGCCTTGACTCCACTTTTGTATTTGTATGCAGCAGCAGAAGCAATGGTGTGTTGGGGATGTCCAATACAGCTGATCCTGCCTGAGTCCCATTTCTGACTGAGGATCTCAGCTGGGAACGGACTCTTCAGGGAACTGTGAGGGACAGACATCCTTCCATTCTCACTGGAAAGCTGTAAGGTAGATTGTTTCCACTACCAAAGTGCTTTCTTTATGAACAGAGAAGATGTGGAGTGAAAGGAGGAGCATGACCTCAAGGCCATGAAAACAGAGAGGAAATCAGGCAGCCCCTGAACTCCTGGGATAGGATGTGCCTGTGTGGGTAGGTCCGTGCCTGAGGACCAGTGGTCTGTGGGGGCAGCCTGTGATATCACCAGAAGTTACCAACACTTCCAAAAATCATGAGAACTCAAAAATTTCTCTCCAAACTTCTTTACACCTTGGCTAAGGCAGCCTAGGATCTGAGCCTCCCCTTGCTGGGTATTTATGAGATACCCCCTCTCTCCCAGGTAGTCTGGCTGAGTTCAAAGGCACTGCTGCAGTTGCCTGGACAGGGATTATTCTCAGGACTCTCCACTGGGTCAGGCCCTAGGTGTGCATGATAAGATATTTACACTTTGATTTACTTCTATTTTAAATGCCTTCACTTCAAGCCTATAGGTACATTTACTACACAAATTACGGTTGCTAATATTTTCTTGGAAAAAGCTAAGGGAAAAGCCCAGCCTCCAAGAGGCACTGAAATAGATGGCTGCCACAATAAAAAGGATCACCTGTAGTCAGTATCTCCAGCCAGAGCTGTCCCAAGAGCCCTGTCTCTCTCCCAGCATGAGACTAAAGCCTCCATGGACAGACGGGCCCTGGCTGTGCCTGTGAAAGGAAAAAGAGCCTGGATCTGCTGGATCAAAGGAGACTGGGATCTCTGAGCAGCAGACAGCCTCCAAACCCAACCTTGCTCATCCTCCAGATGTGGCACAGTGTCCTGTGCAGCTGTGGGTAACTGATCCCCCCTCTCCTGTCCACCCAGGGACGGGGCTCCTTGCGGGGCTGTGTCACCTTTGTTGTCCCCCTGCTGCTGCACAGGAGTCCTCCGCTGCAGGGCAGTGGCAGTTAATCCCATAACTGGGAATTAGGGAGGCAGTGTTCCATGCATGAGCAGGCACGGGCAGGGCTCTCAGGGGTGAGTGGGTCCGACACAGCACACAGCCCTCCCAGCCCTCTGGCACGGCAGGGCAAGGCAGGGCATGACTCCACATGACTGCACAGCCCTGCAAGGACCTGCACAGACTGGCCTAAATCAACCCCCTCCTAGTCCAAGACCGTTATGCCATGTCCTGTCACAACAGGCCCTGCTGACGTGTGAAGCATTTGTCCCCATCTTTCTTACAGGCCCCCTTCAAGTATTGAAAGGCTGCAAAAAGGCTCCCCTGGAGTCTTCCCTTCAACAGGCTGAACAGCCTCAACTGTCTCATTCTATATCAGGGGGGAGAGGGAGACGTGTGTCCAAGGTGCCTTGCTTGTGATCCAATTTGGCAACATAACTGTTGCCCAAATCAGTGAGGCACTGGCCACCGGTACAGAATGCCCAGCACCCAGTGAAGTGCTCATGGCAGAGCCAGGGTGGACATTCCAGTAGTTGTCTAAAGATCTGTACAGTTCTGAGTCAGTATACAATATCCTTTCCTGAATGCCTTCAGATGTTTATCTCAGCACTGCAGCTGGGCTGGCCCCCCTCTCTCCAGTGGAACGGGGAATGCAGGATGAGTCCTGGGGCAGCTTAGATTGTGGTAGAGTTAGTGTGGATGGCTGTAAAACCTTTAACGTCTTGTCAAAGGTTTTTCAATGACCAAAGGGACAGTGGTTAGCAGATGTGCCTCTGTTTAATGATAACTATGATGATGATAATGATAATAGGTCAAAGAACAAGAATAGCATACACAATAATAATAATAATTAAAATAATAAATAATAGATTGGATTTCTTGTCTCAAAGTCATAGTCGGAAATAATAACACAGTGAATTCCAAGTCAGCTCCCCGAAACCCTTGCCTGCCGTGCCAGCATTGCAGGCAGCCAGGCTGGGGACAGCTGGGCCAGTGGCATTTGGGACAAAGTCACAGGCTTAGGAAAGGAGGCAAAGTGCCTGCAGCACTCGGGTATTTGGGCACGTCCTTCACAAGGAGCCAGGAAAATACAGCTTATCTTCTGCTTTTCAAGCTGCATTGTGTTCAGCCAAGGAAGAGCTTTGTCTCAAAGGGAAGCTGGGTGTTCTGAGGCCATTTGTATGCTGGGATGTGTTGCATCAGCTGGGAACAAATGCCCTGGCTTAGGGCTTGTGATGTGGCTGGAAGGACCCATGTAACCACATGTGGGGACTAGGACAGAGGCTAAAGAGCACTCTGGAAGCTAAAGGATGTCAAAAATCAATTTTGAAGGGACACAAAAATAAAGCTGGCATGTCTGGTTTTAATCTAGTTCCCAAGATGAGACTGTGGCTTGTGATTTTGGGTTGCTTTTTTTTCTGCTCAGCACATTTTCTGGGGGATTAAAAAAGTGGTCAGAAGGCGAATTGTTTCACAATAGTTCTTCCTTTTCTTTGTGAGTTAGAGTTTGCTGAGAGTTTATACTCTTCTTTTCATGGGGAAAAAAAAAGTACAAAACCCAAACTCTGTCGGTTATTTGGCAACTGATTATTTTCCAGACAATTCACCTGTATATTATGCAGACTGGATAAAGAAAACTAAATATCTTGAAGGTTAAAAAGAAAAGATACTTGATGAAGTTATAAGTACTTTCCTTATATGAATGTATTTTCTGTAAGAAATATTATTGACAAAAAGAAAACCCTAAAATCCACATGCATTTTTTTTGTTTTAATGATTCACTCTTCTTACATATGTAGAGCTGTCTTCTTGCATGTCAAATATACATGATCACTTTGGCTGCAGTTGATTTATTTAACAAAGGAAACAAAAAGGTTAAGGAATTTTTTAAGCTGGTACCCACATCAATATTTCGTCTTTGAAGCAAGTAGCCTTGCTGTTTGGATGTGCACACATTTTCCACATTTTGTCATCTGGTCCTGTCTTCTGTTAATAGTCAGCTCCTGTTATTGATGGGAGGCAACATGGGCAGCACCCTGACAGTCTGGCTCTTTATTTGGATGTGTAACTCCAGGCACTGCAGCTTTGGCTGTGAATGTTTGGCTGTCACCCATGTTACGCAGTCAGCAGGAATCCAAAATTATGATGATCAATATTTATTGTTTGTGTTAAAACATCTTTTTGGAAACCAGCTGAGTGCTGTGTTGCTCCTTCTAGGCATGGCTTGTACATGCGGGGAGAAATGGGGTTTGCCCTCTGCATCCTTTAGCCAGACAAGGGGCAGGAGGGAAAGGGGAGTCAGCTGGACCAACCATGCCCTGGCCATCCTGCACAGATTTTAAGGAATGAGTCAAACATTACTCTTTAAAAGGTGGTGCCCAGGCAGGAATTTTGGGGAGTTCATTATGGACACAGGGAGAGGAGTTCTGGAGGTCACTGGGGGTTAGAGCAGCTCCCCTTCCTGGGCAGGGGTTCCTGCAGGGTCCCACCATGGGCTGCAGGGTGAGACCTGTCCTGCTCCACGCTGCTGCCTGATAAACTCAATCCCAGCTGGTTGCTTTCACAAGAGTTATTTTCAACCAAGCAAGATTATTAGGCAGCCAGATTAGGGTCTAAGGTTTGGCTCTTGTTTCTAGAGCAATTAAAGCAATTTCCTTCTGCAGATGTTACAGGAGAACGGCTTGTTGGCTTTGCTGGAGCTGTGCCTGTGGAAGCAATCCCAGGCTCTAGTGGGTAAGATTTGCTTATTGCTTCTCTGCCCCCTACCTGGACATCTCTTTGAATCCTGGGCCTGCAACATATTCACAGCTCCAGTCTCTTGCAGATGTCCTCTGTCCAGAACTGGTGCTGGCTGTAGTTTCCGAGGTTTGGAAGCAAGCACCAGAGTCTTAGATTGGAGTTACACTCTTTTGTCCAGTCTCTGGAGATAACAGGTTGTCCACCAGCCATTTGCACATTAATACTAAAGAATGCAAACCATGAAAGACCATCTCCTGGCTTTGCTTCTTCAATCTTCCCTTTCAATTGCAAGTTCTCTTCTGATGAGCAAATGGGCCTAAATACCAGTGTAAGCAGGTGTTTTCCTGTTGGGCTGGCAGCCTTTCTAAACATGGAGTCCCTAGTTTTGCAAGGGTTATCCTGGAAGTTCAGGTTGTTTCTAACAGTTGGACAGCTGTGGACCAGGTAGGATGACTGTACCTCTCTGGAAACATCCCACTTTTATGTGCAGTGCTGTTGTGGAAATGCCTATGGCTGGGGTGCAGAAGGACCAGGAGGAGTGGCGGGGCACAGACTAAGCCCATGTGCAGTCTGAACAAAGCAGCCTCTGTGGCAAGCCACGGCCCAGGCTTGGTCCTGTGTGCCACCTCTTGAGTACTATGTGCCATTCTTGCTTGCAGCTGCATGACTGCACCAGGGCTTTTAGTATGTGTAAGTGAACACATAGCCATGGAAAACACCTCTCCTTGTGCTTTGGATGAAGCCTGGTTTTCCTCCTGTTCTGGAATATTTATACCTTTCAAACTGATGCTGTTTCAACCACCTCCTGAAACGCAGCTTTGGTTTTCAAAAGCCGACTGCTGGGGAGGTTGTTTTGGTTTCCCAGCACACAGGGCTCTGTCTGCCTCTGCTTTGTCTGCCCCTCTGCCCAACCCGGCCATGAGGCTTGGGATTCAGGCCCTGGTTGGAGTTCTCTCATTTAATTTTCATGCATCATTTATAGCTTTCTGTGGTGATTTCATGAAGTGAATGTATGTGGTTAACGCAGGGGGCTGACTGGGAGCCGGTCATGCAGCTGTGACAGAGTGGTTGCTCCCTGCCTTTGTCATTATTTTCTGTACTTGCAGTGTGTTGGTGAGAAACTGCTTGTGGACCAAATATTCAGACTTTAAACTTGATTGCTTTCCTGAGGGGAAAAAAAAAAAAGGATTGCCTTCCCTTTCCTGGAAATCTGGAGAATTTCCCACACACGACTTCTGCCCTTCAGATGGAAAGGGTGCAACCAAACAGGGAGACCCTGAGGTGGTTAATTTAAGAGGAGTGCAGTGCTCTGCTCCTGTGAAATGATGGTGGCTCTTGAAGCCAAAAAACAACATCAACTACCAGGAGGCATTTACACAGGAAACCTGCCTTCTGATGTGGGCAGCTGCACTCACTGCCTTTGTGCTGTTCACCTTTGGGCATGCTGGGAAAAGGTAGGCTTGGAGGGGAGCTGGTGGGGAGATCTGGAAATACAGTTGAGAGCAGGTGTCCTCCTTTCCCCACCCTTTCCCCACCCTTTCCCTTGAGCCAGCCCATTAATTTCGCAGATTTATTTGATCTATTTAACAGATTTGCTTAGGCTGAGTGAGACCCTACGGTGTCTGCATTTCTGGTTGCTTTTATTAAGTGGATTGCTCAGCTGATGTGTATCATGTCAGCTTAGAAATAACTAACAAGGAGAACAAGAGAACCTCATTGATTTCCATCTGGTTTGACTGGCAGCACTTGGAAATAGCACAGCAAGTGTGTCCAGCTTGAAATGCCACAGGTTCACAGGCTTGTGCCCCCACTGGGAAGGTGATGGAGCAGATGACCTTGAGCAGGGGTGGCCAACCACCCACCATGGACCTCAGAACAAGGCCTATGTATGAGTGGACGAGTTTGATTTGTAGTTTTTATTGGGTCAGTTCAGTGCAAGTTGGACCCTTGGGATCCAGAGAGGTTGGGCGCCTCTCACAAAAAGGATCTTCATGCTGGCTGGGCTGGAGCTCTGACAGGGATATGCAGGGTGTAGTGGAGTGAAGGATGGAGAGCCTGAGTCCGTGTGAGCCAGGATGGAAACTGGAAGTGATATTTAGAACATGGTTTTCCCACAGGATAATGCCTGACTGGAAGGTTTAAACCCAGACGTGCAGTAATAGCTTTGAAGACAACCCAGAGGCGGTGCTTCAGCCATGAGATTTGGGAATGAAAATCCTTTTGGGAAGGCAAGAGGTTAGCAAGTACATCCAATCTCTCTGCTGGATGACATGCAGTAAAAGCTGGACTGGGATCCAGAACATAAAGCAGTGATAAGGAGACACATTATGACCTTGTCTGCTGTTAGCAGCTTACACAGCCTGCCAAGGAAAAACCAGCCTGCATTACAAGAGCCATATGGTATTTTACTAACTCAGTGTATAAATCCCTAATACAATTAGAAGATCCAACTTCAATCCAACTTCTATGTTGCTTTATCTGGAGGAATTTCTGGATCACTCAAGATTGTTGATAACAGGAAGGAATAAAACATGTGGATGGACAAGGGAAGGGGTCTGTCAGCCTCCTGGGTGCAGCAGCCCTTTTTCTGGCCTCTGCCATAGGAAATTCTCTTTCTGACTTGCATAGACCTTCAGGAGCTGCCTGGAGCTGGCTCTTGGGAGCTGGCTGCCCAACCTCAGGGTAGCAGTCTGTTTTATCAGGAAGAGTTTGTGCAGGATTCCTGAGCAAGGTCAGGATTTCCAAGGAGGCCATCATGAGTTATTGCTAACAGAGTAGGGTCAGGAGGGAGAAAGCCTTGTACTCTCAGCCTTCTCCTGCTGAGATTTTGTCTGGATCAGGCATGTGGGTGCAGGAGGGAAAGGGATGCCTGTGGTGTACGGGGAAGGCTCTGAGCATGCCAGCTCTAAAGGTGCTCAGGCCCAGAGCTTGGACTGCCAGTGGTGATGGGCACTGAAAGAAGTGCTGGGCAGATTGGGGAGTGTCTGGCTGAGGACAGACATGTGTGGTGCAGCCAGTGGAAGGGCAGCATGCCCAGAGCAGGTTCCACATGCTAGGATCATCCCTCTGAATATGGATCTGTCCTTAGTCTTGTCACCTCTTTTCTTGTTTTGGCCTTAGCAGGTTTACCCTGGTGTTACCTGGGTCTTCTCAAAAAAATTTCTCTCTTTATTCCAGTATATGAACCTCTTCCAGAGATACCACTTCATTTGCAGATGACAAGGGAAATAACCACATTATCAATAAGCCATTAAGTACTCTGAAGGGACATGGCTGTACATAATGGTATCAGTATTGAGGAACAACCTTGAAGCAGGCTGGGATGTGCTGTCTTTTTCCCTGCAGGTATTGCAAGTCATTTCTCCCTGCCTCATTTTCTTCCTCTCACAGAGCTGGCTGGGGACATGTCCTACCCTGCCTTGTGCTTCTCACAAAAAAGTTCTATTGCTCTTATTTTCTTTGCTGTAAAATGCCAGACAGGCACTCCGTGAAGCAACCTCCCTTTCACCTGTGTTGGAGGGAACATATCTTTTGTATGGATGGTTATAGCTGTTCAGGCTGATCAGATGCCTTGTACAATTACACAAAGCTGTTCTTTGCCTATGTTTTTTTCTATGCCTCCCTATTTCCAAGTGGATCACTCTGTGCTGGAGCATGTAATTGCAAAGTGCAGCCCTGGCTCTGCTGGAACAGACCCTGAGATGGGAATGATTTACCCAGGGCTTGTCAGGTGGTGGTTGCTATCAGTTTAGAGCTTGAAGGAGGCAAGGGCATGGGGCCATGTGTGTGAACAAGAAATGTACTTTTAGCATTGGGTCCATGTGCTGGATCCTGCAGGGGGCACAGCCCACAGCTCAGCCCAGTGAGTCCTCTGTCCCAGTGCCCCTACATCCCTGCTGCCAGCAGTGTGGCTCATCTTGCTGGAATGTGCCTCCAGGTTTGTCACCTCTTCCATGGCAGCCCATGTTGGGGTGGGGGTGATGCTGGACCACTTTCCCCCACTTCCTGCAACTCTGTGCATGGCAGGCGTGGCACTGGATTAGGTGCAGTGTCTTCTTTCTTGCTGTGACCATCTGGCATCAGGTTTCTGTGCACAGCCTGCATTTGTTTTGATGGTTGGAACAGCAGTAAAGCATGGGTTACCTGAAGTTTTCATCAAGATGAGACTTTCAGAAGCATATTTGTTGTAGCTCCTATAGTAACTACTGCTTGCTCAGAGCTTGGCTCCTCTGAGCCCGCAGTCAACCTGTCTCACTTTTTTATTTGGAAAAACTGGAGAAATTTTTAAGTGCTGTTACAACCCTGGAGCATGAGTACAAGTATATACTCATACAATCAGGGATGAAATTGCTGAAAGCTCCTTCAATGAAATGGCCAATATGGTGGCAATAAATTCAGAGGAAATGGACATTATCTGCTGATTGACCTTCTGGAATGTTAAACAGCTTTTGCTTTTGCCTTGAGGCATCTGGCTGCCTGACATGGCCAATTATCCTATGATAACATCAACTTCATTGGGTCTTATTGCTTCATTATGAAACTGCCTTAGCTGATAATGCATTGCCATTAGCAGGCAAATATTCTTGGGAAGGGAGATAACTCCTCGCCCACTGTTTGGGCTTGGAGCTGTGCAGTTTGTCTGCCTGCAGTGCGGAAGGCAATGATATGGGGAAAGTCCTTCCTGCTCCAGAGAGCTTCTCTGGCAGCAGTGATGCTGCTTCCCCTGCTTCCCTCTCAGCTTCCCATTTCCTCCCTGGTTGCTTGGATCTCTTCCTCGTCCAAGTGAAGTAATTTATAAATATTTTTATTTATGGCAGGATAAGTGCCAGAACATGGCTGTCTCTGGGGAAACAAAAATACCAGAGCTTAGTCCTTACTTGCCTGGAGCACTGAATCCTTTTCTGTTGTAATCAGAGCTGTGCATAACTCTTTGTACCACGATCCAGCCTGAAGGAAAGAGGGCCTCTCCACAGACACACTTCATCCTTACACCCATCTTCTCCTCCGGGCTGTGGTGGAGCAGAGCTTATGGCCATAGGGATTGGTGGCAGTGCAGATCCAGTGCATGGAGTTCTGCTGTGAACCCACTGTGATTCTGCTCAGTGCCCTCTTCCTTTGGTCATGTGGATGTAAGAGGCTCCCCACTGCATTGAAAATGGGAGAGGTGTCCCCAGGGAGGGTGAAAAGGCGTGAAAATACTGCTTATCTTTTGCGAATCATTTTTACTTTTCCTTTGTAGTGACCAGAGCCGTGGAGGACTCTGGTGGAGGCACAGCTTCTGCTGAAGTGCAGCGCGGAGCCCATCCTCTCTCTGCCACTCACTGAAGTGTATCAGCACATTATGGGTGTCAGAGTCCATGTGGATATGTTACAGGGTCCAAACTGTGCACGCATGTGGTGCCTGTGGGAGCCAGCAGGGAGACTTTAGGGGCCCAAACACTCTTACACGGTAAATATACTCCAAGTGTGTGTGCTTCCTTGGCACCCTCCTTGTGCCCTGGGACCTGCCCTGGGCACAGCCGCTGCACAGCACGGACCTCGCCAGCCTGGCGGTGTGCCTGTTCCCCCGTGCCGCCCGGCCCCTGCAGCACCCAGCCTGCAGGCAGGGCTGGGCAGGAGCCGTCTCGCACTTGGGGCTTTGTCTGTGGGTGGAGGACAGCGAGGGTCCAGATGGGAGCAGCTGAGGAGGGGAGATCAGAGGCTTAAGGAAGCCGGGGGAAATCAGCGGGCCTGGCGCAGCTGAAGAGGGAAGATCAGAGTCCCGGAGCAGCTGGGGGGGAGATTGTATTAGTAGTTGAGAGATCAGAAGCCCGGCACAACTGGGGAGGGTGAAACAGACAGGCGAAGAGCGAGGAGATCAGAAACCCCGCTCACCGTGGAGGGGCTCCGGGAGGTCGGGACAGTTCACAGGGCGAGACCAGACGGGCCGAGTGGTTTGGCAGCGCTGCCTGCGCCTGCTAAGCTTTACTGTGTGTCGGTGTGTTGGGTTTGCATTTGTCTCGGGCCCAGCCAGGAGCACAAACAGGGCCCGCCAAACCCGCGCGGTGCTGCGCGGCACAGATAGCACGGCAGGGATAACCCGGCACGGGCAGCACGGCAGGGATAACCCGGCACGGGTAGCACGGCAGGGATAACCCAGCACGGGTAGCGCGGCACAGATAACCCAGCACGGGTAGCTCGGCAGGGATAACCCGGCACGGGTAGCGCGGCAGGGATAACCCGGCACAGATAGCACGGCAGGGATAACCCGGCACGGGCAGCACGGCAGGGATAACCCGGCACGGGCAGCACGGCAGGGATAACCCAGCACGGGTAGCGCGGCAGGGATAACCCGGCACGGGCAGCACGGCAGGGATAACCTGGCACGGGTAGCGCGGCAGGGATAACCCAGCACGGGTAGCTCGGCAGGGATAACCCGGCACGGGCAGCACGGCAGGGATAACCCGGCATGGGTAGCGCGGCAGGGATAACCCGGCACGGGCAGCACGGCAGGGATAACCCGGCACGGGCAGCACGGCAGGGATAACCCGGCACAGACAGCACGGCAGGGATAACCCAGCACGGGTAGCACGGCAGGGATAACCCGGCACGGGTAGCACGGCAGGGATAACCCGGCACAGATAGCACGGCAGGGATAACCTGGCACGGGCAGCACGGCAGGGATAACCCGGCACGGGTAGCGCGGCAGGGATAACCCGGCACGGGCAGCACGGCAGGGATAACCCGGCACGGGCAGCACGGCAGGGATAACCCGGCACGGGCAGCACGGCAGGGATAACCCGGCACGGGCAGCACGGCAGGGATAACCCGGCACGGGCAGCACGGCAGGGATAACCCGGCACAGATAGCACGGCAGGGATAACCCGGCACGGGCAGCACGGCAGGGATAGGCCGGCACGGGCAGCACGGCAGGGATAACCCGGCACGGGCAGCACGGCAGGGATAACCCGGCACGGGTAGCACGGCAGGGATAACCCGGCACAGATAGCACGGCAGGGATAACCTGGCACGGGCAGCACGGCAGGGATAACCCGGCACGGGTAGCGCGGCAGGGATAACCCGGCACGGGTAGCGCGGCAGGGATAACATGGCACGGGTAGCGCGGCAGGGATAACATGGCACGGGTAGCACGGCAGGGATAACATGGCACGGGCAGCACGGCAGGGATAACCCGGCACGGGTAGCGCGGCAGGGATAACCCGGCACAGATAGCACGGCAGGGATAACCCGGCACGGGCAGCACGGCAGGGATAGCCCGGCACGGGTAGCTCGGCAGGGATAACCCAGCACAGATAGCACGGCAGGGATAACCCGGCACGGGTAGCTCGGCAGGGATAACCCGGCACGGGTAGCGTGGCAGGGATAACCCGGCACGGGTAGCGTGGCAGGGATAACATGGCACGGGTAGCACGGCAGGGATAACCCAGCACAGATAGCACGGCAGGGATAACCCGGCACGGGCAGCACGGCACGGATAACCCGGCACGGGTAGCTCGGCAGGGATAACCCGGCACGGGCAGCACGGCAGGGATAACCCAGCACAGATAGCACGGCAGGGATAACCCAGCACAGATAGCACGGCAGGGATAACCCAGCACGGGTAGCGCGGCAGGGATAACCCAGCACAGATAGCACGGCAGGGATAACCCGGCACGGGTAGCAAGGCAGGGATAACCTGGCACAGATAGCACGGCAGGGATAACCTGGCACAGATAGCACGGCAGGGATAGCCCGGCACGGGTAGCATGGCACGGATAACCCGGCACGGGTAGCTCGGCAGGGATAACCCGGCACGGGCAGCACGGCAGGGATAGCCCGGCACGGGTAGCTCGGCAGGGATAACCCGGCACGGGTAGCACGGCAGGGATAACCCAGCACAGATAGCACGGCAGGGATAACCCAGCACAGATAGCACGGCAGGGATAACCCAGCACGGGTAGCGCGGCAGGGATAACCCAGCACAGATAGCACGGCAGGGATAACCCGGCACGGGTAGCAAGGCAGGGATAACCTGGCACAGATAGCACGGCAGGGATAACCTGGCACAGATAGCACGGCAGGGATAGCCCGGCACGGGTAGCATGGCACGGATAACCCGGCACGGGTAGCACGGCAGGGATAACCCGGCACGGGTAGCTCGGCAGGGATAACCCTGCACGGGTAGCACGGCAGGGATAACCCAGCACAGATAGCACGGCAGGGATAACCCAGCACAGATAGCACGGCAGGGATAACCCGGCACGGGTAGCAAGGCAGGGATAACCTGGCACAGATAGCACGGCAGGGATAACCTGGCACAGATAGCACGGCAGGGATAGCCCGGCACGGGTAGCATGGCACGGATAACCCGGCACGGGTAGCACGGCAGGGATAACCCGGCACGGGTAGCTCGGCAGGGATAACCCTGCACGGGTAGCACGGCAGGGATAACCCAGCACAGATAGCACGGCAGGGATAACCCAGCACAGATAGCACGGCAGGGATAACCCTGCACGGGTAGCGCGGCAGGGATAACGCAGCAGGGATAGCATGGCTCTGCCCGGGGATGCCATCTGTGCCAGGGGCTGCTCGCAGAGGACAGGCACTGCAGCAATCAGCCTGTGTTTCAGTCGAGAGTTCCCAAGAGCTGCTAAAATGCTGCAATCCCTGCTAAGATCCCGACTGCAATGCTGTGAAACACTTCCTCCCACCTGCAGGCACCATTCACCAGAAGCTGTGTTGGGCGAAATAGAGCCCTGGCATCCTGCTCCTGCCATCCGAGCATGGAAACACAGCAGTCATGAGGGGAAGGAGCTGTTTAACACAGATAACTGATAAAACAGCAGCTGTGCTCTTTCTGCTCATCCGTTACTGCGGAGGTGGCACGCTGGTGTCACCGTGCTGGTCCACCACCCCTGGAGCCCACTCCAGTTTCATCTCTACACTAATTCTTGGAGCACCAAGCCCAAACAGACCCGTTACCTGTGCTCACAGCCATCCCCTCCTGCTGTGATCTCGGGGAGCCCCAGCCTGTGGAGAGCAGCTCCCAGGAGGGTGGGCTGGGGCACAGGGGTGACACATGCCTGGCAGAGGGGACAGGAGGTGGCCTCCTGTCTCTACTGCCACGATCTAGGCAGCACTTAGGAGGCTTGTGCTTCTCTGTCTGATTTTCCCAAAGAAGAAATAGAAGTGAAGATGGACAGAAAACCTTTCTAGAGTAGAGAGCAGTGATCACTTCCCTGGGTCTGTGCTGTCCTAACATTAATTCCCTATTAGTATTCCCTTTCTCGTGCTTCTTCGCTTCCTCCCCTTAAGCAATGTGGCTTTGCTTCCCAGTGCTGCTTTCTATGGTGAGAACGCCTGAACACAGAGCAGAGGTGTTGGGTCACTCCCAGACCTGCAGGAATACCTGGTGGGGGAGGTGACTGGGGGTCACTCAGTGCTGCCCCTAAACCCTCTGAGCCCAATTTTGGTTTCTGATGCCTTGATTAAAGGGATGGAGCTCTGGCTTCCTGGTGCTCCACCTTCAGTGATGTCACCTTGGGCCTTTGCCATGTGCATCTTGGCCACTGTAACTGGGGAGGGCACTTTGTGCTGGCTCTTCCCAGTGCAGACTTTGGTGTCCTCCAGGTGCTGGGCAGAGCTGTGGGTGGCTGGATGGAGGCAGCTTTATGGAGCATGACTAATTGTTTAGTTGTGGCTTTCAGGCCCTGAAGGTGGGCTCAGGCTCTGAGGATGCAGCATCGGAAAGAAAGGGAGTGAAGCAGGAGCATTCAGAGCAGCCTTGGGTTTGGTTTTGTGGTCACAGGCAGAACATGGATGAACCTTTCATAGAATTTCTGGGTATTTTCCTGTCCCTCACCCACTTTCTTCTGTTTCTTATTTTCTGATGTTTCACTGACAGGGGAGATGTGCCTCTCTGGGATGATGGGCACTGCAGCACAAGCTGTGTATCCCTGTGATGGCACCAGCCCCACAGCCATGAGGTGCACTGGAGCCAGCTGGTCCCTCTGGATCTGCTCCAGCCTGGCTCAGTCCAGCTGATCAGGGGCTCCTCTGCACCCTGGTTAAACATCTCTGCCCTGTGGGAGGTGTAAAAGGGAATGTGTTGGCACATGGCAAAATATACATGAGAGGGATGTTGCGGTTTGGATTATGTCCTTGTTCACTCAAAATGGTTTGATAGCAGAGACAGCAAAATTATTTATGCACAGCTGATTTGAGAGGCACAAAGAGAGGGAAGGAAGGTGTTTTGCCTGGATGATGATGCCATGGTTTTGGCCATACTGGGCTCAGTACAGAAAAAGCTGAACTTAAAACAGCCCATGGGGAAGACATTGCCAGCACCACACCTGGCATCTCACATCCCTGCCATCCTGAGACTCTCGTGTTCAGGAGTGTCTCCTTACTCTGGAGGCACACAGAGCTCCACTCCACATGCACGGGGTTCCTAAAGCCACAGCAGATTCTGCCCCAAGGAAACTGCAGCTGCTGGGGCTTGGGATGTGCCTGCTAGATGGTTTAAATGGAAAGCTAAGACAAGCTCAAGCAAAAAAATAACAGCAGAGGAAGTGGAAACCTGTAAAACCTTTGAGCCATGTTATTTGCTAAGCTGATAAAAGGTAAAGTGCATAAATTTATGAAAGGGGGAAATCCCAGCTGTATTGATGTGGACTGCTTATGGTTTGAAAGTTAAGTAAATACCGTTCAGAATAAGACCAGTTTAAAGGCAATCTGAGAACATAATGAGTCTCAGAGAATTAACTGGATAGCTTTCATTTGAGATTACAAAACCACTGCGTAATATAATGTTTAAATACAAATGTGGCTGCAATATTACATAAAATAACCAAACAGAGATAAAACCACTGTTCTGTCCTAGCATCAGCTGGTAATCTTATTACTGAGTTAATACATCCACATGTGTTATGATCACCATTTCCCACTAACTTGACAGGCTAAGGGAAGCAATAAAAAAAAGTCAGAAAGGGAGCACATGTTGCTTTTAAAGCTCACCAAACTGCATAGCCTGGTGTAAAGCAAGACCTGGTGGCCCAGGCTGTACTGTGCAGCCAAAATATCATCCTGGCATTGGATGGGGCAGGAGGGAGGTCTTGATTTTGGGTGTCTGGAAGAGGCTTGGGAGGATGCTTCGCAGTGCTGGTGTCAGCCCTCATGTAGTATGGGAAAGACTTCATGTTCCTGGACAGGGAACATAATGTTGGACTCTTGAATTCATTGTAGGAAGGAAGGGAGGTGAGAGGAGTGAAGGTGTCTAGGGACTGTTGGTTTTCAGAAGGAAAGCACAGATTTCTCAGTCTCTTATGGTAACTGTGGCTGTTGGGCTGAGGCATAGTGCAAAGGCTGTGCATTGGGACATGTCATGTCCCCACAATGGATTCATCTGACACTCTATTGCATCCTTTCACATGATTTGAAGGAGGAAAAGTGAAGATTTTACTGCAGTTTTGTGTCTTTGGTCTGTCAGTGTTATTATTGGGAGATAGAAAAATGTCCCTTGTTTGGCTGCCAGCTTTGCCCACTGTCCTAAAACTGCCATCCTGGCAGGATGCAGAGGAACATGCAACAGGAGCAAATGCTCCCCAGAGCCATCCACAGCGTCTCTAAGGGCAGCAGATTCCCAGCACCAGGAAGCCAGGAAGGAAGCAATGAGCAGTGAGCATCAAGAGGTCAGTGGAAAACAGTTCCAAATGAGTAACAGTAATCTAAATTGACTATGACCTTTTTCAGTGGAGTTTCTGCCCAAATGGTCACCACTTACGTCACTGGTTTGGGGTAAGGACCATGTTTTGTGGCCAAACAACTGGCAATGGGGCAGCACTAGGGATGCTTGGCATCCCTAGGTGTGGTGTAATCAGAATGCTGCCATTGCTCCTCTGGGACCATTTTTTTGTGTTGTGTGGGAACAGTGGGCAGCATTTTCAGGGCTTTGGCATCTTCAAGGTCTCCTGGAACACTCATCTGGCTGCTTGGAGCTGAAGGGCAGGCGACTCCCGGTCACATCCCCAGGGGTGTTGCAGATCTCAGAGTGTTATTTGCAAAACATGCCAAGACGGCTTGGCCCAGGGAAAGCAAATGCCTTCACATCCATGTTCACAGCCAAAATGATTTGCTCAGCTTTGAATTATAGTCCAAATGTTTTGAACTCTGGGATAATGCTGCTCACCAAACCCAGTACCTGGAAGGCCTCTTTTATGTGACTATTACTTTGGTGACCAAAGTGCCAGGGTTTTACAAGAGCTGCTTATCCTTTGATAAAACAAAATCAGTGAATTTATGCTGACAGCTTCAGATGCTGTGGAAACCTGAGCAACCTTTCACCAGCATATGTTTCTTGCTGGATCCTTCCTTAAGAACAAACAGCAGAAGCATCTATAGTAATTTAATGAGCAATAAAGGGGACTATAAAGAAACAAGGATAATTAAATGCAATGATAGATTTTAGCACCCTAAATGGTTACCAGAAGTGCTTAATCAAAAGTAAGGTTTCTGCTAGGCAGAAGGAATGGCTCTTTGTTGCCCCATAATAGAAAACATTTAAAAATAAAATGCAGGGAAAGATTTGGGGTACATTGGAGTAACAGAATCATTAAAAATCATCATAGCCTACCTTCTAATGCCCTTCTGATGCTTGAATAAAACAAACTAAAAAAAAAAACAAAATTAGAGAGCTATTTTGTATATTACTTTGATCTTTGTTTTACCTTTTGAAAATATTTATGAAGACTGCTTTAAGAATTTGGCTAGAATTTTTGATTGTGAAG
The DNA here is from genome assembly GCA_021534815.1 of Acrocephalus arundinaceus. Taxonomy (NCBI): domain Eukaryota; kingdom Metazoa; phylum Chordata; class Aves; order Passeriformes; family Sylviidae; genus Acrocephalus; species Acrocephalus arundinaceus. The sequence goes on from JAJEOU010003009.1 coordinate 421,641, forward strand.
AAGAACAAATAGATTGACAATGCTATAGGTTAGTCAGGAATATGATTTTTTTTTTCCTTCAGCCTCCTGATGTGGGAGGTATATCCCAGAGCATGAAACCTTGGCTTCCTAGCAGAATGAAGGCTGATGTGTGTGAGTGTGCTGCCAGGGTGGAGGGTACACACACTCCAGCCTTGCTGCTGCTCTTGTTTCAGCAGGAACAGGAAACGAAGGAAGGCACCAGAATTACCACAAATTCTTAATATAATAGTCTTTGTGAAAATCTGTAAATTAATTAAACATTTTCATGCAATAGCATGACACTAATTGTTTACACTAAACCACATTTGCTTTTGTGATTTGCCTTAATTGCAAAATTCCTTAGCTTATAATTGTCATAGACTATTAAAGAAATGAAGAAATATGGAGAATTTCGAGGCAATCCTGCACAGATGATGCTCAGGTGTGATTCAGGATGACCTAATCATTAAACTCAGGCACTCATTCCTCAGGTGCATACAAAAGGGCTTGAAATTATGTGGAAGAATTATGTAATTGTAATTCTGACAGTTCATGGCCTGATCCTGCCCTCATTCCCACCTGAGCCCTTCCTGTGACCAGGAGGGAAGGGATGGGGAAAGCTGCAGACGAGGCCAGAGCCTGGATCTCTGCTGGTGATACCTGAGTAAGTGCAGTGTTTTCCATGAAAACATCTTGTTTGCAAAGAAATCCACAGGGATCTTCACACTGGGTTCAGGTTACTGGGCTGGCCAGAGCCACTGCTAGTTGTTTGTGCTGGAAATTTATAACGCCCAGTGAAAAACCTTGGGGAAGCCTTTGGGCAAATAACCAGGGCAGAGCGTAGGTGCATAAAGGAGTGAGAACAGCTTTTCCTGCAGGTACCAGTGCTCTCAGCACTGTCACTGCTGTGAGGTGTGTGGTGACTTGTGTTCCTCCATCAAACCACCACCGCTTTCTCTGTTGTTGGTTTTAGTGAACACAACCCCCTAGCAGCAAGGAAGCTGGAAACAACTTCTGTGTATGCCACAGGTGGAGGTGGCAGGGCTCATTTCTCCTGGTTACACCTTTACAGCTCACCAAGTACCAGGATAATTCTTGTAGAGGTACTTTCCCAAGGATGCAGGTCCAGTTCCTCCAGTTACAGGTCAACTGATCCCCAGCTGATTCGGGGTAAGCTGAGATACGGTCAGAAACTTTCTTGGAGTAAGGTGGTGTAGTACTTCTGAAGATAACAGTGGGGCCTGTTAAATTAAGAAATACACAGGGGAAAATAATTTTTCCTATATGAAAAAATGCAGAGCAGCCTGGCATGTCTCAGAAAGGGCAGGTGTCAGGTAACTTCTCCACAGGGAATGTCTCTGAGTAGCCACTGGCATGGGAGGCCAATACAGCCCCTCTAATGGCTGCAGGGTATGGCCTAATTGGCCCATGGATGGGGCTGTTTCTCCTCCTTGTCCTGCCGCAGGCTTACCTGGGCTCTCACCCTTGGGATTCTGCCACACAGCATGCTCTCATCATGCGTGTGGGATTTCCAAACCTCATCTCAGTATCCCTGGTAGTGCGACCCTTCCCCAGAGATGTGAGCCTGCAGCGGGCGCATCTCTGTGTCCTGGTGCAAGGTGCAGAAGAGCTCAGCAGCCCTGTCGGGGCAGCGGCATTCTGGGGAGAACCTTGGAGAGGCGGGGACCGTGCCAGGCCTGGCTGGGCTGTGCCGTGCCAGGCCTGGCTGGGCTGTGCCGTGCCAGGCTGGGCTGGGCTGTGCTGTCCCAGCCCGGGCACGGCTGTGCTGCGGTGTTTTGGTCGGTGTCGGTGCGGGGGCGCTGCCCAGGCCGCGCCGCCTCAGCCCTGTCAGAGGTGCGGGTGGAAGCAATGCTCAGGACTTCAAAGCTGCGCTGAGTGCCGAGGCCGGGGCCGCCGTGGCGCAGCTTTTTCAGCCGCGATTAGACACGTAGGTAGGTAGAGGGGCGGAAATGCCGGCCGTGCCCCGCCAGGCCCTTTGTGCTTCCCGCCGCAGCCCCGGCCAGGAGCAGCCCGGCCTTTTCGCTTGTATTATTCTCACCATCTCCCTGACAGGCGTAGTAATATATCAAGCTATCTCAAGCTGGGACTGTTTGAATGAGGAGAGATTAAAAAAAATATTAGGAATGAGATTTAAAGTGTCTCACCAGAGCTTGGTGCTTCAGCAGGCAGCAGGGACAGAGGAGCCAGAATTGCAGCCGGGAGATGAGGCTGCCCTCAGGAGCAGGCACAGCTGAGCTGCATGGCTCTGTGCACATCCTCGTTTAATACATATTGTCCAAGAGGGCAGAGTATGTTTATGATCAGATGGGACTCCCGTACTGCTGCATTTTAAAAGTTTTGGGGGTTTTGTTTGTTTGTTTGTTTTTTGGTGGTTGTTGTTGTTGTTGTTGCTTTGACTCAGCAACTATTCTGATGGGAGGGAGAACGTCACCTTTTAAGGTCTGAGATCTAGTTAAATATGTTCAGCATAAAAACCCCAGGCAATATCTTCATATCCTGCTGCAATGATATTTCACAGTCTCATATGCCCAGTGGAGTTGTGTACTGGATCACTATCACTGGTCAGAATCCAGCCGTATTTTAATGAGGAGAGGAGGAGGTGGTGGGGGGAAAGGGAGGAAGGGAGGATAATCAAATTTCCTCCTTCTTTTTTTTTTTTTTTTTATTAAGCTTATTTGTTCTTAGTTTTACTTATGGGTATTCACAAAAATATTTTCTTAAGAGCATCTTAAGAGCATGCTAAGTAAAGATTGACAGTCTGCAGCATCATAAAGAAAACGTATCTGCAACACTTGCTCAGTGGAGTCTCAGAGGCACCAGGCTGTCCAAAATTGTTAATGCAGGCAGGCTGCTACTAAAGAGGCTTTTACAGCTCCGTCAAATGTATTAATTTTGAAGGGTGTTTCTTTGAACATTAAGCCTTTCTCATGCTACATGCTGTTGGCACTCTTTTGTCTTACAAACCTTTTAAAATTTATCCCAGGACACTTCAAGTTGAAGCTTTCTCCTTTTTTGGGGGTGGATTTTTTTTTTTTTCTTGGACACTGACTGTTCCTGTCTTAACTCAGTAAACAAAGAGCTGATGAAGGGCTGAGTGAGAATTTCAAACTCACTGTAGGATAGTTTGGGAAAAGATGATATGGAAAGAGGAAAAACAAAAGCATATGTAGTGAAAAATATGCATATTTTACATCACTGTTTTGTATGGTAAAAGTGGTTGTTTTGTGTGTATTTTCAAGATGTAGAGGGAATAAAATTATTCAAATATTTTGGCAACTCTTGAACACTTTTTTTTTTTGTTTTTGTATATCATAAAGCACTTGTCTAACATCTGGGTAGCAATTAAAAAGTAGTGGGTTTGCCAGTGGTCGTAAAAAATTTCCATGGTTACCAATGTGGTGTAGTTAAAGATCTCAAAATATGTTCAAAAGTTACATTTCTTTGAAATGAAAGCAGAGGTATATTGAGTAACTGCTGTTTAAGTTTATTGTTTTAGGAAGATTGGGACTTGATCTGGTGCTGGTCCAAGGAGAACCAGTGACCCTGCAGCCCATGGCATCACACCTGCTGATAACCGGGGGGGAACCTGTTCCTTGGCTCAAACTCTGTTGGAGTAAATTGCCCAGAGAAGTGTGGCTGCCCCATCTCTGGAAGTGTTCAAAGCCAGGCTGGATGGGGCATGGAGCAGCCTGGGATAGTGGAAGGTGTCCCTGCCCCTGCCCCTGCTGGTCCTTAAAGTGCTCCCAAACCATGCTACACTTCTATGATATTGACAGTCCTTGAGGTTTGTTGGGGTTACCATAAAGTTGTGGACCATATATTAGAATCTTCACTTTTGGAGTCAAAAATGTGATTTGGAGAAACAGAAAGTTCTTTTTAAAGAATTGTATTCATTCTACAGAAAGAGCTGTGTGATTTCCAAGCTTAGCTTATGAATCAGGAGACCTGAAGCCCCATCCTCCCTGGTGTCTCGTGCACATCAGGCAGTGGCTGCTGCAGAGGGGTGATTATGGAGTCTGCTTCCATGGGCTGTTCTCCTAGAGGGAAAATCTCAGCCTCGAGTGTGGGGATTCATGTCTGTGAGAGGAGCTGGAGGAGCTGACATGGGAAGGCTGCCTGCTCTGTGTCTGCTCTACAAATTGTGCTATTAAATCTGACTTTTAAAAGCACTGAAAAGTCCTGGGAGATGAGACACGCAGCCAAGAAGCATAAGAAGCACTTATGGCTGGGGTGTGTCTGCTTGCCAAGGTGAAATGCTGGAGAGTCTGCTGCTCAGCTGCTCTGAGGCTGCTGTGAAGCCCAGAGAAATCACAACCCTCCCCTGCTGTAACAGGACCTCTCCTGCCTGTCTGCCCCTGTGCTCAGGTCTGCTGGCCTCCCAGAAGCTGGTGTGTCCATGCTAATCAGCAATACCTTGGTTTAATATATACTGAAACAGGTTGCTATGCTTTGCACATGAAGTGCTAAGTGAAGAATGTATTCATGTTCTCGAGCAAAGTCTGTTTGGGCAGGAAAATGCCCATGAAGTGTGACCAAATCCATGCAAGAAGGAAGTAACTCCTTTTTTTCCATCTCAGCGGAGCTGTCCCAAGACCAACATGATGAGGAGCATTGAAGGAATTACAGCCAATCCAAAATATTCAAGCTCACTAATTAGAAACATTTTTACATTTCCCTGACGGTGAAATAGTAAGCTGCAATTTCTGCGCCTTTCTTCACAGGCCCTGCATTCCCTTGAAGGGATTGAGAGGATTCATGCACTAGAAGGTAACAGACAGGGAATGCAGAGAACTTCAGATGCAAGAAAGGTACCTGTGTGTGACTGTGTTACTAATTTATGTAAATATAAAAACATCAGTATTGCACAAATGTCATATTTCAGCCAGAGACAGCCCTGGCTGTTTGAAGTTGATAGTTTGCTTTCCAGCTGCTTTACACCTTGATTTTCTCAGACTTGTGTGTTGGGTATTTAGAGCTGCAAGACCAAGTACTCTGCTGCTTCTCTAACAAACACCCCTGCTTGAGGTGGCAAAAGATATTAGAGGGAGAGAGATGGACTCATTTATCTTTATGCCTTCCCCTTTTAAACAGGAAAATCTGTGAGTTTTGTCTAAGGAACATGCTTGTAGACAGAATGATTGTTAATGTACCACTTTCTGAGGGAAAACAGTTTCTTGATGTTCACCTATAATTCCCATTTATCTCACTGTTTTGCTTCTCTCTGCCCCCTGGGGAGCATACACGGGTTTCGGTGTTTGTGTTCTCTGAGCTGAGCTCCTGAGAGGTTGTTGAAGGCTGCTCCTGCTGCAGAGGGCCCGGGGGATGAGCGTGGGCTGTGGGTGCTGAGCTCTGTGGGAGCACCAGCCAGAGGGGCTGGGCTTGTGTGTCCCATGGGCAGGGGGAGCTGGAGAGGGGAGAGCTGCCTCCTCAGGGAGCACTGGGGTGGGGGAGAGCTTGGAACTGCCTCCAAGCCCCCTCACCGGCCCATGCTGAGGGACACAGTGCCTTTGGGTATCGCCAGTGTGGCTCTGCAGAAGGGCACCTTGTGGGGACAAGGTTTCTCAGGGGGTCATCTCAGCAGAGCTGTCCAAGGGCAGCATGGTGAAGAGCAATGCTGCTGGTACCCTGCTGCTCTCCTGGGGAGTCAGGCACATCTTGGGAAGCACAGACAGAGCCTGTGGTGGCTTTGAGCCAGTGCTGTCACCTCCTGTGCCATCTTTGGTACAGCTCAGCAGAATGAAGGGATGAGGCTGGGCTGGTCCCAGCCCTGTTACCAGTTCCTGCCTGGGAGGTGGCTGCTTCTGTGCTTGTAGGGTCTCATAAACTGAGGAGGCAAAGCCATTTCTTTCCATTCCTGTGCTGCTTCCAGAGGCCCATTTCTCCCGCAGTCAGCTCCTCCTGCCCCCAATCTTTCCCTGCTCTCTGGCAACTGTGTGGCTTTTTGATGACAAAAGGAGTCCCCAGATAACTATTTTGTATACACAAACCATGCGGCTTTAATGGAATTACCTCAGCCTTGGTAGTAAATAATTTATAGGAGGCAGTAAATAAAATATGTTTCTGTGTTCTTAAAAAAAAAAGAAAAAGAGTTGTCGAACTGCAGTGCCTGCTGGGGGGGAATTAACCCAGAACCTGCCCCACCACAGAGATCCTGGCCAGGAATGGGACCTGCTGAGCGCAGCGTCCAAGCCCAGAAGAGCTGGGAGGGGGGTTCAGAAAAGCTGGGGTCTGGGCAGGGGTCTGGGAGCCGCCTGCTGCCTGCCTATGGTGCATCCGTCTGTCTGTCTGTCCAGCCAGTGGGGCATTTCCGAGGTTGCCTCCCGGTAGCCTTGACCGTGAAACCCGAGCCCGCACCGCTTGACCTGAATTTCCGAGGCACCCGCTGCAGCCCGGTCGTGTCACCGAGCCCCGATTGAAACCCGACCTCTGTCACTAATGGCATTAACGGGAGCTGCGGGCCGGGGCCGGCGGCAGCCTGGGCGTGCCCGGAGGGTCAGCGAAGGGATGCCCGGAGCGGAATGCGGGATGCCTGGAGGGCGAGGATGGATATTCAGACGGGGATGGATGGAGGGTGCCGCGCGGGGGGTGCAGGATGCGTAGAGGGGAGGATGAAGGCTGTCGGAAGGGATGTGGATGGAGGGGTGCCTGAAGGGGTGAATCAGGGTGATGTGGGAGTCCTGGGATTGAGAATGAAAGGTGCCCAGAGCGGGATGGAGGGAGGAGAGTCTGAAGAAGGGATGCACAAGGCGGGTGGGGGTAAGGGATGCCTGGACGGGAAGATGAAGGGTACCCAGAGGGTGATGGGTGGAGGGGCGCCCAGAGCGGTACTGAGAGATACTGGGTGGGAGGCTAAAGGGTACCTGGAGTGTGGAGGGGTGCCTGGAGGGTGCACCAAGAGGATGAGGGGTGCCTGGAGGGTACGCCAAGAGGATGAGGGGTGCCTGGAGGGTGCACCAAGAGGATGAGGGGTGCCTGGAGAGGATGCAGGATGCTGGTCGGGGGCGGATGGAGGCTACCCAGGAGGTGATGAACGGAAGGGTGCCCGGGGAGGAATGGGCGTGCACGGAGAGGGATTCAGGGACAGCTGCCGTGCCTCCCGCCCTGCCCGGCCACTGCATCCCCCTTGGCCGGTGCGACTCCGCGGCGCGGCCGGGGCTCCTCCCGGTGCCGCCCGGCCCTGCCCGGGGGGAGCCGCAAGCCGGTCCCCCGCTGGCGTGGGGAGTTCGGGCCGGGGAAGGCGGCAGCGGAGATTTACGATGCGGGAGGACAGAGCGTGAAAGCAGTATATCATCATCAGGTTGGGCTGAAAGAAAGAAAACATACCTTCAACAAAAAGAGGGGCTTCGCAATTCAGCTGCGTTGTTAGGACAACGCAAACTATCCTTGAAATGATTAGTTCCACTTCAAAGGCATTTACATTCAACAGGGGCAGACGCAGCCTCTTTTTATGTCGCCAGAAGAGGAGGAAAAAAAAATAATAAAAAAGCAAGGAGGAGGTGGGGAGGCTTTGTGCTAAGAAGAGTCATATGTTTGCTTCTTCTATTTATTTTTGCTCATTCAGGGGACACTTGTGTAAGGCAAACACAGCGCTGGCAGCCACGGGACTCTGGGCTGCTGGCTGGGGAGGTGGGCGAGGGGTGGCCAAGCAGGCAGCTCGGGGGCTGCACTTGGACTCCCCCACCCCTTCCAAAGGAGAAGCAAAAAGACAACAGGAAAAAAAAAAAAAAAAAAAGAAAAGAAAAAGAAGGGAAAAAATTCCCTGACCTCAAGAGCTGTCTTTCCTGGGACATCTATTATTAACTTGAGGAAGCGTGACGTATTTTTGGTTGGATCACAAAGACTCAGGGTATCCTGACAGAGTTTGGGAAAGATTTGAAGACTGAGATGTCTCCACTCTGCTTGAGAATTTGCTCCTATGTGATGGCCTGGGCTGGGAAGAAGTTTTTGCATCTGAAGTCATGTATCTGCTTCCCAGAGGCCTCTGCATGGGAAAACCCATTTGGTGTGTTCCAGGTTATCCTGAATGGATAAAGAATGTGAAAGAGGAGAAAGATTCTGGCATTAGCCCAGAGGCAACATTTACCATCCCCCTACTTCTTTCACAAAATCCAACCCATCTCCCCTTTCCCTGATCAATTCTTACATCCAAATTAACTGAGACTTCTCTCCTATTTCAGAGCACATCAAGTATTATAACTCCCAGATTATCTGTTGGTAGTGTTCCCATCATGCTCAGTGCTGGGAGTCAAAAAGCAGGCATTAAAAAAATTAAAATTAAAACAACGGAGCCTGTTGGAGAGTTCTGTGTGCTCGTGGAAGGATTTTCCGTCACCTGAAATGTGTTGCCCCAACACATGAACATGTGTAGTGGCAGGCAGGAGGCTTGGCTCTCTCCCTCTATTCCTGTTGGTTTCTGCCTGATGTTTTGCAGCTCATCCTTGGGTTAGACCTCATCATTCTGTTGGAGAGGAAAACTGAAATTGTAAAAGATCCTGGGCAACAGTTTTCTAAAATATTTTGTCTCCCAGAGCTACCTCAACGCATATGAACTGAATTAGTTTCGATACTGGTGCTGATCAAAAAATCTTTCTTTCAAGTCACTTTTGTGGGAAGGTTAACACTTTGCACACTTGAAACCTAACAACTATATTAGGTTTTGTAACGCTAAACAAAACATTTTTAAAGGCATTTTGAACATTTTAATACCTGCACCCATAAATTCTCTGCTCTAGCCCTATTGGGAAGCCAGTGATGATGTTGGCCCCAGCTTTACAAAAAAAATAACAATATCCAAGGTAATGTTTGAAAATGAATTCCTTATTCCAGTCAAACTGTAGCTGAAGTCAAGGTTTAACTCATCCATGATCCTTGTTTTAGGCTATGAACATGCATGTGAATCATTCTTGATCATTCCAAGAAATAGTCTTCCTTTATTTCCCTCTTTCTCCATTCTCTCTTCTTTTTCATAAGTCTTCTCCTCACAGGCTTGGGGAGGTTCAAACAAGGAGAGTTGGACATGTCAGCATTCACTTTCAGATACTTTCAGCCAGGTTTTTTTCATTTCAGATATTTTGTTTGCTCTGGAGAGCTGTGGCCCAAGGAGGACCAGTGCAGTTCTGGATCATGTTTGGACCATGTGCATTAAGGAGTCATGTGCTGCAGCAACCAGAGCATAGAGATTAGAAATGGGCCTTTCTGTAACATCAGCTCTCGTGGTGGTTTTGATAACCAGCACAAATGTGGCCGAAAGTGTGGCAGTGGCTTTAGAGAGAAAAGTGGTAACATTTTTTATTATAGCGGGTGAATGCCATAGGGCTGGCACTCTGGAGAAAGAAAGATATAAATCTACAAAAATCCTAATAAAAATAATACAGTCTTGAAAATTAACAAAATAGAAGTAGTCTTGAAAAGAATATTGAATTGGGGAGGGAAATGGGAGAAGTGCTGGCGCTGTGCTGTGTGAGGGGCAGCAGAGCTCAAAGGTGAAGCTGCCAAAGCTGCCAGCCTGAGACATGTTAGCCACCAGTGTTAGTTTTCATTCCTGAAGATAAAGATACTTTTTCAGTCAGAAAAATGCATTTTTATTGAATTCCCTGCGAGTTCATACTTTTAAAATGTGTTTTCCATTTCTGACTTTGTTTTATGAAACACTGGAAACATGAGAGCTTTTCAAATATTCTTGAGAATGATGGGAGCTTTACATTTGTTCTGTCATTTACTCTGTCATTTATAGAGGCCTTATCAGGAAACAAAAGCTGATGTGTGTTTTAGCTCTACAGCATCTTCTAATGTGGACCTTTCTCCTCTTCTGAGTTTTATTGTTATTCTGCCACCCCGTCCCTAAAATACTGGTGAGGTTGCTGGGGCTGCTTGGCTGCAGGAAGGAGGGAAGTGCCCCTAGGACTCCGAGGTTTGGTGGGTGCTTGTAAAGGAGAGGAGTGAGGCTGGGTGAGCCATCAGCTTCTTAAGTTCCCTGAGTTCAAGAGCAGTCATTAGAGAGGTAGTTTGTTTACCTCAGCTGATCCAATCCTGTCCCTAACCTGGCATTAGCTAGGATCAGCGCTTGGTTTTGCAGGCAGATGCTGGTGACTGTGGCAACATCCAAGATGGTTTTTTTTGGAATAGGAATGAGGAATATGGCTGTTGGTGAGAAACTCACCCAGTTAGTCCAAGTCCCTTTACAAATCTGCTGATCACAGCCTCCCCAATAGCAATGCAAAACCTGGGCAAACAGGAAAATCCTCTTGAATATGGGCGTTCAGCCCAAAACTCTGATGCTCTACTCTGGCGTCCTTGCAAAGAGTGAGAAGAGCAGGGTGGGGGGAGCGGACCAGGTGAGGAACGCCCTCCCCCATGTGGTCTCTTCCCCCCTTGTTATCCCCTTGTCGCTCCCTTTCTCCGATTTTTGTGTGTGTGTGCGTGTCTCCCTCCCCTCCTTGTCCGCGCAGCTCCTCTCCCATTCTTGTGTCGCTCCACCCTCCGTTTCTCTTGTCTGGCTGCCCCCCATTTCTTTTGTCCTGCTCGGCTGCTCGGCATCGCTTTTGTGTGGTAATCGCGGCGGCCTCCGGCTCAAGGGAGCCCAGCGCGGCTGCCATCGGCCCCCGGCTTTGGATCCCGCTGCCCGGGCCCAAGGAGGATCCTGTGCCCGGCCCCCGGCAGTCCGGCTCGGCCGCTGGCACTCCGGGGTGTGGCTCCGGTCCCGTCACAGCCGGGACTGCCGTGGCCTGCGGGGACACCGCGGTAGCTTGGAGCGCACATGGACAGGGTGCTGCTGAGCCAAACTGGAGCTGCAGTAACATCTTCCAGGCTGCTTTGGGCCGCGCTGAGCTGCTTTCCCAGCAGCTGAGGGGAAGTGTGCTGGCACCCGCCTGGCAGGAGCCAGGGAACAAAGCTTGCACCTCCGTGGGGATGTAGGGGCCCCTTGTGTCTCCGTCCCCACCTGAAATGTTTCTTGTTTTGTGTTACACTCAACTTAAAATAGGAAAGAGGCTTCTGTGGGAAGTTTTCCTTCGGACATGCGGAATTTGCTGTTCATTGCATGGCAGGAGTTGGTGGCTCACAGGAGGCTCTGGTAGAATTGACCTTTCCTGTCTCCGAGCACATCCCCGTGCGGGGGCTCCTCCATGGGCTCCCTGCCGCGGGAGCAGTGCCGCCCGTTCGGGAATTGTGCGGGGTGGGGCAGCAGGTGACACACAAGGCGCATCAGTGCCTCATTCCCTCCACAGCTTCGCCCCTCGCATTCCCAGCGCTCGCCTGGCAGCAGCTTTGCCGGGAGCCGAATCCCACGAACTGTAATTCTCACAGGAGCCATAGTTGCCCCTTTTCCCCCACAGTGACAGCTTGCCACATGCTTTATTGGTCCTCTCCCTCCTGAGAAGCTTCTGATTGCTCTCGGGAGCCGCCACGCTCGGCCGAGCGCATCCCGCAGCCAGCGCGGAGCGGGCCGGGCGGTTCCCCCGCTCGGAGCGGGGACTCGGCGTGCGGCTGGGCTTTGCACGGCAGCCTTCTCATGGCTGGGCAGCGTTTGCCGCAACTCCGTGTCACATCTGTTTTTCTGAGAGCCGCATTCCCTGTCTTTGTCCCGGGGAGCTCCCGGCTGTGTCTGGACCGAGGCTGGCAGGAACCTGCCCCGCGCTCCCAGCCCGGGAATGCCAGGATGCCGTGTGGGGATGCTGCATGTCAGCCAGGGGATGCTGAGACCTTTAGTACTGGCTGCGAGGAAAGCAGCAAGGAGGGATGGAACCTGCCTCTGGTAAATGCAGAAGGGTGGCAGAAAATGCTGAGGAGGCTGAAAAAATAGCAGCCAGTTATCAGAAATATTTTTTTCTAAAGAACTGAACTATTTTCCTCTGAAGCTGTGTAGGGTCATTTGTAAGTTGTAGGTGCACTGCAGCTACACTTAGATTTAAAGGTGGAAACAATAGAAATGAGTGAATGCATTTTTCTTAAACTCTTCGTTTTCGAGACTTGTTTGAAATATTTTTTCCCTGACATTGTTTTCTTTCCTCTGAAGAGAACAAGTTAAAAAAAAAAAAAAAAAAAAAAAAAAAAAAAAAAAAAAAAAGCAGAGATAGAAGGAATAAATGCTAATGGGATGTTAAATGAAGTATTTATGTTACATTCTGCTTGGTTTCATTTGTACACCTGAAGTAAACATTCCCGTAGTAAGAATAAAAATATATATGTTTATAAATGCAGGTATACATATATTGACTGAGATATAAGTGGCTTGAGAGCTTGTGGATGTGCAGATATGTGTTTGTGTGTGGTAGGTGGGGAGAGAGAAAGAGAAATCCACCTGTGCTACTGTAGTTTTGGTTTGCAGAGTGGTGGGCTGGAGTGACTGAGTCTCTGATACACCTCACGAGTTGCTCTTTATTTAAAAAATAAATCTCTACTTAAACCTCACCTTAGGCTGAGATAAAACAAGGCAGATTTTAATGAACACCAAGAGGTTTGAGCCCCCTGAGGAGGAGCTGTGTGCGGGTTTCCAGAGCATGCTGACCTTTTGTGTGAGTGCTTCAGCCTGCCACAGAGTCAGCCTGCGTGACCTTCTGGAGTGTGCAGGAGTTGCAGTGTCTTGGAGAGAAATCCTGTCCCTGCCGAATCGGCTGCAGCATCCCGACGCCAGCCAGAGCCGCAGCCACTATCAGCAGCACTCGGTTTTCTGGAGATCACACACCATCACTGCTGTCAGAAAGGAATATAAAAGCCTGTTTTTATTAATCTAGTACAGCCTTCTACGTATTAAAAAATAGTTGTTCTATTAATAATGAATTTGTCACATTTCTCTGTCAGTTCCAATTTGTGTTACTTCCCAGCAGCTTTGTCAGCAGTGCAGTGGGAGCTGGCAGAGCGCTTACCTGGCACTTTGGCTTTTTCTCTCTGCCCTGTATGCAGCTCCCAGCACACCTGGGTGTTGCTTGCCAGGGGCTCCATCCCTCCCACTTTCCAGAAGAGTGCCCTGGTTCCTGGTGCCATAAGGAAGGGGAGGCTGGCTTGGCTGGCTTAGCTGGCAGGTGTGCCCAAGAGGTGTTTTCTATTCCTTGGAATACTAAAAAGAATCAGAATGGTGACTACACAGGTTTTTAAGTTAAATTACCTCGTCAGATTTTTTTTCACTCTGAGAAGCTAAGTAGTTGAGCATGGATGTCACTGGGTAACTAGTAAGGCAGTAACTTAAACATTCAAACATTCACAAATAAATCTGCTTTTCCTCCACTGAGACCAGATTTGACTTTGAAGTAATGGAGCACAGGGGGATTGCATCAAATACCTGTTATGGCCCATCAGCATCTCCTGGCAGCAGCCATTCTGGCAGTGGGAATGGTGAGCTGCAGCCTATGACTGAATCCTCCCATCATGTTGCCTTTCATGGAACAGGTCTGATGGACTGATGTGCTGTGGGACCCTGTCCAGAGTCCCAGGGAGCCCAGAGAGGTGTGTGACTGTGGCTTGCCTCCCTCCATTTCTGTATTGCTGTAGGAAATGGCATGTACCTCTGACTTTGTCACTTCCAATGAACAGTCCATTAAGTCTGGAATTGTCTCTTTGGTATCCTTGCCATGGAATTTTTCAGTTTGGTTTCAGAAGCAGATGAGGCTCTCACTTCTCCGTTGCTGATCTGTCTCTGTTCTGCTGCTTTGCTAACTCTGAACCCATAAATTAGAGGCATTGCACTTCAGTAGCTGTGCTGAGCTCAGGGCTTACTGGTATTGCCCTTGAAATCACAAGACAGGCTGTGCAACACCAGGGGAATGGCTTAAAAACTTGAAACAAGAGAATTAATAAGAATAACAATAATGCACTGAGGTTTGATTTTCTCTGGATCCTTTGAACCTGGGGGATGCAGTGCAAGGGGAGATAATAAAGGGATGATGAGATGGCATGTCCCCTGGTCACTGCTGTGATACATCCTGGAAAGCTGGGGTGTGGAGCCAGTGGGAGCCTGGATGGCCACTGTGGCTGAGCGCTGCTCCTGGTGTTCCAGCTGTGCCAAGGGCAGCATCCCAGGCACACCCATCACTGCACTCCAGTGCCAGTTCCTTGGCACAGCGAGGCTACAGCACAGCACCAGCTGCATTAAGCAGTCAGCACAGACCCCAGCTCAGCACAAGATGGGGAAAACACTTGACAATGACAGTGTAACTACACACTGAGGGCGTTCAGCACCATGTAGCAGCAAGGGTTTTGAAGGAAACTTCTGTCACTGGGAGTGTGTGTTTGTTTTCTCAACTCTCATTGCTTCCTTGCTTGTCAAAGTCCGTAATCAAAACATTAGCTTATCCAGAGAACAGGCTCATGAATGCCTCAATGGGGAGCACAGCAGTGGTGATGCTGGCAGGGTCCTGCGCCCCTCGGTGTGGGAAGCTTGGGGGACACCAGGGAATGCTACTGGGACTGGTATCTCCACGATCACCGTGGAGCCCTGGCAGGAAATCCTGCCGTGAACCTGATGGGTTATGATTTATCTAAGGCAGCCTCAGTCCTTCTCCACTGCTCTTGCAGTTCTGCTTGGGGAGAGGCTCTGTGTCCTCCTGCAGCGAGGGGGGACCTGGGGGCTCCACGTGAAGCCACAAATGGGGGGAATAGTTCCCTTTCCTGAGCCTCCCTAGGGCTGGCAGCACCAGGAACACTCACCCTGGTGGGGTGGGGATGGGGGACTTTCCCTTGGGCAGGAAAGGGAGGGGTGACATCCTCAGACCTGCCATTACCATGTTTTCCAAAGTACTAAATTCTTTTTGCAATGCTATTACGTATATGATATTTATTTCTCCTTCTTAGCTGTGAGATGTGTGAGTTTTGCTGTGATTATCTGTGCAGCATGCTTTTAAATTATTCCTTATGCCCCAGTGTTTATAGCCTTTGCTCTCTGTGCTGTTACGTATCTTCTTTTGTTTAAGACCCCAAATTCCACTTGACAGCAAGCACAGGTACCAAGGCATCAGCTGCATCACCAAACATCTGCCCCACAAACTCAGCCCTCAGTGGACACACCGAGCAGAGGCAAGATTTCCCCTTTTTTTTAGAGAGAAGTTACTGAAAAAGGAAGGGGAGACCAGTGAGCTGTAATTATAAAGTGCTTGTTGGTGTACCTGTGCCCGGGTGCTGAACCATAAGTGCAGCCAAAAACTACTCTCACGAAGTTCAACAAGAGACAGGTAAATTTGGAGTTACTGGAAACCGGCATCATTAAAACGCTGTGAGACTGAATATAAGCATCTGGTAGGAAAATATTTGAACTGTTAACCTGAGACCAAGATGGGAATGTGGTAGAGGTGTCTCCAGGCCGTACCACACACCACGTGCTCGCAACATCTTTGTTTAACTCCTGCAATGGTACGAGAGTTATGGCCATGCTGAGGGGGCATCCTGGCTGTGCTGCTGCTGCACCTCTGGGCTCACAGCATATAAAGAAGAAAAAGTTAGAGAATTATTTTTATTAGGTCATTTGTTAAGGGAGACCTGGGTGCTTTTAGCGAGCCCTCTGTGACAAACATCTTCACAGAGATCGACATGATTAACCGAAGATTTTCCTTGAATGTTGGTTTCAAAGTTACCTTTGTAGGAAATAAACCTGTAGCATACATGTGTGTCTGTGTACACATATCTGTTCACAAAAAGCCCAAAGCTTGTCTATAATTTGTTGGAGAAATACTAATGTGGTGGTTGATCTTTCTTTTTAACTGAATTGAATATTAGCATTCTGGCCTTGATTTTCCATCTATGTCCTACAAAAAATTATACAGGAATTTTTTCTGACTGTGATGTGAGTGAGCCTTATGAATGTGTGTGTTCAGCCTAATAAATGAATGACATTTTATTTTCATAAATAGGTGGTTTTCAAGAGTTTGGACTGAAGCAATCAGAAATTCTGATTAACATATCACAGTTAGCTTTCTAATTAGTGTACGATTGTTGTTTTACAGAAAATGCCAGCTAAGTATTTGAGTTTTTCCCCAAGAATGACTCCTAGGCACCCATAGAAGCTTATTCAGAATGTATAGGACTAAATAGGGGAAGAATTTGTCCCCAAAAGACCAATTTTCTGAAAGAGAAAACAAAGAAGCTTCTGAGAAGCAATGCAAGATGCTACTTTAAAATTCAGTTATTGTCTCAGTGATTGACTGCACTAACTGTATCCTGCCAGAAATGACTGGCTTTTAAAATATATATTTGTGATTAGTTTAATTCATGGAGCCTTTTTCCTCTGAATTGATTTGATGAAATGAACTAGGCAAATAATAAATTTTTCACTGGAATGAATCTGCTTAATCAATTTAGACAATCAGTTTGTTCTTTGCTTAATAACATTTGCAAAAAGAAAACAAAGTCTTTCATTAACAAGGAAGGCCAGACATTTATTATGAGAGGTGCCATCTAACATCAGGTTATTTCTTCTCTAGAAGCAGAAAACAGGATTAAACATCTGGTACAAGTACCTGGCTCCGAAATGCTTCTCCTGCTATTCAGTTTGGGATTAAGTAGCAGGGAAGAAAACCCTGGCATGAGTCCCATTTTCATCCCTGGACATTTTGCCAGGGCAGGA
This sequence comes from Acrocephalus arundinaceus, assembly GCA_021534815.1. NCBI lineage: Eukaryota > Metazoa > Chordata > Aves > Passeriformes > Sylviidae > Acrocephalus > Acrocephalus arundinaceus. The sequence continues at coordinate 438,211 of JAJEOU010003009.1, forward strand.
GTTAATGGCAGGTACCTGGGTCCAGATCTGAACCTACCTCAAAACCCATGGAGGCTTCCAGTCTGCTTTCAATGGAAACTTAGGGAGTAATGCAGAGACCAAATGTGGTGTCAGACCCCTGCATTGAGTGAAGTTCTCTCATTTGCTATTTAGAGAAGGAGTTTGTTGTAGCGAGTCATTAAATATCTGCTTCTTACAATGGGCTGCAAAGTAACAGCTCGGCTGGGAAGCCTGGGAGTTCAAAGCATCCCTGCACGGGGAAAACAAACACTGCTAGCCAGAGAGTGATTATGCTTGTACTGCAGTGCAGAGGACTAGTAATTTTAAAGACATTATCTCCTAATGTTTTATTTTCACTGTTTTCTGGATTTTATGTTGATTTTAATTATACCTCTTAGGAATAATATCTGGTAAACTAATTTTGGTGAATGGCAATGAAAAAGCATTATCCACCTACGGTAATTACACATATTTCTTAGTCCCTAGATTAAATAGTTTTACTTAAACTGCACTGCAGAATTTATAGACACCTTTTTGCAAAGTCTGCCAGTGGAGTTTCAGATAACAGAAATCTAAAATACTAATCTCAGCATCCCAGATGGCTGCCTCTAGGAGCAACATAAGCTGTTACCCCTGACAAATTTCCTTTTGCAGCTTTCTTAGAAAAACACAGCAAGCCAAGTCAAAGGCATTCAATATTTTCCCTCATGGTTGCTACTAATTTAATAACTTGGGTGTTAATCCTTCTGTCTTTGAAATCAGAAGAGTGGGGGTTTTGCCACTGAGTTTTGATGCTGAGTTTTGCCTGTCCAATTGCTCTCCCAGGGGGTGGTAGAAATTTCTGCTGCCCGATGATGGGCGTTTCCTGGTGCTGTTCAGTATACAGGAGAATTTTAATGATCCCATCTTACATCCAATATAAGAACAGACTGACACTTCAGACTCTTTTGATTAAGCAGATATCCTATTTACTACATGGAATGCTTGAAACCATTATTTCTATTCTTGTATTGTGAAAAGCATTAATAAATAGCATCCTTTCCCCATGTTCTCATCAAATTTGGAAACAGAAGCTGAGAATGAGCAGTTGATTTCACTTGTGGGTGATGTCTAATCACGGATGGCCTCCTCCGGGGATGCTCCCCACTTCTCTCCACTGTTGCCTTCTCCTTCAAGCCTCTTCTAAAAGCACATCTTTCCCCCAGCACTTTGCAGGTAGATGAATATGGAAGTTCTAAACTAAAATGAATAATAAAATGGAAGTCCAGGTGTCTGCAGGATGGGACAACTTTTCCTGCTCTTGAATGACTGCTGTGTCTCTTTCATCCCTCACTTGCTTCCAAAAGCATTATGTGTGTCCCTGGAGTGAGAGGTAAGGATTTTGGGACGATAACCCAACTGTGTGATGTTTCCTGCAGAAGGGTTGCTTGGTGCCAGAGCTTCCTTTTGTTTGTTTGAGTTTGGTTTTTTCTTTTCTTCCCCTGAAGTCCTTAAGGAAGGCTAGGTCACGAAGCTTAAATTAAGAGTCTGGTAGTTCAATGTAAGGGTGTTAAAAGAAATGATGCAGAAGATGCATAGCCAAAATCAGGGGGAGCCAAAGGCAGCAGCATGTAGAAAGAAAAGAGGGGTTTATGCTAGCATGGATATCCCAATCAGTGTGGCTGTGTAAGCCCAGCTTGGGGGAGATCCTGCTGGCTCCTTAGCTCGACCCAGATCTTTGCAGCCTCTGCTGCAATTCAGGTGCAGTTACAGGCTGTCCATCCTGGCATCCTGTAGCTGATCAGCTCTACTGCGGATTTTCCCTTAGCATTGATTAATTAATGCTAAAACCAAATTTCCATTAGTGTCTTTAAACTGTTCTGTGCAAATGCACTTTGCTGTCGGATTCTGCCCTACTCCTGCAAGCCGTGGCAAATAACTGCAAGCCAGTCTCCTATCCAGGCACAAGCTGTTCAAATCTGCTGTTTTATTTGGCATTTCTGTGTGTCAGAAAAGTGAAAAGCAGGGACACAATACATCAGAAGCAGCTTCCCTATTTAGCACTGTAGAGACACCATTTATATTTTAGGCTAAACTTGGACTATTATGCAGTGGCAACACCTGCTCTTTCACAAAACTGGACTTTTGTAGTCTGGGAGATCAAGCAATGAAAAAGCACTGCTTCTAAGCCTAGGCTTGGCTTTAGGGTAGCTTTACTCTGTGTGTGAGCAGAAGATATGTGCAAATAACAAACAAAAAAAAGCAAATTCTCTTCTGCCTGATCTGCAGTAACTGTCCTCCCTGGAAACCCCATGCCAGCCTACTTTCCTTTCATCCTCCAGGAATGCCTTTTGAAAAGTATTTAAGCAGAAATTTGGTGTAACATGGGGAGGGGGCTGTCTAATGGCTGCTAATGGAACAGTTCTGAATCTCTCAGCCGCTGTAACATTTCCCAAAAGCTACTAGAAAAAAGATATTGAGCCTTTTACTGTTGAACATGTGTCAGGCTACCTGTTCTTGGTGGCTTTGGGTGAACCAGTCGTGAAAAAATGCTAAAGCTGCAGGCTTGCCATTTTGTGGGGGAAATGTAAATTCTGACATTCGTAGTTTGCATCTCGGTACTTCGTGGCTGCAACCTTAATCATCTGTTATGGCATCATATTCTTTTTGGGAGGTTGTGAGGGTTTTGTGGTTTGTTGTTTTTTTTTTTTTATTTGGTGTTTGCTTAAGCACCCAGAAATCAAATATTAACCTGATTAAGAATTCAGTGTTATATGTAAGGCGGAGAAGAGCTGCAGGTGGTGACAGGCAACTGAATTGTGTTTGATCTGGCAGTTTTCATCTATGCCACCATTTTATTCCTGCTGTGGCACTGCAGCAAAATGGTGGCTCCCTTGTTCCATGCCTCGGTGATGAATAGGGTGTGTGAAATCCCAGCTCCTGCGTGCCAGGGGCGGTGCTCACTCTGGGGAAAGAGCTCACTGAGAGATGTACCCTTGCTAATGTGTGAGGTACAATAGGATTTCCTACTGGGGAGCTCCTGGGATTGGTGCGGGGAAAGAGCTACATTAATTCTTCTCATGGGATGAGGATTTAGGAATTTCATTGTCCAGTGAGTTTTTTCCTCTAGCTCTTGTGTTTTCTTTGGGCAGGGGAGGGAGATAATCTCCTTGGAGCACATGCACAGGGATGCCTTACCATTGTGTCTCTAAGAGAGCCAAGTGCCATGTTGGCTCTGCACCTTCAAGCAGCCCCGGTCTTTCCTCCTATGGGCTCTGGGATGAGTTTTACTCAAAGACTTTGCTTGGAACAGGCTAGATGTGGAGGAAGTTGTCAGACTGTGCAGAGCTTTGCTCACCCAGGGGGTGTCACTCGGATGGCTGTGGTCCAGGCAGGAGAGCAGGGACACCCTGCAGCCAACTGGGATGCCAGTATGGAAAATCTTTTCCAAGCAGACTTTTGCAGCTCTCTGCTGACCCAGGAGTGTTTCAGCCCTTTCTTGGCCATTTCTGACATCCCCTGGGAAGGTGCAGCAAGGTTTTTGTTTCACAGAATCAGAGAAGGGGTCAGGTTGGAAGCGATCGCTCATCTCCTTGCCCTCATCCCAGAGCACACAGCACATGATTGCATCTGGATGGTTCTTGAATCTCTCTGTTGAGGGAGACTTCAAACCTCTCTGGGCAATCTGTCTCAGTGCTTGGTCACTGCAGAGGAAAGAAGTTCTTCCTCATGTTCAGGCGGAACCCCCTGTGCAGCAGCCTGTGCCTGTTGTCTGCTGTCTTACTGCTGGCACCACTGAGCAGAGCTGCTCCACCCCCACACTGAAGAGCTGTGCTCAGTGCTGGGTTCTTTGGTGACCACATCTCCATCTGCCACGGATCTCCAAGGCTATCACAAAATCAACAACTAGAGATCTCTCCAGTGGACGCCCAGACAGATGGGGTGTGTTTTGGGCCTTTTGGGGAGTTAGGCTGGGCTGTGGGGTCACACAGCCTGAAGGTTCTTGTTATTCTTGAAGCTAAAAGCTCAGGTTGGACCTGGCATCTTTTCTGCTGAAAGAAACCTTTCTGCTGGGTGATGACTGCATGTGGTAACCCCTGTGTAGAGGGAGGACCACCTATGGAATCTCACACACAGCCATCACTGGACTAAAAGGGTCCTTCTGGTCCAACTGAAGTGTCTCTTGGGGGAATTCTGATCCTTGTTGTGCCCTGAGACACAACAAGGTGTGCCAACAGTGTTCAGATTCCCCTGTGCCCTGCCCAAGCACTTCTGTAGGAGTTTCTGGGGATGCATGTGTGTGTTTGTTTGTGCAGGGAGCCAAACGGATTGGGGCTTGGATTTGTTGCCTTCCAGTCTTACAAAGTAACTTGCACAACTCTGGGCTGATTGACATAATAGTAATCCATTGGGATTGCTTGTTCACTAATAACTTAAAAAGGGAATTTTGTGCTGGGATGAACTACAGAAGAGAAGCTTTTTTTTTTTTTTTTTGCTTCAAGTTTTCTGCATGCCTCAGCCTCACAGTTGTGCTTAAAACTGTTGTGTATCGATAAGAGTTTCCTTCCACCCATAATCTCTTCTCTCCTTCTGTTCCCTGCTGTAAACAAGCCATTAAAAATGTGTTTATGACATCACAGTTGGTGACCATGGAAATGACTTTGATGTTAGAAAGACAAATATAGCATCATGATTTCACGGCAGGATCAAGGCAGGAGAAGACCCTTGTTCAAATGGTGGGTAATTAACAAAGGTGGTGGAGGGGAAGTTGGGGGAAAAAAAAAGTGAAGAGCCAAGTGACTGAATATGATACACTTTAATGATTTTTTTACAGTGTAAAAAAAAAATTTAAAAATCTCTTTCAAATGAAAAAAGATGTAATGCTCTGACTATACTCTTTTGAATAAAAGCCTATAGGGTAAACAGAGGAGTGGAGCTGGGGAGAAGCTTTGGAATAAGAATTATACATATGCCAAAAACTCCAGAAGGCATGTTTCAAACTGTAGTGGTCTGTGCTTAAATCAGGCTTGGAGCATTGGGGCCCTATGAGACCGTGGGGCCAGTCTTTCTCCAGTTTACACCAGTAACAGAGTCCTGCAGGTTTAGAGTATAAATGGATGCAGCTGTGATCTTTGTCTTGGAAAATCATCATCCCTAGCCATGTTATCCTCATGGTCATACCTGTCTGCAGCCAGATGCCTCAAAGGAGTCAGGGGAGCCAAGTCTGGCAGCCAAGCAAAAGTCTTTGGCTCCTGATTTTGCTGTGATTTCAACTCCTCTTCAGTCCAGTAGGCCAATGCTGCTGGCATGGATGCATCCGTCATTTACACAGGCTGTTGAAAATAAGCCCTTGTTTTCACGTATATTGTATTAAATCATTATCCTTACAGGCTTCAGAGGTAGCAGGACCAAGCCTGCTAGAAAAATATTGTCAGAATCCTTTCTGGGCTCACTTTCTGAGCAGTTGTTCCAACATATGTAATTACAAATAAAATAGCCTCTGAAAAGACCTCCTTGGATTCAGAGAGAAACGAGAGCAATAATGTAGAGATTTAAAAAGATGGGTTTTCTCAGCTAATTGTTTTTAATAAAATGGTAAAAGTGAAAAAAATACCAGGAAACGATAGTTAGGATGATAATGCTTTGTTCTGCAGAAATATGTGCCCTGTTATCTCTCTTATTACAGAGCAGCAAAGGGAATGATGTGTAAGGGAAGGGAAAAGTTAAATACTGCACTGGAAAGGTCAATAATCTTGCCTGGAAGGTAAAGCTGATACAAAAAAAGCCCTGCAGCAGGGCTGCCCTGAGTGCTGCCTAGCCTGTTTTAAGGGTTACTCAGGTGTTGGGGTGGTGGCTATCCTTGGCTGCCCCAGTCCCTATGGCCTGGCTGGGAGCACGGTTTGGAAATGTTGCCCAGGATTTTCAGGTCCTGCTGCTGGAGTCCACACTTCCTCCTGTGCAAAGAAACCTCTAAGGTATGGGGGACTTGTATATTCTTCACATCCAGCATCTCTCACAGGTGAAGGCTCAGGCCAGCAGACAGAGAGGAGGCTGCAGCCCCTTCATCTCACTACTGCCACCTCCCTCAGCTCTGCCTGGCTCTGTGTGCCCTCTCCACTCCCCAAAACATTCCGGATCCCATTGCCACAGAGCAAATAGCACACACACAAATTAGCCCCTATCTTGGCTTTGAGTGATGTGCAGGCAGACTTGGCTTGTCCAGTGACAGTCCTGAGCTGCCATCAGCCTCTTCCTGTATCCTTGGGGATTCAGTGTGTTATTGTGAGCAGGTTTAGTGTGTGATTCACTCTCCAATCCACTTGGAAATGGTTTTGACTATGAAACAAGTTATAGTGCTTTGTTCTTCCTCTGATTGTGGAGATTTTATGGCGGCAGCACAGGGCTGGGGTGGATGCTTGTGCCCGTGCTGAATTTGCTTGTGAATGAAAACTGACTTGTGTGCAGTTGTTAGAAAGGTTTATTCATGCTAGTGTTTTGCTGGTTTAACTCTTTTACCCCCATGCACTGCCCTTTGGGGTATGAACCCTGCAGTTTTGGGATAGGACAGAATGGCTTTGCCATTGTAGCGTGGACGGGGAGCACGTGGGTCCTGGTGGTGCTGCAGCCTTTCCCTGGACAGGTGACACATCTGCTTTTCCTACACGCTGGGGTGGTAGTGGACTGCCACAGAGACCAGTGATTCCAACAGTCTGGGTGTGTGTCTGCAGTCCTCACCCGTGGGATGAAAGCTGGTCTTTAATTGAGCTTCCCAGGGGAGGCTGTGATGCCCCCAATTAACCCCTTGCATAATTACCCATGGAAACAAGCAGCCTCGTCCTGGGATGGGGGAAAGGCACTGCTGGCCAGTAGCTGCCTTTTTTTTCAGATGGGCAGGTTGTGTCTCCCTTTGGGGACAGCCGCTGTGGTGGCGGTGGCAGGGGAGCTGGGACACCTCTGCGCTGGGGTGACAAAGAGGACACAAGGGCAGGGCATCCCCAGAGCGCTTTGTATGCAAGTATAAAGAAATCCATTTCTCCTTGGGCTAAGGACTCTCTGGTACCTGGGCAGCAGAAATTCATAAAGGAGCAAAACTCTGCTACTGAAGGGGATAGGAAAGCTTTAGACACGTCGGGTCTCTTTTTGTTATGGTATCTAATTACCACTTCGGAGAAGGAAAACATTTCTCATCCAACACTCCCTCTGCTTCATCTGCTCTAGTCAGACCAAATTTTACATCTGTGAAATCAGTAAATCAGAAAACAGCATCTTTCCCTAAAGAAGAAACAGTGAATCCTTTCAACCTTATACCAAGCAGCAAGGAAGATCATAAAATTGAAACAATCTAAAATACTCCTGGTTCACATTTAGCAGCTGTCACAGAGCAGCAGGGAAGTGCAAAGTGTAGTTATTGCTTATTTTAGGTACTTTATTTTGTTTGTTTTGTTTCTTCCATACTCTGGATAGAAATTGATGCAAGTTTGCCTTGTGACAAAGGAAGAAAATTTATTTTGATGGGTTGCTGAGGTGCACCCTCAGAAGCCAAGCTGATGGAGGAGAGCTAAAGCCTCTTCCTTTTCTTGACTGACTCATGTAAGAATATGAAACCCCCAGTCCTCTGGCAACAAAGTGCTGGTGACTTCAGATATTTTGTTTGAACACATCCGTCGCAGGACGGGCAGAGACCACCAACGCTCTTGGCCCAAACAGCCTTTTTCAAAGGGAAAAATGTTGGTGGATTCTCACCACAGTGATTATAGGGGATTATTCTAGGATTCTCAGAAGAATCTGAAAACCAATCTTTCTAAGTTATTTCTGAATAGCTATTGAATGGATAATTTCCATACCCATTATCAAAATGATGTGCTGGCAGTGAAATTTAGCTGTATTGTATTTGATCAGTAATTGGTGAAATGTTTTCCTAGGGTTAAAGTGGTGTCGGCAACATCTCTGTGTAGGGATTTACAAGGTGTTTAGATACATTTTTTATGTATTCAGTTGCTTTATGCTATCCAAATGCTTTGATGGTATGGAGAAAGCTAACGGGATTTATCCAAGTATTTAAAGACAAACTGAAAAGACTTTTACCTTCTGAGACCCAAGTTCAGAGTTGCACTCTGCCTCTGTGAGCAGTCAATGACAACTAACATTTTAAACAAAGTGCAATGGTAAAGTCTTGATCATTAGTGACTTGCAGGTCTGGAGAATAGAGCAGCCTCAAAAGCAATCAATGCAAATGCACCAGAGTAAATAGTAAAAAAAAAATCAATGATAAAAGAGTGAAAACTTTCCTTGGCTTAGATTTTCTTTCAATTCATGGTAGTAATAACTAAGATTATGCTTTATCTTTGATTTCATCTTGGATTGTATGAAAATAAGAATTTGGTAAAATGTGCCCCATTTCTTCAATTGAAACAAAGAGAATAGATCAAGACTTGGAGATAGTGAAGAAAAGAAATATGTAAGGAAGGAAAAGCAGCAGAATTTCCAGTGAAAGGTGAACTGAAAAGCAAAGCTCTCATTTAACTCCAGTTTTTCCATTTCAGTGTTGTGACAAGCACGTGGTGGATAGGAATGCACTGAGGCAAGGACAGGCAGGAGACAGGCAGTGCTTCAGCCCGAGCTTTGAAAATGTCTCTGTGATGCCGTAGGTAGCTGGGGTCAGAAGCAATTCTCTGGAATCACATCTACCCTGTGAGGTGCTGGCAAAGGGGCAGAGCTGAGCTGCTTCAGGCCTGAGGAAGGCAACCAGAAAACATCAACACATCCATCACACACAGAGATCCCTGTGCACACCCAGGGGCAGTGAGACATCTCTCCTGCAGTCTCTGCATGGCCAGCCTGTGTGGCTTCACTGCTGCTGTCCCCTGCGATTTGGATCCAACCCTGCTGGCTCATGATGGTGTCTAAAGCCAGAACATGTCACTGTGGTGATGGAAGGTCAAGGTGCTGGCAATGTCAGAGCATGCCAAGTTCCTCACCTTGGGCACATCTATGGCTCTCCATTTGCAAAAAGCTGATTCTTTGATGAATTTTTAAATATTCGAAATTGTCACTACCCCCTGACACCCGCCCACCCCCCCCCCCCCCCCCCCCCCCCCCCGATTGCTAAATCTGATTCATCCTAGACAAATATTTAAGTGATGTTTGATTTTTGGGCAGTCTGTCTGTTCTGGGGTTCTGTGGGCTTCTGCAAGCTCTGGAAGGCTGAGTCCAATTTTTACAGCTAGGAGGGGGTAATGCATGAAGAGACTATGTGACTTGCCTGAAGCCAGAAAATCAGTAGCTGAGGAAAGAATTGGAACCAATTCTTAGTCTGGCAAGCTGGATCTGGGGCTCTCCTTCGTCTTTGAGCAATGAGACAATCAATTTAAAAATAACCAAATAAAATGGAAGAAAAATATTATTTTCCCAGCTCCAATGAAGTCAGATATGATAGATTAATGGAAGCTCACCTGATTTACCACCGGGCCAGGTAATGCAAAACAAAGCTTTGCAGTAATACATAGTGGTTTAAAAATGTTTCAGACCAATATCAACCCTTCACTGTCACATTTTGGAAGGGAACTCACTTAAATTCAAACCACTATATCCACCAATTATTCATTCTCCTGTTTCAAGGTGTGTTTAGTGATTACATTTCCTGTGACAATTCTCCCTGGCTTCACTGGTGGCTCTTTCTCATACTGCTCTGCTGCTAGGCATCCCCATGCAGGGGCTGTGCAGATCTGGCCCCTGCAGAAAATAGTTGGAAAGGAGAGAGGGAAAAAAAAATGCAGCCCATCTATCTTGGATACCTTGAAATGAAACACACACAGCCGAGGGGACCTGCCAAGGAGAAGCATTTCCATACGCTCTCCTTGTCAGAGGAGTAAGCAGGCTGAAAAAGTTGGATGTGCACAGCAAGTGGAAGCTGACCCGGGCAGCCTTGATTTACATAGTGCACACTTGGGACCTGCTCATTACCACAACATCCCCCTAATCATCACCTCGGCATGATGGGCACAGGGATGGGAATCTGCCCCGGGATCCCCAGCACTTCATTTTCCTGAGCAGCGCCCAGCCCTTTGCGGTTATTGTGATATGACAGATGCACATATCATCGAAAGCAGGTCTTGCATGGCATTACACAATGTAAATCAATAATGTGAAAATACAGCCGTTAACACAATGTACAGTTTTGCCTATTACTACAATGCCCTGCTTGTTCCAAAGGAAAAGCAATTTTATGCTCCACTGAAGCATGGTTTGCTTAGCCTTCAACTAGCGGCAAATGCCAGATACTGCAAAATGTTATTGTTACGCAAGCAGTGTCCTGGATTTATTTATAAGTATCCATGCAAAGACTAATTTCAACAAGGACTAGGACTGCAGCCCCTCTGAATATGGGGCTGAACTGCTCTGACCCTGCACTTGCAGCTCTGCTGCCTCTTCCCTGCACCCAGGTCCTGATCCAGCAAAACTGCACAGTCCTGTGCACCTCACTGTGGCTGTCCTGGTTTTGGGCTGGGATTAAATGCTCTCGGGTTTTAGGCTATCTTAGCACACAGTGGCACCCAGAAATCAGACACACTGCAAATATTCAGATTGAGGTGCCTGGCACACATACTGCTCTGGTTGCTTGCCCCTTACTTCTACCATCATGCTCCTTTCCTTGGATATGGGGCTTGGTTACCTCCCTGCACGGCAGGAAAATCATCACTTCTTGGGCACTTTTATCCTTGTTAGCAGAGATGTAGGGAAACATGAAGCCTCTGAACCCGTAATTATTGATGTGCACCTCATTGGCTGCTCCCAGTAGAAGTTAATTCCTTTTAGTTGAGGACACAAAAGGAAGAGCTGCTACAACAAAAGGAAAGATCTACTTGGATCACTGAGGTAGCAGGGAAGAGGAGCAATGCTGCTGTGTGAAGGTAACCCCTCCTGACCCTCTCTCAAGGCAGAAGTTGCTCCATGTTCACTTCTGAGCAAGGAAGCCTTGATGTGTTTAACCTGCAGTAGAAGCAAAGGTCCCAGAAAAACGTGTTGTTGAGGTAGAAAAGCCATAATTCCTGAGGCTATCAGCTCAGCCTAGGGGGCACGAAAGGGCACTACCACTTATTCACTGTCTGTGCAGCCATCCTCGGGTGTGAAGGCTGCCCTGTGCTCAGCTGGGCTGGGGCTGGGATTGTCCGAGCAGGAGTGGGACAGCAGGGCCATGGCTGCACCTCACAGCTTGCAGCTCACCTTCCACTTTTCCTGGCAGAATTGGTTTCCACTGGAAAGAGTCAGATTTGTCAGACAGGCTGTTTAGTGGTGTCAGATTCAATATCCTGAGAGTGTGAACAGGAAAATGTGGAAAATGAAAACAGGTGGGAATCCTCACAGGTTCCTGTTCTACTAGCTCTTTACACTCAAGGTGTCCTTTGTGGAAGCAGTTGGGCAGCTCTGAGAGAAATTTTCTTGTTCATGTTTGGAATAATTTCTGACTTATTCCTGAGTTGGATGGGAAGCAGGTTTCGAAATGTTTCATTATTTCACAGAATAGAAATTCTGACATTGCTCAGTTTTGTTTTCTGCCTATGAGGTGAGGCTGTGGAAGGATTAGCAGCTCCTGCCAGTTGCACTGTGGTGGCATCCAGCCCCTGCAGGTATGGCTCTTAATGAGAGCTTAATTAGGAATCCAGGGGTTTTCGGGTGATGGAAGGATGCAGATGCCAGCTTCCTTCAATAAAGGGGAATTGTGTACAGAGGGGGAAACCCACAGCCCCATTCCAGGAGGTTTTTTCTCCGGGGTCTTGCATGGGGCATGGCCTGCCAATGGGCAGCTTGGCCTGACCTGCTCAAAGGCTGTGTGGCAAATGCAGGTGGGTTTCTTCCAGGCCAAACCATGCATTGGGGTTCATCTCTGGGTTCTTCTAAACCTTTTTCTTTTTCTCACTTGGGCTGATGTCAATTTGAAATGCAATGCAGCACTGAAGCGGGAAGTGGAATCTTTTTGTCTTTGTAATGTCCATACAGAATATCTTTTATTAAATGACACCCAGTTGTTGGTTTTTTTTTTTAATCTCCAGAAATATTTGCCATGTTTAGCCCAATTTCAGGAGCGTTTTGGTGCGTGTCCCCCTCCCTTTGCTATTGCAAATGGTTTGCTAGGGGGGAAAACCCTTTCTGTTGTGCCTCCTTGGTCATCCCCTCCCACCATGCCCCCGCTGTCTCTTGCCTCCCCTGCCTGCGCCTCTGCCACCTCCAGCACCCTCTCATGTGTCTCCAGGTGGGCCTTGCTGACTGAAACATGAGATGCAGGCCATTGTTATTGATCTTGGATTTTGGTCCAGGCCGTGGTGTGGCTTCTGGTGATCCACAGCTTTGCATACAGAGAGGAGAGGGAATCCTCCTTTCCCCAGTGCTGAAGCTGCCCTTCCACGCCTGGGGGCTCTTGCTCATAGAGAAGAAGGAAACAGATCCCCTTGGCATTAATATTTCTATTATACAGCCTAGATTAATTTTGATTTTCCCTTTTGACTCCTTTGTTGTGTTTATTTCAAGAGATTTCTGTCACCTCCCTTCTGCACTTCAACGTGCCTGAAAAATTTCTGTCAGGAGTGATTGTGTGTGACTTGAAGAAAGTGCAATTTTTAAGACTTGAATTCACTTTAAAATCCCCACTGCTTTCTATTCTTTTTTCCCCTCCAAATTAGTGCATCTCCACGCTGAAGCTTCCCCATCTGACAACACTGTGTATGTTATTACTGCCACAAGACCTTTCCACCACTGGGTTTCTCTCTTTTCCATTTCTTGCTATGAATATGAGATTCGCAGGGAATTGCTCTGTGCTGAAAATTTGCATCGTGGCCTGGGATGCTTTGAGTAAGACTTCAGGGAGCTGAGAGAGCCTTGAGATCAAACCAAAATACTCCAGAGAAAATTCCCCAAAGCCATAGACAAATATTTCCAAACATAAATGTTTCCACCCTGGCAATTTTGTTTAAATATATTATTGCTACAGGCAGCTAGAAAGACAGGCAGACACCTATGGACGGCTGACATTAGCGTGTAGCTTCTGCTGTCACCCACAGAAGGGCTGCGTGGCTGGAATGATGATTTTTCAGTCCTGACTTTGGGGAGTTTCACATATTAGACAGTACTAAAAGAATTTTTAATTGGACTCATTTTACTTTTTTTTTTTTTTTTTATCAGAAATGAGACAATGTGTGTGAACCCCTGTGGTTCCTGTAGGCTCAATCAGCTGCCAAATAATATCATAGCAGTTGTGATTGGATTAATGAAAAGCTTGTAACAAAATTATGGTTATGAGGAAATTATCCTATTGGGGGCTTTAATTTAAACTGGTGGGACAAAATTAGTCCTAAATTAAAGAAAACTACTAATTGTCTAGATATCACTTGGTTGATAAATGCACCAGTAGGATCCTGTTCCCAGGATGTCACTCTGCTGTTCATAGGGGTTTTGAGGGAAAATGCACTTGGCAGCCTTGTCCCACTCCTTTTTCTGCTTTTTCCGTGGGTGTCCTGGGCTGCTGTGGGCTGTGAGCTCCTCCTCAGCCCCATTTCTGAGGTCACTGGGCCCTGGGAGGTCCCAGAGGAGAGGGCTGGTTTGGGCCAGCCCAGGAGCATCCTGTGCTTCCTTGGGGCAGCCAACCCCTCACCTGGGATGAGAAAGCACCCACAGGGGTGAGACACAGAGACAGCTCTGGGACAGATGGATGAGCTGGGGACTCACTCCCAGTGCTTCTCTTTGGTGCCTGTGAAGGAGTCGTCTAAGCCATTAGTTGCTGATTCCTTCATGCCAGGGTTTGGCAAGCTGCCTTCAGGGTGCTGGTCCCATCCCTTGGTGCTGTGCTCTCCCAGCAGCACCCACAAAGCGGGACCCCAGCTCACAGCCGCTTCTCATTTCAGGGCAGAATAGGCTATTGAAACCCTGTGCTCTGTAGAAAGATCTGTTTTCCTCTGCTGGACTCAAAACCAGCCACAGATCTGTAAATGCAGAGCCACAGCTGCACCTCGAGCTAGGAAACAGATATATTGGTGGGTAACTGTCTGTATTTCATTCAGGAGAAGAGCTCAGTTTTCCTCATAGCTGAGACCCTCTGGGTTTTCCTTTAAATAACCACAGAGGTGCTGGAGCAGTGAAGCCCACAGGACACCCCCACAGGAGAACCTGGGATGGCTTTCATGCCACTTTGTACTGCTGATCTGGATCTGGTAAAAAGATTCTGTGGGCCACAACATTAACCCGTTGTGTGCAGCTCTCCTTCTGTAATATTACTGGGGAATGATATCGTGGGATGTGGCAGGGTTTTGGGGCACCAATTCCATCCCATTAAAAAAACCCATATAGGAGGGCTGAGGGCAGATCCCCCTCTCAATGCAGATGGCCTACAAAAACTAAGTCACTTTGAGATAGGACTCCTGCTGCCAGTAAAGGGTGTTGTTAAGAAAATATTAACTTGGGGGCTGTGTAGACTAAGTTTTCCCTCTATTTCTGAGCCCTTGTTAGATCCCAGTGTTTTGCTTTTGGTCAGGCTGCATTGCTGGATCTGTTGTGTAAGAAAAAAGAAGCTCCATTGCCTTTGGAAATTTTTTCTCTCCCTTAGGAAAATATTTCTGTTGCTTGCCTCTGTCATTTGCCGTCAAGCGGTAAATCCCAAGCAAATAAGACTGTATTTAAAGCAATAAATTCAGTGCCTTTCCTCCAGAGGCTTTATTTTCTCATTTAGTGACCTCTTGTTCCCCATGTCTTTGACACTTCTCCGATGTGCATTAAGCAAATATGCAATCATCCTTTCATTCTCTATCTTTGCTTTCATTATGATTTTTTACACTTCATTTCATTTCCCTCTATAATTGCAACTCTTTGTTGTCCCAAAGTTTTATGGCTCTTTCCTCTCTTCTCTCACTTCTTGTGTTTCTTTGTTATTCACGTTAGCTTTTCTTGACACTGTGTTCCTAGTACATTTTCTAGATGTCAAGCAAACTCTTAGGCCTAAACTCATTTATCTTTGAACACTTTCCATTTCCACTTCAGTGCTCTACCCCAATGAATTCCATCCAGAACTTCCTTTTCTTCTAAAATTGGCTGTGCTGCTTTTATTCAGTGTTCTTCCCTTTTTAGGCCTAATTATAAATCCAATTGTTCGGTCCTGAATGCTTCCACGAGCTCCATTCATTTCCGAGCACGGTTCTGCCATAACTGCCGGGGGAAGTTGCGTGACTGCCCTTTCAAAATCCTAATATGATCTAGATGAGAAAGAGATGTTATTTCTAACTTAAATTAAACCCTAGCAGAAGATCAGGCTGTTAAGTCTCTCCGCTCTGCCCTGCCGTGGCTGCCTTTGCCCACCCCGGTGGTTTTGGGGGGAGCTCTGTGGTGGGTTCGTGGAGCTTTCCCAGTGCCCAGCGGAGAGCCGGCAGGCACCGCCGTGCCTCCCACCAGCATTGGGAGCAAAGGCCTTTTAAATCCACCCACAGCAGCTCAAAGTGGCAAATGGCTGATTCCCACAGATATACACCACAGCTTGCCTGTGGAATTTTTACTGACTGCTGGAATAATTGGATGTTAATTTGTAAGCAGAAAGTGCCAACGTTACTTCTCGGATCCCAGGCTGATAGCCTACCGAGAATTGCTGGTAAAGTCCTTTTCTCCAAGCCCCGTGCCAGAAGGAAGAGTCAGGATGCGTCGATTTCTTTATCAGAATAGTTTATTCATTAGATGTTCCAAAACATTTTCTCTTCGATCGGCGCAGGTATCACCTACGCCGCTGCTCAAGGCTATCTGCCCGCCCTCTGGGCTGTCGCTATCTCTTATACTATGTACTACGTGTTCTATGTTTACAATGTTATACCAATACCCATCACCTTTATTAAACTGTGTATTTCTACTCTAATCCAATCTAAAAGTGCCACCATCACAGCAGAAGATGGAGGACAAGAAGAAGAAGAAGAAGGACAAGGGACACACCCAAATCCCTCCATCTTGTCTCCTTGAGCCTCCTTTGTGAACCCCCAAAATGCACTTTAATAAACAAAAACAAGTTACTTAAAATCCTAATCATACACTTGTGGCTTGTAATTCCTCATATAATGTTGGCAATCGCTCCCAAGGGCTAAAATCAAGGGCACTGGCATTTTCATCACTATACCAGGGTCTCAGGACCCCCTCCTGGGGTCTCGGACTGCCCGGGACATCTAAAGGGATGTCCTGGGTTCCGACAGTTACTGACGTAATTTTGCGCATCCTTGCAATAAGTGGTCAATGGGAAACAGGGTTTTGCTGCAGCTCTCTGCCTGAGAGTTATCTGTTTGGGCTGAATTTTGCCTCCACAGTTGGGCAGGAGTTGGCACAGGGTAGCTGGGGTCTGTGTGGGGACAAACCACCCATGGTTTGTGAGGCACATCCTGCTGCCAGGCTCTGCTTGAAGCTCAGCTGCTCAATCTCAAGGCAAGCAATGCCCACTGCTCCACTGCCTGACTCCATCCAGCCTTACACAGTCAGATTTCAGGAGCAGCTAAATGACACGATGTGTTTGCTGTATTTCCAGATACCCTCTGGCAATATTTGCCTGTAGGTATGTTCAGGTGTTCAGGCTGCTTAGGTAACTTCCTCTGGGTTAAATGTTCTCAGGAGGGGAACACGCAGGACTGGGAGCACAGTCTAAAATAGAGAAGAAATGGGAACATGATGTTCTTTCAGTGGAATAGCTGGCAGGGTTTGCTAAGCTTTCATAAGGGCAGGGCAACACTCTTCTTTTTCCTACTAAACTGCCCTTCGAGGAAGGTGATGACAAAGAGAATTTCTCTTGTCCACTTAGTGATTTAACCTGATTTCTTCCTGTTCTTTGAGTATCTGGAAAAAACCCATAAGTAATGTGATGACAAAGTTCAGCCTTTGTTCTGAGGTGGGGAATGTCAGTGACTCTGCAGACCTGGGGCACTCTGTCATCCCCAGCCAGCCTGTGCAGAGGGGGCTGCTCTGCTCTCTAGGCATTGCTTTCTCTCCAAAGCCCGAGAAAAAAACAACCTCAGCTGCCTGACCTGTCTTCTTGTGACCTTCATGTGTGTGCTCCAGCAATGTCAGCAGGCCCAGGCAATGCACTGTGATGGTCCCACAGCAATGTGGGTGAGAGCAGCACACACTCGAGAGTCTGTACTGGTGTGGTTGTGCACATCCTTGAGCATCAGGAATGGGGAGATCTGTTTGTGTTGCAGGATCACTGCTGTGGCTGCAAATGGGTAAACTGGGCTCTACTTCCCACCTGTAAGGCAGAATGAGTATTGTTGGCTACAGAGGATGTATGGTGGTATTGCTGTACGGTGCTTAATCTGCTGAAGGTTTTAAGATGCTCACAAGCTGCTCTGTGTCGAGCTCAGTGATTCCAGGAGGACTTGGCTGTGTCCAGCTTTGGTGGTGCAGAGCAGAACTGTTGTGGTTGAAGAGGAGGCAGACATTATCAGAATGCACCAACACCCATATCAGGGACTGCCACACATCGCTGTGTTGGTGCCAGGCACAGGGTGAAGGAGGGCTTGGGAATAAAAGCATTTTTCCTCATCTTAAAATATCTGATAGAGGGAGATAAAAAGACCTCTTGCAACAACTTCTCTGTATCAGACCAGTCACAGCAGATGACCTGAAAAAAACTATCATATACCACATCATGCAAATAAATACATCTTGCAGTTTTTCTAAGCCTCTATAGTCAGCTGTGTGTGCGGGATAGATATGACTGGATTATTATAGTCTGTCATTTCAGCATGAATTCAGACACTCTGTTAAGTGAGTATTATTTAATAGTCTGGAAGAAGCCTTTGGAGCTGTTATTATCTCTCATGTAAATGTACATTAAAGCAATTTGAACAGGCAAATTATCCTGCTGAGGGACTGTATCCCTCCAGTGGGAAGGCCGAGGGGTTTATCCTGTGCCACATGAGAGCTACCTGCCCTGTGGAATGGCAAATGGGAGGTGTGTGCACTCCCAGGATGTCAGGCTGCTGTGAGGACTGGCCGAGCTGCTGCTTGGGCTGTGGCCATGTGCTTAGGGGTGCAGAGGAAACAGCCTTGCTTGGGAGGACCAAGCAAGTTTAACACAAACTTTAGAGCTGTTATCAGCAAATGTGCATGGGCTGACTGCAGTCTCCTCACTGCAGTGTGAGACAGCTGTGCTGCCTGCAGGCTGCACGTGAGTTGGGAACCAGGAGCCCACTGGGGAGGGAAAATTTTCAAGGTCCAAGAAGGAGCCTTTGGGAAACCACTGGGTTTGGAGGGTTGGGAGCTCTGGGGAGGGAACCTCACTGTCAGCAGACAGTAGCAAGACATGGAGAGCAAGTGGGGAGGAGGGATAAAATCCCACACGGTACAAAGCTGCTTGGGGGAATGCTGCTCTGAGAGACCTCCATGGCAGGGCAAAAGAGGTTTTAAAATTGCTGTAGGGAGTGGGTTACATCTGTGCTCATTTTCCATCTCTGCAACCTGCACTGTGCCCAGCTCCGGCCGCACCCACCGGCCGCCCTCCTGAGCAGGCAGCAGCCCCCAGCTGCCTCATGATATTATTATTTTTTTAGTTGCCTCAATAAAAATCTGTGAGTCATTAAGTGCTTGTCATGTTTTGATACGTGGATCAGGAACTGATCAATAGCCAGCCAAATTTAATAAAAAGAAGCTCTATTTGCAGGGAATGAGCTTGTTACCATGCCAACTATCGATCTTTCCTGACAGGCTCTGTAAGTCACAAAATGGGGTCCTGATGGTAGGTTGGTTTCCCTGCCTGCCAGAAAAGGTGTTGGTTGCAACCTCTGTGTCTAGAAGACTTCAGAGAAAACCCTGCTTTTTAGTACCGCCTCTATGTAATTCTTTGGCAAAGGTTCTAGGTTGCCTGGAGCTAGTGGAAATCATCTGAAAGCTTTATTTTTCTTATTGGCTCGAAGGTGGTGGAAATATAAGACAGAAGATAGCAGAGTTCTGGTTTTGCACCAGAGCTTCACAAGGCAAGGAGGGATGGAGCCCAGTGCCAGTCCACACCCCTGCCTCGCTGATGCATGGTGTGCCAACCACTACCTTGTTTCTGCAACCAACATCCCAGAAATTTTCCTTGCAATGTTATTAACTTACTATGAGCCAAACAGGGTTCAATGGCACTGAAAATGTCCCTTGCCAGGTGGATTTCTCTAGCTAACCACAGTAAGGACAGATTTAAATTCTGAGGAAGAGGGTTGTTCTGCAGAGTCCAGTCCCAGACTTTAATGCTGACAATCTCACCAAAGTCATCTGGGGAGTGGGAGATCACAGTAATTCCTTCATGGCTTTTCCAGATTGTGCACTGCAAAAAGCTTATCATGATTTGACCTTGGCATTAGACCCGCCTTTGCTGGGGGCTGAACTCAAGACCTCCAGAGGTCCCTTGCAGCCAGCATTTTTCCTTTATTTCATCTCAGAGAATCGATGTAAGGTCTAACTCCAAAATCAATGTGCAACTGGCTTTTCTGGCTATTCAGACATGGAGGGCAATAAGAACAGACATCAAACCCTGAATATTTCTCAGAACTATTTGTGTATCACAGATGCCAGAACAGTCCTGGTCACCGGGCTACATGAAACAGCTTATTGAACAGAGCTCTTTGACTGCAATTATCAGAAAGGTCACCAGCAGCAAGGGCCTGCCCTTGTGTCTGCTCTTGGCATTCCTCCTCCTTGGGTTTAGCTCATCTCAAACTCCCTTTTTTGAGTTTCCTTCTTTCAAAGATTTTTCTCTAGTAAAAATCAGCAGCCTTCTCCATGGGGTTTGTTAGCGTGAGTTGTTTAATGGAAATGTCCTTTCAATATATGACAAAAGTGAAAGACTTCAGTAAGGTTGAACAGAACCAGAAGATTATTTAGGTTGCAAAACCTCCCTAAAATCCAGCACTGACAAGTCCACCACTAAACCATGTCCCCAAGTGCCTCATCTAGGTCTTTTAAACACCTCCAGGAATGACAATTCCACCACTGCTTATGGGCAGCCTGTGACAGGGATTGAGAGCTCTTGCACTGAAGAAAATTTTCCTGATATCTAGTCTAAAACTCCTCCTAAAATAATTTGAGGCATTTCCCCTCATCCTGTGGCTTGATGACTGGGAGAAAAGACTGACCCCCATCTGGGTACAGCTTCCTGTCAGGTAGTTCTAGAGACCAATAAGGTCCCTGCTGAGCCTCTTCTTCTCCAAGTGGAACATCCCCAGCTCCCTCAGCTGCTTCTCACCAGACCTGTGCTCCAGACCCTTCCCCAGTCCATTGCCCTTCTCAGGACGTGCCCCAGTAGTCAACCCCCAGCCTCTCTGTCCCTGCAGTGCTGTAGTATCACAACCAGTGCAGAGCAGAGGGTGGAGCAGCCCTTCCAGTAAAATGTGTGCATGCCAGATTGAGCCTGCAGTAAAATTCTTAAAAATGAGTGAAAGTTGTTCCTGGGATTGCATTGTGAGATCAGACCCTGGCTGCCTGGGCAGAACCTGGGATGGTTTTTTCTTCCATACTGACTGCATGTTCTTTCTCTTGCACTTGAGAGCACTTGCACTTCCGCAGTTGCTCTGGAGCCTGAAGACAAATGAGACCAGCTGGGAGCAAACAGCAGGGTGAGGTGGGGGAGAGACAGCCCCTGGGAAAGCGGGCAGCACCTTCCCTTCCCTTCCCTTCCCTTCCCTTCCCTTCCCTTCCCTTCCCTTCCCCCTCCCTTCCCTTCCCTTCCCTTCCCTTCCCTTCCCTTCCCTTCCCTTCCCTTCCCTTCCCTTCCCCCCCCTTCCCCTTCCCTTCCCTTCCCTTCCCTTCCCTTCCCTTCCCTTCCCTTCCCTTCCCTTCCCTTCCCTTCCCTTCCCTTCCCTTCCCTTCCCTTCCCTTCCCTTCCCTTCCCTTCCCTTCCCTTCCCTTCCCTTCCCTTCCCTTCCCTTCCCTTCCCTTCCCTTCCCTTCCCTTCCCTTCCCTTCCCTTCCCTTCCCTTCCCTTCCCTTCCCTTCCCTTCCCTTCCCTTCCCCAGCACAAGCCCCAGCAAGGGCAGGGACCAAGCTCGGGGCTGCCGGGGTTTGTGTTTTCCCATATTTGAGGAGCCTGCTCTGCAGTTTTTAGGATGTATCCACAGCCTCACATCACGCCGTGATTTGGCTGCAAGTTGAGCCGAGCGTGCATTATCTCAGCAGACTCATGGTGTGCATCTCCTCCCCATCTAATAATCCCAACCTACAGTGAGGGGTTTACAGACAAGATAATGTGTCTTGGCTGCATAAAATAGTTGTGCTATTCCTATAGGAGAAAAATTTAATTTTGCTCTGAATTCCTCTATAACCAGACAGCTCCACATTTATATCCCGGGTAATAAATCAAAGCAACATGAAGTCTTGTGCACGGAACTGAAGTGGTTTCTTTAAGCAAATTTGGCAGGAAATAAGTCATCATTTTTAAAAAGCCAGTTCATTCCTCATATACAACACACCACCAAACTTTGCTCAAACCAGGCACGTGATTTTGTGAAAGATAGAGAGAAATCTACAACCTCTAACAGTGCTGTGTGAGAACAGGCCATTTGATTCTCTTATCAAAATCACCCATATTTTTGTCAGAGAAATCACCCTGTGAGTTCCCTGGCTCACAGGTTTGCAGTGCCCAGGCACTCAAACATCACAAGGGCCGTTTGTTTGACTTCATATAAAAATAAGGTCATGCTGGTATCCATCTTCCCTCTGTGTCTTTACTCTTTCTTCTTGCATCCTCAGCTGATGTTATTTTTCTCTCAATTTTTTTACCAACTTTCCTTTCTAGTTTCTATTTCTATCGTGCAAACATGCCACGGCAAAGAGATGTAAGCAATGCATAATATATTTGCAGTAATGTATGATTCATTTACTAGCTTTCATAATTAATGTGCCTGTGTTTTACATACACAGTACTTCCTGCATGCATTTTATGATGTGAACGCTCTTCAAAAATCTAATAAAATGTAATCCGTTAAAAACAATAGCACTAGTCCTGCGGTGAGATCTGTGTGCAGTTTTGCAGCAGCTGCAGAAAGAACTTGGTGCCAAGTTTCTATTCTAAACACCAATTTTATGCTGCTGTTTTATGCAGCTCCTAATTCTCAAGGTGGAAATTATTATAATTATATATATTATTATAGTGATACCACAGTTGGTCTGAGTATAATTTGCTTTCATACTCTGAAAACTTTCCAGCCCAAATAACCTTTCTGTCTGCTCTCTGGAGTTCAATAAAAAATACAAAATGATGCTGAATTTATGAAGAAATGTATCAGAACTATACAACATCATCTGCAAAATATCACCTAAATAATGCCAACATCTGCACCTCCAAAAAATTAATTCTTGCCTGGGATTTATGGAGGCTGAAAGCACACACAGCTTCATCCTCTGGGCCCCAGAACCCTGTTTCCAAAGGTATTTATAAATCTAATTGCCACCAATATCAGCAAAAGTTGGCAATGGCTGGAGAGCTCAGGCCATGCACTTTATTTAAACATTATTATCTTCCTGGTGAGGATATGAAGACCCCAAATTAATTTTCACCCCATGAAGAAGAAAGCCAACATTTGTGTGCTGTTCCTTGACACACTGTTCCAGGCAGATGGATTTGGAAGGCATTAGTTTCCTATTTTTACACTAAAAGTGTGTGTAAAACAATTTCCAGCAACAAAACCTACACTTTGGAAGAAGGCAATCTAACATGAATCCATTGCAAACCCAAAATTGGCATGAGAAATGGACATAATTTCCAGTGTAAAGCCAGAAATCCTGTTTCCGACTCTCCAGATACCAGTTCCATGTTTTGCTTGCTCTCCTTCAGCAGAATCCTCGTTAGAGCCAATAGGCAGAAATCACCTCAGCTCAGTGGCAGTTTGGGGTTGGGGGATTTACTCTTGGGGGATTTGCTCTGACCTCCAGGTTGGGTGAGAGCAGCCAGATCAGGCCCTTGCTGCTCCCAAGTTAGCACTTCACACGTGCACAGCACCTCAGCGCTGCCTTAGCTGCCAGCAGGTGAGGGGCACCACTGGCTTCAGTAAATTAAGCTTGGGCGTGGGACTGATGGGATGAGTTTTGCAGGGGATGGTTGTGAACAGTAGGAAAATGCAACATTTTCTGAATGCTGCTGGTTGGAACAGCAAAGGGACAGCTGCTCTTCCAGCATGCCTCCAGTCCACTTTGCTGCACTTGCATCACCAAGCTTTCTCTGAAGTGTTTGCCACAGAGATTTTTTTCAAAAGTATTTAAGCTTTGCTTTTGGGCTTTTCTGTGTCCCTCCTGGTGAATGTTTCCCTGCTGGAGCTGCCTGTGCTGCATGGGGAGCTTTGGGTCACGTCCAGGTAACTTGTGCAGTGGCTGATGCTGCTCCAAGGTCCTGGCAGCACAACTTGGCGGGGAAAGCTGCCGTGCCGTGGGCTGCTTCTCCTCCCAAACCTGGCACCAGGGGAAAGGTGGAAAACTTCTCATGTGGAAAAATGAGCTAAAGACCTTACGGCCCAAATCCTGCCTTTTAGAGGAATCAATACTTCTGCTGGTGTTGAGAAGTGAAGTCCTGCACTGCAGCAGCACAAATGTGATGTGCTGTGTCCCTGTCTAGGCTGAGCATCCTGCACCTTGCAACCCAGGGCACACCCAGGGGGACACCCAGGGGGACACCCAGAGGGGCACACCCAGGGGGACACCCAGGGGGACACCCACCCCAGGGCACTCTGCCTCCCTTGGCCACCTCTCACCTCGCGTGCTGCAGGAAGGAGCTCACAGCAGTACCAAGGGACACTTGTACAGTGCACTCCTGGACCAAGGGATGAAGCTGTTAAAATGGTCATTTCTAAGGTTTTCTAGTTCTGATTGTGGAGCTGGGTTTCATTTTTTCCCCCTGAATTTTAGGAGATTCGTTTTAGTGTTGTGTTTACTGCTTGGTTCTTTGGGCTGGAAGTGATCTTGTGTTATTTCCTGCCACATTGTGGATTAGTTTTGCATGCTTATTTTTACCTTTGGGGTTTAGGTGTTTTTTTTGGTTGTTGTCTTTTTTAAAAAAAATTTGCTAAATTAATTATTTAGAGAAGAAAAGCCAGGTAAAGCCAAGTAAGTGTATCTCTGCCCTGTGAAGGTTCAGGAAATGCAGAGCTATGGAGGGGGAAGGGATCAAGCATTTTGAAACAGCAATATTTGAAAACTGGTTTAAAGTGAATCTTTTCAGTATTGGAGACCCGGTAACAACTTCCTTGCCAGGCTTGTGCAGGTGATGCTAAAGCTTTCCTGGCACCTGCATCCGTATTGGTTTTGCTGCAATTCCATCAAGTGCTTTTGCCACAGGGTCCCGTCTCCTGCCAGCAAAGCTATGGGAGGGCTGCTCCCCCGGGCAGGAAAAGCACCTGTGTCATGTCTGTGCAGAGCCCCGGGGAGCGGCAGCAGCGGCAGGATTTCCGATGGAAGGCGTGCGACAGCAGGGTCTGTGCTGCGACTGAGGCTGGCACTCGAGCGGGGGCTGCCACATCAGCGCGCTGCCCTTCACTTCCAGGCCCTTTGGTGTCCTGAGTGGGGGAGAGCGCCCTGGGACACCTGCCCACCCAGGTGGCCTCCTGTCCCCAAAAACTGGGAAGTGTCTGCCCCTGCAGCCCCCCCCTCTCAGCACGGTTCCTACGCAAGCCCTCGGAGAGCCCCGGCTCCAATTCTGACCTCTGGCAGCTGGATGGAGGGACACAAAGTCCCCTTTGGCAGAGATTTAGGGAGGGAGGAGCAGTGTGAGCCTCCCAGAAACGCAACAGCAGCTCTGGCTTATGTGTGGGGCTCTGCATGGTCCCGTCTCATGACCCGACACTGCAGCCAGAAGGGCTGAGACGTGCTCAAAGCATCGGTTTTGAGGAAGGTCAAAGAGACAACTTTTTTGGGGAAGGGGGAAATGCAGGACAAAAGGGCGACCTTTCCTCTGCCTGATGCGGAGGAAACGAAAATTAAAAAAAAAGGAAAAAAAAAAAAAAAAAAAAAAAGAAAAAAAAAGAGGCTAATTACTGCTCGTATGGAGGGGGGAACACGACAGGTAAAGCTGGAAGCCACAGACCCCTTCGCGGGCTGTGGCATTGCCGGCAGCACTCCCTGCTCGCCCCCCGCTTCCACCAAGCGCCGTTCCGGGGGTCCTGGGATGGGGTGACTCTGGGGTTGTGGGGTTCTCCCGCCCTGCTGCGGGGGAGCGGGATGGGCGCAGGGGCTTTCCACGGATGCGGAGCAACAACGCGGATGCCCCAGAGCTCCTTCCTGCTGGGCATGGGATGGCTCCCGGCATCGAAGGGGCAGATATTGAAGGGATATAAAATATATATAATAGATATTTAATTTTTTTCCCCGGTTCACCAGTAAGCACGGGTCCACTTGTACCTGTAATTTTCTTTTCAGGGTGGATGTGATGCAGCAGCCACTGCCGCCTCTAAGTTAAACGAGAAATAAAATAGAAATAAATGCCCGCATCTGCCCCGTTTTCAAGGCAAACGACAAAATAATTTCGTGTCTGCAGGTACAACCAAATCCGCGCACGGACCGTGGGGAGACCCGAAGTCTGGGGAGAAGGGGCAGTCTTCTCCCGCAAACGAGCGGTGCGAAATCTTGTGAGATAAAATGATGGAGAAAGGTGGGGGATCTCTGTAGATAGGTTGAGCATCGGCAGTCTTTATGCTCAGGTCGCCTTGGAAGGCGGAGGGGCGTCGGGGATGCCCGTCCCTCCCGACTCCCCTTTCTGTGGTCTCTGGCATGGTCACATGAAAGGACTCGCCGCGGGGATCTGTGCACAACAGAGTCCCTGAAATTTGCGCCTGGAAAGAGATACAAACCCAGATGATATTGATATATTACTGAACAGAGAAATATTGGATGTGTCTGTACGTGCGCGATGCCAGAGGTTTGCACAGTTTGTCTGGAAACGCCCGGAACTGGAGGCGGGTTTTAATAAAAACCATTTGCCACTTGTCTTCAATTAGGGTCTAGAAATTTAGCAAAAAGAAGAAATGTCTGGGGTTTTTTTTTCCTCACTTGCTGTCGGGATCAAGAGATAGACGCGGCGCCTCTACAACGATTTCGGGGCTCCGCGTTAAAGGAGAGAAGAAATAGAGGCGGTGTTGTCGCGATCCGTGTCGGTGTGGCTCATGTCCCGGCGCTCAGCTCGCCGTGCTCTGCCGTTTCTCCGCCCGGAGCCGGACCCCGGCGGGCCGCGGAACTCCCGCGGGGGCTCAGGAGCGGCGGGACGGGGACAGCCGGCTCCGGGGGCCCGGGGACTCTGCACCGGGGCTCCCCTCAGCCGGCCGTGGAAAGGGCGAGCACCTTACAAGGTGGGGTGCTCTTATTTTTTTCACAGTGCTATCGGGAGCGCCCCGAGCCGCGGGGCTTCTCCTTCCCCGTGGCTGGGCAGCCACGGAACATGCTGACACCCCTTCCCGGGCAGGTGATGGGCACCTCGGAGAGCCAACCCCCACCACCACCCCCGGCCCCAATATTCCCTGCATCTTCGTGTCCATGACAAACAGAGGCAACGTGAGACAGGAAAAAGGGAGGAGGGAGAGACAGACACGCACACAATAGCCAGGCAAATTGTTAATAACTCCGGCGTTTGGGGAAGCCGGTACTGTAACTGCGCTCTCATCAGTCACCGCTCCTGAAGTGATAGTAAAAATGCATCTAAACATGCTGCGGTGTGATATATAAAAGCACAGCGGGATGAGCTGCTTTCCAAAAAGGGACTTGGTGATTGGTTATGCCTTGGCATGATTGACAAGAGCTTAGTTTGGTAAAGAGAAGACACGCAAGCTTTCACAGCGGGATTTCTTTTCTAAAATATATCACACTAGCCTTTGAAAAGCGCCGCACACTATAAGGGAAATAAGGTTGCTTTATAGTGCGCTGACATTTCTTTAAAACACAACTAAGATCAAAAAAAGAAATAAAATGTGTTCCAAACACAATGTTTTAATTAGTTTATTCTGTGCGTTTGCTTTTATCTGGTGTATATATCACGGATCCCCACCCTTTAATTAAAACAACTGGCTGCCTATACAACACCATAGACAAATGCTTAACTTTCTCCTTTGTAGCTACAAGCAAACTCAATTTACTACGGCTCTCAGAAGAGTTTTTAAAATAAACGTGGATGCCTTGAAAGCTATTGGGGAGTGGGCGAAGGTAGCGGGAAATGGCTGTTTCCTGGCTTTGAAAACTTGAGAGGATGTGGAGTGTCGCGGGCAGCCCTGTCCGCAGCCTGTCCGCAGCCCGCCGAGAGAATTGAAACGCAACGAGGGCACAGAGCTTCCCTCATCTGGGAGCCGCAGCCCAAGGGCTGCGATGGGGCTTTCCGTTTGCTTGGCTGCTTTTGGGGTTTTTCGTGGTTTCTCTCTCTTGATCTCATTTTTAATTTTTTTTTTTTAAATTTTAATTTTGGTGCGGTCCACATCGAAGCCCAAATTGCCCTCCCTCTCCCCGGCACTGCCCGCTCCGGGTTTGTTTATTTGACGCACCTTTTCCATCGACCTCTCCCCCGCCTCTGCCCGACAAGGTTCTCGTTACGGAACTGATTCTTCGGGTAGGGGAATAAAAGTCCTTTAGAAGGCTTCGACTCCTTCACCCCGTGGCAAGCACATCGTTTACAGGCGGGTTAATCGTACCGCGGGGGCCCGCCGCTGCCCCCAGCCCCAGGGTGCGCTCCCTGCGCTCCCGCGTCCCGCAGAGCGGGGCCTGGGGGTATTCCACAGCAAAAATACAGACGGGAGGGGGTCAGACCCGCCAGGGGACGTCTGTGTGGGGATATGGGCAGCAAGAATGGAACTGGCTGCCCCGCGGACACAGGCAGGGGATGAAGCACCCCGGTGCCAACCCGGACCCGGGCAGAGGGGGACATTCGGGCAGAAGCCCTCGCCCCACTCCGCGCCGCTGTGATCCACCCGCCTTGGCCCCGAAGCTTCGAGCGGGTTCTGCCGGTGAAAGCGGCTCCTGTTGCAGGGCTGTTTAACCGAGGGAAGCGTGCGGGGGCTGAGCCTGGTTCCCCCAGGGCGCCGCGGCCCCCTCTGACCCACGGTGCCCGGGACGGCCGGAGCCCGTCGGGGCTGCGGGCTGGAGGCGCCGCCGGAGCGCTGCCCTCGTTGGGCAGGGGCGAGAGGAGAAGGAGCCGGTCAGACTCGCAGCTGTGCGGCGGCACCGCTTGTCCCGGGGAGGAAAAGAGCACAAGAGAAAAAGGGATGAGCAGATCACCCAAGGGGGGACCGTCGGGGATGCGTCCCGGGCCGCAGAGCGAAGGGGAGCTTGGTTCCCTCCCCGACACCTCGGGGAAAAGGCCTTGAGGGGGACAGTTCGTGGGCGGTGCGGCCGGAGAGAGGATGGCGAAAGACGACCAGTGGGAAATCATTGTTTTAATTGTTTAAAATACTTTAAATCACTCAACACCTTTGTTCCAACACACCCTCGGGGCTGGCGAAATAGTGTCCCCGTCCTCACGGAAGGCCGCCTGCGGGAGACACCCTGGGTGCCCGCCACCGGTGTGCCCGCCGGTGCGCGGAGCCGACACCTGAGCGCCTGTCCCGGCCCGCGGGCCCGGGCCCACCTGCGGGCCCCTGAGATCCCTGCTCCGCCTGAGCCCTGAACGGCTCTGCTGCGGGCAGTCCCGGCCCGGGGCCACGGGGAGTGGGGACTCCCGCTGCCGACCCTCCAGCTCCGGGCCTCGGCTGTGGCGGCGCTGGGGAACAAGAGCTGGAAGCGAGAGGAACCCCCGCGTTCTCCCCTGGGGCTCCCGGCAACGAGAAGAGCGCTGCAGCCCCGGGGTGTCCCCGCAGCCGCCCCCGGGACCCGCTGCAGGCTGAGGAGGGTCGCCAGGATGGGCTTGAGTCTGCTTTCCCGGAGCTCGGCAGCTCCCCGGGGCTGACCTCGGCAGCTAGAGACCGCCGTTTAGAGCCCCTAGGGGTGCGGGTTCAAGCGGGGCGATTTGCCCCCGGGAAGCGGGTTTGTTGCCGGTGTTCACACCCGCTGCGAGGCCCCGCGGGGAGACGGGCGGGCCCGGGGACGGGCGGGCGGGGGCTGATAGGGGACAGAGCCCCATGCCTGCCTGTGCCGTACCCTCCGCCTCCCGGGCAGGGTTCGGGGGGCCCGTCCGTGCGCGGGCAGGGGCGCGGGGCAGTGCCCGGAGCCGCGGGGGTCCCGGCGGCCGTCGGGGCGGGCCCCGGCCGCTCCGCAGCGCCGCCCCGCGCCCGGCCCCGCCGCAGCGGCTCCGCTCTGGGGCCGGCATGCGGCTGAAGAACTGGGGCGAGGGCTCCTCCCGGGACACCCTCTCCTTGTTCTTCCTCTCGCTTTATCCCCATCGGCTCCTCGGAGAATCTCTGCACGTCAAACCCCAACTGAGCACGACCAGGGTCACCCGTCAGGGCCTCTCCGTCCCTCCGGTGCTCGCCATTGGGTGGGGAGGGTCTGCCCAGCCTCGCCCGGCTCCCGGCCCAGGGACGGAAGGGGCCGCGTATTCCGGGTGCGGGCTCGGAAGCAGCCGGGGCGAAAAGGCAGCGGCCTCGGCACGCTGGGGAAGGGGCGGCTCTGCCCCGGCAGCTGATTCCCGCCTGGCGACTCCCGAGGCTGGGATGCCTCCCCGGAGCCCGGGGCTTGCGGTTGCCCCTCAGGGCTCAGTCACGCAGAAAGGCTGACTAAAGTCTGTGTCCCCCGCAAGAGAGGGACAATAGAGCCACCCTTCGGGTCACAGGTCACCTCCTCGCTGATTGAGATATTCGCCACTTCCCCCCACCCTCTCTGCTCCTCGGAGGCGTGGGGGGTGTTCAAGGGGGCGGCCGGAGGGTGCGGATGCTCTCGGCCGGGCCGGGGTGCCGAGGCCCGGGCTTCCCCCGCTGCCCGCTCGCGGGTCTGCACCGTTCCTCCTACTAATGGCTTGGCGAGGGGTAGAGGAGATGAGGAGTGGGTGTTTCCCCCTTCCAGAGAGGGGCCTTTCCTGGTGCCATTCCGGGCACCCCAAGGTGCAGGGAGCCGCCGTAGCTCCCGGCGGGGCTGCGACACCCGTCGTTCCCTACTCCTGGGTTTGCCTCGGCCCCATTTGGGCCACAGGACACAATTTATTCTGCAGCACTTGAACCAGTCCTCGTGGTTTTCCCACTCCCTTCCGAGCCCGATGCATATTTCCCATGTAGCTGAACGGTCATCTTCATTTTCGGGGGGAAACTTCTCCCCATCACCACAGAACAAGCAACAAACCCTGGTCCGCGGGCGAGGTTGCCGGTGTCGGTGCCGGCCCGGCTCCCCGGGGTGCGGGATGGAGCCCGTTGGCACCTACGTCTCCTCGCCGCTCAAGTCTTTGCCTGCCTCCGCCTGGCCTTTGATATTCCTCGCCCCCTCCCCTTGCCGAAGTTCAGACCTGTTTACTCCAGCCCGGATCTCTGAAGTTCAAATGTACATGTGCTTCCCCCTCCGCTGAGTGACAGCTACAATGGAAATGTCTCGTTCGCTCCTGGTTTGCATATAATTACACCGGAGATGCAATATGTTTATGGCAGGAGAAAAACTACTTGTCTTTACGCTTGTTAAGGATATTAATTTAACCGCGATACAGCGCGGTTTAAAAGCTCTTTAGGGTGGATGGAATATTCCCCTCGTCGCCGGCTCGCAGCTCAGCGCGAGGGGACTTTTGTTGCTGTTATCCCGGGCTTGTTTTGCCTTTCTCTCGCATCCTCGGTGTAAGGGACGAGGGAAATCCACGGAGCCACCGACCTGCCCCTCCTGGGGCCGTTGCTCAAACTTCACATGCCCCCGGCCCGCTGAGAAATCTGCCATAACGAGGGGGCACCCCCCGGGGACGCCGTTTTCCTTCTGCGCTGCAGGGCCCAGACCTTGAGCTCTTCTCCCTGGCAAGGCGCTCCGGACCGTGCCGGGGCGCTGGCTCGGGGCAGCGTTAAGCCCCGAGAGTCCCCCGGCCAGCGCAGCACCGCGGGGAGCCTGGCAGGGAGGTCCCGCCGGGCTCCGGGCACGCAGGGACCTTCAACGCTTTCCAGGGATTTCTCCATTTTTGTAGCTCTTAAGTTCCAAAAACACTCAAAGGGAAAACAAAACAAAACAGAAAACAGAAAAAGACAGACAAAAAAAAAAAAAAGGTGGGAGAATTGCACAATATTTGTTCTTGACGTAAAGGAGGGGGTCTTTCTCTGCCTTCCACTCGCGTGGGGAGCACGGAGGGGAAAAGGCGCCTGGTGACTACTTTTCTGGTTGCTGTTGTCTGCACGTTTGCAATTGGCATAGACTTTAAATGGTAGAGATGCGAGGTACCCCGACTTCTGGAAAATAAATTGAGTTTGGCCAGAAATACTGCCGAATAAAAACGGAAATTACTGGAGTGATAAAATAAAGTACAAAATATATTTTATGTATATATGTATATATGTATATATACATAAAATATATTCCAAAAGCTCAGCAAAGGAAAAAAAAAAAAAAAAACCATAGGCTATACGGACAATGCCTTTAAAAAAATAAACTCGGTTTATACAATTTTTGCTCCCCGATTTGGCATATTCCAGTCAGGAAGCGATGGGGTGTAAATAGTGACAGTATGCCAGGGCGGATGCTGCCGGGTGCGCACACCCAGGCAAAGTTGGTAGAGTAGAAGTGGGAAACATAAAAAGAGATTTATAGGTTAATTGATGTAGCCCGATCCGCAAGTACACAGCTGCAAGGCAGGCTGTGGCCACCAAGCCCTCCCGAAACGGGGAGTCCTCGTCCAAAGCTACCATCGCTTCGTTTTACGTCTCTTTCCCAAACCCTCGGGATGTTTTTCTCGAAGCCCCGTGGTCCCGCCGTTGCCGACGCGGCGAGATTTTTTTAAGGCGAAAAACAACTTAAATTTTGAATTTTTTAAAGCTTCTGCCGCCGTGGAACCACACTCGCTCCTTCTCTCCGAGCCGGAGGGTTTCCCAGCCCACACGCACGCCTCCCGGCCGGGGCAGCCGCAGCCCCGCGTGGCGTGGGCACCTGGGCGGGCAGCGCGGCTCGGCCCCGCCACCGGCCCGGCCCGGCGCGTCCCACCCACTGGGGACACAATGCCACACGTGAGGCCTCTGCACAAGCAGGGGTCAGTCGCCCTCGGTCGCCCCAGGTCGGCGACTTCAGAGGCGCTGCCCTCCCCGGCGCTGCCCTCCCCGGCGCTCAGCTGACGGGAATAATTGAATTTCTCACCCACCCCCCGCCTTTTTTTTTTTTTCTTTCTACTTTTTTTTTTTTCAAATTTCTAAAATTTATTTTTATTGGGGGGCTGGTTGTTGTCGATAAAACCCAACACGTGCGGAAGGTAATTAATGAGCCCGCCGCAGCCCTCCGGAGACAGGCAGGTAGAGCCCTGGCGGAGCAAGAGGGGTGCGCGCCTCGCCCCGCCGCCCGCGGGGCCGCAGGGTTGTGACCGGGTATCCCGGGCCCTGTGCCGGCTTGCCCGCGCCCAGGCTCCCGGACGAGCCGCGGAAGCGCTGCGATCCTGCCGGGTCTCCCGCGGAACAGCCGCGGGTGCAGCGGGGACAGCGGGAAGGCGGCCCCGGCTGCCCCCGGTGGGTGCCCCCGGTGGGTGCCCCCGGTGGGTGCCCCCGGTGGGTCCCCCCGGGCGGGTCCCCGCGTCCCCGCCTCCTGCTCTGCTGCGACCGTGCACCAACGGCAGCGGCGGACTCACCTTCAACTTTAGGGCTGCTCTTGGCGGCTGTGGCCTGGGAAATTTGAGTGTTTGACGGGCACCGGTGTTATCTCTCGGGGAGATTTTATATCGGTGGGGGTTTTTTTTCTCCCCTTTCTTTTTTTTCCCCTCTCTCTCTCTCGCGCTTTTTTTTTCTATTTTCTTTTTTTTTTTTTTTTTTTTTCATTTACTCGCTCCCTGCAAACCTTAAAATAAAGAAGACGAAGCCTTTCCCGGGTCTGATTGGGGGGAAGAATGTGAAAGGGCCGCGGTTATAAAGCGCTGCTTGAAGCGGGCTCTCAATGCGTCTCTGAACTTGATCAGATTTTACGTTTCCTGCAGAGAGCCGGCGGCGAGCCTGAGACCTGCCCAATAGCCAGACTTGGGGGCTCAGCAAACCTCAGGATATTACAATTACAGCCATCTTTCTTTCTGCCTTTTATTTCCACTCTTGCTCCCCATAGTTCTTTGCAAATGCTTTCCAGAACAGAAAATGAGTGGATTTATAGCGCTGTCTGCAACTGATAATTATTCCAAGGCAGAACGTTTCCCTTGCAAAATAAAAAAAAAGGGGGGGGAAGAAAAAGAGGTAGAAAGAGAGAAAGAAGGAAAGAAAGAAAGAGAGAAATAAAGAAAAGAAAATAAAGAAAAGAAAGAGAGAAAGAAAGCGAGAAAGAGGGAAAGAAAGAAAGAGAGAAATAAAGAAAAGAAAAGAAAGAAAAGAAAGAGAGAAATAAAGAAAAGAAAAGAAAGAAAAGAAAGAGAGAAAGAAAGAGAGAAAGAAAGAGAGAAAGAGAGAAAGAAAGAGAGAAAGAAAGAAAGAAAGAAAGAAAGAAAGAAAGAAAGAAAGAAAAAGAAAAGAAAGAAAGAAAGAAAGAAAAAGAAAAGAAAGAAAAGAAAGAATAAACGAGAGTAGGAAAAATCCAGCTAGGAGCCGCCGTGCCGGGCGCTGCTCGGCCGCGCCCCGCGGGTCAGCAGGGGTGGGTGGGGGCCGGAGCGAGGGGAAAAGGGGGCTGCGTTCGGCCAGCGGGGTGAACCCCGGCCCGATCACGCTGCGCACCGAGGCTGAGGGGCAGGAGCGGGCTCTCCACGCACGGTGCGGGCGGTTCTGCTCTCGTGTTTAATCGAGAGAGATAAAAATGAATAGAAAAATAAAACACATATATAGAGTATATATAATTAGATATATATATAGTGTGTATGTATACATAAAAATCTTGTAAACAGCCTTGGCTTTCGGTTTTTTTTTTTTTTTAATTAAAATTTATTTTTTGAATCAACGCGGCGGCTTTGCAGCGGCTTTACGCCTCCCCGCCGTGCCGCCTAGGGCGAGCATCCCGCGCGGCGTGGGGCGGCGCTGGCAGGGCACGGGCGGCGGGACGCGGCGGGACACACGGGGCGGGGGCGGCGCGCAGGGAGCCGGGAAAGCCGTCCCCCCCGCAGGGGGACACGCGGGGCCGGGACACGCTCGGGGCGCGGGCACAGGCGGGCCCGCCGGGCCGCCCCACGCGCGGGGCTCCGCGGGGCTCCCGCCGCCCCCGGGCCCCCCCGGCTGCCCCCGCTCTACCTGCGGGGCGCGCGCGCCCAATCAGCGGCCGCGGCGGCGCGGGGCGCGTGCCAATCAAGCGCGACACCGCCAATGGGGCGGCGGGCGGCGGGTCAGGTGACCGGCGGCGCGCGGCTCCCCATTGGCGCGGCGCGGCCTGGCCCCGGAGTTGGTTTATGTGCGAGGCGCGGACGGGCGCCCCGTCAGTGCCCCGACGGCGCCGAGCGGGAGCGGGGCCGCGCAGCGCCTCCTCGCCCTGCTGCGCCGCCCTGCCCGGCCCGGCGCGGGGGGCGGGTGGCTGTTTTGGGGCTGATTGTTTTGGGGCTGGTTGTTTTGGGGTTTGTGGGGGTTTTTTTGTCTTTTTGGTTTGTTTTTTGTTTTTTTTTTTTTTTTTTTTTTTTTTGGGTCGGCCAGGGGTTGCTCGCCTCGCTGCCCACCCGCGGCCGGGGTCGCGCCTGCCCGCAGCGGGGGGCGGGGTGGGGGTGCGTTTTGGGGTGGTTTTGTACTTTTTTGGGGGCGGGCGGGAGGAGGGGGCGGCGGGCAGGCTGCCGCCGCGCCGACAGCCCCGCGCCCATGACGATGCTGCTGGACGGAGGGCCGCAGTTCCCGGCGCTGGGGGTGGGCGGCTTCGCGGCGCCCCGCCACCACGAGATGCCGGGTCGCGACGCCGCCGGCGGCGGCATGGGGCTGGGCCCCTTCGGGGACTCCTCGCACGCCGCCGCCTTCAAGCTGAACGCGGCCCCGCACGACCTCGCCGCCGGGCAGAGCTCGGCGTTCACGCCGCAGGCGCCGGGCTACGCCAGCGCCCTGGGCCACCACCACCATCACCACCACCACGCCGGCCAGGTGCCCTCCTACGGCGGGGCCGCCGCCTTCAATTCCACTCGCGACTTTCTGTTCCGCAACCGCGGCTCCGGCATCGGGGACGCCGCCTCCGGCACAGCGCAGCACGGGCTCTTCGGCGGCTCCCCCGGCGGCTTGCACGGCCCCGGCGGCATCCCGGACACCCCGGGCTACCTGCTCTTCCCGGGGCTGCACGAGCAGAGCCCGAGCCACACGTCCCCCAACGGGCATGTGGACAACGGGCAGATGCACCTGGGGCTGCGCGGGGACCTGTTCGGGCGGCCGGATCCCTACCGGGCCGTCTCCAGCCCCCGCACGGACCCTTACGCCGGCGCCCAGTTCCACAACTACAACCACATGAATATGAATATGGGCATGAACGTGGCGGCCCATCACCACCACCACCATCACCACCACGGCCCCGGCGCTTTCTTTCGGTACATGCGCCAGCCCATCAAGCAAGAATTGTCCTGCAAGTGGCTCGACGAAAGCCAGCTCAGCCGGCCCAAGAAGAGCTGCGACAGGACTTTCAGCACCATGCACGAGCTGGTGACCCACGTCACCATGGAGCACGTCGGGGGGCCGGAGCAGAACAACCACATCTGCTACTGGGACGAGTGTCCGCGGGAAGGCAAATCCTTCAAGGCGAAATACAAACTGGTGAACCACATTCGAGTGCACACGGGGGAGAAGCCCTTCCCCTGCCCTTTCCCGGGCTGCGGCAAGATCTTTGCCCGCTCCGAGAACCTCAAGATTCACAAGCGGACGCACACAGGTAAGGCTCGTATCCGTGTGTTGCCTCACCCGGGACCGGGGCCGCGGGGACCGCGGGGGCTGCGCGGACGGGCTGGGCCGCCCGCGAGGTGCGCGGCGCTGCCTCCGCTCTGGGCCTCCGGAGCGCCTCGGCGGAGGGAACCGTACCACCGCTAATGAAATCTCACTTTCGGTGACTTCCGCTCCTTTTTATTTTTATTTTTAGGCCTGATTGGCGTCTTTGCTAATTAAGTCGGCGATATTTTTGTAAAAGTATTTTTATTTGCAGCCCCGACTTTCCTTCAGCCCTCCTGCAGGGTGGAGGGAAGAGAGGGGGAAGGCTGGAAGCAAACGTACTTTGGCATTTATCCTCGAGTAGGTCTTGTAAAGCTGTCCGAGCCGCTGAATTTCTCGGGTCTTCTCCTTCCCCAAGCTCGCCCAGCCGCCTTCCCTGCTGGAGCCCAGCGTGGGCCTGGCGGGAGGTGAGTTAAAATAATAAAGGCTGATCCAAATTTATCTAACACGTAACAAATCTTGCTCTTCGTCTTCCCCTTTTTCATTTGTTGTGGTGCTTGTGCATCCCTACGGTGGGGCGAGCAGGGCAGATGTCCTGGGAGGAGGCGGGCGGGGATGCAGAGGGGAGCGGCCCTCCTTCACCCTCTCTAAATTTCACAGGTGAGAAGCCTTTCAAGTGCGAGTTTGAGGGCTGCGACAGGCGTTTCGCCAACAGCAGTGACAGGAAGAAACACATGCACGTCCACACCTCGGACAAGCCCTACATCTGCAAGGTGTGCGACAAATCCTACACCCACCCCAGCTCACTTAGGAAACACATGAAGGTAAATCACCCCGGTGCTCCAGCCCTTTCCTCCCTGAGCAGTGATGCTCAGTCGCTGGTGTGCTCAGGGCTCATTTCCCCAGAGCAGGGCAGAGCGGAGCTCCATGTTCCCAGCGCGGCCCGAGCGGTCCCCGGTGTCTGGGCTGCGGCTGGAGCACAGCCCGGGCAAATGGCGTAGTTTCTTTTTGTGCTCCCGCTGGTGCAAGCGGTGCCCGGGGTGCAGAGCGTGCCTCGCTGCGGGAAGGCTGCGCGAGTGCAGCTCGGCCTGTGGTTGCAGCCGCCCTGACCGGGACCCCGAGTGTCCGGGGGCCACGGCAGGCGTTTGTCGCCGGTGCTCGGTGGGCGGCCGGGCATGAAGTGCCGGATGGCCGGGCAGGGCCGAGCCGCTGCTGCAGTGACCCTCCTGCACGGGGGAACGGCGCAGCCCGGCGCGGCGGGGTGGCGGAGGCCCCGAGCTCGCTCCCATCTCTGCCTCTTGGTTTTAGGTGCACGAATCCCAGGGGTCGGACTCTTCCCCTGCAGCCAGTTCGGGGTACGAGTCCTCCACCCCCCCTGCGGTGGGCTCCGCCGGCAGTAAGGACTCCACTAAAACGCCGCCGGCCGCCCTTCAGAGTAACCCCGGCCACAACCCTGGACTGCCCCCCAATTTTAATGAGTGGTATGTGTGAAGGCAGCTGCTGCCCGGCCACAGACTGGACCAAATGCATTGGGAACGAGGAAAAAAAAAAAAAAAAGGACAAACCAAGCCAACTGCAGCTCGATCCCACCGAAATGGAGTTTCCACACCGACGACCGCATAGGGCTACAGCTACTTAACTGCCAGGATCCGGAGGGGGGGTCTTTTATTATTATATTATAATTATTAATATTCTTTTGCAAGCCCAGACGCTGGACTAGTCATGTCCTTTTCTCAGGATTAGATTTCTTTTTGTTGTTGTCAGTTTTTTTCAGCCGCATTTGATTCCCCCCCCCCTCCTTGCCTGCGTCTCTGTTCCTCCAGTTCCCCACTATTTTATTATTCTTAATTTGTTTGGTGTTTCTTTATTTCGGTGGGATGTTGATATGGGGATAAAAATTCTTCTTCGCCTTAGTGGTGATTGTTTAAACTTACAGTCTTAAACTGTGCCAAAGTCCTGTTATGTCTTGAACTTTCCTTTCTAGCTCTCCTGCTGCTTCTTTCTCTTCTCTTCTCTTTCTCCTTCTCTCTCCAAGCATTACACTTGTGAATGTATTCTCGTCTGATGGGGTCGGTCAGTATTTTTCAGGATGAGGATGTGGTGTTTATTCTGCTCAGATTGTGACGTTTAGTATAACAGTTGCCTTTTTGTAATAACATTTTTTGTAAATACATACCCATGATGCCATATTTATCGTTCGTAATTTAATTATTGATACGAAGTGCCGGGAACTGAACAATATTTATGGGGAAGAAAAAATTGTTTTCTAACGAAAAAATACAAACAAAAAAATCCAACTCTGTACAGCTTTTGGTTATAACTGCTTTAGCATTAAAAGTTTATTGTTTTGGAAAGAGCCGTTCTTGACCTCCTCCGGGACACGGGGCAGCCGCGGGTCCCGTCGCGGGCCCGGTTGGCGCTGCCACCGGGGCCCGGCCGTTGTTTTCGAGCCGGCGATGCCGGGCGAAGCCTCCTCCTCGCCGCCGCTCTCCCCTGTCCTTTTGTCCCCGCCCTCCACCGCCCAGCGGCTTCGCTCCCCGCCAGCCTCCCGAGCGGGCCGAGGTCGGGGCACGGCGCCGGGGGCAGCGGGGTCGCCTCGACGGGGAGGTCCCGACGGTGAGTACCGGGCTGGGCCGGGCCGGGCCGGGCGGCGCCGCGCCTGGGCAGCCGTGCCGGAGCGGGCCGCCGACACCGGGCTGCTTGCGGGGGGGGCCGGGGCGATATCGCGGCGGGCAGCACTTGTCTCCGTTATCGTCTGTTTTGTTTTTATTTCTGACTAGGATGCGGAGAAGCCTTCCCGTCCTCAGGAGAGAAAAGGGACTGAGATGAAACACCTTCCGCGAGAAACTTCTCGGCGTCACACAGGGGCTCCAGGCAACGGGAGCATCGGTGGAAGCCGCCCCTGCCCGGCACACGGTGGTGCACCCGGCGGC
Organism: Acrocephalus arundinaceus; assembly: GCA_021534815.1. Lineage (NCBI taxonomy): Eukaryota > Metazoa > Chordata > Aves > Passeriformes > Sylviidae > Acrocephalus > Acrocephalus arundinaceus. Next base: position 476,944 of record JAJEOU010003009.1, read on the forward strand.
CGGGAGGCAGCGGCTGTCCGGCTGTCCGGCGGGGCTGCGGCGGGAGCGCCGACCGCCCGGTGCCCGGCGGGGCGCGGCCGCACGGCCCCGCACCCTCAGCGGCAGCAGGGACTTGTCGGGGCTGGCCGCAGCCCCGGGGGCAGGCGGGGACCCGCACTGCGGCCGCACCTGCGCTGGCCGGGGAGAGCCCAGGCCGGCCCCTCTTGAACTTGACCGGGGGCACGGTGCGAGGACGGGGGTGGCCCATGGGCTCCTGTTGCCGCAGGGGCCGCTCGGGCGAGCAACCCGCGGAACCTTGCATGCTTTTAAATTTACATTTGAGCAAATTTACCCTCTCCTTCCTCAAAGGTAGAAGAAAAAGAAAGGTTTCTCGGGCAGAAAAGGACAGGAGAAAGGTGGATTGCAGCCTCTGCGGCTGCACAGCTAAAACAAAAAGTTCCCCGCGCTCCCCACAGGGCCCTTAAAATAGTTTCCTTCGAGGTGTCCGGCTAGACATGGGGCTGTGCTGCTGTTTGGCTGTGAAATGTTTCTCTCGCTGTGCGCAGAGCCCAGCCCGCGCTGGACGCGGAGCGCTGCCGGCCGGGCCCGGCGCGGGCCGAGCGGGACCGCCATGCACCGCGGCGGGCCAGGAGCAGCGGAGCCGCCGGGGCCGTCGGGTTTTCTTCGGACACCCACCCGGGTCGTGTCTGCCTTGCTCCGGACCGCGCCAGCCTTGGAAAAGGTGCCGGTAGGCTCGGTTTCGTTACTGCTTTGCTCGGAGCCGGGGAGGCGCGGGGCGCGCAGGGCTCCGCGGGAGCGCCTCAGGACGGGTCCTGCTGCTGTCGGGCCCCGAAGCGCCGTCCCACAGAGAGGGGCCTCTGCCGTGGCTGGGGTTGTCGGGTCTGGGGAGCCGTGGCCAGGAGGATGTAGCATCTCCGACCCCGGAGTAGCGGCCCCACTGGAGGATCAGTGCAGGGGCCCTTTCCGGCCCCACAGTGCTCTGGCTGGTGCCCGGGGCTTTGGGCCATGCTGGCAAAGCTGACCTCCTGCCTGCCCCCGCAGCTGCTTCCTAAAACTGGCAGCACTGCCCCTGCCATTTGTAAAGCCAGGACTTAAAATCGGCATCCTGGCTCGCTTGGCTTCCAGGGAGTCACAGCCGGTCCCCCACCCTCGGGCCTCCCCGTCCAGACAGGGTTTGCAGCCGGTTTGGGGAAGAGTGGAGCAAACTGTTGACTGCACCCCACAGAGGTCCGGGGTCCCCTTAGGCCGTTTTGCAGCCCTCCAGAAATGGGGTATGGTTTGGGCAGGTGCAGCTCCGTGTGTGTGTGTATGGTATGGGACGAAGCAATGGATTTGGGATGGGTACAGAAAGGGCTGGGCGCCTGCTTGGCTCTGAAATGTTTGCAAAGCACAGGGCTCAGCACCATGCGGTGGGGCAGGAAGGCCGTGGCCCTGAGCTGGTACAGTGTGCTGGTGGGTGCTGCTGCCAGTGCCTCTGCCCCTCCAGCTGCTGCTGCCTCTGAGACATGGCAGTGAGGGCCGGAGAAGGGCTGTCCCACCCTGCGGCTGAGTCCTTGGCTTTCACGGACCAATAAGAAGGGTTTTTCTGTAAAAAGAGGTTAAAAGTCCCTGTTGCTCACCTTTGGTAGTTGTAGGGATATATGGAGAGTTCTGGAATGGGAAAGATCCTCTCTCCTGGATGTCTTAGGCTGGTTTTTGTGAGCTGGGGAGAGACAGCTCATGATTTTCAAAGCCAGGGCCTGGCAGTGGGGATCTGTGCTCACAGCTCGGACAACAACATTACAGAGCTGGCCGGGGCAGGAGAGTACTCAGCTTCTAGTGTGTCATGACAAATGGGACTTGTGTCACACCCCAGAAGAGTCCCAGAACTGTTCACAAACAGGGGACGTACTCTCCTGTCCTCTCCCAGACTGGCAGCTCTCTTGAAGTTTCTGTGCTTGCTTGTATGAGCGGGATTAGGTGGATTTGTCCCCAGATAAACAAAACTCGGGATGGTTTTCTTAAAGGTGTAATGTTGATTCATTGTGCTATAACGAATCCAAGCAGAGGCAGGCGATGAACTGAAGCCATTCTGTCTCTACCATGCTTTATGAGCCATGAATATTTTGATTCCTTTGGTGTCATTGTTTTTGCATATCTGTCTCTGTGTCTGGTGTAATCCTATGAAAAAAATTTTGTTTTCAAGCATTGTGCCTGCCATTAGCATGTAGTGGTTGCACACTGTGTGAAGGAAGAGTCCTGAAGCATTTTGATCAGGTTGTGTTCAAGTGTCTCGGCCTTATGGCACCAGAATTAAGTTTCTATAATGAATCTGTTTGCTGCAAAGCTCCAAAGCAGTGGATAGGGTGTAGTATTATGTGTTTGCATTTTATTTTTTTAATATAATGTTTTCAGATTAAAAGCATCACATACTAACACCAGCTTTTTTAACTGAGCGTAACTTGGATGACTGTTTGCTAAAGCATCCCTGTTATTTATGCTTTTTACTGTGATCACCTATAAGGAAAATATTTCTGCAGAGGTGCACTCCTGGATTGGAGAGGTGAAACTCCAGAGAAAGCCTGTATTCTTTGAGAAATCTAATTTTATAATGGAGCATGCAGAAGGAAATAGTTTGTATTGTAGTGACTAATCTGTACATCCCCTGAACTAAGACATTTAGGTAACCTTTCTATGCTGTTTGTATGGGATAAAAATATAATCTATTTTGCTAGTGCCTGCTTACCTGAATATAACTGCAGGCAGTAAAAATGTTTTTGTAAGAGCTTACAGTGGTAAGTGAGAGTGGTAAAGCAAGGACCTGGCCTGCAGATGTGATAGGAGATGGTTTAGGATGGCTTTACCGACATCTGTTCTGTTCTAGTCATGGAAAAAAAACCCTGCAGAATCTGGGGGAGGCAGTTGTCAAAAGAGGCACAGATATATGTTAATATTAAGATGCTAATTTTATTCTCAGTAAAGAAGGTTGTGTGCTGCTTAGGTTTTCTTTCAGCTGATAGTTTGGTAATATTTCTCCATTTCAAATGTTTGTGTGACACGAAACTTTAATAAAAAGAGCTGGGAAAAAAAAAAAGAGTTTAGCTGAATGATTTTGTTTTGGCAACTTGTTCAATAGTGGCAGCTTTGAAATTGTCAAGGCTTGACTTTGAAATGAGTGATACGTGGAGTTTCTTTTGAGGGAGACCCGGGCTGCACATTGGGGTTCATTCCTGTGCACGCTGGGCAAAGTATCCTGACCTGGGACAGGGAAACTCAGAGAGGGAAAAGTCCCTGGCGGTGCTGCAGGCTGGGAAGAGGCTGGGGAAGCTGGAGAGCCTAATGTCCGAGGATCGTAAAGGATATGTGCAGAATAGGGCTATTCCCTTGTTTTTATTGTTTCTCAGAGCATCGTATAATCCATGTAGGCCTGTGGGGGTTCTGCAGCTACAAAATGGCTCCTGGGCACCGGCATGGCAGAGCGAGGGGCTGGCAGAGGGGACCGTGCCCCACCCGGCTTCCAGCGCCTCTGTCCTGCTCTGCCAGGAGCTGCTCTGTGCCAGGAGAGATGTGGAACCTCGTAGGGTTTGTTAGGGGGGAGTGTTTTTCTCTGCAGCCCGTGTGGAGCCTGTGCCCTGGCAGGTGCAGGATGTCCCCACTGCCTGCGCTGCAGAGTGAGGGTTTGGAGCAGAAAGGGCTCTTGTGCTTTATTCACAGCCTGATCTGCAGCCTTTAGCTGGCAGGGTCACAGCGGGGTAGAAGACGTCAGGATTTTGGTTCCTGCTGGCTGTGGGCTTGCTGCATTTGTGTGCCACAGAGAACGACCACTTCAGAAAATGCAGTTCCATCCAGAAAGGCTCGAGAGGCAGGGCATTAGCATACAGACTTTTCCTGAAATAAAATTATTTCAGGAAATAGTTACTAATCTATACCTTCTTTAAATTCATCCCAGCTTCAGTCAGCCATTATTTCAGTGGAAAATCCTGTATTTGTTTTTTTTTTTATTTTTGCCACTTTCTGTAGTTTATGTAGCATAATTCTTACTCTAAGAAAGATGTTCTTCTTGTTCGCTTATGTCCTGGTTTGGATTTTTTTTCTGGTTTTCGGTTTGGTTTGGTTTTTTTACCTGTGTTAGTAGGATGGTGTTGGAGTTAGGGTTTCCTCTATTTCAGTGTGTTCTTACTGAAAGTAAACTTTTTTTTTTTTGTTTGCATTTATTAAATCCATGGACTTGAGCTTTTCAGGGATTATTGGTAAACTCAGGAAAAAAGGTAAAGCTTGTGTTGAGATTGGTGAAATTCAGTCTTAACTATAGGAAAAATCGTAATTTGGACTCAAATATTGTAGTTGATTAAGAGAAAAAGCTTCATGGAGCAGGTGATGTGACTAAAGTTTCTCTGAGTCACACAGAGTGCAGAGAGTTTGCAAGGACTGGTCTCTGGTTGCTCACTGGTGCAAGGACTCTCGGTGAGGAGGGCAGATACTCCCTAGAATACTCATTTCCCTGCAGTATTTTTATTTTTACTAGAAAGAAGATGCAGCAAGAACTTTCTGAAACTGTGACTCATAAATATTTTAAAATCGTATTCTAGGTACACTTGAAATGACTTGCTCTATTTTACAAGATTGTAAAAGAGAAAAAAAATGGACAATTTTTTTTCCTTTTCCTCCTATTTTTCAGAGCCTCACTGTCCAGATTTTATTTTGCTGACTTTTTTTTCCCCCCCGTGACAACTTCAAGGCCAAAGGGTCACTTAACTTGCTTTAAAAAGTATGTTTTAAGTGTTTTAAAGTGAGCTTGACTTTTCCTGTAATTTCATGATGCTAGAGCTTGACTGATATTTTTTAACAATGAAGCTATTGCTATCATTGTAAAAATTGGCAAAAATTGCAGCAGTGAAACATATATTTAATTTTTCATCTTGACCCACAAGAGTATTTTAAAATAATAAAGCAAGTGTAGTGTTTTACTTCAACGGCTTTACAGCATTCATTTTTGTTTTTAAAATGAGATACCAATGTGTCATTGCAATCCGCTACCTTTTTTCCCTTTCCTTTTTTTTTTTTTGCTGATGCAGAGGAAGGCAGGGAAAGGACCAAAGGAGTTGAAAATACGCCTTGAAGACACTCCCTATACCTTTGGGAGGATGCTGGACTGAGGTTAAAAAAAACCCCTGTTGGTACTCACTTTATGTTGCTGAGGACTTGATTTCAGAGGAGTTCCCCAACCCTTTAAAAAATCTCTGGTTGGGATTTTTTTTTTTTAAAGAATAAGAAATTTACAAAATATTAAACATTCGCTCCTTTTTTAAACTATGAGATTACATGGGGCATTTGAAGAATTATGATTTGATAAAGAACTTAGTGGGTCCTGCATGGGGTCCTGCTGTGGGGCTGAGCTCTGGCAGCCTCGTCTCACAGCCGTGGTCTCTGTTTAACATGAGACTGGAATGGACCTTGTAAGCCACATCATGATGTCTGCAGTCAGAGGACAGGGGAGAGGACTACAGAGGGCTCTTCTAATAGTCCCAATTTCAGACTACATCCACTCGATCAGTTATAAAAATTTATAACTCAAAAATCCAGAAATTTGTAAAACAAACTGGAGCAACTGTGGTATTCAAGTGAAGTTCTTTGTTGTTACTTAATTCTCATCCAAGCTACAGAAAAAAAATAATAGAACAATAGTTTATATCAGCGCCTTAGTTTTATCACACTTATATTTCTAGATTTTGTAATTTTGCTGTGGAGTAGGAAATAGTTCCCTTCCAGATTGACAATAAATTGCACTGAAGAAATAAAACTGGCATAAATGCCCTCCTACAAAGTATCAAATCACATATGTATTAGTGAAACATTAATGCCGTGAAAATACGTTTTCTTCTTTTTGTTAGTTTTCTGTTCTTCATCTTGGCCAGTCTTTTGCAGAAAAGCTGGTTGTCAGTATAGCACTGGGACTAAATCACGCTCCGCGGAGAGGCTGACGCAAGGAAGGGGCATTGGAGAAATACTGCATTTCATAAACAAAATCACTAGAGCATTAGGAGAGCAAACATGTGGTTTTATGAACATAGTTATAAATATTTAAACATGCAAAATGAAAATGTTACTAAATATCTGTTTTTCATTATCTTTCGATGAACATTTTCATTTTTGGAAGCGTTGCTGGCTGGCTGCACTGAGCGATCACCACCCCCTCCCCAGAATGAATGATGTGTAATGTGAAAACGTGTTAAAATGCACAGTTGTTTGTAATATCTTCTACCAAAGTGGAAGACATTCTACCAAATTTGGTATTCTACTGAATCGCAAAGTTTTCTTGCCCAACAAACAGGCAGCCATCCTGATCTGTCAGCAACTTGCTTGCTGGATGTTATGAAAAATCTGAGGATGGTTTAGAAAATATAAGATGTCACTCAGCGAGCTTGGAGTCATGTCCTGCCATCCTTTCTCCGGCAAAACTCCTACAGAAGTCAACAAAAGATGCGGCTGCTGATTTTATCATTACCAACTTATTATTTTGATGTGTCAACAAGCATGAAAGAGTTCTGTGTGCCTCTGTGGAAGGGCTGGAAGGCTGCAGTGGGAAGTTTGGGGTGGGAGGCCGGGGTTCTGCCCCTGGGCAGGGCTCTCAGTGCGGGGCTGAGGCTGCACCTTTCCATGGGATGGAGGCAGGCAGTGGTGCACTCAGGTTGTACAGTTGAGCTTGTGTGAGGGGAGGCCTGTGAGCAAGAAGAGGCCACGCTGTGCATCGCTGTTCCTGGGAAGGCAGGTGTCTGATTCCTCAGACTCGGCATAGGCAGCCATCTCTTGGCTTCGGTTCTTCATCCCTGCCTCCCACCAAGCTCTGACTGTGCTGTGGATATCATGAAATCAGGTGCCAAATGAGATACTTTTTATTGTTTTTTATGTACCAGAGAACTCATTTTATATTAGTCCCATACTTAATGTTGGCTGTGGTGAGTTTCTGGTGGAGGCATGTCCCCGGTGCGCTGGCACATCCACACGCAGGCGCACGCTGTTTACTATTCCTCCTGCAGTTGCTCCCACCAATAAATCTGCACTTGCTGTAGCCAGGATGGAAATCTTTAAGACAAAGGACTTGAATGGGCAGTTTTTTATTGCTGTTATAGAGTAGAAGGCCCCAAGCTGGGGGCTACTGCATGCATGAATGCTGCCCCCCTTGGCTTGGTACTGTCTTCTGTGAGCTCTATACCAGTACCAGAGACTGTTAAGGGGAGAGGGCCCCAAGGCTGGTATTTCCCCATTTCAATTCCTGCTCCTGTGACTGCAGCAAATCCCAAAGAAATGATGGCTGAGAAGTAAACTTGGATAAGAGTGTTGAAGGGCAGGCTGTTGGGTAGCACAGGGGATGCGTGGGAGGGCAGCACAAAAACGTGGGAATGAGGAAAGGAGGAACAAAAGAGATGCGGGTTGGCGAAGGAGGAATAGTGGAGTGAAAAGCAGCCAGGCTGGTGCAGCAGTGAGGAGTTGCTTCTTGTCCCTGTGTGTGAATACATCCAGCTGAGCCTTTTGCATTTGCAGGCTGTTCAGGCAGAGCCCCCACAAAAGTGTGTGAGTCTCTGGGGACGTGCACAGGGTTTGCCCTGCAGGAAGCAGCGTGTGGCGCTCGGGGTGAGGGACCTTCCATGCTCCACACTGCTGGCTCCCACGCTGCAGCCCTGCAGGGCTGCTGCTGCAGGGTGCAGCCTGGGCACTGCTCGGGGTCAGGGACCCTCCATGCTCCACACTGCTGGCTGCAGGGTGCAGCCTGGGCACCGGCACCGCTCCTGTGCTGGGGCTTGGGGTGGGCATGGGGACCGAGTCCCATGGTGAGAGAAGGAACAGGCTGCCATCCTGCAGGCAGCTTCGTGCCCACCAGGCCCGGGGGCAGAGGGGCCCTCAGGGAGCTGTTGTTGCCCTCCTGCTCCCCCCGGCTCCCAGTGCCCTCCATTCTTGGAGGCCACAAGTGGGTGCTGCCCTCTTGGAGGGACTGGGGTTGGCTTCTCAGCAGCAGCAGTGGTGGTGCTGTGCTCCATCCACTTGCGTCAATGCAGACCTTTCCATGGACTCCAGTCGGGGTTGGATCGAGCCTTGCATGATTGTGGCCCTTGTGCATTTCAAAACTGTGTTAATCTATATCTGGATCCCAATGGGGGCACTCGGGATGAGCTGAGCTCAAACAATCCTTGGCAGGAGGGACAGACTGGAGTTGGCAAGGAGTTTTGTCCCATTATTGGTTACTCAGAGGAAGGAATTTACGCACCATTTTAATATATGACAACTTGAGGTCTGTCATCTTTAGCATATTAGAAAAGCCTCATTTTTAACAAATCCCAGAGCATTTACCAGGCATGGTGCTGCAGCTGGATTGAGACTGCATGCTGAGGGCAGAGGCACAGGGACTGCTCTCAGTCTCTTTATACACAGAACAGCTTCTGCTGTTGGGTCAGCCATGTGGGTGCCAGCCCCAGCCCCCCAGGCTGCTAACCTCTCATTCCCGTTTGACCCTGCCAGCAGGGGAGGTGGAAATACTGGGGCAGAAAAAAGCAGTTGCAGTGCAGCCTGTAGAGCAAACCACGCTGAAAGCTCTTCTCAGCTAGTTAAATCTGCCTGCGTGTGCTCAGCAAGCTTAGCCAGGGGTTGTTTACCAAGAGGAGACTTGCCCGTCTGCCCTAAAATCTTCAAAACGTCCCAAAGACCCAGAGCGAGATTTTACACACTCTCAGTCAGTTTGCTCTTTTCTGTAGTGAAAACTTCAGATGGGTGCTTGTGCTGAAAACTGGTTTGTATGAAGTCACACTTTCTGCTTTATATTTTTGTATTTCTAAAGTAGAACAATTCAACTCATAAAGATTTTCTGAGATTATTCAGGCTTGTTGTATCAAGACCAAAAAATTAGTCCAGATAACCAGGAAATGGCTAGGAAGGATAAGGAAATATATTTGGGGTTTTGTGTTGTTTGAATGCTTTTGGGTTTGGTTGTTTTTGGGGGGGAGAGGGTGTTTGGTTTGGTTTGGGGTTTTTTGCTTTATTCTGTGTTTTTTGGTTTCCTTTGTTTTGGAAGAGGAAAGAGTTTTAAAATAGTTTTTTCTGTTTTACAAGCATTACTTGTATTTTTATCAACCAACAAAGCACCCGAGTAGTTAGCAAATTGTTTCCTTCAAAAACATCCCCATAAAGAGAGTGCTGAAATAAGCAACCAAAAGAATTGGTTGATTATAACATCAGCCTTAGACAAACAACTGTGTTTCTTAGTAATCTAATGCTCTTTTAATATTTTGCTTTTAATGCTGCTGAGAGAATGGTTTGATGGACAAGGCACTGATGCTTACGAGCCTGAGTTCAGTTGTTAGGGCTATGTCAGAAATTATTTTTCACAGGCAAGTGTAGTTGGAGTGTCAGCTCCCATTAACTATATTAGGATCTCTGAGGTTCAGTGCTAGCACACTGCGTTTTGTAGCCTTTGGTTTACTTCTGTGGCAACAAAACTGGAAGGTCTTTGGCTAACTTCTGACCACTGACATATTAAATGAAGATGAGCATTTGAGCAACATCAGTGATTTCAATTGACTCATCAATTGCCATTGCATAGCAGTCCTCATGTTTCACTTTGGTAACAAGCTCATCTGCCACATCTGATGCCAGCAATTCAGTCCTTCAAACAAATGACATGTTTGATAAAGAAATCTTTTAAAATTCATTATGCACTTTGGCTTTTGTCTTTCCTTTTAATACAGCATCTGTTGCAGCCGGGATACATTCCTTGATCGTTTCTGAGTCTGCAATTATTTTTATGCCTGCCCAGTGTCCCAGAGATGTGAAATGGAGCTGCCATGCTATGCTGCTGAGCCCTGAAACTCTACACAGACATTCAATTTAATCTCTTGGAACAGACTGCATTAAAGTAGTGTCATCAGTGCACACTTGTGATAAAAAGACGACATGAAGAAAGACAGTGAACTAAAAGGCCCTGCTTTTTTTGTCTGGGAAGAAAATAGGATATCTGTCCCCTCATTTGTTTCATGGCTTCCTTGCATAGCCATTTATATTCAGCAGAAGGCTTCAAGTGTCTAAACTTTATCCTAAGCATTTTTTTTTTCAGTGCTGGAAAGGAATACAGTTAAGTGTCCCAGGGGGAATTTTATAGAAAATGCTATGTGCAATGTTAATGACTTGGGATGGGGTTGTACATTTTTCCATTGAGAGCCAGTAGGGAAACAAACACAGGACTCGATGAGAAGTGTTCTGCAGGGATCCACTGCTCTGTGGCTCCAAAGGCTGGCAGAAGGATAATGACAGCTTTAGCCCAAAGTGCCCCCTTGTGCCTCCATCGTGCTCCATGCCAGAGCTCTGTGAATATCTGGAGCTGGAAGAAATGACAAACTTCTTGGGTGCCACAAGAGATTGCATCAGCATTACTGATCCTTACTCGGCTCGTTACTGAAAATGCATCAAGCAGCTATTTGGGTCAGACTGCTAAATTTGTAGACACGGAGTGTCAAGAAGCCTTTTTGTCAACTTGGTACCGTTTAGTGTTATTTGTCTTCAAGTTCAAAGCAATCCTGGCCTCAGACTTGTGATATTTTCTGCCCTTTCCCCTTTCTGTTGGCTCAGACCTCTTCTCTTTGAGGTCAACATCAAAATAAAGATGTATGTTTCCTCAGCCTGACCACGGCTCTGACTCTTTAGATCAGCAATCCTATAGTCCATATGTCTTCCCATCTGTCAACTGGCATTTGAAGCCAGCTTGCTCCTCTATTCTTTCAGACAAGTGTGAGAATCAGGAGTTTCTTTAATGACGGTTTCAGGCCTTAAAGCGTTTGCTAAGATACTACCTATTAACATCCCTTGATGGCACCTTGAATAGAGATCAAAAGCAACTGAGTTCACTCCACAAATCTGATTCTGTCAGTCAGTTTAGGGCATTGAGAGAGGGGTGGGGAGGGCTCAGGAGGGCACCGTGCTCCCGCAGTTAGGAGACAGGCTTGGGAAGTCCAAGCCCTGGCTTCTGGGAGTGACAGAACGCAGCAAACAGGCACTGCTGAATCCCGCCTCTGGTGGCTGTGCTCCAGCTGCCTGGGTTCGAAAAGCAGACCTTGCTCAGGACCCTGGTGGCAGCCTTCAGCGTCTGAGCTGTGCCTGGTTTGAACAGGAGCTTTTTGGTGCTGCATTAGTACCTGTGTCTATGCCTCTGGCTGTGAGATTATTCAAAACCTAATCACATAAACAAAAATCTGATAGTACAAAATATTCTTCTTTAATAATTACTACCAAGTTGCAATTTGTCTCTTATACTTTGGAGAACTGGTAATAATGGAGATCTGTTTGCTGCTTCTCCACTGGGACTGCATGAAAGGCGATGTGGAGAGATGCTGCCTGCAGAGCATGATCACAGCAACGTGGGCACACTTTCTGGGGGCACAATTTGGCTCTCAAACTCCCCTGTTCTTAATGCTTGTCAGGAGATGGTGCAAAACCCTTGGAATATTTGGGAAAGTGTTTGCTCTGGTGGTGCATTTCTCCAAGTGACTATCATAGAGGAATTAGTGGGAAGCTGTGTACATTATTAGAAGCCCAAAGCATAAAACTCAAGGCCTTGTTGGCTCCGGGGGCTGGAAAATGCAGGGTGCTCACCGTGGGAAGGGCGGTGGCAGGCATTCCCCAGGGACCCTCCAGAGCCAGTGCTAACAAAAGTTGCTGTTTGTTTATGGGACCCAAATGTCTGAGAAGAGCTGAAAAGTGCCAGGATGTGGCTGCCGGAGGATGGTGTCACACCATTGACTGTCAAGTAAAACTTGACTCGCTGGAGTCAAGGACACCATATGTCCTTAAATTTGTGCTGAAGCCTGTGATGTGTGAGCATGAACCTGAAGTCCAGACAGAGTCTTTCTTTGGCCTCAGTGTCTTTAACTGCAGTCATAATGTAATTTCTGCTCCCTGAGCGAAAACAGCTGCTCTGGCTGCCTGCTCTGGAGCCTCACTGCTTTTAAATCAGGTGGTTAGTCAAAACTTGGGGCATGTAGATTGTTTCTTTTTAGGATGGAAAACAGAAATTACTTTGATGCAATTATATGTCTTCACCCTGAAGATGCAGTAGCTCCTGCACGCTGCAGTCAGCAAAACATCAAGAGTCATTTTGTGTTCCCACTCCAAGCCTCTTTCAGCCAGCTCAAAAGTGATCTCTATCTGAGACTATCATTTGGCTTATTTAAATGCATTTGGCTTTGTGTTCTTATTCTGTGCCTGTACTCTTGGTCACCCCCTGTTTTTCTTTTACAACCCTCACTCAGTCTATTTTGTCTGTCTTTTACATGATGATACTCAGCCAAATTTGTCTTCACCACAGTCATTTTTAGTGTGAATCCATATCTGCCTTTTTAGGGGGTTGTAGTGATGGTGATGTATACTCGTGGTTGCAGCAGAAGCTGCTATTGAGTTGGACAAAATAGGATGAATGCTGTATAAAAGCCTTCAGAGAGCTGTGAAATCTCCATCCTCTCTTCCTTGTTCTCCTGGGAACACTTGCACAAAGAGTATTTTTAATGTGAAGCAAAAAGGATTCTGACGAATACTCATTAACATTTTGTTTCTGCAAAGATACATGATTATCACAAGGCTGCAAGGGACATGTATTCAGTAAAGCTCTTAGATGTATGCTTAGTTTTATGTATATGCTTAAATCTTCCTGATGGCTCTTGCTTTGCTGAGTAGACTTATTAACCAAGACAAAACCAGTTATTTGGTGGAGCTGATTTGTACTGCTCAGGTATGATGCAGGTCTCCAACCTCACTGCATAATAATGCTTTGTGGGCAGTGAATCCTCGTTGCAGTGGATTGGTTGAATTACACACCCGCTAATCATAATTGTGAACAACAAACCATAAGAGCAGAATTCAGCCAGAGAGGTTGGAAGGGGAAGGAAGAAACATGAGAGCCATCATATGCTGTAGCTTGTTTGCCTCGTGTGGCTTTGTAGTGGGAGCCCAGATGGAAAACATCCGGCGAAGGTATTGCTTCTCCATTGCCACTTTGGAAGCTCCAGTGCCATGAATAAAGATCTGATATGGGCTGCAGTCTTTGTCAGACACTGGCTATATCCCTCAGGGCATATGCAGGCAGCCCCATTTCCTGCTGCCTGTTCCGAGCTGGGTAAACCCACAACAGCCTTTGTCGGGAAGAGTTAATGTAGTAGCATAGTAGTGAGTCTCAACTACTTATCTTGTCTGAAGGCAGGAGAAAGCGTGTCTGTCTGTGCCTCTTCCTGCAGACATGCCGGGATATGTTCGTCTGCTGCTCTGAACGGCCTGTGGAAGGTGGAGTGCTGGGCTTGCTTGGCTGTGTCATTAGACGCTGCCCTAGATTCACTTACGAGTAAAGATTTCCCATTTGTGCAGAACAGGAACGTTTTGGCGGGCACAATACGCAGCAGAAGTAAGCAGACATGACAGAAGGGTTTCCAGGCTTGCTGGAGTTCTTACATCTTGTCACAGGGGGAACCATACACTCATTTTTCATGAGGCCCCCATTCTTCCAGTGGTTGTAATCCACTTTCTATGCCTCTTTCCATATGAAACATTTGGTTCCTTTTAGCAGCTGTTTGGAATAATGAAGTCTAAGAGTTGGAAGCAAACAACAAAAAAGTCCCCCCAAAAAGATTGCATGGTCCTAGCGATTTCTTTTGTGCAAATGAAATGTTCTGAAGATGAGTTGTATACCTGAGTGTCATTTGAGTCACTTGAAGCACACTGAAGCTTTGACACAACGTCACTGGGAACTGCAGTTTCTGTTACTGTGCAATGGATGATTTGCTAAGAGGTTCATTAATATAATGCTTCTAATACTGCTGCAGCCTCAGGGTGTGATCCTGAGGAAGTGCGGAGCCAAAAGCCCAGGTGTCTCTCCTGGGAAATTACAGGATTTTCTGTTTTACATGCAAAGAGCATTGAGGAGCAGAGGTGTGGCTCAAGGATGTCCATGGCCTGAGCGTTCAGGTGCTGCAGCCAAAGCAGCTCAGCAGGGTGATGGTTCGGTACTGGTTCTGTACCCCGGAGCAGGAGGGCAGCAGTCAGTCCCACTGCCCGGACACAAATACTAATTCAAGCGGGCCTCTTGTCCCTGCAGGGCAGGGTGAGCAACTTCAGAATATGACAAGTACTTAGTAATTGTCACTAAAAATCAGTCACCCAGGAGCACTGTTTTCTTTAGACTAACGGGCCAAAAGCATCCTTCTTTAATTTCAGGAGAGCCAGGGGTGTTACACTGTTGGTTTTTACATCACCAGACATTCTGACTGTGCTGCAACAATAGGTTACTTACTACATGTATGTAATTGAGGGTATTTATATTAGTCGATGGAAAGATAGCTGTGTAATTAATGGACTGGGTAATTTGTTCTAACAATAAGCCATATTGTGACATGATTGTTAAACAGAATTCTACCTTAGCAGAAGAAGAAACACTTGCATTAAAGTCTGTTAGCAGAACAGAACTCACGGTTTCTAAGAAAGCTTGACCTTTGGTCAAGACTGGAGATGGTAGCACCTGTTAGCATGAAGCAAATGAAGATGGTGTATCACTGCTATTTATATGACAGAGGTCGAGCATTATAAACGTGCCACTTCGTGCATCAACACATCTCCAAAGTGCACAGAGCTGGTGTAAAAAATATGGAACTACAAATGGTTAAATTCCTCCCAGCATTTGACATAAGTACTCTTTCTCAGCACGTAAGTAATGTGAATGTTATGTTGCACAAATACTTAGAGCTTCATTTACCCTCATCTTCTTTTCATTACTTGCAGGAGGTCTTGTTCTCTGATGGTGTCCTGAAAAATACAAAGTGGATATTACTCTTATCTCCGCTGCTGATATTTACTGCTGATAAATAGACTCAGTAAAACAGGAACAAATGTTTGTTTCATAATCCTCCTGCAACTGCTGCCTTCATTATATATGAAGAACACAGAGATTAAGTCTGCCATTTGCCAACAGCATGTTTCCAGTTTCCGTTTATATAGTACTCACAAGCAACTGTATATTAATATTAACCTGTACCTGGGCTGAAGTATATTTTTTTTCCTTCTTGGGTAAGATATGGATTAATTATTGATGTACTCACTCTAGCTTTTCAGCCTGGCTGGGATTGCCTTTTTTTTCTCCCATGCTGTAGTATCTGAAGTATGTTTTCTCCTCGGTGGAAGTGAAGTTCGTATTGCAATGAATTGATCTTTGCTTCCTTAGAAGTTTTATATTTTTAAAATATTTTTTGTGCACGTGGGTAAAGTCCATTTTCTGAAAGTGGATTTCTTTTTATCACAATATGTTACTAGACCACATCTTAAGAGTTAAAGTTTTATCATAGTTAGATTCTATTTGCAGATAGCGTCATGTGGAGACTGTTTTCAAAAGCATTAACTCAAACCACACGGATGCATTGCTATTTTAGAAGATGAGAATTCACACATGCTTTTTATTATATTGCACATAAAACTGAAGTATAATACAGTAGGCTTGGCAATAAAACAGAGTAGTCAATATATAAATTTTATGCCTGGTTCTTTAGATTAATGAACTGCTTTTCTTGATGAATTGAGGATGAATGAGAAAAACCACAATGATCTGATTAGATACTAAATCAATTGTTTTCTGGCAATTCAGAAATTGTGTATCAAGTTCAATGTTTCTTTTTTTTTTTTTGTCCATGGGACAACTTGATAACCTTCTTGTGCTAGCCAAACCACTAAAGAGGCATTGTCAGTCTCTTCAAGTTCCCTATTGTTCTCAGAAAATCACTTCCTTAAGATATATCCATATGTGAGGGTCTCAGTAGTACTTTGTGGGAAACAAAGTTATGGGTTAAATTCATTTAGTCTGTAACACCACTGAAGCTGGATTCAGCTGGCACAAATACCTCTTGATGCTGTTATAGCAGGGGGGATTCTGGCTTTGCCTTCTCTTTTCTGACACAAGAAATAGGGAGAGGTCAATAGTCAATAAGGACAGCTGCCGGTGAGGGAGATTCCTCAGGGCTGAGATTTCAAGTTGATCTGCTTCATACATTTGGAAGCTCAGATTTGAATTTAGGAATATAAATGAGGTCAGTGATTTTCCAAATGAGGTGAACAGCCAGACGACCTCCTTCTGTTGAGAGGGCCCCATATGTGTTTGTGGCAGAGAGAGACCTTTTCCACCCTAGAGGTGCTGGGAATTAAAAATACAGACAGGAAGCTGTCCCAAGCCAGAGAAGCCTGCAGAGGCTGGCAGGGAAGGGGTTAAGCAGCCCCTTGGCAGCAGCTACAGCAAGGCCTGTGCAGCAGGTAGTGATTGGGAGGAGGGTTGGGATGGGCCAGCTGGGAGCAATGAGTCCATAGTTTGGGGTGGGGTCTGTGTAGGAGACTCTCAGCAGAAGGGTCTGTTGGGGAGGCAGCTTTGGTTGCGAGGAGCTCTCAGTCTGTTGTTAAAGATTTTGGTGAGGGAAACCTCTGTTTTGCACTTTTCTTCGAAGTCCTGCTAGTGCTTCCAAAAGAGGTGCTGCTTTTGCAATGAAGGTCTCCCTTCTCTAAGGTGAGAGTTAAATGGTGGTGATCCTTGAGCTCTGTGGCATCTCCTTTTGGTGCTGCAGTTCCTGGCTGCGAGGGCAGATTGGCCACCCTGGGTGATGGACCATGGGAGTGGAACCATGCCAGGAGCTAGCTGGGATAAACTCTCCCATGGGAAAAGATGCTTGTCCTGGTTTGCCATTCCCTCACCACCTTCTGTAGTTGTTGGTCCTGTGCAAAAGTGCTGTGGGTTACTCCAGGAACGAGTGATTCCTGGAGGGTGGAGGGCCAGCGGCATCCTCTGTCCACAGGGAAGCTCTGGGGTGTGGGTAGAGCCCCTCCGAGCAAAGGGTGAGTGCTGTGAAGGATGGGAACACCTGCATTTTAAGGCTGTAAGGTTTAAATCTGATGGAGATGGTGGACCTTCCAAGGTGGAAGGAGCAGCTACTGTTGAGGTGGTTGGAAAATGCAGTGTTGTGAGATTTTTGGCAGGGCTCTGGACACAGTTGTGCTTTCGTGGCAGGAAGGACAGGATTCGCAGGGCAGCCCAGGGTGTTCCAGTGTGTGCAGCTGTGTTGTGGCTCACATGGGTGAGGACTGAAATGGAGGGAGAAAGAAAAAAAGTGGTGGAATTGAAGAAGGTGGCAGCACTGACACAGTGGTGAGCTGGTGAGTGCAAGCTGCAGCAGGCGTCTCAGATGGACTGGAAGAAAGAGAAGGAGACATGCGGCGTGCAGGAAAAAAATGAATGAATAAATAATAACAAAAAAAAAATTAAAAGCTCAGTCAGAGAGGTCAGAGCCTGAAATGAGCCTGCCAGGAGCAGGGGTCCTGTCCCGGGGATCCTTTGCATCCAGAATCTGCCATGGCATGCACAGACCTCTGTCTGGTCTCTTTTCTTCCCTGGTAGCGTCTCCCCCCTCCCCCTCCTCCTTTGTCAGGCAACTCGTTAACACTTATTAGCAAGCATCTTCAAAAGGCCAGGAGGGGGGAAAGGATGGGAGAGGAGCTGAGATGGCTGAAGGAAATGATTAGGAGATTCCTTTTCCTTTCTGCCTATTCAAGCTTTAATGGCCAGCCCTTGCTCTGTCTGTGCCCTGCATTGTTATCCAGCCCTACCCTGGGATCGCAGCACCGCAGCTACCCCCGGCACTGATCCGCTCTGACATCTGGGGCACTGCAAGTGCCCACAGCCCCTAACCTTTCTCATGCTGGGGTGCTCGCTGGGGTTTACTCTTCTTGCTGCCCTTGGCATTGATGCCAGTGCTGTGCCAGCACGGGTTTAGTCTCCTGCTGGTTCACCCCTCCGAGTGTTCCTTCTTAAGCGGTGTCATCAGTGCTGGGTTGCCTGGCTGGATGTGCCCTTGTGTGATCCTGCCTGGAGACTGATCTCTATTTATGTCTAAACATGGCTCGTAAATCCCGGGTATCCAGCGCCAAGGACCAAGAATCTGCTGGGCAGCAAACAGGCTGGTTTAGCAGAGAGGATTGTGCTTGCCCGAGGTGGAGGAAAGAGGGTTGAATAAAGGTGACGGAATTTGGCCCATAGCTTTCTATTTCTGCCTAGTAGTTCCAGTTGCAATGCATGTTCGGTGGTTTCCCCTTGAGCGAGTTATCTGGAGCTGAGACCTAATCCCATCCAAGAGATGGCAGAGCTCCTGTTGGCATTGGGAGGAGTGCATTGGAGCCGCAGAGGCTGTTCTGTGCCTCTCTGTTGTGGAGTGTGGGTT
Source organism: Acrocephalus arundinaceus (assembly GCA_021534815.1). Lineage (NCBI taxonomy): Eukaryota > Metazoa > Chordata > Aves > Passeriformes > Sylviidae > Acrocephalus > Acrocephalus arundinaceus. Next base: position 495,192 of record JAJEOU010003009.1, read on the forward strand.
ATATTTGTTTGCTCTGTCCATCAGAGTCTTCACCCTTTCCAAGTTACAGTACAGGAACAGATCCTGGGATGGTTTTTATGCATTAGTGAACTACACAGAGAAGGACTGGTCTATTGAAAGACTCCTCTAACTTGGTCATGACAACCATCCCTCCTCCCCTCCCACCCAGCAGACAAAACTTGAGAAAATTCCAGAAGTTGCTGAAGTTCTGCATCTACCATGGATTCTGTAGGCATAAAATACCAGTGTTTGCTGCCTTCTCACAAAGCTGCTACCTTTTCCTGCACGAACAGCACCTTGGCATCTAGAGAGCAGCACATGCCTGATAAAGGAGGTGACCTTCAGTGCAAAGTTCCTGCTTTGCAGAGGGGAAGAAAGATTTCTTAAGATTTCCTGGCCTCCTTGATGATCTTTAAGTGGGGGTGCATATGTGTAACTGCATGTACAGGCCAAAGCCTTTATCCCAGGAATGGGTACTGTGGGCAGAGACTTAAAATGTAACTTTCTGAGAATGTCTGTGTGTGGGTCGTGGGCTGGAGTTAAAGATCTAGGATACTTCCTGAAGTCAGATCTGACTCTGAAAGGCAGTGCTGCATCTGCTCTGGGCCTTGCTCCAGACCTATCATCTCTGTTGGGCTTCTTCAGTATCTTCTACTGACCTACTGCAGATACGTGTTTACTGCGACTCTGTGGCCACCTACCAGTACCTGGAAAGAGGTTTTGACAGGACCTGGTTATACAGAGGATAGATGTGAGTCTTAGTAATATAAAGTCATTTGCTCCAGAAGATGTTCTGAGGGCTCTGGCTCACCCTTTGGGGAGGTCAAGTCTTTGGGGCAGTGACTGTGTGGAGACAAACAGAGGCTTGCTAAATCAGGACATGTTTTACTTTTGAGACCAAGCTGCAAGTGAAATTTACTCAGTTTGTTGACATTTGTGTCAGCATCAAAGACGAGTACAAATTTGAAATGAAAGGGGTAGGGGGAAGGGAGTAAGAGATTTAGTTTGTTCAGGTTTTTAGCTTGTAAGACATACCATGGGTAATGTGGAGAAAAACCAGACCAAAGAGCTGCTGCTGGTTGTACGGGTATTCCTGCTTGTATTCCTGCTCTGAGTGCCGGGAGCCTGAGTTCACACCAGCTCCTACAAGGCTCCTTCTTTCAACAACTTATTATTACAGTCTGCTGAGAGTGTGAGCGAATCTCCTCTGTGTCAATAGCTGAGGGTTTAACTTTAAACAAGGGGGAAAAGTAGATTTTCAGATGAATACTGGAAAATTGGAAATATGCATGGAAGAAAACCACAGAGAAGAATTGGTGAGCTGGAAAAACCAGACAAATATTATTAATTTTTAGTGTTTTTAATGGTGCTTATTCCATGCAGCATTTTAGAAAGTATCTGGCAAATGCATAGAAGTAATCTGTAGGATACTCTGTAGTCAGATGCCATAACTTAGATTAATTTACAGTCTTCAGAATTAGCTGCAAACAAATGCACTGATTTATATGTCAGTTTACAATTTGCGTGGGGAAGGAGTTATAACTGTAGAATACAGAAAAAATTTAGGACAGACATCTCAAAAATTTTATAGCTTCTTCGTAAGAGAAGGGGGACAGATTTCAATTATGCATTTTATTAACATCTCCTTTTTAGCTCTATAAAATGGTAAAATCCCCTCCTGGGAAATAATGTCACATGGCTTGCCACTGATAGAAGTTGAGTTAGGAAACGCTGGTGGAGTTAACCAGTTGTTAATCAGTTGCTCATTTGCAGCCAAGTCTTGCTCTAGCTGGACTGGAGATAATCAAATGATACTTTTGACTTGGAGGCAGGTTTGTTGTGAGCTTGGTGTCTTAACAAGATGTGTGAGGAGTGATTTTATTCCTGTGGTAAGATGAGCAGGTATTGAACTCTGGTGTGGTGGCAGGTGAGCAGGCGCTTGGTGCTGCGGTGTCGGTGTGGGGCAGGAGCCAGCACCAGGCTCTGATGGCTCCCAGCCAGCCTCCTGGCAGCCCTGCTGCTGCTGGCTCTACTGGGGGCACTTTCTGAGCCCAGCCCTCTGGGGAGCATCTGGAACTGGTCGGGAGGGGCTGGTGCCCCAGTACAAAACTGAGGGGTTGGTGGGCACAAGGTGCTTCTGTAACTTGTGGGGTCTGGACTTGGCCTTGCTCTGCTGGGCTGGGAGAGTGGCTCTGCTGTGACACACCTGATGAGGGGGTCTCGGACAAATCCCCTCAGAGGGGTGTGGAAAATATGGGAGAACTGTGGGACTCTCAGCCATTGAGGTCCCAAAGGCTCTGAGGTTCAGCATTTCTGTGACAGGCTGCTGGTAGGGCACGTGGGAAATACCAGGAGCACCAGGGCTGGATTAAAAAGCTGCTGTGGCCTGCTCCTGACAGGATATTCCTTCAGAAGTGAGTGAGTCCCACAGGATTTGCTGTGAAGCCTCTTCCCTGCAGCTCAATAACTGAGAGTTGGTTCATTACACTCCTGTCTCCTGCTGCTTATGGTGGAGGCACCTGATGTTGGTTCCCTGTGCCTCCTTATCCTTGAAGCATGAACTCCATGTAGCAACTGGCAGCTATAGTGACTAACTCAGCTCCTTGTCTTCCTGTAAGTACTAGTTTTCCCTCCGTTGGAAAGGAGTTTTGGTGATATAATGCCAATGAATGAAGGGGTTTTCTTAATTAAAGTAATAATCTCAAAGTTGTCATTGGTAAGTGTGTAAACAAGCGGATTGCAGTAGGCACATGAATGGCTCTAATGAGCACGTGTGGGTACTGAATTAACCATGGTTCACAAGCCATGCATGGCTATATGGTTATTCACAAATAACCACTTTCCCCTTTTGCTTGACTTTGCCTGCCACCCCAAAAATCTTGTCCTTTCAGTTTTACACAATGAAAAGGAACCTGCATCTTTCACAGAAGGAGAGCTTTGACGACAGTCACTGCTCCTAGGGTGGCTGGGGAGGCAGCCTGTGTGCTTGGTGTTTTTTTCCCCGGAGTGAAAAGCAGCCTGGTGGGTACAGCATGGGTGTTCAGCATTGGCCTCTGTTGCTGGTGGGTTGTTCCAGGCCCTTGGAGGAGGCACTCCCCTGCTGGATGTGATGGAGTGCCCTGTCTGTGAAATGGGAGAACAATGGCTCTGCAAGGCTTTGTGTTGTTAACGAGCTCCTTAGAGGAAGGGCCCTACAGAAGTGCAAATCATCTTCTTGACTTGCTGTTAATTATTGATACATTTATTCACTGCAATAAGCAGGAGGGCAGTACTAGGGTGATGGTAGGCTCAGCTGATCTGTAGGACACTGACTTTGTGAGACCCTCCCAACGAAGTGCCTACTGGACTTGCTGTTCTGCTGTGCTGGTGGGACTCTGGAGCAGTCTCCCCTTTCCAAGCCTAGGAACATCTCCGTGATTTGATTGAAAAGAGCTTGTGTGTGTGTACCTTCCATCTATTGGAAGAGAAATAAAGTTTGATTGCTAAATGTCACCCGGGTGATCCTGTCTGCAGCCTAAAATAGCAAAGGAAGACAACAGGGTGTAGTTTAACTTCCAGAGAGTTAAGTACAGCCTTTCCTGATCCAGCAGAGATCAGGGTTTATGTTGTCCTTACTCATGGCACTTGGACTTGATCTCTTGTTTTAGTAGCAACTCATTCTTCTTTGCTGTCATTTCAAGATACCATGTTGTGAAGTGGAAATTCAGCCTCCTGTCGACCACTGTGTTGCTGCAAATAGCCTCCTTCTTTTTGAGTGCCCAGATCTAGCAGAGAAGTAAGGTGAAGGGGAGATGATGAATCAGGGACACCAAAGACAACTGGGTTTTGTTGAAAAAGTGATTTGCATAATGAATTAAACAATCAAAAAATAGGTTATTTGTGTGCCTGCTTCCACCCTGAAACTGTGGTTTAATGTTTTTCTCTTGGGATAACAATAAATGGTCCAAGAGGCTGTTTTTAGGAGATGGCTTTTGGGGGAACTACTACAGTGTGTTGTGTGTCTGTCCTGTAAATTCATACATGTCATGCTACTCTCATGGGCTTTATGATCTTCTGGGTCTGCATGATCATTAAACAGACAAAGGAACCACCAGGGTAACCTTGGCTCTGAAGATACTTGTGTTTACCAATGTCCACTTTTATGTGCAAAAACTCAGGGAAGAGGTGTCTGCAGGGCTCAGTGTGTTCCTTCCACAGTTAACAGATCCTTCCACACTGTCTGGTGTGTGTGTGCATGTCCCATGTGCACATCCTTTCTCCTGTCCCTTGGGATCCTATATCCAGTCCCTGGTGAGTGCCTGAAGCAGCACTCTGGTGCTGCTGGAGAGCTTGTTACAGGATGCATTCTGCTCTTCTCCCTGCTAAATTCTCTTGAGAGAAAAAGACCAAAACACCAAACAGATTCGAGCTCTGGTAGGGTTGTTGCAGTAGAGCACAGTGTTCTAAGCATGCACAGTCACCTGCATACACATTTGAGTTAAAATAGAAACTGCCAGGTGGAATTTCTACACTGGAGTGTGATCTGTCTGGCTCACTTCCCTTTCCTGACAAAGGGAAGGTAATGCTGCCCTGCTCTCCGGGACGCTCTCTCTGGTACCCGTTCAGTTCACATGGGTCCAGGCTGGCTTTAGGGAGCAAGATGTGTGCTAAGCTTGTTGTCCACTGCTCTGCAGGAACTGGACTACAGGAACCACGGGGAATTACAACCTTCAGGTGTATTTCTTCTGTCAAGCAGGCTGAGATTTGCTGGAGATGTCTGGTTTCAAGATTTGGCAGGAATTGTCATTTCACATTGCTAGCGAAGAGTCTGAATATATGCCATATAATTAACACCAGGAAATTCTGACTCCTGAGGCTATAGGGTTAAACAAATATATGTCCCCATTAAACTTGAATAATAAGAGGTTAACTCATTAGGAAAAGAACACTCTTGATGTGCTTAATGGAGGGAGAGAGTATTAACTCTTGCAGTTCCTTGTGAACCCTTACGTTATTTACACTTTCCTTTTTGAGTGTTAATTTTTCTGCTGTAGAATACTTTACACTTCCAAATTTGTCTCCTGTTTATTCCATATGAGTTGTCTTTTGTTTCCTGGATTATTGATGTGCCTGGATCCTTTGGAGTCTTAAAATTTGTGCTTCGTTGATGGCTGGTGCATACTTTGAAATAACGTACAGTACAGAACAAAGGCAAATCTTTAAAACCCCTTCTTTGAAAATAGTGAAGGAAAATAGGTGAAGTGTAGATAAATTAATATAGGCAAGGCAAAAACCTGCAAGCCTAATAGTTCTTTGCTTGTGGTATGAGCAAGCCTTATCCCTGTGGCTGTGGCTCTGGAATGCCTTTGGTATTCCCCAAATGCTGCTATACTTTGAAGAGAGCAGGTATTGTCTGGAATCATAATTCTGGCAGTGCTGGTTGCTCCCTTCATGCTGGACTGGTGGAAATAAGTCAGCTCCAGCTCCTCCAGCTGTTCCATCCATGTCCTCTTCCTTGCTGAGCGCTGACCATGCACTCCAGATGGCAGTTGCAGTGGAAGTGGGAGAGACATCATTTTCATGTTTGAGACTCTCCTGGAGAATTCTTCCTCACTCCAGACATCCTTAAGTGCTGTTCTTTTGAATAGTGTGAGTCTGGCTTGGGAACTTCTGGCACTATGAAGTCAATAATCCTATTGCTGGTCGTGCTGTTATCAAAATAATTATTCCAAGTGTTGGCTCCATATGATGCAATTAAACTATTGATTAGTACAGTTTGGTCCAACCAAGGGCGAAAATGTGGTCCTTTGCACAGACTTCCTAGAGCTGAGAGACTGATTTTTCTTTGAGATTGCCTTATGAAACAAAAGGAACAGACTTAATTCAATAATTGGCTTTGGTAAATGGAGCACAGAGATTATTTGATTCTGTTGTAAGCAAATAGGAAATTTTTCTCCATTGTTACTCTCATTCTGGATCCTTTATAACAAACATCTGGATGGATGTTTCTGGCCATGCATTCCTTCAACTTGGCAGTTAAAAAATTCTAGAGAGGATTTGAAGTTAGGGGCCCATGAGGTGAGATGGGGAACCCAAAGTATTGATGACCCACTTAAGAAATGAGATTTGTTTATGCAACAGCAACATGTGTGAAGCAGCTCTAGCTGGGAACAGTTCTAGGCATGGAAAATACTAAGAGTAGTCTCAGACTATGTAATAGTACTTTTCAAGGCAGAAATAATAATTTGTAATTCATGCAGCTGTATAAGCTCTTAGCAGAGAGTCAATTATGGAACATTTTATTTTGTGGATCACCTGAGAATAGTCAATCTTCCCAAATCTTGCAGAGATGAGATGCAAGAAGTCTGGGAAATGTTCTAAGCAAGAAGGTTTCCAATAGCAAATAGTACACCAATGATGTCAGTCCAAGACAGGAAATCAGCATTTTGGCTCCTGCATCCTCCATGGCTCAGCCTCTTTCCTGTATGTGGGAGTGTGTATGTGTGTGGAACTGTATAAATAATGACACACCAGCATGTTTCATGTGGTGAGGGACTGCCTTGGAGCAACTGCCTTCTGGGATGAGTAGGTGCTTAGCATAAACACATTTTCTGTGCTCTTAAAAAAGCTGAGGAACCTGTTTTTCACCTGTGTCCTGAGATCCAAGATGTTCCATATGCTGTGACAGGACAGAAGAAAATACACATTTCTTTTTCTTTGGTTTTTATTTTTTTTTTCAAAGTAACGTGTTTTTGTTCAATTTACTGTCTATTATGTGGGCAGATTGATCTCTGTTTTTGTCAGGTGTTTCATACAAGATTTCTGCTGCAGCAGCCCAAGCATTTAGATTTCTGTCTTTATTTTTATTGGCCTGGTTTCCACTTTAGCAAATTCACAGCTTGTGAGCTATTGCTGGAAATTTCAAATGTGCAAAACATTAGGGAAGCACTAAGCACAGCCATCCTCTTAATTTGTGCCCTGTCTTCGCTCCTAATAGTGTGTAACATCTGACTGCAGTAATGCTTAGAGCAGCAGCTCCATCAGCCCCACCGTGCCCGTGCCACGTGGGCGGGAGGGGGAATTCCTCCCTTTGGGGTCTGCAGTGGGAACTAAATGAGATGGGGCCAGGGAGATCACCACAGTGGGGGAAGAGAGGACCTGGCTTGGCCACACAGCCGATCAGTGGCAGAACAAGGAATAGAATTAGGTTTCTGCTAGGTTATTTAGTCACATCTAAACTAATTTTTCATGGTGCCTCGAGGCAGACTAGGTGACTTCTTACAGTACTTTTTTGTCCCATTTTTATTATGAGCCTATGGATGAATTAACTGATACCTGCTAATTAGTGAAAGCAGACAAGAGCAAATCCTTCTCAGGCTCACCTCAGCTTGCCTCGGGTAAACTTAATGCTGACCATGGCTCTTCCTTGTTTCCGCTGGCCAGTTAGCTGTTGTGCCAATCTTGATTAACTGGGTAGTTTAAAAACTGAATTCAATTAATTTCATCATAGAGACAAGCCCTCTGGCCATGCGAGTTTGCAGGGAGAGGCACAGAAATTAGACTTGGATTAGTACCTGCATTTCTTTGGAGTCATTGAAATCCTACCATTAATTCATAACTGTAAAGTATAAAAATAAAGCTAATAGTTATGGCAAAAGAAATCTCACTACTGTGTTTCATAGAGTGCCATGACAGGTAAACCATGCTTTGAAAGGAAGCACTGACCTCTTGATATGAAAGAGCCTCTTCTACAGATGCAGCACATTAGTAATGACAAACAGATTTTCCAATGGATATCAGTTTAGGAAAAAAAAAAAGATTAATTACAGGCATTCACCTTCCCTGTCAGTTTAATATCAAGATAATTTTATTTGATCACTCAATGGAGTAAACTCCCCTCTTCCTTAATACATATTTGCAAAAAGTAGGCAATATTGTAATACAGTAATTAGCCACATTTGCCTTTACTATGTGTGAATAAGATTAATATACTAGAGTGTTCAACCTAATTGATCTATTATGTGATAGGGACTCACAACCAGACTGCAAATTACAGTTTAACCCCCCAAAGGGCTAGACTTGTTTAGAAAATGTGTGAGTCTTTAAGAGATAAAATTAATAGAACTGACGTTGACCTAAATATTCAGTGTTATTAATTGTATCAGTGGATTGTGCTGCTTTTATGTGCAACTAGGAAGGCAGGGTTTGGAAAGGAGCGGGTTTATGACAGCAGTGGGAAGGGTGGCTAACAGAAAACATGACAATTATTGCAAGCCAGGTTTCCTGGTTAAAAAAGTGATTGTCACAGGCCCTTAAAATTGCTATTCCATGTGGTTGTGATTAAATAAATCATCCGTGCAGCGCGTTTGGAACATAATGGCTCTGTGGGAAAAAAAATGTAAATCAGGTTTTTGTATTAATGAAAACAGTTTAATATGGTTTTAATGACCCATTTTTCAGTCTTCACCAGAAAGTAATTACCAGTTAGATAGTTAGTGCTCTGGGCTTTGTTCTGGCTCTCAGAACTCCTTCAGCCGCTCACCCAGGGGAGTCCTGCCACGCTCCGTGGGCAGCCCTGGGCCAGTGACCCAGCAGTGCTGGGGCCCTGCTCCACTGCAGCTCCTGCCTTCTGCTGCTGGGGCGTGGGGAACCACCGGGGCTGTGCCTCTGAGCCCCACTCACTGCTGGCAAGGCCAAGGGTAAACCCGTGGCGAGAGGCAGCAGCTGCCCCTGCAAACCAAGGGGGGAGAGCTGGCAGTACCCGGGTAACAACTTATCTCTGCAGTGGCACCTTGGGGCATGGTGCTGTGGGAGGGGAAGCAGTGGCCAGGCCTGGACGTGGACAGCTTGGTGCTGAGGGAGGATGCTGCCCAAAGGTGTGCTGGCAGTGTGGACAGGCAGCAGGTTCAAATGGCCATGACTCCATCTCCAGGAGGGATGAGAGGAGAAGAGATGCCAGTAACCGAGGAAGCAGGTCAGGGACCAGGACTTGTATATTGCTGCCAAACCCCACTGGCTCTCTGCTCCATTATAAAAGTAAAGGTCTGACTAATGACTGAGGTCTTCGTGTGTTTTTAATGCTTGGAAACGTCCAGCAGCCAGTATTAGGAATGGGATTACTGGATTAATTTCTGCTGCAATGCTGCCTTGCACTGGTGTTTGCCCTCTAAGAAGGGCACAGCAGTGGATCCAGACCAGGTGAGGCACCTCTAAATGGAGCAAATTAAGGCCCTGTCGGATGCTCAGGGTTTGCACCTTTTTATGTGGGAGTGAGTGTTTCATAATAAAGGGCTCTTTGGTCTTCCAAAGAAAGGCACAACAGCCCAGTTCCTCAAGACAGGAATACAGAGGGTCAAAAAAGATCCATTTTCACTTCAGTAGTGCATAACACTGGAGCAGCTTGCTGAGGAATATGGTGATTCAATTGCCATTGGAAATTCTGATATCAAGGCAGAATGTTTTCCTCTAGGAACCTGCTGCAGAAGCTCAGGATGTGCTCACCATATTGATAGTGGATTTGGACAGGTTCTGTGTGCTGCACTGGAGTGAAACCCAGGCTGATGGGATGGTCTCTGATGTGGTCTCTGCATTCAGAGCTCTTTCTGAGCCTTCTGGTGGAGAGAAGGCCAGTGTTGCCTCATACTTGTATGGATGCAGAAATAATTAAGGTCCAGGTGAAATCTAGAAGTTGCAATATTTCTGATTTCTGGACATTTCTAGGTTAGTGGATTTGAGGTGCTTGCTGAAGCTTAAACACATCTGGAATATCTCTTGCTTGGAAGCAAAGGCAGGAGTCTCCTAACCCCTGGCTCTCTCTCTCCCAGTGAAAACCAGCAGGCTTGTTGTGCCCTACCTGGGGCAGTTCAGGCTGTTGAAAAGTTGAAGGTGTGTGTTGATACAAAGCACTGTGTGGCAGCAGCACCTGCATGAGCTGTGCACCTTGTTACTGCAGCTGGCTGGGCAGGGCTGTCAGAGCTGACAGCCTTTAGCTTGTATGTCGAGTATGTTACTGGGGGAATTTCTTGGGGGCAAGCCACATTTGGGCGAAGTATTCCTAGCACTTACTTCAACTTGTAAAATGCACACTGATACCAGTCAACACAGAGGGATGAGCCTGTCTTCAGAGCTCCTGATGCTATTGAGAAATAAGGTAGTTGGAGGGCAGTGTGTGAGAACAGAAGGAGATTTTGAGGGAGGTGAGGGTCCTTCAGACTTTATTTATCCATTGTAAAGAAACATATGAAAGTAAACAGAAATCAATTTTCTGACAACCCCTCCCAGGTCACCTGCAAGGGAAATAATGTGACAGTGCTCAATGCCAGGCACTGCAGATTTTGTCAAGACATAAAGAATCCTGGTGCTTTATTTTTATTTTTGAAGTGAAAGTGGTTCAGAAGGTACACCAAGGAGATGATTCAGTGCTTACAGTTGTGACATGTCAGAGGCTTGTAAGCTCAAAGACAACTGTCTTTATTGTGTTTGCCTTTTCATCTTCCAAACTTTGAGCCCCTGTGTTCCTATCATTTTCCCTTTCCAATGTGAAATAAGGAGCATATTCTAAACAATGGTGCTCTTTTGATACACGCCATAATAAAGAAACACTGACTCAGAGAACAGCAGATCATAGCTGTCCACAAAGAAGTACAGAGAGGTGCAAATCCTTTTGGCATGGCACCACAGCAGTTGTTCCTGCTGGCTGATGGAAAGCCAACAATTATTTTTCTCTTCTAACATAACAGGGACAAAGGAGCTTCCCTTAGCAGCCCATCTCTGCCCTAATTTATGTTGCAGCTTTTTAGGGAAAGGAGCAAAAGTCATTTTAGGAGCTATTGAAAGAGATCTTCCTCTTTTGTAGCTCTTGTATGTTTTTGGCAAGTGAAGTGGAATGCGTTTGTGGGGCACATCAATGGCAGCAGTCTGAAAAGGGTTCAGGAAGGGCCTAATCACATCCTCAGTGTGGCACAGCTCTGCCAGGTCCTGCCAAAGGGAAGGTGGGGGGCACAAGGGAGGGCTGCTGGGCTGTCCTGTACAGGAGAGGTGATGGGGCCAGGTCAGGAGGCAGAGCCCAGGGCTGGTGGGGCTGAGTGTTGGATGGGGCTTTGCATTGGGCTGTTCCGGAGGCATCTCTGTTCCCTGCCACTGCAGACACCACGGGCAGCTGAGGAGAGGCTCTGGGGACTGTCACCCTTGCTCCTCTAGGCTGAGTTGGGCGTGAAAAGGGGCTCTGCTGTCCTATCCCGACCCGGGGAACTGCTGCATATTCTGTCTTTTGGAAGTGCTTTGTAACTCAGACATTTTTTGCCTCAGACAGAATTGACTTTTGCTGTCCTGTTGTGTGAGTGTGATGGCAGCTCCCTACTGAATGTTGGGGGCCTTAAGGTGTAACACATGTGAAACGGAAACTGTTAAAAGAAATTTTTAAAGGAGTGGATCTTTCACATGGTTGGTAACAGTACATGGTGAGATCCAAGCTGACTGACCCTTACCAGGCATCATTCTTGCCAGGGCTTGTGCCAGGGCTGTGCTCCCTTGACTGAATTGCAGGAGAAGCCCAGAGTGAGTGCTGTGGGCAGTGATACACAGAGCTTGAGGGCAAAGGCCAAGCTCAGGGGGTGTCTGTTCTTAATCAGTTTGAAGATTTTTACAGATTGGCCTCTCTGGAGCTAAAAGATGCTGGGAGGATGTGGAGATCTCCTGCAAGCAAAGCCCTGTGTCTTCCCAAGGAGATTTGCTCTGCTGCTGCCTAGAGGAGCTTGGGGAGTTCCAGTGCAGCTGTGTGGGAGGAGAAGAGGGATTTGTGGTTGAGCTTCTGGGAATTAAAATGGGTTGAAATCTTGCCAGCCAAAAATGAGAACCCTTGCAAAACTAGTATGAAATCCAGGCGCCACTGAAGTCAGTGGCACACAGTTTTGTTCTGGACTTGAGTAGCATCAATATTTTATCCCAGCTGTGTGGGGGAAGTTGGAATCATGTATGGCATTATGTCCATTGCAGTTTTTGCTGTTGAAGCTCTGTAGCATATAAAGGCATTCCTTCATAGAAAATAAGTGTCATAGCTGCAGTGCCAGAGCTCTCAAACTCACATGTCTATGTCCACACAGCAGAGGAAAAACCTGAGTGTGTGTAGGGTTAAACTCCCCACACTCCTTTGTGTAGTCAGGAGAGAGTGTGCTCCAGAAGAATCTGTTTCATGTCTCCAGGATTGCGTGACCTGCCTGATATGTTGAAGTGATGGGTGTTATAAATACTTCTTACCCATACAGAGAAATCAAATAATTAAAAGGAACCAACTAAAAGGGCATTTATCAATTCTCTTAGGCTACCAAGAACTTGCAGGAATGGGGTATGTATGGGGTTAATATGTGAGTAATACGTGAGTACACCACAAATGGTAATTTGTCTTTTTTTTTTTTTTTTTCTGTAATCTATGATTTTTTAATTGAGTGCTTTGGTCAGAAGATGGTGCTGTAAATATGTCCAGTTGTCTTTTACACTTCTCTAAGCATCCCTAGTGCAATGTGGTGTTGAACTCTGAAAGCAGATTGCCCTGAATATCTGTTGTGCTGTGAGATCTGCCCTCTGTAGCTCTGAGAAGAGGAATGAATTACATGGTTGAGGAGCTGTCAAGCAGCCTCTGTACCTCAGACGTGGTCTCCTGGCAATTTGCTATCACCTGATCTTCCCCAGCAATGAAGATTTGTCCTATCCTTTCACGTAAATGTCCCCACTCTCCCTCAAAGGGGTGTTATTTGGGCAAAACCCAGCCAACTGGTATCAAGTCTCAAGCACTAAGTTCTTGTACCACCTGAAACAGAGTTCAGTGAAGCTTTTTAATAATGTGAATTCCTGCTGACCTTAGCAGTAAAATGCTATGTCTTCCATGCTTGAGGTGACTTGGATGTGTACCCAGTAGGGAAATCTGGCTGTAGACATGTCTGCACAAAGCTTTTTGTCTCAAACCTGAGACTCAAACACGGAATCTGATAGGATTCGGTGAGTCCACTGCTGATTCCTGGAGGACTGCTAGAGAGTTAACAAGCCACTAATGGCCTGCTCTTAGTTGTATAAAAGCATGTGTGTCCAACTGGTACAGTCTTCACTTAATAGATGTTTTCTTGTATCTACTTAACAGTAAAAAATATGCCTTTTAAATGTCTGGAGAGCAAAATAAGCTCCAAAAGAAACTGCAGCTAAATGGTGATGCCTTTGTGACAGTAGATAAAATACATGTGCTAAGAGAGCACTGCCAGGCCATGCAATATTCCTGCTTTGCCATGCCAGGAGTAGATGTGGCTTTGAGGTGAAGCTGCTCTCTGTGCTTTCAGGTGCTGATAGCAGGCGTGGCCGGGCTGTCTCAGCACACCTGAGAACTGCACTGGCACCGTGTCACCTGTGCCACCTCCGAGACGGGAAAGCTGGAAAGCTGGCCTGGCCCGCTGCCAGGCCCACCCTCAGGCGTGGGGCATGGGTGGGCTGTGGATTGCAGTGGCAGTGCAATTGCAGTGTGATCACTGCCGGTGTGAACCCTGCTGCTGTGTGGGGCCGCGGGCGGGGCCTGCAGCGCTGGGGCTCACCGCCCTCACCCTGTGGCTGTCTGCCCTTGGGCCTCCTGCAGAAGGCATCCTTTGCTTAACAGTTCTGGCAGGGCCTTCGTGCAAACAAAACGTTAATGACTAAAGTGGAAAATACTTTAAATTCTTTTTGATAACTTCAAAAATGTTTTCAGTAGCAGCCGACTTGTCAGAAAATATTTACATAAGTGCATCTGTGAACCTCTGCTACAATATCTTAAGATCTGCAGCAGCTTTGTCACTTCCTTACAAATAGCTGTGAGCGATCTATTATGTAAAAAGGTTCAGTTTAATTTACAGAAAGCCTTACATTTCTCTCCAAGTACTGTGTTTAGTTTGTCTTGTTGGGTTTTTTTAAACCACTCTGGCTCTTTTTAATGCTTCTCTACAGAAGCCTGAATGGTTTGTAGGGAAATGTAGTACCTTTTTACTGGGCTGGCTGGCTGGGGCGGAGAGAAGTGAGCAGTCCTTGCACAGGTGAGGTGTTCTCAAGGCATCCCTTGGCATTGCTGACCACCGAGATGATGCTGGCAGCTGGTTATCTCCAGGTAAAGCTTCCCCTCCGGGGTGAAACCATCAGCAATCCAGAGGTGCATGTTTCACCCCTTTGGGGTTGTGGATGACTGTGCCTTCACACCTGGAATGGGCAGTTCTGGCTTCTCTGCTGGAAGGAGCACCAACCTGACAAATTCTTGCTAACTTCAGTGCAGTTATTTTTCAGGTGCTTTATTTCATCCAAAAATATTTCGTGCTGTGTGGTGACTTTTGAAAAAAGTAGTAGCCAGTATTTTTATTCAAGGCCTGATGTTCGTGCTGGTTTAATGCCATTTTCCAAAACTACTGTAACTGGTTGAAGTCTGTGTGGTTTGATTCCAAAACAAGTGGATGGTGTTAATGTAAATTACCTTTTTACATTAGTAACTGACTTAATCTCTCTCCTTCAGCTTGGAAGATAAAGCTGTCCCTTGGTTGAACTGGTCTGAAACAACTAAATTGTCTTAAACTTGTACCTTACATTGTTCTAAATGTGAGTTTTATATGGACCCAAACAACTCGGTATCTTTAATTGTGTTATGTAAATTTGACCTCCCCAAGTTGCAAAGCTTCCCTCAACAACTCGAGGCTTGTTGGCATATGTCCCTAATCAGCCAAAAACAATCAGGGACATTTCCTGAGTCTGCTTTGTTCTTCTCCACTGTCATGTGTATTGTGTGTGGTCACGTTCTCTAAGTGTGTGAAGACTTACTCACACTGTGGGAATTTCTCCTCTATCTGCATTGCTGATGGAACCAGCTATTCAGACATATTTCTCCCTTAAGTGTAAAGCTAGACACAGTGATAATAATGGGACCAATTATTTTTTCCTAGCAGTGTCCCAGATCTGACTTTCCCTGGGAGAATACAATGTTTCTCTCTTATTTTTTTGCCCTCCTAAACACTGGATGATATATTACCAAGGAGAAGATTGAGAGAAGTGAGCGATCTTTCTCTCGAACGTGGTAATGAAAGAATTACATGTTGCTATCCAGATAATAACTGAAGCACTGTAGCAGTGAAGGCAGATTTTGAGCTGCTGCAGCATTCCCTGGAGAGAGGGAACACATTGGCAGAAATTTCTGTTAATTTCCATGTGTATTTTCATTCGGTGGAGGATAAAGATACAAGGTTGCTGATACTGGAGAGAAATTTGCATGGGAAGGATGATTTTCCTAGTACTACCCTCTAGAGTTACTTGAAATTTCTCTAGTTTGCTAGTTGTTGAAGCCATTTAACAAGAAAAAGGTCTATTTTTTGAGGAGGAGAAAAGAAACTTGGTGGGTTTGGTTGTTGGAGGTTTGGGGGGGGGGTTGGTCTGCGGTTGTTTGTTTGTTTTCCCTTGTTGTTTTGGTTTGTTGTTTTAAAAATTGTTTTTAAAGAAGGCCTCTCTAAAGGAAAACTCTGCAAACTTAATTTTCTGGAGGTAGTGTTTGAAAATATTTGGTTTAGGATTTCTTGCTGAAAAGCCAGAAACCTGTCAGAACAGACCAAGCTGAAATGTCAGACATAAACAGGGAAATTTTTCTGAGCAGATTCAGTAATCCAACATAGTTTTACTATTCCCAGTATGCCAAATAACAGTGTCTGGCAACATTAGGTAGCCCTATGTACCTTTTCCTTTGTAAAAATAGGAAAATAAGTGCACTGTTGAGGCAAAGAAAAGAATACGAACAAATAGAGTTCAGGGTTAAAACTTGGGTTAGGAGAATGGCGTGGTGCCACCAGTGAGAAGAGCAGTCCACTTACATGCACATCCAAGATGTTGAGTGTAATCTCAGTTTCTGGTATTGATTTATTTAACTCTTTTTCTATTAAATCCCAAGAGTTGCAGTGGGAGGCACTTCCCAGTCTCTCTTCCAGAGGGATGAATAACAATCACTTTTCTAAAGAGCTGAATTTAATATTTTCTCAAACATGGTGAGAGTTTTGCTCTGGTCACTGTGGTGACCTCCAGGTTAATGCAGTAGCAGTCTGCTCTGCTGGGAGAACTCTTCTCCCTCCTCCCGTACTTCTGACCTTTTTTGACAAACTCCCTTAAAACATGGCCAAACCCCAGTCTCTCATCGCATACTGAGAACAAATCAAATTTGATTGCTGTCTCATGAAGGTATGCAAAGCCCACTGGATGGGAACAGACTTCCCTTTGCCAGTAATTTCTTCAAAATAATTGGAAGAACTTGCTGCAATTCTCGCAACCCTTGGATTATGAGACAGGACATTTTCCAGCCTAGCAGAGCCATCCAGTTTGGCGAGACTATCGCTCTTCCCCATCCCAAAGTGCTGGAACCTTCATTATGAGTGTTCAGTTTCTTCACCCTGCACAAACTTCATGGTTCCCCAGGGTGATGCTTCTTGTCTAGCCTTGTTGCCTTATAAATGTCATCTTCTACCTCAGTTCTTCTGTAAAACCCAGGGTTAACTCTTCTAAAGGTCACACTTCCACAGTGTGCATCTCTTCAGCTTCTCTGCATTAGTGAGTTTGCCCTGACATTATTTTTAGAGTTTTTAATATTGTTCTGTGCACCTCCAAAAAACTGACACCCCTCCTCACTCTGTTTTAGAGTACTTTTTTCTCTTATTTCCCAAGAGCAGAAAACATTTTCAGGATTTTTGAAATATTGAGTTAGGGTCAAATATTAAATGGACAAATGTTTAGGTAACTTACTTGGTGTGTGGTTTCAGCAGTTATGTCTTACTATGACATTAGGCAGGAATGTGGAGCCACTGGCTTGAATAGGTACTAGGTTGGGTTTTTTAGGTACTCAGCTCCTGGTTTGTGCTACTTTGATTTTTCAGAAAGTTTTGAGCAACTCAGTTCTTAATGTTGTACTCATGGGCAGCATAATAATTACTCCTCTTCTATTGTTGTAATAATTTTTTTCAAAGTTGTGATCACCTGTGAAGCACAATACTGCTACTGTGTGTACTTCCATGTAATGGGGTGGTTTTGTGTCGGTTGGTTTTTTTTTTTTAAGTGTCTGTTTAAAGATAGATGACAGTAGTCTCTGAATTTGGATGTGGAAGTAATATGCTTGTAGAAGTGTTTTATTTTGTGGCCATGTTGTATCTTTTGGACATATACCTAAACATGACTTTTACAGGAATCTGAAATGAATGAGGGAATGAACAATAGATCAAATATTTTCAAAAATCATGGGTGCCAATTTGAAGCTTAGATGCTGCTTAACTCAAAATGATTTTGAACATTGTGAGGATTAAATCATGAGATGGAGACTTGGATCTGGGTTCAGTTCTCAGATCTGCTATTTCATTGAGTAACTTGTTGAAGTCATTGAATCTTCTGGTGTCCCACTTCCCCTTCATAAGAAGGGGGCAACAATACTGCTTTTATCTTGGGTTATGAGGCCTCTGGGACAGGAACAGCCTGTGAGTTTGAGCATGTGTAGTATTTAGCACAATGGGGTCCTCCTCTTAGAGATAATAACAACAACATGTGTGACATTCACAGAACACGATTTATCTTTCATCTTCTAATGCACTGGAGTTCCCAGATTGCCACAGTGTTTTCTTTTTTCCATGTGAGAGATCTTTTCTCGTCTTGTGAGAATGCAGACTGCTTTTTGTCTTTCTATCCTCTTGCCATCTGAGAGGAGGGAGGTGTGTGGAATAAATATGGTGATACAGTATTCAATTTTCTGAAGGGTCTTCTTGCATAGGTTGTCAAGATGACTTCTCAGTTTCAAAGAAATCCACCCCAGCAAGGGAAAGTACTTGTGATATGCAGGGAGAATTGCCTCTGTATTCATGGCTTGTGGGGCACCACAGGCTGAAGACCAAGTCAGACCATCTTGAGCATTGCTGTACTCCAAGGTAAATTACTTGGGTTATATATAATAATTTACAGTGTTAGGGACAGCCTCAGAGAATAGAAGGCTTTACAATGTGGGGAAAGAAAATATTGCCAAAACTCAGTAAAATCCATGAGACTAGTATCTACAGAGTAATGAGAGATGCAATGGGGAAAATGCCTATTTATTGTAAATGGCATTAGGGGGACTGTCAAAAGTACAAACAATTTTTTTTAGAAAGGTACTTAATGGTAAAAAATATCTGTTATGCTCACAAGAAGTAGGCAGCATCTTGTGGCATAGGTGACTGTAATAAATAAATACTTGGGATCCTAAGTATCTCAAAGTAGGAAGTAGAATTGAGCTGGGGAGATGGTGTCAATAAAGAGTGGGAAATTCAGCTGGTCTGTAGATGTACAACTTCTTCCCACATCCAAGTCATGGACCAGCACGTCTTTAAGGTGTGGATGGGCAAACCTCCCATTCAGCAGATCTATTCCTTGTGCTATGAAGACTTGTGCTTTGAAATGAAACTCAGCAGACTGTGGAAACATCAGTGACTTTGTTCTGCATCTCTGCAGGTCAATCTAAAATCACTGGCGTCTCCTTAAAGCTAAAAAGCTGCTATGAACAAATGCAAGCAAAGTTTTTGTAAATTCCATGTTTTAAACTGTTTTAGCAAATTATTCCAAATAGTAGTAACACAAGACACTTCTGTTCTTCTGAATCAAGACTTGTAGGATGGCTTCAAAATAGGAAAATGCCTATTGGGTTAAGGAGAGTTTATTCTTAGAAATCTTTTACAGAGAATCGAGTGGGAAATATTTAATTGCTGCTAAAGTGCACAAGTAAGTAAATTTACTTTCTGTAACTTCTCTGACCGTTCTCAGCAATTTCTTTGAATAACCTGGCTGCTCACAAAGAAAGGTGCTGAACTCTGAAGCCCAGAGCAGTGTGTACAAAGGGAGATGCTCTTGGTGCATATTCTTGTAGCTGGCAGCCGTGTGATTTCTGCCCCTGATGAACCATTATGTGCCACTGTTGGGGTGCAGCTGCCCCGAGAGTTGTGCCTCCGTGCAGTAGTGCTGGGAAAGGCTGAGCAGACACAGCAGTGACAAAGCACCATGGCAGAGCAGTGTTTCTGTGAGGACAGACTGCAGTCAGCAGCGCTAAGACACTCTGTTGGGATGGGTAGAGTTGTTCCAGCCAAGAGGCAAGATTTAGCAGATGTTTAGCAAAAGGTTCCATTTTTCTTGCCATAGACACATGTGAAGCTGTCTTGAGTCTAGTAAAGATTTTACAAGTTTTATAAGTCATAGTTTATTGAGTTTGGGAAATAATATAATATGGCATTGTGATCTTGGAAGCTGTTTTTCTCTGAATCTTTTTTTTAAGATAGCTCTGATTTTGTAATAACTAGTGAAAGAGAAGCTAAGTAGTTTTGGGGTTTTTTAAAGGAAATAACTGATTCTCTTCTTTGCAGTGTCCTCCTGTACTATTCTCTTCAGTTACACAGTGATGTTTTCCCCTAAGTGATAAACAACCAGAAAGCTGAATCAGCACTTTAAAGCAGCATGAATCTGGCTTAACTTTCCTCTGGAGAAAGTTCTTTACCAGGTTTTATAATGACTATGGAATGGTACAAATAAAGGGAACACCATTTATCAACACATTGGCCATGGAAAGTGATATATTTAGATGAGCAGTTTATATAAGCGAAGGACTTCTTGGGACATAAGGCAGTGCTGCACATCACAGCAGGCATTCTGAGGGAGGGGTTTGCTTTGGGCAGCCCTGGAAGTCAATGTTATTTCTATCTACTGAGCACTGAGGCTACTGATAAAAATGGAAAATTAAGTGTGATAACTTTATAACAGTTTGTGAGATTTGGCCGGTAACTTACGCTCCTGTTTAAAGTGTCCCATTGAATTCTGTTGATTTGGTTAAGCTCGATGAATTTTACTGCTGGATTTGATTGCTGAGGGGACAGTGTTTTCCATCAGGCCTGCTGGTGTGAGCTGAAGTCACTAGCATTTGGGTGTGAAACAAAAGCAAGGGACTGGAGAGACATTGGAAGGGATATGACAGAAGGCCTAGTGTAGACACACAAGGCGAACAAGCATCTCTGCTTTTAAAATGGCCTTCACAAAGACTGGCTCCCTTCTCATCATTCCTCAAGAGAGCTGAGAAATAGTGCAGTCAGTGTTTAGGAGGCTGAAAAAGGTTTCACTCCCAACAGGAAACTTGGATACAGAGCTCAAAGCCCCTGATGACCAGTCCTCTGCTTCAACAGTGACACCTCCATATTCTTCTCTTGGACATTCTGCTGAATTATAAGCAGGAATACAGCTCGTACAGCACATGGAAATGTACCTTCCTCATGGGCATAGCTGTGAAGAGCAGTTTTATCAGAACTCTACAGATGTGACAGGGCGGAGGAGGTGTAGAGGAAGAGAGGGGGTTAAATACCTGCTGGTACAGTCTCAGTGTGACACGGCTGCCACACTTGTGTGGGGAAGGATTCACACTTCTGCTCTCCTTTGCATATGCCAGTTCTCAAGGCACCAACACCACAGAGGAGGATGATGTTGATTGACACAGCCCTAGCAGAAGCTGCCAGCAAAATCAGCTGGCTGCTGTGCTGTGTTTGTTAGTGGGCACAACGTTTGGAAAAGCCCAAAGTAAAAAACCACCATCTGAAAATCTGGATCTGATCCACTAAGCTGAATTTGAGAAACAAGATTGCCAGAAAGTGGTTCTCAGTCATTGCTAATGTGGGTTTGCCTGGTGGTGTAGCCTGGAGCAAGAGCAGCTCTGGGGAGAGTTTGAGACAGGTGTGCTGCTCCAGAGCACAGTGAGTAACATCCCAGTAATATTTCCTGGGGAGCTGGGGGAGTAATCAGATGAGAAATGCTGAGAATCAGTCATGGCAGGTCAGTGTCTGAATCCTCCTTGACTTAGGGTCTTGTTACGTTTCTATTGTTTCCCCAGATGGGGTATGAGGAATACAGAGATTCCCAAGAGAGGTACTGTCCATCCTGAATATGTGAGTAGTTCTCATTATTGTTAATGGGAGTTGCATGTGCTCAAAAAGCTAAGACTCCCTTGTGATGCCTTGAGATAGAAGACTAATATCTAAATGATGTGTAATTATTTGAGCAAATGTTGTAACATGTGATGTCTTTGTTAAATCATTGTTGTTCACAAAATTGTCCCAATATCATTTTTCCCTAGGAAAATGACCACACAAAAAGTAACGGACTCTGTTAATATCTGCTTGGTTTTATTTAAACTCTCTATACTCCCTTCTTATTTTCTAAAACTTTATTTCTAGCCTCTAAAACTTGCAAAAGACGGGAATCTGGCCCTTCTGAAATAAAGTGGTAACACATTGGTGATCATGCTCTGTACTTAAATGGAGTTGGATTAGTGAAGAGTCTCTACATGGCAAACAGCTGTGGAGAACTCCTCATGCAGTCAGGTTCAACAGCAATGTTAGGGTATCACAGCTTGCAATATCCCTAATGAGAAATGAAGTTTTTTAAAGGGTAAGCTTTTCACTCTTTGTCTATGGCAATGAGGCTGATTTTTAGCGCCATATAAGCTCTGACTGTGCTCAGGGCACAGTCAGTTAGGCACATGCCAGTTGGGTGAAACACAAGACCAATGTGACCCGAAGGTACAACACACTTCACAAGGAGGAAACTTCTTGGTTGCAGTGCAGCTGTTTGAGAACAGGACAGCAAACGAGCAGAGTGGAAGGGCTACTAACCCTCATCCTTGGGGACAGAAGCAAAAATATCATTGAGGATTGTAGGGTGGAAGCTTGTTTGGCAGTGGGGTTCCTGGCACCTGCACACTGGTTTCTGATTCACTTCAGGTGAATCAGAGATGGGATGCCAAGTGAACCTAATATGAGCGATGGCAGATTCTATATCCTGTGCCAAAACAGGCAGGACAAATGAAGCTGTCATGCTTTGCCATTCCTTCCTTCTCCTTCATGGGGCAGAGAGGTCTGTAGAGATCAGCCTTTCCTTCCCGCAGTGGGCAGTGGTTTCGGCTGGTGTTGTCACTTACCGCTGCTGCCCCTTGGCCAGTCATGCACTGCTGATCACCATTCAGGTGAGGGACAAAGGAGGGAGCTTAGCAGTCAAGAGGATACTGATGAGAGGGGAAATTGCTTATTTCAAAGGCTTTTTAAGCGCTCTTCTCCGTCCTGACAACAACAGAGTTACCGCTCTCCTTTTATCCCCCTGTATCGAGTCAGACACTGTCCATTATGAGGAGCTCTGAAGAAACCCTCGTCTCCTCTTTGTTCATCTCTTTGGCTTGTGCGTACCATCGAGAGGGGACTGGGCATCGGCATGGCCAAGGACCGAGTGCTGGCCAGCACCAGTCCCTTGAGAGGATGTCAGCGGTGTGGGTTTGAAACTTTTAATGAAATGGACATGAGGACAAAAGAAGATGAAATTCCACAGAAAGCTCAACAGTGTGTTTTGAAATATGTGGACTGTCTACAATATTGGCTTTCTCTTATTGCATAATCCAGCCTGGACTTTTCAGTTTTACAGCTGCATGGTTATCTGGAAAATCACAGAATTTCTTGGAAAGTAGCTCAGTTGTTCTCTCCTTCCACTCCTGGCTGTCTGTTGTGAAGTTCAGTGCTGGCAGCTAACATTGCTTGCATGCCATTTGTCTGATGCCAATGGCACAACTTAGACTTAAGGTGATAACAGCTGCTTTCCAACTTTGCTGCTTTCCAAGGGTTGCTCAGACTCACTGCCTCCTGCATACAATTTTTGTTTGTATTTGTCACTCCTAAAGGGCCATCACCCCCATGTGAGATACCTGCACTTCTTTCACCCCAGAGAATTTGCAATTGCACAGACAGTGGTCAAGGTGTAGGACAGGGATGAAATTGCTTTTCCATTACGAGTGAGGATTTAAGGCACAGGGAAAATAGATCTTTAAGGAACTGGGAAGGAGCACTGGGGCCAGCCCTTTAGAAATAAGGCTTTGTGGAAGACTTGCAGCTGAACATAATCAGTAGTGTAATCTTCTGGCTTCTTCCTTGCAGGGATAAAGGGACTTTTTTCCAGGTTTCAGATGCTGTCATTTCCACCTGACTGCATGGTCACCAGTCTGTCTTGCAGTGTAGCTGTGCCAACTTGTAGCCTTTTATAGTCACCCATCAGTTACCTCTAAAATTTTTGGCTGTCTTGGAATCAGATCCCAAAAGGTTTAAGTTAGGTTAAGTATAAATTCTTGGATTTGAATACTTTTGTTCACTCTCAACAGTGCCAACAACTGTTACTTTGGAAATACAAGACTGAGTGGAGTCACGATACTAAATTTTGAAGTGTGAAATGTTTCATTACACTTATCTGAGTCAAGGTGCATGTTTTGTTTCTGGGCAGCTCAGTTATTAAGTGCAGGTTCTTGAGGTGTGTTGTTTCACAGGGACATTAGCTGGGAGACAGCTGTCCTTGTTCTTTGTTTGGTGGGGCCCTGGGCATATGAGGCATCACAGATTAACCAACATCTGTCCCCGGGCAAGAACAGGGCCTACATTTCTCTCTTTCTTGAAGGACAGTAGTAAGACTGGTAGCAACATGCACTCGAACACATGCACAGTGCCTGAGCAAAATACCTCGCGTTTCCCAAACGCTCTCCTACAGAAAGGATATTTTTCATTGGAAAATATTCTTTGTACTTCTCCATAGTCAGTGCAGGCTTATGAAGGTTTGTTCCTGGTAGAGGTAAAGGTTCTTCCCATTTTGAAAGGTGGGGAATATCAACTGTGGTAATTGAAATTCTAATGTTGATGTGTTAAGCATAAAAATGTGTTTGGTCAGTGAATGTGGTTCAGAATTGTAACACTTTCAGACTGCTCCCTGTTGTACACAGAAAGGATGTGAAATGGCATTTTTATCAGTCAGTGAAAGCTTAGTTTAATTGGCTCCACTCAAGTTTCTGTATTGTTCTGTGTAATCTGAATTAAACATTGGTTTGACTGCATATGTGGCTTTATCTTCCTTGAAGACATAGGGTGCTCAGTCAGACAGTAGCATCAGCTTTGAAGTTAAGTTATTCATAGCTCAAGGATTGATTCTGACATTAACACTGTTTCCCTACACTCCTTGAAAATGCATCCCACCACCCCATTCTTTCAGTTCCTGCTTTAGTATTAATTTTAAATATCTGCAATTTCATAGTGAAAATAGAAGCTCCTCTCCTACTCTACACATGAAAGGTTGAAAAGACCAAAACTAGAGGTATTAACAGGAAATATTGCTTCTTAAAGAGTATCTTCTTGCTCATGTTTTAAGTTACCAGCTATCATTTGCCTTCATGTAGAGTTGTTTTGCCACCTCCATCTGTGAAGAGGTTCTGTCACCTCATCCCAGGGCTGGGGCAGAAATTCGTACAGTAGAAATACTGAAGGCTTAACCATACAAATATTAGCCTGGATCTTGCAAACAAACCCATGTTTGTTACTGACATACATGCTTAATAGCTTAGAGTCACCCACTTAACTAGCCTTTGCTTTTAGCTGGCAGGTACAATTGGGTTAAGTGACATTTCCTTCTCTTTCTCTTTCCTTTTTTTTCTTTCTTTTCCTTTTTTTTTTTTCAGGGACATGTGGGGGAGGAAGCATGACTTTATTCTGAACTTTCTTCTTGTTTCTTTAAGGAACTTTTTGTGTGAGAAAGACTTGATGTCAGTGCACAAAAAAATGACTTTAGATTTGCATTCTTTTGCCAAAGGAATAAATGAACAAAGTTTGCAACTGAAAAGGCATTTTTACACCTTTTGTTGTTTAGTAACATAGAAATCCCATTATGCTTCATGCATAGCCCTAAGGAATGTGCAAACAAGTATTAGATCAATGGCATGTCTCTGCAGCTTCTTTTATCATGAGTATTTAAAACTGAATATTCAAACATTCATTCATATTTCAAACATCTGTCTCAAATAGTGGATTTGTGTTGGAGTATGTTTTATTGCCAATAGATGGGTTAAATGTAAAGCTTTTAAATGTTTTATAAGTTGCAGATGCTTAGCTATGGTCTTGTAACAGTATTTGTGGGGTTTTTTAAGCAACAAAGTGGAAAATCAGCAATAAGCTCTAAAAGGTGGCTGGGGAAAAAGAGTTTTAAAAAAAGAAAGGTACCCACCTGAAAGAAGGCATGTGAAAAGTTGGTGTGTAATTCAGAGAAGCCATCTCGGCTTCAGGCAGTGATAGTGGGGTCTGCAGCACTTACGGACACAGTTACACATTGTCCTTCCCCGGGTATCCACACAGGGATCACCTCCCGCTGGCACCTGCTCACCCTCTGCAGGGTGACAGGCAGCTCTGGGGGGGCACCGGGACGGGTAACTGGGATGATAACCACGATGATAACCACGCTGATAACCAGTGTGGGTAACTGGGATGGGTAACCACGATGATAATCAGCGTGGATAACCAGGATGATAACCAGTGTGGGTAACTGGGATGATAACCACGATGATAACCAGTGTGGGTAACTGGGATGGGTAACCAGGATGATAATCAGCATGGATAACCAGGATGATAACCAGTGTGGGTAACTGGGATGGGTAACCAGGATGATAATCAGCGTGGATAACCAGGATGATAACCAGTGTGGGTAACCAGCTCTGGTAGCACGGTCTCATCCTTCCTGGCACGTCCTGCCCCAGGCTGGGGAGTATCCAGGAGGGGCTTGGTGGCCCAGCAGCGCAGGACGTGCCCCCCATGTCCCCTGTCCCCATGCTGTGTCCCCCATCACTGTGGTGCTTTTAGACCTCCTCAGTCTCACTTCAGCTTGTTCCTTTGCTTTGGCTGTGTCCTGTAACACTCCTTCAAAAGGACACAGGAATCAGACGTGCTCACCCGCTCTCGTGCAGAACACATGATTAAATGTCGTGCTATGGGGAAGGCAGGACAAGGCTGATGCTCCCCTGTCCAGATGAATAAAATTCAACCTTTTTTGAGCTCTGCTACCTGTTTTACCTGGACTAGTCCCCTCCTAGCCGTGGGGGCTCCTGGTGCAGAGGTGCTGCAGTGCCTGAACGTGAAGCTGGCTTTCGTGGTTTTCCAGTGCTTGAGCAGATGTGTCACCGTGTGCATCTGTGCTAAGGGTTCTCTTGGAGGAAAACATCCCGTGTTGAAGAGATGTTCAACATTAGAATTAAAAATACGTTGCTTTTTGTGGTGAAAATATTTTTCAATGACAGGAAACCTTTTATTTATTATTAAAGCATTCCTGGTTTTGGTGAAGATTTTGCTGTCTCTCTGGAGTATAGGCTGCAGGCTGTAGCAGGGAAATACAGCAAGACTCCAGTCCTTTAAAGAGGTTTTCATATGTTCATGTTGTGAATTCTGACTTTCAGCCATAAAAAACTTTTGTAGAACTATGACTTTAAAAACAAATTAATATTCAAACAAACCAAATAAAAACCAAAGAGAATACATGCCTTTAAAAAAAAAAAGGCACCTCTCCTTTTTGTTGAACCCATTATATCTGGAATTATTATACTGAATACTTCATAGTTCGTTTTGCAAAAATAACAGATTAGAAATGTCTTAACAAGGCCTCTCTTCTGGCAGTAATCTCCTGGGAGCTAGATTTCTTTTTTTCTTTTTTTTTTTTCTTTTTTTTTTTTTTTTTTTTTTTCTCAAGACACTAATAACTTTTTGCATCACTTTATGGTGTTCTCATCTTGCTTGCAGTTAAACTAACTTTAGGAGTTGCCTTTAGGTTTTGCGGGTGCAAGTACTTCAGCATCTGAACATCTGGCCCTTACCAAAAGATGCTGGCAAAACCTGTCTTGCTTGCGGATTTTCTGCATGTATATTTCCACTTTCAAACTGTAAGACAGTCTGGAGTGATTCAACAAAGTTCTTAAATTTAATCTGTTCCAAATCTGTTTAAAGTAGGCTGGAATAAGACTTAGTTTAAACAAAACTGGTGTTTGTTTAGCACTTAGTTTTTTGTAGGCTGAACCAATTAAGACGGCACATTGTGTTAAGCCAATAAGAAATGTGTGTATAAATGAGATCTCTGCACAGGGCACTGCATCAGTTTTTAGGTGATGAGCTTTTTTCCTCAGAGATCTACTTTTTGATCCAGGTATTTGCATCCAAATATTGGAACTTTATAGTAAGTAAGACTTCAGCTCCCTGACAGGTTTGATGTGTGTTTCCTGTAATTGAAATAGGACAAATAGAAATACAGGTAAATGCCTTTGTGTGTGATCTGCCTTGTGGAGGACTGAGACCCTATGGGAATGTGATATATTTTGCAGCCAGAGGAACCTGTGTTTCCATTTCAGTCCCTGCAGCAGGAGTGGTCTCGTTGCACTCTGGTTCTTGGGGCATGGCATTGTTCTCCAGGATTTGTTCAGGTTTTTCCCTGTGCCAGTGCTGTCCTGTGCTTTCTCCCGTGCTGGGTGTATCAGTAATGAGCCCTGCATGTGTGCTTCTGTGGCTGTGCTCAGTGCCCACCCCGGGACTGCTCCAGGCCAGGGGCTCTGAGCACCCTGATCCAGTGCAAGGTGTCTCTGCCCATGCCAGGGGGGTGGAATGAGATCATCTTTGAGATCCCTTGCAACTCAGCCCATTCTGTGAGCTTTGGGGATGTCACCAGGGCACGGTGGCTCCCTCAGCCACTGCCTGCATCTCTCTCACGGGGTCCATGCCCCAGTCCTCCTCAGGTGATGGATGTCCTGGCCCCAGCAGCAGCTCCTCATCTGCAGCCAGCAGCTTCCAGCTTTTCCTGCTCAGTGCTCCTCCCTGATTTGTTCTTTTGCAGATACAGTCCTTGCTGGCCGTGTTTTCTGCAGCCTGTTCACCTTGTGCTGGTACCAGAAGCACCAGGATCTCAGGGGTGGGGACATCCCAAGCCTTGCCTCTTCTGCCTGCTGCTTTGGCAAGCAGGGGAGGAGAACATCCAGCTCAGCCCAGTTGAGCCAGGCTGGAGTCTGCTCTGTGAACAGTCTTTTAAGAGAACAGTGCTGACTCTCTCTTCCCCAAAGATTTACAACCTGCCCAAATGTGATTTTCTTTTTCTTCTTTTTTTTTCGTTTCTTTTAAGATAGTAAAAGGCACAGCAAAATCCCTGTCACCAGCAAAATCCCTCTGCTGAAGTGTAAGGGACACTATCTGTTGGAAAGCTATCTTGAGGCAGTCAGCAAGGGTTTGTTATAATGCCTGTGGAATGATGTATATTCCTCAAGTTGTTTTCTTAAAATTACATTAATATTTCTTGCAGAACCTATCAAAAGAGAATACAAAAATCAAATCCAAAATGTACCTGGCGTGAAACGTTGTCCAAATTTTTGCAAAGCTGTAACTGAAAACAAAGCTTGTAAAAGCTGTCATTGCTAGCTTTGTCTTTAGTAACAGCTAATGCAAACAGAAACTGCTGCAATGTTTTTGGAAAGATACTCAACTTCTGCTTCTGCTTTAAGGGATTAGGAAAACACCCATGGTGGGAGGCAGATTATCTCACATCTGTCTACTTCAAGCCTTCTTGTGTCTTTCTCTGAAACATCTGGTACAGGCTGTTGTCAGAAGAACATAAACTAATTTATATGTGCATGTGTTTTTTTATAGCTCATTAGCAGGGGCTGGTACTTTCTTCAGTGAATTTTTGGTGAATTGGTAATTTTTTTTAGGTGAATCAAAACTAATGGCTTGTTGCAGCCCAGAACACTTGAAATGTGTTCTTAGTTTTAAGAAGATCTGCCCAAGTAACTGTTTTTTTTTTTTTTCATTTGGCAATTATTTGGCATCTGAAACAGTAATTTTTTTTTTGAGGTCACCTAAACCAGGAAAAATTTGTCACAGCAAGGAGTTGCAAGACATTTTATTTTGAATGAAATAGATTTTTTTTTTTTTACTAAGACAAAATGGCTTCATTTGGCTCTCAAATATATTTTAACTATGACAATTGTACTAGAAAGAAACTTTAAGAAATGTTATGTATTGCTGTTTGAGTAAGGTTCTGAACTTTTTTCCTACTGGAAAAGTTAATAGTTGGTTTTGCCAGCATTTTGATTTTTCTGAAAACCTCTCAGGTCTAAGTTTTGAATGTTACCTGGCCTTAAGCAGCAACCATTAGTGATGTACTTTGGCTGGATGGCCGCAAACCTTTTGTTATGCTGAATTTGGTCTGCTGAATAAAGGGTCTGATGACATGGGGCACACAGGGCAGCCTCCAGGGGCAGCTCTGCGGGTCAGAGTGCAGTTCTGTGGGTCAGTGCTAGGAACATCTGGAATTCCAAATGCCATTAATAGATAGGACTCTGTGGAGCCCATTGAGATGCCCATTGAGACTGAGTCTGCTGCTCCTGAGCCCGGTGGGACCAAGCAGCATCTCTGCAGAAGCAGAGGAAAACAACCCAATGTCTCAGCTGAAGGAAGGTTTTTCACATGGAGGATGTTGTTGCCAACAAGTGCAATAGAAGGTGGTTCAGCAAGGCTAGGCCTTGATGCAGTATCACCTTAATGCTGGACCCTGCTGGCTTTTGGCACTGTTGCTGTTTTTCCCGAGCAGGGTAAAAATACCCAAAACCTTAAACTTTTCAATACCTTTAAATATCTTTACTCTTAAGCATTCCTGCCATGACTAAATGTACAAATCAAACGTGACAAATTGTGAAGTTAATTAGTCAGCTGCTCTTCCACTCTTTGTGCACAGAAGTGATAAAAATAAATATGAAAGTACAATCTAAGGTCCATGAATTTAAGAGTAAGAGGTAATTTTTAAAACTAAAGATCTGCTCAGAGTGGTTGTCTTTCTTCAAGCTTTAGTCTTCTATCTGCAAGGCCGACCTCTATTTGGATGAGGAAATCAAACTCTTTGGTTCATATAAAGGATGAACTGAATATGAAAGTGATTGAGGGAAGGGATGGAACATCTAAAGGCTACATTGTCATTAGTTTTATTTTAGTGAAAATACTTGTACATGTTTAGTTTAAAATGTAGGGGGAAATGTACTTTGAAATATAATTACGTTTAGCAGTCTTGTAGCTTTGTACTTTGTGCTATAAATTGCGTTCCCAGTTGTTTTTCATCTCCTGTAATTTAAATAAGGAAACCTTTTGTTCCTAAATTCCTAGTTCCTTCTAATTCTGCTGATGGACATCCATTTCTACTACTTTATTTTATGTTAATATTTAACAATGGCATGCAGTTACCCCCCTGCTGGCACCGCTCCACCTCCTTTGTTTCTAGAAGGCCTCTTTTTGCCTTGGTCTTTAGTTTTATAGAAGAATCCAAACTTCCTGTCCCTGCTTCTAGCAGGAGCAAGGTTTCTGCATAAAGTGACACAAAATCCCTTGGGAAGGGCGCTAGCCCCCAAGCAGGGAAGGTGGTGCTGGGCTGTCAGTCTCTTTTGTTCCTTGCTCAGATGGAAGTATGGAGTGGATGCTGCTTTGTGGGCCAGAGCAAAGCTGTGCCAAGGGAATGCAAATCCGCTAGGTGTGCCCAGGTAATTTAAAATGCTCACGCTGGCAGCTTTTCTGCATGAGTAAAGCTGTTTAATTAATGCGTTTTCTCCACTTTCTTTTCTTGACAAGTTGATTCGAATTGAAACGGTCTGTAATAAGCTTGTCACGGGTCTTGGGGACAAATAACCCCTCCCTGCAGGTGGGAAATAAAGAGCCCCGTGTGTTTTGTATTTCTGTGTGATCAGAAGGGCTGGCGGCAGGTATGGCAGGCTGGCCAGGCTGCAGCACCCCCTCACAGCCCAGCGCATGGCTTGGCTGCACAGTGCTGCCCAGAGAGGCAGGGCAGGGCTCCAGGGAGGAGAGCTGGCTCTGCTGGGGCGTTTCTGCCCCCCTGGTTTTACGCAAGGAACGTGAGAGTGCAGTGGAGATAATGGGCGCAGAGGCTGAGGCTGTGCTCGTCCTTGTCTCCCCCTCCTCCACCCCTCCAGAGAAAGCTTGTGTTTAATTTGCTCAGCCTCGCGGTTTGACAGAAGTGAACATGGAGACCTGAGCCCAGGATCAACAAAGGCAGCACTGGGCATTTCAGCCACTGCCTTTGAAATAGGCCTTGACAATAATGGAGTTGGGAAGCCCCACTGTTCAGCCTTCTTTATAGTGTTAATAACTGTCCAGAAAGAAGAGAAGCAAGAAATTGCTCAGATTTCATCTCTCAGATTTCATCTTGCATCTAGGGTGCCGCAACAAATCAAACTGAAATGGGCCCCATGGCGGCTTCTGCACTGCCATGCTGAGCTGCCCTGGGCCCCTTCTCCCCCTGCTTTGCTGAGGGTTATAATGCTGAGCAAGTGCTCAAAGCAGGCTGGCTGGGGCAAATAGATGTGCTTCCCAACTGGGCAGGTGTCCCAGTTAGGGTGGACTCAGATATGA
Organism: Acrocephalus arundinaceus; assembly: GCA_021534815.1. Classification (NCBI taxonomy): domain Eukaryota; kingdom Metazoa; phylum Chordata; class Aves; order Passeriformes; family Sylviidae; genus Acrocephalus; species Acrocephalus arundinaceus. The sequence goes on from JAJEOU010003009.1 coordinate 526,475, forward strand.
GTTAGCTCGTAGAGTGTGAAGGTGGAGGCTGAGGCAGTAGCGTGTGCCCAGGGACAGACACAGAGTGAGGCCAGAAGAGATGTTCTCTCTCCCTGTTCCCCTGCCCAGGCTGTCCCCAGGACTCATCTGCCTTTCCTTGAATTTGCAGGGGCAGTTCTTCCTAAAGGGATCAAGATAAAAATGTGAGTTGAGCTTGGGCAAGGCAGAGTTCATGCCTGGCCATCTCCTCTGGCCCAAGCTTTGGGGGAAGATGGCTGTGCAGGTGACAGCAGTGTTTGGGCAGTCATTCTAACAGGAAAATATTGTTCATTGTTTAACAAATGCAAACTCTTTGATGCCATTAACAGGTAATGCTATTTTTTATGCCTTACAGCTTTCATGGAGTTTGGAGTTGTATTCCTTGTTCTCAGGGATGCCTTTATAAGAGTGCTGGAAGTCCAGGAGGACAAACGTGTATCATGTACTGAGTTACACTTTAGTAACTAATAAGAGTTGCAAAAATATTTAATTTCAGGAAAAAAAATGCAGTAAAATGTCCAAAAGAGTTCCTAGCTTGAAAGCAGAGCAATGATAATCAAAAGAAATTGCATCTTTTCATGTTCATCCATCTCAGGTCTATGTAGTATAAAAAACTCTGGCACCTTCATTAATTTAAAAGCTTTTTGGATCAATAATCTCCACCCTCTCTGTACATGGAAGCAGCTGGAATGCATTCTCATGTTGCAATAGACAGTGCATGGTCTTCAGCAGTTTCCTTATTATCTTTTGTAATTAGCAAATCAAATTTTTGTCTTTAATCCTTTTGCATCCAGGGATATTTTGTGCTCAGAAGGCTGGGAAGTATGTGTGAGCAGATTGTCTTGCCAGTTGGAATTCCCCAGGGCACTGGGGGAAATGCTGAAGAAGAGGGGCAAGAGTTCTGTTGATGGTGTGAGTGTTTGGAGCTGCAGCATTACAGCATCCTTTCCCTGGAAGTGCAGCAGGCAGAGAGGGAACACATGCTATTGTGTTCACATCTGGCATTAACATATAAAATTTGAGGCATATAAAATTTCTTCCCGTACAACTAAATTAAAAACCTGTGACATAAGGTAAATTGACAAGTGCAAAACTACTTGTGTGGGAAATTTAAATGGTTGCAAATGTTTCCTGAAAGCTGCTTCTGGAAGCGTGTTCCTGAGCACGGCTGACTGCAGGCTCACTGCCTGGCACTCTCGGGGAGAGCTGTCCTGTTCCCATGATTGATTTCATTTTATGGGGGGAAGGATTCTGTTCTGGTCATGAAGACAGCAGTGCCACGTGGGACAGAGTCCAGGCTGCAGAGCTGAGTTGTGCCGTGTCAAATAAGCACATCCTGACTCTCTTTGGCGGGGACTGGGAAGTTCACTGTGGCTTGCCTGGGTAAAGTGGCACATACTGATAGCTATTGATTCACAGACACCTCATCTCTGTGTTGGGAAACGTGTTTCTTGTTTAAATCTGTAGCTCATAGGATGTCTCAGCTGGGATAATGCACTAGAATGTCCTCCCTGGAGACCTTGTTCCTGACTGAATTTGATGTACTTATTGATATTTCTATTGAAACAGAACCTGATTTAAATAACACGGTCTCCTTCTGCATGGCACTGAGGCAGGTCTGCTGGAGAACTGCTGTGCTGTCTGACTTCAGATCAGTTGGGACTCTGATGTTGATGACTCTGTTGAGGTGGGTGGAAAAGCAATGCAGCTGACAGCAAGCCTTGAAGGCAACAGGAGCTGGAGTGCCCGGCACCTCTGCAGCAGCTCTCCCCCATGAGGTGTGCACACCTTCCTTGCTCTGGGTCCGGGGGTGCACTGACCCTGATTGCTATTGCAGAAAAGCACAAGTTCTGCAGGATGTTGGGAACTACAGGTGAACTGAAGTCAAGTAGAACTGCTGTAGCAGACTGAGACCATCTTGTGTCTCCAGCACTGATACTCCACTGCTCGGGTAGGGAGGAGTTTGACCGGTCCGTGTCCAGGCTTGGATTCCTGTTTAGACTAAAATTTGGTTGTGGCCTATCTGGTGTTCAAAAGGAAATGCAACTTCTGTCATAATGACCATACTTGTTCCCTCTGGATGCTGGCCTCCACTGGCCTTTGTCCATGCTGTGTTACAACCCAAGTGTTACATCTCTATTAATATCTTTGTTGATTTTATTAGCAGCCCTGCCGTTTATAGGACTTGTGTTGCAAATAGCCCTACATGAAGGCACTTGGAAAGATATGTTATGGCTATAGAGACCCAAGTGATCAATAACTTTTAGATTACTGTGTCACTAAACAGCAGGCTGAGACGTGGAAAGGCACTGTTACTTTAGGGATGAGAGGTTTTTAGAAAATAAATCAATAGCAAATACAGGCTGATTGGTTTCCAGTTCAAATAATTCCAAGAAACATGGAGCTGAGGGGAAACCATGCCATTCATACTTGGAAATAAACAACACACGCTTGTTTCATTTATGTATTTGGGTCAGTACTCTTGAAAATGGACAGGGAGCTATTGGGAAGGGTATTAGTCTAGAAATGGGTAACCTGGGTTCTCCTTTGACTGCTCCCAGAGACCTCTTCTCCCTGTGTTTCCCAAGTTTCTTTTGGTACTAAGAGACTTTACTCTGGGGCATGGGGACTGGCAGGTGTAAAGCCCAGCTGAAGCCCTTTTGGGGCTAACAGGAATGTAAATAATAACAAACATTCAGGGAGGCGGTTTTGCTTTCTCAGTGTTTTCCTTTTTAGTGCTCAGGCAGCCATGAATGTCAGTGGGTGTCTGTCAGGTGCAGCGAAGGGCTGGGTGGTTTGTAGGCAGGGATGACATGAAGCTGCCAGGGGAGCGGAGGCTGCTGTGACATCTCCCACATGCAGGTGTGTTCACATGGCGTGGGCTGGCTCTGCTGGTGTGCAAGAGTCCTTGGGGCAAACAGCTTCCTGCAGTACCACTGCCCATCCCTGCTGGCTGGCGCTGCCCTGGGACATCCCTGGAGATGTGAGGGGAGGCTGGCAGTGGGTGGAGGCTGCAGGAGCACCCCTGACCCTGGGCAGTGGGGAAGGGGTCTTTCTGGAAGTTTTCCAGTGCTTCAGGAACTTTGTGTCATCCACTGCCAGGAAGCATTCTTGTGTGAGCTTGAGGTGTCTTCAGTTAGCTGCTGTTCTAGGCCAAGGCCTGCCTTCTGCTTTGCACTGAATCCTCCCAAAAGCTCATTTATGGTTGTGCTTCAAGTACAGTTTGGTGACAATGCAGTTTCCTGCCACCTCTGGGACATTGTGGACAGAGACTGAAGGTCCCAGAAATTTTGCTAGAGTGCTGGTTTTATTTTACCTACTGGTTTATTGGAGCACCACTTCTTTCTTGCAATGGATTGCTGAGTCCTGGAAAGCAGCCAGTGGAGATGTACAAATGGTGAAGGATGTTTTCTAGAACTGCAGCATAGTTCAGCAGCCAAGGGCTGACTCCTGTTCATCCATTAGTGGCTGAGGAAGGCCAGAGGCAGAAGACAAGTTGGAAAAACTTACTTGAAGAAAGAAGTGAGAGATACTTGAATGTTGTTCTCTGACGTGGCTTTGTTCCTCCTTGTCCAAACAAGAAAAGGAAGCTGGCTGCTCTAATGTGACTTGTGTGCCTCCGTTTGAGAAAGGTGTGTCGTGGTGGTGACAAGGTGTGGAATAGCACTTTGGTCTAAGATAGGGATACTTGAAGTTAAGACTTAACTTTCCTGACCTGGAGATGCCTGTGACACATAACTGTGTCACCTGGTCTGGCTGTGCTTTGTGTGCCAAGTGGAGAAAATAATATTCCTCAGACTCAAAAGAATGAAGGGTAATTACTTTGAGGTATGAGATAAGGGAGGCTAAGACAAGCAGATCTGCTCCCACTGAATTCAGTGGCAGAACTTTTAATGGGAGCAAGATCCGGGCCCCATCCGATAGAGTTTCATCTGGATTGCATATGGGGGTAGGCATTAAAGGACCCATCTAAGGATCTCCCCTCTGGAGTACATCTATAAAAGACCCTCTGTAGTTGTGTTCAAAGCTCACAGTAATGCCAGTCTCCTCAGGACCATTCACTTAGATCATTCAGAAACTCTTTCTTGTCTAAGCCCTGATGCTCTCCCCCAGTGGAAGAATGTGGTTGAAACTCCCATGCAGGGAAGACTTGAGATTGTTTTTTATTTGAACCCAAAACATTAACAAATTGGACACATGTGCTCTAAGACTAGAACCCGCTCTTATTTAAGCCAATGCAAAACTCTCCTTGATCCCAGCAGGATCAAGGTCTTGAATATTGCTTTCACCTTTTTAGAATATCGGCCACTAAATGAAACAGACGGTGACAAACTCATTCTGCAGTTACCCTCCTTCGACTGATTTGCAGCCAGAGAAGTTTGCAGACCCTCCCTCTTGGAACAGAGGAATTCACAGTCTTAATTGCTGAATGAAAGACCAAGGGCAGGTATCACTGTGCCTTCTCTTGTGGCACATTTCTTTAGCATGTGAAAGTCAGTGCTGTGATTTAGTCCTTTTTTTAGCATTTAAACATCTTTCATGCTCTTGTCAGACTGTTGCTCCAGCTAGCATAGTGCTTCTGTTCACTATCTGTGATTTTCTTCCTCTTCATGCCAAAGTACTGACAGGTGAGTATTATATGTGTAGGAAGCTGTTTGGCAGAAACATATGCCTTGAATATGTTTAAATTCCTTGTAAGTCACTTGATCAATGTGCAGTACTTGTGTCCTCTCTATCTTTGCTCTAAATTCATATTCATCAGCAGAGGTTGCTTGGTACTTAATGGGACACTGGGGCACTGAGTGAAGGGAAGGGACAATACACAAACAGGGTGAAGAATGAGGACAAATGTAGATGAACTTCCTCCAACAGGCACAAGATGCTCATTCCTGAATAAAAAATGTGAAAAGGTCAAGTGCCCCCAGAGGTTTCTATTGTGACCGGCACTTAACCCCTTCACTCCTGGTTATCTGCTTCAGCTGCTGGGCCACTCAGTGCACAAGTGCCATTAGCATCAGTGAAATGTGGGGCTGGGAGCGTCAGGAGACCCAGCTCCCTTCCAGGCAGCAGGCACAGGAAATAATCCTTGTGGACACTGACCTTGTCAGTAGCTGTGTCTAGAGATAATTATTTCCTAACATGTAACCTTTTCATGGTCAATTGCTCCAGTATATTAGACAGAATTGTGATTTCCTTCTATCTTCAGACACACACAAGGTCTTGTCCTTCCTGCTTTGAGGGCGTAACTTAGCAAGTGCACAGACAACCCAGCGCTCACTGAAAAGTGTTGTTTCTATTTTGCTTAAAAGAAAAAGAGTTTTCTGCTCTTCCTTGCAACTGAAGGGATCTGGGGTATATGCCCACTCCAATGTTTTTTTGACAGACAGACATTTTTCTTTAAGCATCTAATACTAACCAGGCAACTGTCAGTGTTTAGTAATCTTCTGCTCCACCAGATTTCTTGCTTGTTGACTGACTTTGGTTTACCTTTTCCTGGCCTGTGATGTTTCAGTGTGTGCCCCTTGACACATCCCCAGGCCTCTGCAGAGGCAGGATCAGCAGAGGATGTCGATGCCGTCAGCACCAGCAGCAGCCTGAGCAGCCAGGGGTGAAGGCAGCTGTCCTGCATGACCCTTGAGCCCAGTCTGCCCCTGCCTGAAGTGCAGCCCACAAGGGCTCTTTGGTGGTTGGGACTGAAGAGCGTGAGGGGAGGGTGCTGTTCTTCCTCCTCCACCCCAAATACTCCTCCTCACGTACTTGTGTTGCAGGACACTTGGGCAGACCAGCCAGACTCCTTTTTTGGGACACTCCCTTTTGGGAACATACTGAGCTGACCCCTTGGGGACACCTTGTGTGTACTGCACTGCTCCAAACAATAACACAAACCCAGCTCCTGCGGCTAAGTGCAATTCCTAGGCGATATTTTTACAATCTACTCCTTGTTTTCTAGCAGTATTTAATTGGTTTTAAAATAAAACTGCAAAACTAGGTCAGTTTGCCATTGGGCCTTGTAAGACTCTTTAGCTAAATCTCCAGACTTTACCTAGAAGTTAATTTGAGCCAGACTTAGGAAAAATATATATTAATATACCCAAAGTCTCACGTGAGAAACTTGTAGGCAACGATTTGGGATTCAGAGTCATATTCATATTCCTAAGACTAAATTCAAAGCCATAGTTTAAAAGCAGCCTTGCACATGTGTATGTCCTGATCTTTAATTAGGCAAAACTCCCACTGACATCAATAGGAGTTTGACTTGAATAAGAACTGCAGGATCAGGTCCATAATTTGGTACCTGGGATTTGATTAAGCAGCTAAATTACTAGAACAGTTTCCCCATGTGTATAATTGCCTAATTAATTTTTAAAATAGCTAAGTTCAGCACTGAATGTGGTGTACCTCTTGCCACATGAAATGTATGCTATTTAATCCAAGTTGATGGAGCTATTTGGAACAGCCTGTAGAGTTTATTCTACAGTTAAGTAGTACTGTTTGTTTTACGCCCAGAAATAGCCACCGTTATGTTAAAATGTCATGTTCCACAGTAGTGCTCTTCTACATCCTAATTCTTGAGTTCTGGCTACTGTGATTGATATTGCAGGTGAAAAAACACTCTGGAGGCTTGGGGAAGAACTTACTCTGTAAGGTGATGCTTAAATTCAATACTTTAAAAAGTTTTGTTTGTCTTATCAATGATTTTTTTGCTTGTTTCCATTTTTTGGTTTTGTGCTTCAATATACTGCCTGTGGTAGACAATGTATCAGAATAAGTGTGTATTATTTGCTTTTTGCTGAAATTTCAGTCTGATACTGTGGGCTGGTGTTGATATATTTGCTGCAGAAGAACTTGCTTTCACAAGTCAGAGACTTTGTTTGTTTGTTCTTTGTTTGAAACAGAGAACTTGTTCTGTGGGAGAATAGGGAGATCATATATGGGTTTCTAAGTTGAGAAGTGTTGTGAAAGGATTTGCAATGCCAAAAAATAAAATCTGTTCTCCGTAAATGCCTATATGCATGTGTGTGTTTGTATGTGTGGGCCTTGTGTACAGACATAAATAATTAGACTTGTAGCTGGCATAATGCACAGTCCCTACTCATGCTGTTGACTAGTACTTAATAATGCCTGTTCTCCCATTACTCTCCAACTGAGTTCTTAAGGCATTACATGGGAATTTTCCATTTTCGGGGATTGCAGCGGAGCTCCAGGACTAGCTTGTTTTGTGATGTGCAAGTAGCTATTTCCTTTTCCAGGAACTCCATGCAAGCATCTGGTGCAGAGAATGAGCCCATCAGTTGTCCTCAGAGAAGGGTTCCATGCTGCAGCCACGGTGAGCCTTGTGCCTTTGAGTCTGCCAGGGTGGTGGGAGCGTGGATTCTGCCGTGCCCAACGCATGGCTAGGAGCTGGAATTCCAGCACAGCACCAGAGGAAGTGGGATACAGTCAAATGTACTGCTCAGAGAGGGGGGCTTGAAGTCTTTAGAAACCTTTCTGCTCCTTTAAGGATCTGAGAATGCTGGATAGGTAAAGTAGCCATGGCTCTGAAACCTCAGCCGTGGTCAAGTCTGCAATATTGCTTCTTTTCAAATGACAGCTTTTTGTCTGTTCCACCAATGCTTGAAACTTGCCCACAAAATTAGCAGTCCTGTACCCTTAAAAATTAGCGATTGGGTCCACCCAAAATGATGAGATGATCTTCAAAAGGGGAAGATTATCTTTTGTGTTTAAATTGGACTCCTTTTGAAGCCTGTCTTGCTGTCTTGGTTTGTCAACTTTTATTCTGTATTCAGTGTATATTTTGAAGACTTTCTATGGTGATTACAGAAAGGAATAGAAGGGATGGAAACTTTCAGCTTTTATTTAAAAAAACCAATAATTCTTGCAGCTGCTTGATTTCTGCAGCTGAAACTCTCTGAATCATCATAATTTAGCATCGTTAGTGATGACTAGAAGTGCTGTCTATGGGTTTGGGATCCCTTGGGTTTTAAATAAAATTTGGAGATATCTTGGGTGTGTGTGTCATGTCATTTCCCCAGCCCCTAGTTCATCTCATTAAAACTGAGGAGACTCCTCGGTTAGGAAAATATAAACGGTAAGAAGGGAGTGCAGAGTCTATTTGTGTTATTGAGGCTGTAATTTGTGTCCCGAAGTTGTGGGACCGTTCTCTCTGTGGCACTCTGACCTCCTCTAGCGGTGGCTGGGCACTGGAAGCCTGGGGATCCCGAATCTGCTCACCTGGGCTGCGAGCTCTGCTGCCAGACCTCTCCCGCTGTGCCATTTCCAGTTCTCTCAGAGTCAGATGTGTTTTCAGCTTCTGCCCTGATTTTTCCTCTGGACAAGACCAGGAGTTTCTTGTCAGTGTGTCACTCGGAGGAGCCAGAGAGATGTGATGGTGGAAGCCTGGCAGCTCCTGTTAGCTCTCTTGTTTTTAGTCTTAAGTTTCTAAAGTATGAAACCAGCAAGGAACAAATAGCAGAAGGTGGGGGTTTTTCTCTCTCTTTCTACGCTCTCTCTCTTTAAAATGCAAACAACAGGGAAGAGAGCCAAGTTTCAGTTCCTCCTCAAACTGATACTCATTTTCCTGTAACTGTGGATGCTTGAAAAATCAAGAGTAACGCCACAAAGGGGAAATCTGTTTGTCTCGTTCTCCTTATTGTCTTGGCTCGCTTGACCCTGTTGGGGATGTGCCCTCTCATTGTGTGCTGCTGTTGGGCCTGGGAGGACAAACAAAGGGAAATGAGCTCTGTGTGAGCCCATGTCTTGATTGGGGAGCAGCTGAATTAGCTGGAGCAGCCCTTGGCTCGGAGAGGCTGCCTCAGGCTGCAGCTGCAGTGTGCCAGGGTGCCCTGTCTGCCTTTAGCACTGCTTGGCCTCACTCAGGGTGTTGTGTGCATGCAGGCACTGCTGGGGGTGATTTCCACTGGGCACGGCGTTCCTGGGCTCGAGGGGAGAGAAGAGCTGAACCAAAACTTTTAAGAGATACTGAATCACATCCCTCTAGAGCAAGAGAGCAAGAGATGTTTTCTCCAGTGGTCCCTTCTGTGGGATGGAAAGCAAAAAGGTTTAGCCCAGTGATCTTCAGTCTCTGGTTTGCTGTGTTACCACTTTCAAGGGGGTGCAGATGTAGTTAAGCAAAACCTGCAGAGCAGAAATGGCAGGATTAGATCTGGGGTGGGGCTCTCCCTCCCAGTGCACTGGATTCTCACTTTCAACAGAAACAGTGAAAGAGCAGCTCCAAAAAGGGTCCAGTGTCCTTCTGTCTTAAACCTCTAAAGCCCTTCCAGTTGCTGCCCTGGACTGGTTTGTTTGTCAAAGGGCTCCTGCCTAGCTGGCAGTCCTTTCTCTTTGCAAAAGCTCAGTGCTTAGTGGCTTTAAGCTGAAAGGGTATACTTAGATTAGATATCAGGAAGGAATTGTTCCCTGTGAGGGTGGGCAGGCCCTGGCACAGGGTGCCCAGAGCAGCTCTGGCTGCCCCTGGATCCCTGGCAGTGCCCAAGGCCAGGTTGGACACTGGGGCTTGGAGCAGCGTGGGACAGTGGGAGGTGTCCCTGCCCATGGCAGGGACCTGGAACTAGATGATATTTAAGGTCCTTTCCAAAGCAAACCATCCCATGATTCTCTAGGCAGTGAGGGCATTTATACTGTTTTAACAGTATAAATGTCTCTTGAGGCTCAAGGGACTGTGTGGTTTGTTTTTTTTTTCTTTTGGCTAAATCTTTTTTTGGCTAAGTCTACGTGAAATATTTGATTTACTATGTTTCAAGAAGTAATGTCAGCTGCTGATTTTACTACTCTGATTTCTTTTACCTCAGATGATTACATTGCCGAAATGCTGGAAATAACAGGGTGCTACACATTTTAGCTGTATTTATTATTGTATTTATGATATACAACTTAGTATGATGCATGAAAATAAGATCCTCACTCTGCTTTTGTTTCTTTAGCATTGCAACCCAGGAAAAGATTTGATACAGGACTAGAAGTGAGGTAAAGACTGTTAAAGACCCACTGTGTGTTTAAAACCTGCCCTAAAAATAATCAGTCATGATTTGGTCAGTGTGGTGGAAGTACTTGGATGAAGTCCTGTGCCACCACCTGAAATTGCCCCAGGCAGTTCAGCACATCCAGGTGGATGTTTGGGTTACAATTTCTGTAATGCGCTGATTTCTTTTTTTCTTCCCCATAAGGTTCAGTTTTTTAGAGGACCTCTGTATGCTTTAGTGCTCTTGCAAAAGTTAAAACAAACATCAACCACCACCACCCCCCCCCCCAAAAAAAACCCAAAAAACAAAAAACCAAAAGAAAAACACCCCAAAAAAAATCAAAACAGAGTGAACATTTGGAGCCGGAGTACAGTTAGATGTAGATTGCAGGAAATTCATGGTGATTTCTGGGTTTGTGAGATTCAGTCATACTGTCAAATGTTTTAAAACTTCAGTTGTCCTAGACTTGCATGTTAATGGTAGTTTTGGTAGATTTTGGTTAGAGTTGAGAGCTGATACCCTTGAGTCCCTGCAGGCAAACCCTCTGGGTTGCCTGGTTCCTGAACTACTCCATCATCCTGTGTGGATGTATGCAATTCTGGCTTTGCTGCATCAGTCTCTTTGAGATGAGCAAAAGGGAAGATTAATTCTCCTAGAAAAAGCTTTTTCTGCTTTGCATCCATATCAATTTCAGTGACTTAAGATCTTTCCTTTTTTGTTGTTTTTGGAGAACAGAGGGAGTGTTTAAACTGAAGACTTATGGAGCATGGCAGTGCTGCAAACTTTTCTAAGCCCCAGGCAAAAACTAAACATCAGTATATTGCAGTCTGTTTGAATGGAATATTTGAAGAACTTTATTTTTATCTTAGAGCAGTTTAAGAATCTGGAGAGAAACCAGACAAACCTCTTCCTTCTCCCTATGAAACAAACAGAAGCAAATATGTATTGTTGCTCCATTCTAGTACTTTTTTGTGATCCTTTACTCCACTATTAAATACTTTTCAATTTGATTAGTCCTTGTAGTGCAGGAAAAGCTCTGTTTAATTCTGTTGTGATCACGTCTCCCAAACAGGCCACAGGATTTTCCTGAAATGAGTGAATGTGTTTGAATAAGGGTGCTTTTCCAAACAATCTGCTTTGTCTTCATTAAGAGACTGTAGTGATGGATCTGCATCGCTGTCACCTGTGGTGAGTGACTTCTTCCCCAGTCAGACTGTGTTTAACTTGTGTTTCTGTCAGGCCTTTGCTAGACTGGGAAACTGTTATCACAGTTTGGTTCCCACAGAGGTGTGCATGAACCTAGGCTTTGATAAGCTAATTAGACAAAGTTCTCTCACTGAAATGCATCTCCAGGTCCTTTAATCAGCTCTGTGACTCTGCTCTTGGCTGCTGTGAATTTAAAGAGGTATTTTCTGTCCCTACCCCTCTGCCTGTTCCCTTTCCCTTGCTGTGCTCTGTGGTTTGCCTTTAAATATCTTTGGGGGTGGAACTATCTGTGTGTTTTGTACATTATTGTGGATCTGGGAGGGCCTCTGAGTACTGCCTTAAAAAATGTTAAATAGTGAAGCTGAGAGGAGGTGTTGCTTTAGCAGTGTGTGGCTGTACCAGTGAAGGAATGGAGAGCAGATCCTCTTAGTCTCTCCCCTGGCTTAACCAGCTGGAGTCCTGGGAGATGCCTTGCAGACCCACTGTGGCAAAATCATCATATTTCCTTTGTAACTATGTTGATGGTTAGGATCTATGTCCCCTCGATGTTATGGGGTTTTTTTTCCCCTGAAAAATGCTGCTGCCTTCTTCTTGAAAGCTGAGAGAGATCCCCAAAGCTTACCAGGCAGAAAAGCTCCGGGAGCTCTCAAAGGATATTGCTGCTTTTCCCTCTAACCTCTTACAGTCTCTACCTTTCCTCTGTTCTTTTTTCTTTCTTTGCCAGTAAGGCGCTGTGTGCAGTCTTTTGTGAACCTTTGTGGGCCAGATTTCTCCCAGGTGCCTTTTTTCCTCCTCAGTAGCTGCAGAAGAGGCAGTGGATCTGAGGGGGAGATGCGTTTTATGATTTATGACACTTTATAAAGTGCATTTCACAGCAGGATTGACAGAGCTGGAGACTGAAGTCCACCCTGTTTTGGGGATGCAGACGCAGGTAGGGGAAGGATCTGCTCCTGGTGACTGTCCCTGTGTCACGGACTGAGTGGGGACACCTCTGCTTGCTCACTCCTTGCTACCCTGCTTAATCTGTCTGCATCAAGGGCTGGGTAGTGCCAGGAGAGCCCAGGACCTGTCTGTGCTGGGAGCCAAAGCCGTTTTACACCTCTGGCACCTCTGCAGAGGCATGGCAGGGCTCCTTCATGTCACCGGGCTGCCTTATCAGCTGTTGCTCTAAAGCCGGCTGTATTTTGACAACCCTTCCTCTTCCTCCATGGGCTGCCTCCTGATGGCAGGGGTGTCAGCACAGCTAGCAGTGTGAGGAGCAGGGCTTTGCTCTGTGCTCCCTGGGCACTCGGCTGCTCTGTCAGACTTCAAACAGGGCTCTTTCCCACGGTTTGTCTCTGCCCCTGCCCTTTCTTGCCTGTAGCCTCAGGGCTGCAGCTCTCCAGCCATCTATTTATATGGCCCTCATTTGTCTTAGTCTCTTTGGCACTTATATGGCTCCCATTGGCCCAGGGCCTGAATGCCTCACAATCGTTAATATATTTATCTTCACACATGCAGACACACAGGCATACCTGTGAGGTCAGGAAGTACCAGTGCTCCCATTGTACAGATGGAGGACATTAAATGGTAATTGGCTAAACTGGAGCAGGTGGGGATGGAGGAAGGCTGCTCGCACATGGGACAGAAAATGGCATCACAAGAAATGGTTCATAAGCCACAGTGCAGGCCTGGCAAAGATGGGTCTCCCCACTCATACATGAGTCTTGCAGCCAATGGAATATGAGGTCCTAGCCATGCCCTATCCCTGTTTTGGCCTCTTCATTCTTCAGTCTTGTTTTAAAATATTATTGTCCCAGTGGTGCAACTTCAGATGAAAAGCTTCTGTCAAATTGCCCAGCCAGGATGGGGGAGGGAGGTTGGAGTCCTCTTAGTCTGCCAGTGAAAGCAAAGGATCTTTAGTGGCAGGGTCCTTCCCTCTTGCTCACTGGGTTTCCTGTTCTTGGAGGGGGGGTTGGTCCCCTCTTTTCAGTGGCTTCAAGGTGGGGCTGTGCCCAGCAGTCTAAGGCACAGCCCTCAGCTCAGGATTTGGAGCACCCTGAGCAGACTGTCTGCTGGGGAAGGAATTTCTGGCAGCTGATACGTGACCACACTGTTCCTTGGCAGTGGCTTTCCCTTAGCCTTTCCCAAAGATGGCAATGCTGCCAAGCACATCCCCAAGTGCTTTGCAAACATGACCCATTAGCAGCATCTTCAGCACAGGGACAGCACTGGTGGCATTTGGGGAGGTCAGAAGTACCCCCAGTCTGTTCCGTGGTGCCTTCTCCTGAGCCCCAGTCCGAGCTGGAGCCCCCTGGGCAGGGGCATGTGTGGGAATGGCCAGGGGAGAAGTCAGGTGGAGTTTGCTGGGCCCGTGCCTGGCTGATGGAGCACGGTGCCTAATTAGCGTGGCAGCTGCTCCCCGTTAGCGAGGCTTTCCTTAGGCGCCTGCACTAATGTTCTTGATAGCAGCTAAGGAGAGAAAGGAGGAGGAAATTGCATCTATATTTAATTAATACTGCATCCATATTTTATTACAGAGAGCCCTTAGGTGCAGGAAGATTCTCAGTGAGAACAATTGCTTTGGAGGGCTGAAGCTATTGTATGATGCTGAGGAGGTGACGTTCGGTTTTAAAAACAACCCCAAATTCCTTCCAGGGTAACCTGGGAAAGCGTAGAAACCCCCTGCCACTCACCTCTCACCGTCAGGCTGAAAAGCAAGTGGCACATTTGCTGATAAATCTTATTTGATTAGCTTTAATATCTTCTAATATTGCAAGCAAGAAAGGTTCAGTGGCTGCAAAGACTACACTGATTATTTTTTCCTATTGACAAGCTCCCACGACTGGAGAGGTTTCCTTTCCCATTCTCTGAGCTTACTCCTGTCTTTCCGCTGCATGCTGTGCTCCTTCTCTTGTGGCTGTGAATCCCAGCGGGGAGGCACTGTGTCTTGGTGAAATGGCCACCCCATTCCCGTGGCTGAGGTGGCCCGTGGGGCTGGCAGGGTTGGGCTGGGTGCAGCTGAGAGCACCTCAGAGGTGCTGGTGGCTGGAGTGGCCTTGGCAGCTGTGGAGGCCACCCTGAGGCATCACTCACTGGGCAGCCGGGGGGGGACTGCTCGCACCACGGGGGAGCTGGGCATGTTTTGGGGTCAGCCTGAGCCTGGCCCAGCAGGGCCAGCGCTGCCCTGCGGCCGGAGCCCCCAGCCCTGCACACGGGTGGTCAGTGCTGCTGTCCAGGCACAGCCTGACCTGCTGCCAGCACTCAGCCCTCTGTCCTCATTAGGGGCAGGCTTGGGACAACAAGGAGACATTTTGTAGTCCAGTCAGAGAAGCAAAAAATTAGCCTGTGTGTTGGAATAGCCTGAGCCTCTTAAAATATTTTGTACACACCCTTCATGCCCCATTAGTACCATTGTTTTGTTCAGTCAGCATGTGGTACAGCCCTTCTTGTACTCTGCAAAACACATCATTTTCCAAAGTGTTGTTATACTCTGTGGTTTCTGTTATAATAAAAATATGCAAACAATTGCTATCCAAAGAAAGCTAACTACAATTTAATTTTTAAATGCTCCTCCTTCTTTCACTGATTCCACAGTTTTTCCTTGGTAGTATCCAAACTTCGGGGAGGAGGGAAAGCTGAAGACAGAAGTGTTTACAGAAAGGAGGATTTCTGCCTTTCCACAACTACAAAAGAAACATTTGTTGCCTCAGATAACTCCTAAACAAGCTGCTGCCAAAACAATTAGTGTTATTTTTCTATTATCCTCCTATTTGAGAGTAAATAGCCATTTCATGAATATGTTAATTATCTGGTAGGTGCAGAAGATAAGTGGATGTTGTATCTTCACAAATGATGATAACGCTTCTATTGTATACAAAAATATCCAGCAATGATTTTTCCCAAATATTTGTGGTCAGGTGATTGCAATTAAACTGCTCACAACTGGATCCTTTGCTTTGATAACTTAAAGATTTAGCAGAGATTGAACAGTTGATTAATTTAAGGTTTTTTACCATTTCTTTAAAGAAAAAGCAGGCAGATGAGCAATAAGAACCAAGTCCCTACAACAGCTGAGCTTTTGAGTCGTGTTGTATTTCTGTATAAAGTTTTAAAGGCTAACAGAGAGATTCTGAAAAAAACCTCCACTTGTGTAAGTAGTGCAGGGTCATATGTCTGTGTACTATTAAATACATGGTATTTTTAGAGGTAAACTAATACAGTGTTATTCTATTTAAGTTGAGCTGTCTGCAACACAGAAATTATTTGTGAATTTATTTGTCAGTAAAAACTGCAGGTTAGTAGATAGGTATGTTCATTTGTGTTTTAAATCGTCCAAATATTTATTTTAGTGATATTATACTTATTTATGCTCTGGAGAAGCAGCAAAGTGCTGATTTTCCTTTTGGAGATGTGTACATGTAGGAAGAAAAATTCAATATTCTGCGAAGTTGAATGCACCATTGTGCCAGATAATTAAAATGTAAATTTAAGTATCTATGCCTGCTTTGTGATTTTTTTAATACTTTTAAGTTAGTTGTCTTTTAAAACATGTGGTCAGCTGTTGTATTCACATATGGTCAAATGATCAAAGTCTGAACTCCTCTCTAATTGTCCCCTGCTGCTTGTCTGCTCTGTCCATGATCAAGGCCTCAGCAGGTGATAAGAAAGGCATGAGAACAGGCTGGAAGGAGAATGAACTACTGAGGGGCCCAAGCTGAAAGAAATAAAGACTTCCAGTACATCACCCTGACAGTAAAGAACCAAGAAAAAGTGAAGTCTGGTTAGTTCTTATTTTTTCTTTCTTTCTCGCCCTTTTTTCCCCGTGCTCACAGATCTGCATATATTTTTTTAACGGCAGAATGCAAATAGGGTCGTCTCTGTGTATTCTCAGCTCATATAAAAGACAGAACCAAACAGCCTTCTGCAGACATGTTTATTTACTTGTGAGGAGGAGGAAGCTGCTAAGTCACACAGTTTATAGTATTTCACATGTTTGTGGAAATCATTGCAATTCTTTTCACTTGTGCTTGTCATTGTTTGCCTGGAGTTCACTTTGCCAGATGGTGCTTTATTGTCACTGGTGTCCACACCTCGCTCTTGCATCACTTCAAGACCAAATGGTGTGAAGAGCTTTAATACTTAGAGGATTTAGTAAAAGTAAATCCACACTTTGTGGAAGGTTCATTCTCAGCTATTCAAGCAGGTCTAGCACTGATTCAGGGAGGGAGTAGCTGACCCCAGGAGTGAAGAAAGGGTGAAATAAATGGATTGTCTTTGCCACTCCTGTTTGTCCCCTGCTCTCTTGCAGTCAAAACGTCGATGGAAAATTAAGGATCAATATTAGATTTAGAATAAAGAATTAACAGTTAAATAAAGGAAGGTGCATTGTCAGTTTCTCCCCTCCTCTCCGTGGTCAGTGTAGAAAACAGTTGGCTGCATTTCTAAAGCTAAATTTCTTAGGCTTGCAGTAATGTATTTGTATGCATCATGTTTTTGGAACCACGTGAGGATTAATTTTTTACATGAATTTGCATGCAAATAGAGTACTCCCTTTTGGCTTCTGCAGAGTCGTTTGTTAATGTTTGCAAACACTGTCGCTCAGATGCAAGAAGTGCCAGTGCCCCATTTTACAGATGAGGAGGCAGTGGCTGCCTGGGAAAGGAGTGAGTACTGTTCAGACTGTCATTCAAACGGGGGGGTTTGGGCAATCTATATTTTGTTCTTTAAAGCAGCACTGGGTGCCTATTTCTCTGTTTTTGCAGGTATCTGCAGTCTGTTTGTCCAAATGACTACAGCAATAAGACTGGACAGAGGGAGCGTGTGTCTCTGCATGGACAGGGAGTGTTTCAGCAGGAGACAGATGTGAGAGGATTTGGAGGATATTATAAAGAATCCTTGTGGTGGTCAGGCTGTTATATGGCTGCTGTAAAACAGGCAAACAGGTTAGTGGGTATAACCACAAGGAAAGAGCACACATCACAACTGCAGCCCCTGCAAGGGGGCAGAGCTGTGTTCAGTGCCCCAAGTGTTTTCCTGGGGGCAGCTCCCCTTGTGGGCCATGTGGGTTTTAGGAAGGACATTTCTTGGAGCAGGTTTGTGATAGAGGGGGAGATCTCATAACACTAATGCTCAGGGAGGGTGATGGAGAAGGAGGATTATGACCATGTCTCTGCACGGGGCAAAGGGTGAGAGAGACTTAAAACAAAGGGTTTGGAACATTTTGACCGTGAAGATTTGTGGAAGGAGGGCCCCAGTCCTGCTGAGGGCTCTGCTGAATAGTGTCTGCCTCAGCAGTGACCCACAGGAGGGAAGTGCCCCTTGGAAAGCTCGGCGCTTTCCTGCTCTCCCTCCTGTGCTCCCTTCTGGAGTGTGAGCTGGTTCCACTTGGTCATGCTCAAGTGACTTCCTGAGCCGGGCTGGGTGGGAGTGCATGGCTGGGAGCCAAGTGCCAGCACAGGCTGCACTGAGTGAGGATGGCAGAGCTGTTTGCTCTGAGGGCAGGCAGCACACGGGCTGCCGAGGCAGGGCGCAGCAGCAGGGTGTGTAAATGAGCTCCAGAGACAGCCAGAGGTTTGACTTTACAGACCTGAGTACTGGCAGTTCTCCCTAGCCTGCTTAGGGTATCTCACACACCCCAGGTACTGCTGTATCCATCCCCCGATGGGGTGATACACAGCCCTTCGGTCAGGATTTGCCATGCCCTAATGACCTTCCTGTAAATATTTATTGTACAGAACATCTAGAAGTAGGAAATATCTACTGTGAGGGCAGACACACAGTGGGAATAGAGGCAGCCAAATTTAACCAGCTTACACACTTTATCTTCTGCCATTTGGTCCTCTGTTTCCTTCAGAATAAAACTGGCGGTGCCCAAAGAGAGCTGTTAAGAGCACCTTTGCACCTGGAACATTCTAAGCTGGTGTGGCTTGTCTACCTTCAACACACTTGAGATGTGTATTATTCACAGAGAATTCCCAGCCTTGTCTGTAGATGTTAATGGGAAGGTAGAAGTGAATTCTGTTTCTTGAATGTTGTTTTTGTTGAATGTATGGATTTTTATGTACAAAACCCCACCAAAGCAGGGTCCTACATTATGTAATTACTATGTAATGAATAGAAATGCTTATTATGTAATACTGCATTAACCTTGCAGACTTAAATGGACCAGTAACTCCTCACTGGTCACAGTAACTGTTGATAAACTCACATATTCTTGTTTTCATATTGGTTCAGGTTCCTTTGCTGGCAGAAGCTAGTCTTTCTGTGAGCCCATGGAACGAGCCTGCTCTCCATACCTGCTGCTGATAGCAGGTAGTATCATGCTGTTTTCCTGGAAAATCCATTTGGATGCTATTTTCTAGAATAAACAAGTTAAAGTGGTCCAGAAATAAAATGGATTCCTCCCACTTCTCTCCTTCCCCCAAGTGCTCATAATAAGTGGCTGAAGTAAAAAAAAAAAAGGTAAGTGCTTGATTCTCACTCCTGCAAATGGTCAAGAAAATTACAGAGCCAGAGAAATAAATTTTCAGCTGTAATAGTCCAAAGCCCAAGGACTTCTGCACAGTACTCCCTGGGGTCTGGGCAGATGTTTAATCTCTGAAGTTCTGTACAGAGCAGGCAGGTTGGAAACAAGAAGTTTTTGGTGGGGTCATGTGCTTCAGGAGGTTTGGGATCAGCAGGGGGTCTGTGGTGTGTTGGCTCTCAGAGAGCTCTCAGGTTTTGGGCAGTGGCTTTGGAGGGAGGGGTGAGGTGCTCCTGGGCCGGTTGCACATTGCTTGGTGAGGAACTGAGGGGGGCAGCTCCCAGCTCTCCTTCCTTGGCATCCTTACCTAGGGGGAAGATTTTGGGTTGTTACTGTGCCAGCCTGTTGTGAGAGCTCTCTGCAGTAACAGATTTTGGAGGAAGCACCCTTGGGCTAAACCTGTGTGCCATGGGATTTATTTCCTACAGGATGTTGTCCTGTGAGAGGCTCCTCCTGGCTGGGCTGGGGTGACAGTGTGAACCCACGCTGTCCCTGCATGGTGGCCCCAGCTGAGCACCAAGAAGGGGTGGACCCTGCTTTGGTGGGGTTGTGAGGCAGAGGAAGGCAGGAGGCTTTGGCAGAGACTCCTGTGAGGGTTTTGGCTGGTGGAGGGAGAAAGGACCTTTCTCTGCACTCTGGGTCAGGCGGTGGGGTAATGAGGAGAGCAGCCCTGGTGTGCAGAAATGCTGCCTGTCAGAATGACTGTGCTGCAAATCTACTTAAAAATAATTTCCTGTGTGCCACCCTGAAATTCATCTGGCAATTATATGATAAGGTTAATGTGTTAAAGCATGGAGGCCAGAAAATTTGGAGTAGTGTTGCCATAGCAACTGTATCTCTGCCCTCCTGGGCATAGGCATCCCTGCGAGGTCAGCCAGGGTGCGGGGCTGGGGGTGGGAAATGCTGCCAGCATGGTAGCAAAGGGGTGGGAAGAGTCATAAAAATGTAAAAATAAACCCAACTCTTTCATCTCGTTGTGTGCCGTTGGTGGAAGAGCAGTAAAAGGTGAAGCTCCTCTCCATTGTGTGTGTCAGAGGGAGCACTGCAGCTTGCCCCAGGGTGTGCCAGGCAGCCCGTGCCTCCAGGAGGGCAGGGCTGGCTGCTGGCTCCGGCTGCTCCGTGTTCTCTGGGATGCTGTAGGAGCTGGGAAAAGGAGTCTGCAGTGCAGTTCAGTATCCTCCTTCGGGCCCTACAGCTGCAATCCTCGTGCATAAGGAGGATACCTGCTCCAAAGAACATACACTCCAACAGTCATTTCGACATTATACTCAGATAATAGCATACCTTGAAGTGAGCCCAGAAGGGTTCTCCTGCTTCTCCACAAATTTTGAAGCTGTTTAAATTAAGTCTGGGAACTATGGAGCGCTTGCTTCTGTGCACAAGTGTGTTTGTGAGCACCTTCACTGGTGCCACGAGGCTGTGCCTCCCTTTGGAAGGTGGCAGCTGAAGCTCTGCTCTCCCCCCTGGGGCTGTCACCACTGGGGACCACGAGTCCTCCATCCTTCTGTCTGCAGTGTCACTGCCTGGGACTTTATGGTGTTCAGGTTTTGTTTGTGCAGATGATTTTAGGCATTAGAAACTCCTGTGGTGAGCGATGTAGCTTCTCTTAACTACAAAATATGAAAGGAATTTGGTGGGGAAATCAGAAATGATGAGTTGGCCTTCCCTGATTTAATGAACTAAGTGTTCAAACATCAGTAGTTTTGCAGATTGTGATTCTTGTTCCAATCTCCAAGCATCACTCCTGAGTAATCTCTGAGTCTATTGTTTTGCCTTAGAGAAATGGTTTGGATTTCTATTGCTATCTTTCAGATCTTCTGTCGCTATCTTTCAGAATAGATCTGTGCTTAGGTATTACCACAAAAAAACAGGTAATCTTTTAAACTGAAAAAAATGTCAGCTGTCTGCTGGCAGATGCCTCTCATCTGGGAAAGACTCTTGGCTCATATGCTGGTTATCCCTGCTGAGATAAAGTGAGCAACTGGAGCAAATGAAGCACTTATGAAGTGTGTGAGAGCTTCTCCCTGTAGTATGCAAACGAACTGCAAATAATCTGTGCTCCTGCAGGAAGTCCTTTATGAAAAGCAGTGGGATGGAAAAGGAAATGGAGGGCCTTGGCACTGGTGAGATTATTTAGTGGAGGGCACTGTGCATTTGCTGTGTGGTTGGGGTATGATAACAGAGGTCTGCTTTCCCTGGAATGTTGTGGCTCTCGGATGGAGGAGATGAAAGACATAAAATGATAAAGTGGTACATCTCAGGGCATTTTATTTTATATTAAGGCTTTTTTTTTTCCCAGCAAATGCATACCAAATGCCAGAGGGAAAGCCTATTGTGTTGCCAGACTAATGTCAAAACTTGCACAGACATCATGCAGTTGTGTTTCTGTGCTCAGATGTCATCCTAATATCACTTTGGTTTATTTAAATAAATAGATGTATTTGCCAATGGTGTCGAGAATCTGGCATCAGAAACCTCACAAAGGTACATGCTCTGAAAGGCAGTGTTCATGGAGAAAGTGCTTTCCACACACCCTTGTTCAATGCTGAAACATGTTTATTCAATTTGCCTTCCTTTATTTTTAAGGGTGCATAATAACTTGGTGCAGTGCTGGAACTTGGGGCAGATATAACTTAAGCAGATTTATATAACTACACACAATACTTTGTTGTTTGATGCAGCAGTAGTTGCCGTAGCAACTGCAGCATCCCAAACTATTACCATACCTCCAAGAAACAGGTTGTCTTTGGAAAGAACTGCAAGCAATTTAACTTTTTTCTACAATAGCTGTAGCTTTAGGGGATAAGTGATATCGCCAAATGTATGCTTCTCTCCATGTGGGATCTTCGTGGTTTATTTCAATGATGATATTTTTTCACTTTGCTGTAATTTCTTTCATCATAATGTATTTTTTTTCTCAGCTGAAGGAATAGAACATGTTTTAAACTGCTCATCATTATTAGTTCTGTGTACCATGGTAGTGTCGAATCACACTTACAAACTCTGAGATCTTCCTGCCATCACTTAAAAAGATTAAAAAAAAAAACCAGGGAGAAGGTCAGGGGAATTTTTTTCCCTCTGGTGGTTTTGTCATGAAATAATATGTCCCAAATGGAGATGAATTTCCCTTTCTAACAGCCATGACCAGGGTATTGTCCCTGCTTCACAGGTGGGCGAATTGCTCCACTGAGGAACAGAGTTCTGTAAGACTGAAAATGAATCTGTTGAGAGGTGGGGCTAGGTCTCATGGTGGTTAGGAAAATTGTGAACTAAGTTCCTGCAAGCAAAATTTTTCATGGGAGGTGACAGAATAAAACATGAAATTTTTTTGCAGCCATGTCCTTCTCCTGCAAACAACTCAAAATAAATAACCAGCTGTATCAAGGGTAATTCACTTGTGTATAGTATTTGGTTCAGATGGTTTATTTTTGTGATTCAAGATTTGTTTTCTTCCTTTCTTTTGGAAAGGTTATGGTAATGTGTCCCAGCTCCTGAGTTGGGATTGTTCAGCCTGGAGAAGGCTCCAGGAGACCTTAGAGCCTCTTCAGTGCCTAAAGTGGCTGCAAAAGAGCTGGACAGGGATTTCTTGGAAGGCAAGTGACAGTGAAAGGGGCAATGGCTTCCAACTGCCAGAGGGCTGGGTAAGATAGAATTTTGGGAAGAAATCCTTCCCTGTGAGGGACAGGTTGCCCAGAGAAGCTGTGGCTGCCCCGTGCCTGTGGGTGTCCAAGGCCAGGGTGGATGGAGCTCTGAGCACCCTGGGGTAGTGGAAGGTGTCCCTGCCCATGGCAGGGGCTTGGAACGAGATGATCTTTAAAGTTCCTTCCAACCTAAAGCATCTATGATTCTATGAAGTCATCTTATGTATCAGTTGGGGAGCTAAACTGTCTCTGTGAAAATAAAATAAATCAAGAGAGTTTCTCAATTCCTGTTAATAACACATGCAGGGATCTACACACATTGAGGTTAACTCTTAATGCGTTCATTCTCTTAGAATTTGTTACTTTCTTTATGAGGCCAGAGCTCAGTTGTGCTCCAGGATGTCAGGGAATGCATTGGCACAGAACAAAATGGTTTTGTCCTCAGAGCAGTTCCAAAGCGAGCCCAAGAGAAGGGGTTACAGATAGGGGTGTGTGAGGGAGTGATAAGAAGGTTGGTCTGTGGATGTTTCTCAGGAAAGCAGCTATTGAAGTGCTGACAAACTGTTTGTTTGCCGGGTGCTGCAGGAGACTTTGGAGGCTGGCTGGAAGGCAAACAAGGAAGGTGCTTTGGAGGTGGCTGCTGGGAGCTCTTCCTTGCAGGAGTGGCACCTGGGGAAAGCACAGAAGGGATTTTGTTTGAAAGCAGAGTAGGCCAGGGACATGTTGGGGAGCAGAAACTCTGTGTAAAACAGACCTTTATCAGCTCTTCCTCAAATTCATCAGACTTGCTGTGAGGAGGAATCTGTGTCTCCCCCAAAGGTGGCTGCATTTTGAAAAACTCAGAGACATGGTATTACTGACCTCAGCTGGACTTTCCCAGTCTGGCTGCCTGATAAATCCCTGTCTTGTGGGAATGGCTGGCTGTTTCCTTCTCCAGGCAAAGGGCTGGGATGCCATACCTGCTGGGAATAGCTCAACCAGAGCCCTGTACCAGGGCCTGCACTGCCAACAGCAGCCCTTGACAGAAGTGGGGATGACTTGTGGAAAGGTGGATGCTGAAAAACAGCCACTCTGGTTATCTGAGTCCAGGTGGTATCTGTGACTTGGGAATTCTGAGACCTACTTCCTGTGCATCTGTACAAGGACTTTGTATATCTGTGCCAGCCTTCAGGGCTCAAAATTCATGAGGTATACCTCAAAAAGTTCATGAGGATGGTTTTTTTTCTTTTGAGTTTGGATGTGTTGTCATGTTTATGAGCTTTTACGTCCATTTGTGTTGTCTACTTCAAGTTTTAATTTGCGACTGAGACTTGGAAACTTATTTTTACAGTACATGTTCTTTTTTTGTACAGAGCCTAGATTTGGGTGGGTGATGTGCCTGCAGGTTCTGAGGCTTCCTGGAAGCACCAGCTGCTGCAGGACTTGGGGTGAAACTGCAGGAGTGTGCAGTGCTGCTGGTACAAGGAGCATCCTTTTGGGCCACGTGGGTATAAAACGTGGCTGAATTAGTGTTTTCTTCCATCCTGACATTTGGGCTGGGTGGGAGGCTGATTCCTGATAGGTTTTAATGTGGTCTTTGAAAACATGATTTTCTCTGAGTTTTACATGTAATTTGCCCATATTATTACTATAATATGGTTTTTATTCCTCTTGAGCATGTAGAAATCTTCAGGATACTCTTAATATGTATGGTGGGAAATGGGCTGTTTGCAAATTAGTAACAAACTATAATAATTACTTTGCTTTTCCCTTGAAACGCTAATCTGAAGCTTTGATGACCACAAAATTCCCATGTAAAGCCACACAGATCTTTATCAGCATTTGTTGTATGTATTTAGATCCCTGCTTGGTGTCTAAAAGAGGCAATAATGTCTGCAAACATCTCTGGCCACTTCCTCCCACACATTGCTCAGTGTGGGCTCTTGTCTGCTTGCATTTCTATATACAGCACAACTGTGGGTGTGAGTTTCTGTGGTTTGACCTGTTTCCATAAGTTGAAGATGCTAAGGATGACAGCAATCATAATTTAATAGGAAATGCTGAGCTAGTGGTGAATTTTCTAGAAATATCTGCAAAGAAAATATTGAACATTTGAAAATTCATGGGAAAAAATATACATTTTGAGGACTTGAGGCTGTGAGAGGAAAAAGGGTTTGTAAACTAGTGCTAATCTTGATCAATGTTGTAGAAATTAATATTTAATGATGATAAAAAAGTTTGCAGTAATATGAAAACTCTCGATGTACAGATCTTGAAGTGATTCCATCCTGTCCACTTTAAGTCCAAGCCTCTTTTTGAGCCTCCTTCCTCATGGAGTACCCTGGTGTCATCTCTAGAAGGCAACTGGGAGCCCTCAGGTCCAGCTCTGTCTCACAGCATCTCCTCTGTGAGGAAAGATTTTTTCCTCCTCTGATCTGGAAACACAACACCAACGCAGACAGGCTGAGTCTAAGGCATACTCCTCAGCAGCCATCAGCCCTTTTCTGTGTGGTGCAGGAAATGCCAGAGAAATGTAATGTGTTGGCTTCTCCTGGAGCATGCTGGTTATGGGAGTCTCCTCTCCTGTCCTTGACTTTTACAGCTGGTGGCTGGATTATCTTCACCTTTTCCTTATCCCTTTGAAAAATTTGGGTAGATTCTCTTTTGACAGCACTTTCTCTAGCAGAAAGCCGTTTCAACATCCCTGTTAGTGGTTTTTGGGCTCTGCCACCTGGATGGAACTAGTGGAAAAGGCATAACCAGGAGGAAGGAGGTGCCAGCAAGGGAGCAAAAGGAGAATGCTCATGGGGAAAGCTGGGCCATCCTGCACCCTCCTTCACTGCTTTGGCTGAGGTTGGGCAAGTGGCAAGAGCGACGTTGGAGAGAGCAGCTGCCCACACAAACACTCTGTGCCAGGGGTTTTCACGCCCTGCTCTGTGTTTGACATCTGCTAGCAGGAGTGGTGAGGATGGAGATGCTGATCTGTGAGCCCTGGGGGCGGGGATGCTCTGGGATCACTTACAGCCTCCTCGCCCTCGGAGGAAAGCAAACAGGGGATAAAGGTCACACAAGAAAGGGAGGATATCATCTTAAAGAGAGCCTCTGCTGCACAGGACTGTCTCGTGCGGTGCTGCTGAGCATCTTGAAAAGCAAACCAACAGCATCAGGGTGGGGGAATTCCCTCTGCGTCCCCCTCCTCTAGCCCCCTCACCTCTGCCAGATCAAAAAGGCAGCAGCAGTGCAGCCTTCTGTCTGCGTGAGAACAGAGCCTCTGAAGGGGAGCTGCCACATGGGAAAGCTGCTCTCTGAAGATGCTTGGAAAATAAACACTGGCACATCAGCACAGTGTGAGGTGGTTACCTGCAGGAGGAAAGGAGAAACCATGTGTGTGCTTGGGTAGGCGAGAGCCTTCCCTTCCTCCTGAATAGCAAAGCCTTCATTTCCATGTGCTTGTCAGACCCGGGGCAGCATCTCTAGGAAAGGCCGTGTGGCAGGGGGAGATGCTGCGTGCAGTGAGGCGCTCCAGGGATTATTGCATTTTGGCACCCTGTGCTTTCTGTCTCCTGAAGGCTGAGGTGGCCCAGCACAAACCATCCTGCAGTGTGCCCTGGGGAGCAGGACGTTAATGGGATGTGCCAGCAGTGTGTTCTTACTTTGAGCATGTGACTGAAAAGATTGGGAGAACTCAAGGTTTTCATGTCCCCAAATTCTTGGCATTAGCCTGACCTCTTTCTGCACCTGACAAAATCTCTCTCAGTGGGCTGGTTTTAGTGTTACAAGGTGATGGTTAAGGAGACCAAAGTGCTGAGCAGTTCCTGAAAGACACACTGGTGCCAGGTGCCTGTAAGGATGTGTACAGGGCTGTTTTTTCCTCTTGCTCTGTCTCGGTTTCCCAGGAACTGTTTTGCTGCACGTCTGGTGCTGCTGACCCACCGCATGGGAAGCCTTGAGTAATCCCACACTGCTCTGAGCATGTTTCAGAAGTTTTGTATGACAAGATTGCTGAGTGCCCTGCCCTTTGCTCTGCCCCCTCTCGTGTTTGTCACATCTAATAATGGACAGAAATGCGGTGTGTGCCACTGAACACGGGGAATTTGTTTGTATTCCATGTTTGCCACAGCCTTTTAATTTGAGGAGGGAGCGTGGGAGCAGGGAATGGCTAAGAACACTTTGGTAGCTCTCTGCTGTAGGCTAGATACAGTTCTTAGGGAATGGTGTGAACTTGAGCTGAAGTGTTGGGCCTTAGAGTGGCAGTGGTGTGTGGCGGGGCAGTGCTGAGTGCTTTGGGAGTGCTGTGTCTGTTCCAGGGCTGGGGAAGGTGGCTGAGGTAGGCTGAGGTCTGTGCTCTGGTATCTGGGTAGGGGTGTCGGGCACTGCCGTTCCCAACGAGGATGGTGACACGTTTCAATTTGCAAGGGAAGTGCTGTGCAAAGATCACTCAGGCTGTCTCCAACCCTCAGCCTAGGCGGGTGCTCCTACACTGTGTGAGCTGTGCTTGTGCCCTGCTGCAGGCAAAGGGGGCTTTTGTCCCTGACCTCAGTGTTGGAACATCTTGGGCTTGTTCCTTGCAGACGTCCCATCTGGATAGGTGGCAATAATAGGGTGTAAAAGTGCAGGACAGTCCTAACTTGTGAAATCCTGATGATTTTTCCATGCTTACATATTTGACTGTAGATTGTGTGAATATGACCCTAACCTCTGTGCACATGCTCTCTGATCCTAGATGTAGCAGATGTTGTTCCAACAACCACCTCCCATCTTTTCTCCCTCCTTTTTATTACTTTCTTGCAGGTTCAGAACCTGGTGAGTGAATAAGGACACTGTAGTTAGGTTGAGGATTCAGTCTGTGTCTATTGCCAAGGGAAAATGGGACTGGTATGGCTGGGATGTTGACAGGAGAGGAAAGCATAGATAAGAAATCATTTCTCATGAGGCCTCTTTTCCCTCCTTAGCCTGTATAAAAAGGGACAAGGTCTTCTTTTGGATAGATGTGAGTATTCAACAGTCAGCAGGGAAGCTTCCACAAGGCAGATAAAGTCCCTGACATATCAGAAAGGCATCTGCCTGGTTCTGCAGACTTTGTAAGAAGTGTGAGATCTTAAATGAGACATGGAAATTAGGTGAATTGTGCCACTAGGATAACGTTTCTGAGAAGCATCTGGTTCAGGATTGTACAATGTCTAGCATGGGTGCTTTCTGGGACGATTCCCCATCCGAGGCTTGGTTCCATTTGCTTTATGTCAAGCCCCTTCCAGGAGCATATTGCAGAAATTTCTGATGGCAATCAGACAAGAGTGGGATTGTGGAGCATGAGAGCTTTGTCAGCAAGATACTGCACCCCAGTGAAGGAGCCCTGCTGACAGGGTAATTTCACTGCTGCTGGGACCTGGCTAGCATTTCCAGAGGAAGTTTTGTGTATGCACTGGCTCTGTGCACAGGAGGAGCATCCTCTGGGACGGTTGAGGGCAGGATACGTGCCATGATTAGTGCTGCTCATGGGTAAAACTTGATGGCTACCTATTATTAGAATATTTAAATAATATCTTTAGGGTATTTGTTCTGATACACACATTTTTGGATGACTGTTCTTATCTTTATTTGTTTTACTAAGCATGCTCAATATCCTTCTCACTTCCCGCTGGGAAATCGAAATACAGAAGCTTTTGTTTATTTGTTTGTTTGTTTTTTACTTTGCCTCATGTGGTTGTTGTGGGCTTTGTTATCTCTGCTGCTCTTTGTGTGCCAATAACTCCTGAAATCAAGCAGTTTAGCTGCAAAATTGAGGAAACAGAAAGGCACCACACAAAAGCACCAAAAAGATAAGGAAAAAGCCACCCATTTTGCAGTGTCCGTGAACATCATTTGCCAAATGGGTGGGAAAATTTGTAGCGAAAGGAACATTTTTCATGGTCCAAGCTAGGTCTTGCAAGTATCTTCCCTTTCAGATTTCTGTCTTTCATCATCAGAGCTGCCAAGCTCCAGCACAAGCTTCTGCTCTGGGCCAGCCTTAGTCAGGGACAATCTGCCTTCACATCAAACTAAGACTTTTTTCTGGATGATTTCTGTTGTGGTTTGGGTTTTTGTTTTTTTTTTTTTTTTCTCCTCTTTAAGAATTGGATCGTTACTTTGGAATTTAAAGCCTTTCAATAAAGAGCAGGGGGAGGGAACGTTTAAAGCTGTGAGGGTGCTGAGGCACTGGAACATGCAGGCCTGAGAAGCTGAGGATGACCCATCCCTGGGGAGGGCTGGAGGCCAGGTGACTGAAAGTGAATTTTTGTCACAGCCTGTACAGAGGAGAGCCCTGTGTAACCCGGGTCAGTTTGGAGGGGAGGAGGAAGCTGCTGCCAGATCTGCTCTCTGGTTTGGGTTGCATGGTGTCCAGTTCTTAGACTAATCTATGACAACACTCACTTTGTTGGTTTGGGTACTATCAGAAGGTATGTCAGGCATTTTGTGGTAAGATGATCTTGGTTTGAAAGAAATGTGTGGGGATTTTTTTGAACTGTGTTCTTTCTGCTTAATGCACATGGATTATACTCTGTAAAATTATTCTAATTTTTTAGAGTGTGGATGGGATGAGGTAAGAACAACTTTTCTGAACTAATGTGCTACAAGCTCATCAAAAGCCTGATAAAGTTTCCATTTTGAAGAATAGGGAGAATTGTAGACATTTTATTCCAGTTTGGGATGAAACTGTTTCAACATTTTAACATTGTCTGTGGTGGCTGGAAAATATTGTTGACCAAAGAAAATGGCTTAAGTATGATGGCATTCTTACTTTGGTAGGAAGGGAAAGAAAATTAACATTAAATCAAAAATTACTGATACTGCAATCAGTATTGCTTCAAAGCGCTGTTGACCTAGTGCATCAAAAGGAGCTTGGAGAAAGACCTCTTACAATTAACTCTCTGAATCTATCTCTTAGCAGTAGTTTGGGGAAGCCAATAAGTGAGGGTGGCTGTTAGCAGCCAGTTCCCATGTGGTGGGTTGATTGCATTGGTAATTGGGGTGCAGGAACGGGCAGCCTCTCCCAGGGAGTTGTGTGAGATCTTTGTGCACCTGTTTCTTTATAATACTTCACCCTTTTGAAAAGGAGCTCAATTTTTTTTTT
The DNA here is from genome assembly GCA_021534815.1 of Acrocephalus arundinaceus. Taxonomy (NCBI): domain Eukaryota; kingdom Metazoa; phylum Chordata; class Aves; order Passeriformes; family Sylviidae; genus Acrocephalus; species Acrocephalus arundinaceus. Next base: position 555,914 of record JAJEOU010003009.1, read on the forward strand.
TTTTTTGAGGAAATACAGGTTTTTGGTTTGCATTTTGAAACTTGTCTTCTCTTCCAAAGGGAAACTTGGCACTGTGAACCTGCTAACTCCAGCAGGCATCCCACACGTGCTTTGGAGAAGGTGATTATTCCCTGTCACTGGGGCAGGTGTCTTTTCCTGTGAAGATTTTTGCTGCCATTAAGGAGTGATGTCCTAAAGGGGTTTGTATTTTTAGCAGCTGTGACTTATGTCCTGCAGGCTCTGTCTTTAAATCATGCCTCAAAGAGGGATAGGTTATTTTACAGAGAAACCCATAAAGTAATATATGCTTCTGGTGTGACTCTCTTTAAAGTTGTGCATTAATTCTTGAGAACTGAGGTCAGCCTGCCTGTGCTGAGATCTGCAGAATGATATTTCCATACTGGGGCTTATTTCTGGGTGATGTGAGAAGCGGGAAGTCAAATTTACCATATAAAGATACATTGTACTATTAATAATAATGGTAACAAACAGTTAATACTAATGCAGTGCATTAGTATTCCTTTATCCTTGTCTCAGAGTACTTCAGAAGACCTCCAATCCATAGAAAAAGTAATGGAAGTGCTAACGAGAATTCAGGTTTTGTAGGGATCAGTATCAGCCTGGTGGAAAGGTGGATAAAAATCAGGTGGAAAGCTACTGGCTTTGGAGCTCTTGCTTTTGACCTGGAAATGTACTTGCTCTGCAGACACCTCTGCAGGGTGGGGAAGCCTGTGAATTTCCCTGTCTCTCCTCAGCCTCTGTAAGCAGAGGTGCAGACCAGACTGAGAGTGCAGAGGAGGTGGCCGATCTGTGGCCTCACTGTAATATTTCCTCCCCTCCCCAGTACCCCATGCAATGTTATAATTTACAGCTCTCCACGGTCTGGCCAGGACATAAACCTGCTTCTGTGGTGAAGATGTGTAGTTAAGTTGCAGACACCAGAGCTTAGTGCTGTGTCCTTCTCAGTGGTGTCATCTGGGCAGTTCTGGTTTGGCAAATAGAATTTAGTTCATGATGGGTTTAAGGAAATGGTGACATATCTCTGATGTTAAGAGACTTACAGAGGAGTCTAAGAAGGCTGTAATTTTTTAATGTGTAACTATGGAGGCATGCTTTGATATCAGAGGATTGCTTTATAAGTGAAATTGTAAGAAACATTTAAATGTCAAGTATCCTTCATCTCATGTTCACTCAAATGCAGAATATTTATGAGGATACTGTTAATAAAGCATCTTTGCCTCTCTGACAGAGACTGGACTTAGGCAGGGTATTTGACAGTGGAAAAGACTAAAAGTGAGAAAAGGATGTTTTCAATGCTTTACTTTGAGTTTCTCTTGCATCCCCTTTTCTTTCAGGGGTTTTGTGAATTGCTCTGCCAATTTGCTAAGTATTAAAGGGAACAATGAACAGGGCCCTCCTTTTACAAAGACAAAGAAACAAAGATTTGAAGATTTTTCAGTTTGCTTCAAAAATAGCTTGATGAAGATGGACATTACAGCAAATGAAATATTTAACTAGAGTGACCCTCACTGAAGTGATGTCAAGGGTAGTAAGTAATACAATTGTCACATTGTCTGTAATCACTCCTTTGTAAGTTACTGAGGCACAATTATTTTAAGTAAATTGAAATGTCTAATAGGGACAATGCTGTTATGCTTTAGCTAAAAATAGTAACATCAAATACTTATTGAATCTTTAAAATGTTTCGGGCTTTTAACACCAAGTCTGGATAATTTCACTCTTTTGGTTTCATTCTTTCTAGCTAGTGTCTTTGCTCTGAAGCTTTCTCAGGATACAAGTATTTACTAGTTTCCTCTCAAACAATGAAGTTATTAACCACTTAAGTTGATTACCTCCCTGAAAAGATTGAAGAAGTTTCATTTTTTGAATGGCACTCTTGAAATTTGGCTCAAGTGTTTGTGATTTGGAGTAGCTGCAATATTGTTGTAAGAAATGTGGCTCAAGAAAAAGCTTCTAAAATACCCACACATCCAGGAAGCAGTTTCAGGTCCTGAGTTTCTCTTACTGATGCAGACAGCAAACACTGCACTCCTTGTCCTGGAGTGGCAGCATGGTCTTCTGCACAGCCCGTGGGTTCTCCTTCCACCTGCAGGAATATGTCAGGAGAAATGTCAGGCAGGTGCACCTGTGTCAGCACAGTCAGGGTTTGCTGTGAGAGCCCCTGAGAAATGCTTGTGGTGGAGTCTCCCCCTCCAGACCTGCTCCTCTTGGGCTGTGCTGTCTCTGCCTCCTTTGGATGGGATTTGCAGGAGCTGAGCCCAAACACCTCTTCTCTCAGAACTCTGGGCTTTACTGCTACATGTGGCATCCCAAATACTTCATCTTGAGCCCAGATATTCCACTGGATTACTGTATTTCAGCCTTTGAAAGATTTTATTCTCTTCATCAAACATGTACAAAAATATTGTTGAAAGTTCCACTCATTGTTGAGGCTGTTGGTGCTTCCAGTTTGCTGCCAGGGTGCAGCTCAGAGCTGCTTTAGATGGATCAAGGTAGATGCCCAATTACTACTTAATTTTTTCCTTAGATGTTCAAAGACGAGTCCTCTTGTAGTACGTCAGCATAATTTTAAAAATATTTTCCTTAATTATTAATTATTCTAAAGCTCTGTTTGCTTATGAAGCTGTTGCTACCCTTTCTGAATCCAATTATTTTTAAGTAATATGTTTAACACCTGTTCTGAGGAAACCAAGCCCTGTAAGTTAGACACTGCCTGGTGTTTTGGTGTTGGTCCATTGCCCACTGTCAGTACCTGTGAAATTACCTGAATTTACCTCTTACTTTTAGAATGTAACTTTGTGCATCATCTGTGCTATGAACCACTCCTGAAAACTCTTACAGGGAATTTCCTGAATATCCCCAGAGTGAGGTGGACAGCAATGTTGTGTCACAGATGGATTTCCCAGGGTCTCGCTCATCGTGCTGCCCTCCTCCCTTTGGCAGCTGGAATCAGAACTTTGACCTGTGACTGTAAAATAAAGAAACATCACTGCCTGAGCTTAAAAAAGGGAAAACCTTAGTGACAATGTTCAAGCATTTGATAGTTGCTGTCCTCAGGGCCCCATCACCAGTGGAGAGGTGCAGTGCCAGTCTGCAGAGCAAGTTCTGTCACCGCAGCAGAGTCCCTTGATGTCCCTCTGGGGTCTCCATCTGAAGGGAGCACAGAGCTGCTACATTTGCTCAACAGAAGAGATTTCCCTTTAAGAATCTCGGGGAATGTGTGGACCAGCAGCTCTCCCTGCACCTTTGCCCTTGCATGGTGGCCCTTTTGTGCTTCCTGTTCTCAAGTTAGCGTGAGGTTTGCAGCTCAGGTGGAAGCGAAGCCCCTTCCCTGATGAGTACTGAGCTGGCTTCTGAGCTTTCGGTGTCAGAAGTGAAGTGATGCTGGCTGCCCAGAGTGGGAGTGTCTCCTCTGTACCTGAGCCCTGCCTGTGGCAGCCCCCACAGGAGGGGCTGGGGCCTTTGTGGGACTGGCTACAAAGGCCCGTGCCTGACCTTGATGAGCTTAACAAAGCCAGATCCTCTGGTATCTTAGTGTGACCCTGATTGAGCAGGGCACTTCTAAGCCCTGCCATCCCCATTCTGACAATGTCCTGACTAATCAGATTAACAGCAAATCTCAAGCTTATTCTTTCTCCTCATAGGTAAAGAATACCATTTTTCCTGAGAGATTATTTTCCAATACCCATTTATGGGCATGAGTTGAATAACTAAAACTGGATATAGTTTTATCAGGGGGATGAGCTATTAGGATGGAAATTGTTAGATAGCAGTACTGTTTGATTGAGGGGCAGTATATGCTGCTAGGTTCTGAGTTTTTTTCCCTAAGAAGTAAAAAATTTGTCAGATTTCAGCCTGGATTGTTACTTATCCAGATGGAAGTCTCAGCTTATCCTACCAAAGATTTTGCAAGCTTTTCTTACAAGTATATTAAAACCCTGGTGTTGCCATATTTCATTTGGCAATAATTATGTCCTTTGCCTCTCTTCTGAATAATATTTAGCTTTATCATCATTATTATTACTTGCTACTGTTCTGCTGGGAGCACTACTTTGCATTTAATTACAGATCACTTGCAGATAGCCTACATGGCCCTGATTCAGCAGACACTTGTAGCAGGTGTGTAATTTTAAAGCAAGTGAATGAGCCCATTTAAGTTCCGTGTGGCGGATATCCTCTGATATATTCTGTGCCTGCATGCACTGATTGCATGCACCCTGGGCCTGAAGAGTGTCTCCCTGCAGGCAGGGGCTGCTCTTGTGGCTCCATCATCTCGTAGGTGTGAGGCTGAGGCTGCACATTGCCACACCTGGCATATCTTAAGTTATCCCCTTCAACGGCTCTGAAACTGCACCTGGCAACCCATTAGCATTAGATAGAACTCAGGGACTTCTGGATTTCTTAGGGCAACGGCTTTTTGTCAGCTTAGAACAAAGTAGAACCCTCTGTCTTGCATGCTTCCTTGGCTCAGTATAAATTTTAGTAAGATTCTCTATGCCAGAAGTAAAACTTGGCTAAACGACCTACCAGGCAGCAGGATATGCCAGGCATATTCACAGTATTGTATAATTTAATTGGCTAGTTGGAAATGCATAATAAAATACAGGGTGTTTGAGTTATTACTTAGCTGCCTATGTAATTACTTCTGTTTAATATTTAATTGTGTTGATCTTTCTGTCTTGTCTTTGTTCCACACAGAAAATAGATCCCCCTTTTTGTCTATTCACAAGCACTGGGCTACTGGGTAGAGGGCTTTGCAGCTAATTTTCCTGATTGTTCAAATGTCACCGTAAAATATTTAGCATCTTGATAACTCCAAAGCTATCAAAACAGATTGGATGGTAACAATTAAAATTATGCTAACATCAGTAAAACAGATATAACGGAGTGATGCTTGTTAAGCACTTAATGATCCCTTTCTCCAAGGAATTCCATTTCAATTTCTTTATGCTGCCTGATTGCTTTACTGCATCCTGCAGGTTCTGTGCACTGCTGCTCTGTGTAATACATATTCAAACCCTTCTCTGAGCTCTCATCATGCCAATCAGGGATGCAAATGGAGTCTGTATGACTGTGTGATCAGAATTTCTTGCTTGTTTGCAGGCCTGTAAATAATGGAGTGAATAAGGATCTGATGTGTAACAGTAGAAAAGTAATCAGACCTTGTCTCTGGCTTCCAGTAAACATCAGTATGGCCCTGATCCAACCACTGCTGTAATCAATGGGAGGCTTTTATTGACTTTAATGGCAGTTGAATTAGGCCTTGTCTGAGGCTTGAAAATTCAGCTGCAGTTCTTGGGGCTGATCCTTGGCTAGTGTAACCTGGCTTTGTGCTCCTGGAAATCAGACAGCTGATCTGCCTTGCTGTGCCAAGGCTGTGGCAGGCAGGCTCTGCCCTGAACTGCTGTCACCCCCACTCGCTCCAGCCTTCTGTGTCAGGGCACTCTGGGCTCTGCTTCCCTCAGCTATTCACTAGGACCTTACACTGCTCTCTGAGCAATGCCTCAGGTGGGTAATTATCTTTAGAAAAACGTTTTACTTGAAAGGGATTCTAGAAATCATAATTTTGAACTTTAGTTTTTTGATACTTTCATTGTTTATAAAGGAGCAATATCTATTCCTTTTGCTTTACATTTGCTGCAAGGGAAAAAAAAGCCTAATTAGCAAAACCAAAGAACCCCTAGGTTGATCAGAAAAGTTCTTGGAAATTTGCAGACCTTCCCTTGCAAATGCTGATAGGAAAAATGATAAAGATTTTATGAAGTGTCCTTGCTTTGGAGTTTTGTGGGGATGAATGGGTAGAGAAGAGCTGTGTGTGGATTAAAGGCTTTTAGAATGTAACTTTGTGCGTCATCTGTACTATGAACCACTCAGAGCTGTGATACCCTTCCTCTTTGTAAAGTGCTACAATGAGTATAAAGGACTTTGTAAAATTCTTTGAGGTGGTTCTTATTCTGGCCTCTCTGCTTTGAAAGGATACGGAAAATACATCCTTTGGGGAGTCTTCTGGCCAGCTGAGCTCTCCAAGGACAAGCTTGGAAACACGCTAGATTGATGTTCTCGAGCAGCTCCAAGAAAGCTTGGCCAGTGTGTGATGGCAACTGCACCTACCCTGACAATCAGGGAGGGAGATGCATGCCTGCTTCTGGGCTGTGTGTGTGTTTATGGCCTCACTGCCCCACAGTGACAGTCAGCACAGTTGCTGTTTGCACCAGCAGGGTGAGGGTGGCTAATGCCAGCTGAAATTCTGGGTCTCCACATCCCTGTGCATGCACAGGCACCACTGGTTGGCTTTTGCTGAGGTTTTTTTCCCTCATTCAAGTGTTATTTCCAGCAAAGGCAATGGAAGCGACTTGGATGGTGGTTTTCAGCAACAAACGTGTCCTGTGTGCAGGGAGGTACTTGGCTGTGTTGGGGGCAGGAGACACCCCCTGTCCCCCCCAGAGATGGGGTGGTGGCAGCACCGTGGCTCTCAGGGCTGTGCCAGGTGCTGAGTGCCACAGGACCCCTGTCCTGGTGTGCCCTGGGGGCCACCAGCTTGTCCTGTGTGCTCCTTTGTGAGACAGCAGCTGCTGGGGTTCGGGTGCCTCTGTGGGTGCTGCTGTGGGTGCTGCTGGAAGTTCTGGTCCAGACTTGTGTTGGAAGAATTTTCTTCCAAAAGGTCTGAAAATGTCTAAAAATGTCTCAAAGTTTTAAGAGTCATGTGAGAAATCCCACTTCAATCTGGCCATTGAATGTTGCTAAACGTTGAATAAATTCTCTGCTCTCCAGTTTTCAACAGAAAGGCTCCTTTGCCTGGCACTACCACGCTTACTCTCCTTTTCAGACCTAAGCTGGAAAACAGGAGGTTCTGCTAGTGTTTAATTTCTCTTTTCTTTTACAAAATCCTGTGTTTGGAGATGAGTTCCATAATAACCCCTTTTAAAAATGGTGTTTGCTACTTAGCTGTTTTCCATTTGGAGGTGTTTTATTTATAGTAAATTAAAGCAAGAAGGTAAAGTGGTTTTTATTTTCCTATTTCCCTGCATCCTGTATTCGTAGGCTTTAACATCTGCCCTCCATCCCCTTCCTGTGTTCATGCAACATCAAACCATTCAGGAATAAGTCAGGGCTCATCTTTCTGCCATGCAATGCTCTTCTTGATCATTTGACTGAAAAGTATTAGTTTGTAGGTGAAAACTACCACTGCTTTTTCTTTTTCCTGTAGGGACTTTGGAGTTGCACCTTTTGTCTTATGTTTAAGAGTTCCAGTTCATGGTGATATTTAGAAATAAAACTGAACTCAGCCAAAACACAGAAGAATTGAAGAGGCCCAGTCATCAGAGGGGAAGAATATAGCCTGACAAGTCTCTAGAGTAAGTAAGGTTGTAGAGATGTGTCACTTCATTTTAATTAAACATCTGTGCATTCTCACCCACTTGTGTCCTGCTGCTTTGCTGGTGAGTAGAAGGATTTCCTCAGTGATGTTTACTTTTTGTTCATTCATATTTGAGCCTACAAATTGTATGAAAGCAATTTAACTTTTCACATAAGAATTTCACACAGGTGAAGGCTTCTCTGTGCTAGGGAAAATGTGAACACAATTTACATTGCAAAGTTGATTTTAAAGTCCCAGAGTGTGGAAGCCTCCAGAACTGCCTGTTGCCGATGTGTGGAGCAGTTCTAACACCTGTTTACCTTCTCATTTTCCACATCGGTTTTTTTTTCCTTGGCCAGGCATTTTGTTGCCTCCCATCTATTCCCGAAGAGTTAATTCTCTCCCATCAGCTCCCAGGATCTGCCTGTCTGTCCCTGGCAGTGCTGGTGGCTCTGGGTGACCCGGTGTGTGTGCTGTGCTCAGAGTTCAGCCCCAGGACCTTGCCCTTGTCATGTCCATGTGCAATTAGCAGAGTGCCAGACAGGGCTGGGGCTGCTCCTGCTGCTGTGCTGGCTCGGGGGTTAGCGTTTGGGCACAGCAGAGCCTTTCAGGGCAGCCTCCCCTGCAAGCCATTTGGAATATTAGATGGACAAACATGTCATGATTAAGTCCTTAGGAGCCTGTAAGGAGCTGTTTTTTCACAGCCATGCCTGGTGTGTGGAGATTAAACGTCCTGTCACACTGGGCGTGTGTACACTTCCAGGCAGGAGCTGACCTCGCCAGTGGCTGTAATTAGAAACAATTTTCAGATTTATATGATGAGTTTTATTTCACAGTGTGCAGATACAGTGCACCCAGAGAAGTTTTTCACAAACTGAACTTGTTCTCTCAAATGGAGTTTACATCTCCAGCTGTCTTCAGAATACCCTGCACTGTCTCTGAGAGCTGTAAAATAACTGCAAGCTTATAAATTCACATTTTTGCTGTTATTAAATGTGCTTGACTCATTCCAGGCTGTTGCTGTGGAGATAGGTACAATATAGGAGCCTTGGCACTATGACAGGCCATTAAAATACCAAGATGTTTAGCCATGTATGAGTATTTTCACACAGTGAGACCTCTAAGCTTAGCCTGCTGCTGACATTGTTAGTTATTGAATCAATTGCATGAGATGAGGTTGACAGGTGTAATTATGTATTTCTGTGGTGATTATGTCTGGCTTGTCATAGAGACCAACGTGCCTGTAACTGTGCACTCATTTAGCAGTCATTTATTGAGTGAAGGATTGGAGTTGGCATGCCTTTTACAAGGGAAGGAAATGTAAAACAAAACAGGAGTCCATTTTCAAATATAATTGATTCATTAAACCATTTACCAATGATTCATTTTAGTGCATGGAAATATATCTTTCCGTATTTCCTACAGATGTCTCAGTTATTTAAGAATATTCTTGCACCCTGACTTTAACAAAAGAATAAAACTCATGCAATGAGTTCATGAGGAGCTGGGTCTCAGGTCTTTAGCTGCCACATCCTGGCAGAAGTTATGGACCTTGCTGGAACTACCTGAATATGGGACCATTTTAAAATATTTGGCTTACTTGTTAAAAGAGCTCAAAATCTTTCAAAATAACCTCCTTTCTATGCAAACACAGCTCTACAATCTTCTTCTTTGTAGTAGCTGTTCTTCAAAATGTGTTAAAAATTGTACAAATATTTTTGGAATTCATTGATGTGAACCTGGGCTCTTGCTGGAATTCCTCACTCACTTTTCTAGGTAAAAATTTTTCTGTGTAGTGACATCTCTCAAAACTTTGCTGTATTATTTCCCAAGTAGTTCTCCATGGTGTTTTGTGCCACCCTGATGATACGAATGAAAAGTCTCTGTTTCTCAAAGTGAGAGGAGGCAGACAGAAATTAAATATTGCTCGCTGTTTATTAAGAGGTCCTTGGACTTGGCTGAAGTCAAGCAAACAATTTGACTTACTTTCCCTGGCCACATCTCTCTGCAATACAACTTATTACCTTATTCTCCGAAATTTTCATGTGTAAGATAGGTATCTGAGATGAGGTGGGGTTATTTGGTAATGGTTTTGGGGTTGTTTGTTTGAGGTAAAAGAGTAGCTGCTTTTAGGGACTGCTTTAACAAAAAGAGCCCACTGTCTTTTGCAGGAAAACAGGATCCACGTGTTCTCTGGTCTTCTAGGATGGGCTGAAACATGCAATAGGAATTAGTGGATATGAATAATAAAAAAAACAGTTTCCCCTCATTTTATAGGACACAAAAGTGTTTTACACAAAACTTCCGTTGTGTGAATTAACCATCAGAATTTTTTATTTTTCTGTTTTTAACCAAAAGCTGTTTATCACCACTTTTGTGATAGATATGAGATGGTATCTGTGAGACAGGAAGAAAGAAAAAACAGAAATGGTGGGGATTAGGCAAAGGATGAATATTTAGGAGACTGTCCTTTGGCATCAGTAATTAAACTAGGTTCAAATTCCTAAAAGTGGATGCAAACCTAAACTTGGTAAGTGTCATCCCAAAGTTTGGAAGAACCTCTTTTCCCCAGTCTTGTCTGCTTAGAACACATTGGTCAAAAGTTTCCCAGTAGGAAGCATTTGGGTTAATATCTGGCTTTCTAATCATGTGCTTGGAAAGACAGCTTTTGTTACTTTTCCAGAAAACTTCCCAAGTGTGCAGTAAAATGCATGCTGTTCCAAAAAAAATATCCTGAATAAAGTGATGTCTGGTGAATTGCATTTTTGTTTTTCTATCACTAAGCTTGGGTTTGAGGGGGTTTTTTTGGTTCTTTTGTGTGTGGGGGGGTGTGGTGTTTGGTTTCTTTTATTTTTCATTTTCTTGTAATGAAGTTTCATTCAAGTAGAAGAATATTTGATGTTGGAAGAAGTCTCTGGAGATCATGTCATCCAACCTCCCTGCTCAAAGGAGGGTAAATTGGAACAGGTTGCCCAGGATCACGTCCAGTTGGGTTTGGAATATCTCCAAGGATGAGGAGAGTTCACTTTTTTAGATGTCCTTTTCCAGTGATCAATCCCTCTTACATAGAAGTTTCTTATGTTTAAAAGTTACTTGCTGTATTTGGGCATTGCTAGACTTGAAAGACAATGCCTATCTGTCTCTCACTAGACACCATGGAGAGAGTCTGGCTCTGTCCTTTCCTCCTCCCATCCATTTGTAAAAATGGGTAAGATCCCAGTTCCCTGCTTTTCCTGTCAGGTGCTCCCTAGCAGTCTCTGGGACAGTGTGGATAGAAATACCCATTTTCAGTGTGACTGAGAGTTGTGTTTGTCAGGGGGCTGCAGAGAGGAGCAGGTGGCACTGGGAGAGCTGCGTTTCAGTGGAGCCCTTTGGAGCTGCCTGCACAGTGAGGGTGGGGTCACTCATCCTCTGGGCAGAGATGGTTTGGGAGCTCCAGGGCTGATGGATGCCAGTGCCCTAAGGCAGACATGAACATTTCTAGTGAAGAACTGCAGTGGGCATGAGGAAAGAAGGAGTTCCTGGCACAGTGCTCACCTCATTCACTCCAGCACTGGGCCTGTCTCTGCTGCTGCTCTGAGCATCTGGGCTGCCTCTTCCCCATGGACTGTATGCCTCATTATCAAGGAGGGGGTAACGAATTCTCCTAATCTGTAGGTTTGATGCCCTCCTGGATGGCCCTAAAGCCAATCAAACCCTGGGTGGGGGACAGGAAATGGAGCACAGGCCCTCCGGGGCAGCCAGGGCCACACACCCGCGGCTGCCATCGCAGCACGGCCAGCCAGGAGCAGCACTGACATTTACTGAGGGGAGCTTGTGAGCAGAGGGGAGAATTTGCTTTCCTATGTGCACTTTCTATTTCCATACACTGTTTATTTCTGACTTTAAGGTCATTCTCTGTTTTTTATTCCAGCCTTGACCACGTGGCTTCAACAGCTCCCATAGCTCCTGTTGCTGATGCTCTAACATGATGCAGGCATAAACTGGATTTTCTCTTTTTTTGGAAAGTACTTTTTCATTATCTAAAGACTAACCTTTTGAATACCACTTCTCATTTGCACGCTGGATTTGAGGCTAGAAAGCAACTTTGCTTATTCAGTATTTGCTTTGATTTGGTGATTAGTCTTTGCTCTTAATTATTTTTTACCATTTCCACAAGTGATCAGGAAATGAACAGCTGTCTCACTTCCAGCAAGTTAAAAACAGCCTAACTATGGCATTTCCTTATTGACTTTTTACTTGGCCCTGTGCAGAATGTTTTAAGATGTTGCTTTTTGAGTCTCCCACCTCACAGCTTGAGTAATGCCACAGCTTTTAAAAATGTTTCCCTTCTGACTTGCCAAGGTGATGAAGATACGTAAAATCATCCAGCATAAAAGGATACGCAAACAAAACATGAATGGAAGGTGTGGGTTACCTTACAATCCAAACAAGAAGAATATTAGAAGCAGTTCTGGAGACTGAGGAGAGCAGTCCAGTGGCACACATCTGAAATGAGAAATAATACCATCCTGGGATCCTGCATGATGTTTACACATTGATAGCAAATCCTCTTAAAAAAGTAAAAATAAATGGCTCACTGCCCCTTTTCCCACTGATGTTTTCCTTTAATCTTTTAATTCCTTTTCAAATTGATTGTAATGATGTAATGATTGTAAATCACTCCTCGCCACAGAAAGTGCTGTTTTCCAAGAGCAGTGATTTGATTCTTGTAATCTTACTTATTAGTTAAATTCAATAAGTGCCCAACCTATGCTCTAAATGCCTTTTAGAAATACACTAATAAACAGGTCTTGATTGCTTTTTGATTGAATTGCAGATAATGATATTTATGTCATCAGTGAGTTAAGGTAATCAGCCTTCCCAGAGCCGCGTTTGCAGTGCAGACACCGAGCTCTGCTCTGCTCTGCTCTGTCAGTCTTCTTGCAGACACCAGGGACAGATGAGCATGGTGGTGGCTTCCTCTGTGCTCCTGCAGTCTTGGCCTTTTGGGGCTTTAACAGATTCCCTGCAATTACTAGAGTGATAGGAGTGTTGTGACAGAGATGTATTTGTACAAGTAGTAAGTGCTGCAGAGTTGGACCAGAACCTGCTGGGGCTGGTGTAATTTGTGGAGCAAAGGAAAATGGTGTGCAGATCTTTTCACTTCGTGTACTTTTTCTGCATGTTTTTCGATGTGAATCCTGGTTTCTTTGAATTTAAAGGTTAGGATTTGGGCACTGCAAAGCTGGGTTGAGTCATTGCTGGATGCAGCATGGCTGTATTGGCAACATCTATGTGTGTACTTCATTTATTGTGGGTTTGAAGAGAGATCAGTAAAGAACTGAGTGGAGCTATGATGTTCCTGTCAGGGCTAGGAAAATGCCCCAAAAATATCCTGCAATACTTTTTGCTTAGCCAGCTGTAGAGTGGCATAGCAAGAGGGAAGACACAGAAATTCCTCTGCTTTACACGAGTGTGTTTGAAAAGGCTCCTGGGCCTTCTCTGAGGCACAAGGCAGCATTTTCTGCTTGGGTGACACAACAGCCACGGAGTTCTCCAAGAACTGACATCTTTAGCCCGGTGCTGGAGGTCAGAGGATCCTAACACCGGCAGAGCACTTTCCACAGAGGTGATAATCACTGCTGTTCTCAGCATGGGGCACACCAAAAGAAAACCACTGCGGTGCTGTGTGGCTTTCGAAACCTTACAGCTCCTGAAAAGGTACATCTGTTCCAAAGAAGAAGAAATAAAGTACTTTGCAAATGTTGCTGCAGGCAGAGTCTCTCTTGGTAGCCAAACCTAAATGCTTTCTTGCATTTATTTTATTGTTTTAGTCAGCGTATTAATGGCATGATGTTGCCTATAAAATCTGTTCCTAGCCAGTTGCTTCAGTCTGATTGAAAACTTTAAGTAATTTAAAATCAAAGGGAATCTCTGTTTGACTGGCAAACATCAGAAGGGTGAACTGTTAACATCACCCTGTTAGATCCCGAGCTGGGGTGGAAGGCAGCTGACACTTGCCTGGGCTGGGAGCGGGCTGGGGCTGTAGCTGGTTCCACTGATAATGCCTCTTTATCTATCTCTGGAGCTGAGACTGATAACATCGAACCCTGCCACAGCCCCTAAGTGACATGATACTGCTCTTGCAGTGTGTGCTCTTCAGCAAAGGTGACCCCCAGGTAAGACCAAACTTTTTTTGTTTCAAGGCTGAAGTTTTAGCTGCATCTCTGGCTAGCTGAGAACTGGAAGTGCTGCCTCCCTTCTTCTGATTTAAGGGCTGGTGGCTTCCACCTCAGATGGTTTGGATGTGACAGCAAAAGGCTCATACATTCCTACAGCTGCCTTGCCTGGCTGCCGAGCTGGGGTGTAATTGGACTCGTTTTTCAGTGGTTCAGATGTCAGCTGGGTGTGGGCTGAAGTTCACTGCCACGATTTATTTCAAAGGTTTTCAGCGCTGAGCTCCTGGGCCTTATTTAGGTATTGAAGTCAGTGCAGTGATTTTTTTCAGTGTATTTGCAGTTGATTCAAAGATCGGGGGGAACTATTGGGAGATGTGTGACCTCTGCAGCCCTCATTCTGTAGCAGAGCTGGAAGGATTTGTCCTTAAGGTTGGGAAGAGTATTTCTCAGGGCCAATGCTTGATGCTTCTCGCAGTTTATGACAAGTTGCAGATTAGAAACTCTCCACATTTCTATTTCTAATGTGTTTTTTTCATTTGACTTGAAAATTATTACTCTGGATGTTCTGACCAGACACTCTATTATTTTAACTTTTTTCCCCTGAAAGAAAGGGGAGCTTTTAACATGCTCTCATGTGGCTCTGATTTACACTAGAATTTGCAAATCAAGGCTGGTGTGACTCTGATCTACTGCTGTGCTCCCCCTGGGAGCATCTCTTCAGCAGATGTGGCATGGGAAGGTCTGGTGACTCTGCTAGAGGACAGCAGTGAATGGCAGCAGAGGTGCTTGTGATCTGCCACCAGTCCATTCTTATTTAGAAATAGTCTTTACAACCATCACAACTGCAAAATACTATTTTTAAAGAGAGAAACAAATATTCCAAAGATAGATAAGATACTCTAATATAGAACAAAAATGAAACAGTTCTGTTTGAAATTTGTCTGTTGAAAACTGTACTCACAGCTTTTAAACTCTTTAGAAACGGAAAAATCAATGTGCCCAGCTGAGGATAATCCTAGAGGTGAACAGCTCTGGGGCCTCACCTGGTGGTTGCATGCCTCACCTCTTCAGTTGAGCCTGGAGCCAAATATCATGGCTTCTCACAGCATAACTTGGACCTCCTCTGGTCAGTACATAAACGTTTGGATTGGGGAAAAAAATATCTAAAACTGCAGGGATTTCTATGCATGTTGTGGAAACAGAAATGACAGGTTTTTTACATTATTTCTTTTAACTGCCATGGTGAGAAGTGCTTCCAGAATCAGAGGGCAGAATCTAACACACAGTGTAAGTTTTGTTTTGTCTTTCTCTTTTTAAAATTATTTGGATAGTTGCAGGGAATGGCTGAAGGGATGCAAATGAATGGAAACAAGCTATATTGCATGTGGCTGAATGTGCCTGTAGGCTTCTTTTTGAGGAGAGAGCGCTGAGTAAAGTTTGTGTGAAACACCAAGTGGAGAAGCCCCCTGCTCCCTTTGGGATCCCCCCGGTGCTGCTCGGAGGGTGAGAGGGATGTCAGCAGCCTCAGTGTCCCCTGGGGTCACCCAGCAGCCCAGGAGCTGCTCAGGGCTCTGCTCTGGCTGCACAGCCGAGTGCTTCTGCCTTGTCCTTGTCCTGCCTGGCCCAAAACGAGCTCAGCAGCATCAGCAGAGCCAGCAGCAAGGTGAGAGCTGTGTTGTGCAGGAGCTTGGATGTTGGAGCAGTGGAGGTGACAGTGTGAGACTTGGGTAAGGCCTGGGGCTGCTTTGATTTTGTTTCCTGAGAAGGAAGAGTACTCCCTTTGAAATGGTGGTTTTTCCTCAAAAGGATACTAAAATACAGCACTACCGCTGTGATCAGCAGCCACAGTAGCTTTGGTACCAAGTTCTGATGGAAAACATGCTCCAGTGTAACTGACCCGCTACTAGAAATGTGAATCATATCTCTTTCTCCCCATGGTTTTTCATACCATTTCTGGCTCTGCATTGTATTATCTGGTTTGAGAAACACCCTGAGATTGTATGAAATGGACACATTATGGAATTTGTGGTGCAGCTCTTAGGGAATAAAAAGCATATTTATGAACGCTCCTTTGGCACATGCAAAGTGTGTGCCTAGGTATGGGCAGATGGGCACAGGACATTGGCACGTGCTTTAAACAGTACATGGAACTCAATTAAAGGGTGATTTTCTGCCTTGAGGGGTGTGTTTCCACTGCACAGCGATGGAGGGGAAGGAGGATGCTGTAACAGAGTCCAGAGTTCCCTCTGCCCTCCTCCTTGCTGTGGAGGTGAGTCTGCATTGCTGACAGTGCCCAGCACACTGCTGGGGCCCAGTGCTGCCCATCCTCTGCTTCCTTCTGCCCTTCCCTGGGCTCTGGATGGACTGATCATTTCCCCATGCCTGTCTCTGCCTTCGTGCCTACTTTGCTAATTGTTTCTAACTGTTCAGGCATCTTCAATTTTAAGTTTCTCTGCTTTCACAGTAAGAACATTTACCAACAGAAAACCTACTGCTTAATCACTGGACTTGGGAGTTGTGGAAGAAAAAGCATCTGGCTGTGGTGCTGCTCAGTGCCAACGTTCACCACAAGAACTGAACAGGATCACCTTGGTCAGTGCAACATTCCTGTGCCATGAATACAGGTGATAGCAAAGCACAGATCATTGTGTCAGTCAAATGAGAGTCCCACCTGGAGAGTTTCATCCAGCTAATCTGTTGATCTTACTCTACTATTTTGTGACAAAGATTATTTTGTATTATCCTATGTGTTTGAAGATCCTAAAAGTAGTTTTGTTACTACAATGTGTAGCAGATGCAGACTTTTAAGTATGAGTTAACCTGCCTGGTTTACAGTGTTTCCTAACAAAACAGAAGGAGGAGATGTTTGTGGATGACTAGAGCTTATCTTTATAGGTGCCTGAAAGCAGAGGCAGAAATATCTGTGCTTTTAAATGTTATGTTTATTAATTTTATATCTATTATTTATTTTTATTTATCCTCCATATAAATATGACTTTGCATAACTTCTTATAAAGAATCAGCATTTTGGGGGGTGTTTTTGTTTGTTTGTTTTTCTGTTATAAAAATGGTGGTAGTTTTAAGTATTTTCTCAGCCAAAGGTCTTATTTAACTTTGTGACCTAGGTGCAATTTAAAGTGAATTATGATATTCTGTGACTTCTTAGATTTTGGCTCACAGTCTTCAGATGCTTTCATTCCCACACCTGCCATCCATTAGGAGACCTCCTTCTGTGATCTTTCATCATTCAGAATATATGATGATTTTCTTAAACACTTGAGCTAATTGGGAATGACTGTTGCTTTAAAATATATGGCAGTATTTGTAAATAGCAGACATTGGGCAGGCTTGAAATAAATACCTGCAATTTGGCAGGAACTGTTAAAAAATGCAAAGCCACTAAAGATTCAAGTGACTTCCAAAGGGGCCTGTTGCTGCCAGGACAGGCCAAGCAGACCCTGTTCCCTGTTGGTGTCAGTCCTTGTCCTTCAGCTTGCTACCGGCCTGCAGGCTTTAATAGCAAAGCACACTGATCACGGTGTTTGAGAAAGGAGCATTATTTCTGTGTAATATTAATAAATCTCTCCTACTGTAAGGTCCCAGTTACTGTGCATCCTGCCTGAAGAGATGGAAATGGCTTTGGGCCCTCTAATATCAAGGGAGAAGAGAGAACTCACAAGTCCCACAGAGGATTTTATGAATTGAAATAGCTGCACATGCCCTCTCCTGGTCTTTCTGGTTGTCAGCCAAACCAAGTATTCATTGTTTTTGTACTTTCTCATAACCAGACTTGAATTTGCACAGTCACAAGAGAGTTCTTTGGGAACCATGAGTAGATGATTGGAACCCTCAAAATTAAAAGAAGGGCATCATTTTGGTTAGAGAAGTGGTATTGAACTCAGTGTGTTAAAAAAACTCAAGAAGAGGTGAACCAGAACATCTGTCATCCCTAGGCAGAGAATTCTGTGTTGAGCATTGAATCGCATCTGTAACAGAAAAAGCTTGAGGGATAAACAGTGATAAATGTGTGTTTGTATCAGTTCTATTTATTTGGTCCATGTCTTATTGGGGTGCTGGTTTGGGCAGCCCTTGGCAGCAGAGGTGGTGATGTGCACAGATGAGATGGTGTTCAGGGGAAGGAACCGCCCCAGACCAACCCCAAACCCTGGAGGTTCCCCAGCACAATCCCATCATTCCAGCCTGGCTCTGGCTGTCCTGGCAGTACAGCTGGGGTTGTGGGGGGACAGACAGAGGCGGTGCTGAAGGCAACCCTGCCCTGGCTCTGGTGCAGCTGTGTTCATTCCCCAGCCCTGGGAACAGCCTGGCCCTCCCAGCCCTGGGCTCACCCTGAGTCAGGCAGCAGGGAGGGAGGCACTGGGGCTCTGCTGGCCGGGCTGTGAGCAGGGAGGGACAGCAGGGACAGGGACAGACAGGGACAGACACTGTGCAAGGGACAGACAGGGTGAGGTGGCCGTGCTGGGACAGCAAGGAGCCAGCTGGAACTGCGGGAGGGAGAGAGAAAAAGGAAGGAAAGAGCCAGAGCTGTGTGGAGCTGCCTGTGGGAGATTAAAGGAATGAGAAACTTTCAGACAATGAGGTGCTGATGCTTGGAGCCTTCAGAAGTTTCATTGAAACACTCTGAGTGTTGTGGCTGTCCCCACAGCCACATGGGATGGCCTGAGGGTGCTCTCTAGTCACAGGACAATAACCTTGGATTTGGCTAAATAAACCCTTGAGCGTTTTGGTTCATGCAGGCTGTGCCACAGTCGTTACCAGCAGACACCCCCAGGCTGTGTTCTGGCTTCACAGCGGGATTTCCCGTGGTCAGATCTGCTCTTATTTGCAGGGTTGCTCGGAGCAGTGAGTTGGCCCCACTGGGAAGGGGCACAAGGACCAGAGCATGGATGTTCCCAGTGCTGCTATAGACCCCCAAAAGAGCTGTGTCCCAATGCCTGAGAGCATCCTGGCTTCGTGAGGAGCTGAGTGCAGCCGTGTTCCCTCCTGGCCTTTCTGTGCCACAGCTCTGAGTGATCAGAGGGAATGTCAGGAGGGCAGCAGCACATGGCTGCTTGCAAGGGCTGCAAGAACTGAAATAAAAATGCTAAAAAAGGAGGGGCTGTCTCACCTTACGTCGGCATACCTGGGGTACACAGATGGCTGGTTTTACTGTATTGTGAGATCTGGCAGAGTTGCTGGAAGGTAGTGTAATTCCAGATGCAGTATGAAGTCATTTATGAGGTGCCAGAGGCAAGAGCTAGTGTGGGTGGTTGTCTTGTCTGGTGCTTGCTCAGGTCAGCACCAGATGCAAGCTCGATATGAGCCCAGAGCATCCTGAAGCTATGCTGAGATCAGGGAACCAAAATTTAAGTCTTATTTCCAACAAGTAATTTGCATTACTTTTCAGACCAGCTTTTGTCTTCCTGTAGGAGCTGCTTGGCCTCCTAAAGACAGAGCAAAAGGCAGGAGAACTGAAATGGGATGTGGGCACGGAGGAACCAAACAGCTGCACAGGGTTGGGGGAGCAGCTTCCAAAGGCTGATTCTGCAGTCGGGGGACATGAGGGTGCCAGATCTGTAACCTTTTATGTCATTGGGATGAGCTGTAATGAGTCAGGTCTCTTTCATGGCAGGGCAAGCTGAGCAGCTCTGTCTGGCTTCCAGCCACTTCTGGCTATGTCAGCTTTTAGGAGAGCAGCTGACAAATCATCCCAGTGCTGTGGTGGGGTAATTGGAGAGACTCCTCGGGTTTGAAGCTTAAGTGACTCACGTATGGAACTCTGTCTGCAGAGCTGAAACCTTCTCAGAGCTGTGACATGATCACTTGGGGCTTGGGACTGTGCCAGGAAAACAGCTGCTCTGTATTTGGTTGGTGGCACCGTGACACATCTTTGGGACAGATCGTAGCAAGTGCAGGAGCTGGTGTGCTTTGCACTGCTTCCTTGTGGTATTCCTGTCCTGTGTGCTCAACAAGGCATGACAATGGGACATCTTCCCCTTTCGCTTGCACACCTTTTTTCCAGCAGGATGCTGACCAAATGTTCTTCATTGTAAAACACACTGAGAGCTGCACAGGATGATAAATGCTACGGCTGGGGACACCAGGGAATGGGAGAGCTTGGGCTGTCCAGAAAATAATCAGCCTCCGTGAGAGGAGGGTACTTCCATCAGTAACTCCTGTGCTCAGAGTCTAAAGAAAACATGTGCTTCTCTTCTTCTTTAAGCATGCAAGGAGGGAGCATGCCCGCCCTCCTTGCATGCTTAAAAAAAAAAGTAATTGTTAATAGTTTAAAACAGGTTTTAAGCCAAAACTTTTAAGAGCTGCAAACAGACTTACTGGCAGGTTTTCAGATCTCCCATGGCAATCAAAAGCAGCTGATGCATGTTTTGCAATCTATTTGCAGACCGCCAGAACTTATGACTCAATTAATAAAACAAATGTGTCTATCAACTACAGCATAACCCTTTTGACCTTAATGAAGTCCTAAATCTTTAGCAAATTTGTTTCAAGATCTCAAATGTACACAGAGCTAATACCTGCACTTGTTGCATGACAGCTTATTGCCTTGCCATGCTGCTGGTGTAGCCCTTGCTAAACTCCAGACCCTTGTCTGCAGACACCCTTTCCACGTGACTGGCAATTTGGAAAACCTCATCAGACAAAAGATTACCATTCTGTGCCCTGTTACTTGATATAACTTCTGACTAATTGACACATAGGACAGGGCAAGCTGCTCCCACTCCTTCCACAGGAGAAACGCTGTGGCACATGGGGTTTGCCATCTCTGTGGGACCCTGTGTGCAGGACCTGTTTCCTCCCCATGGAGCAGAACGGGTGCAGATCCCATCCTCTGCCCTGTGCAGCTGTCAGGAGACACCTGGCACTCTTTTAAGGACAGTGTGCTTGATGCCCAGCTTTGCACAGTTTCCTGGAGCAGAGTGACCACAATGTTTTAGGTCACTGTGAGATGATTCCCTGTCAGCTGTGATGTCTCTGGGTTTGAAGCCCATCTCCAAACTATTTCTTTGGCTGGTGGAGAGAGGAGATCCAACCACAGAGCTAGACCAAGGCTGGTTTGTGTTTCTACAGAGCCAGATGTAGGTCTTGACATGAGCATTGCAGGCATTCAGGAAAGGTTTATTGTTGTTTTGAAAAGCTACAGAAATGGAGTAAGAAAAGGTAGTGATTGGAACATCTCCAAGGTTTGGAGCCATCAGGGAGTTTTTGTTACTTTCTAAAATAGAATTAATGATTCAGAGGAAGGTAGAGCTCTTGTGAGGGGTCCTGTCAGCCTCCTTTGCCCTTTAAAACCTAACTCTAGCTGTGAGTGATAGAAAAGGCGAGGAACATCCCTGATGCTCTCTGCTGTGTCAGTGCAAAGTGCTGAGGAGGAGTGCTGGGTGACAAACTTCCAGCAGGAGAGGGCGTGGAGGTTTGTGCTTCCCCAGCTGCTGCCCCTTCCTGCCCTGTGCCCTGGGGCAGAGCAGTGGCTGCAGCCTCCCTGGGGACACTGCTGCCGGTGCCCAGGGCAGCAGAGGACATCTGAAGGAGAGCATGGTGTGCTTGCTCCACAGCCTCTTCACGTGGAGGGTTTGCGTGAACTTCTGCAAGACAACTTAATAACTGAGTAGTCAGCATCAACGCAGACTGTTAAACTCTGAATTGTAGAGTATCCATTCTGTCAAGGACATTAATAAAGGGAAAGGCATTGCCTCCCAGGAGGGCTGAGCAGGCTGGCACAGAAAATTGAGTGTAACAACACTGCTGTCTGCACTTCCCTTTGTCTCCTTCTGCTGATGGCAAGTGCTCTCCTCACAGATCTTCCACCGTAACTTTTGGGCAAATGCATAAAATGGTTCAGCTTTCCAGGGATGCTCACAGCCCTGACAATGTCAGCACAGCCAGGTAACTCACTGAGCTTAGTTTATGTATATATAGTTTTCTTGTTTAACCTGTTAGACTGCTTGAAACTACTTCTACAAATATGAATCAGCTTTGTTTTCAGATCATAAGTGCATTTCAGTAGTCTATTAGAGGGGGAGGAAGGTGATTTAACGGTTGAAGGGGGAACCTAAATGAGCTTCAATACTGTGACTGAGTTGTTTCATTGTTTTGATTTAAATCTCATTCTTCCCTTCACTTTCTGCATGGATTGAGTTGAGAGTACAGCTCTCCTAGGTAAAAGCAGACCTGGGGAGGTTGGGTGAGTTTCACTAAGGTTTATTCTTCCAGGCCTGCTGAAACCAGCATCTTGCCGTGTCCTTCCCTGCTTTTGTTAAGGAAAAAGAGGCCGAGCAGTTTCCTATGGAAATCTTTCTCCACTGAATTCTTCTGGATAATGACAGTTTCAGCCAGGAGACCTTTGTGCCCGAGGCAAGGACCCTTCAGGCAAAGGAGACTTTTCTCCCTTGGTTATCACTCACTCCCTTCTGGCCAAACGGGGCGAGGCCCCAGTGCTCAGAGTGGGGCTGGGTGGGGGCCAGGGAAGGGTGACAAACCCCCCAGATGTCCCCTTCTGCAGGGGACTTCTCTGGGATTTCCCAGGGCCAGAGGGGAAACAGATCCACTCCTCATCGTCCTCACCTCAGCACCCAAGGGTGTGAGAGGTCCTGGGAGAGGAGCAGAGGTGTCCCAGCAGCACATCCAAGGACCTGTGTGAGTTTGGGTGTGCAGGAGCTGTTTCGTGTCACTGTTTTGTCCTAAACTGTAAGAACAGCACAAGCAGCAGTGATGGCTCAGCACCCCATAAGGCCAAGAAATTGGTGGCCTACTCAGTCTGCAGAATTTGTTTCTTTCTGAGCAAAGTGGGGAAGAATGGAAAACTCCTAAGTTTCAGAAATATCAAATTAAAAAAATCATCTTTGTTATTTTACTGAAAGAACAGTCTGATTTTGACACAGGAGAAGAGGGTTGTTCAGGAGGCAACACAAGGAGATGAACTTATTCCTTTACATGGTTTCCTAGGAAAAGACAACTGTAGTTACCCAGTACCTATGTGAGATCATACCATAATTCAGATCTGACAGGACTTACTGTTTGTGCAAACCTCACTCCTCCTCTCTCCTCCTCCTCAGTGTATTTTGAATGAGGGAACCAAACTCACATGCATTTTTATGAGACTGGAGTAGTTTCCAAGACACCAGATTTCTATCTATGTATCTTCATTAAAAAAGTGATATACCGTATAATTTGATTTGAGTCTATATTTATGATGATGTAAAATACTTTCTAAAATGCAATAATAAATAGAAAGTTGAGGCAAAGTTAATTTCCGTGCAGGCTGGGAGCTCCGTTTCCCCCGTGTCTCGCCTGTTCCTCCCTGGAGGGAAGGACTGGAGGGACACGGAGGGACCCGGGTGGCAGCGGAGGTGGCTCGAGCAGTGCCGCCCTTTCCTGCTGTCCCCGCTTGTCCCCTGCCCTGCGGGGACAGCCCTGCCACGCGTGCCCACCCCTCTGCACCACTTCTGCCTTCTTCTGGTTTGGATTGGTTTTGTGGGGTTTTTGTTTGTTTCTGTTTGGGGTTGTTTGTTTGTTTGGGTTTTCCTTTGTTTTACTTTTAAGGCAGAAGTGGCCAGAGCAGGATCCTGAATTCCCGTTGTGAGGTGTTACACGGTTCAGCTGATCCCAGTCCCAGATCATTCTTGCCTTGCTCAGAAATGGGAACAATAACCATTATCTTTTCTCTTTCAGCTCCTTAGCAGCTTTGACTATAAGCCCTTTGGATCTCATAAATAGATGTACACTACCAAGCACAGCGCCTGGCAATTCCAGCTGGGGACTCCTAACAGTCTGCTAATTAAAATATAAACACTGTAGTGCAATACATTGATTGTATTGTCTTAAGCAGTTAAAACCTTGAGATAGTTTAGAGGGCTGAAGTATAAAATAAAATCACTGCTTTTCAGATACATTAATGCCAATTAATGCTGCCTGTTGTAACCCTCTATAGGTGTCTGCCTGGGAACCCCCTGAGCAAATCACTGCTTCATTTTTACAAATTGTGGTTTCCAGTGATCCTGAACTCCTCTTGAAAGCAGACTTGCAATAATTCATCTATTGTGATAATAATAATTAATAATAGTAATAATTAACAGTCTGTGGGGCTGTTAAATATAAATTTAAAATGATATATCACAAACTAAACAACTACTTCAAAAAATCCCCGTAACTCTATACTTAAAACAAACAAAAAAAAGGTCCCCTGAACCCTGTATTAAAAAAAAAAAAAAAGCAAAAAGTTGAGTTTGATCCATAAGCTGACAATAGTAAGGAAATTCAGACATGAGCAGGGAAGTGTTCCATATGTTCTCCAATACCTAGGCACAACTGGGTGCCTCTTTAATGATGAGCTGAATGCTCCCTGTTGTGCTTAGGTACTGCAGAACATATGGCGTGTGTTCCCCCTTAACTGTGAATTTCCTTGCTTTTGTCAGTAGGTGTCTTAACTCTGCTGTGCTTTAATATAGTGTTTGTGCCTCTGAGCACAGGCCAAATTTGATCTTAGGCAAATAGGAGGGTGGAGACAGCTGTTGATTATCTCATATTCTTCTTGAAACTATATTTCAATACATAATCTCTATCTATATAAACACACCTTGTAACTGTTAATCAGGACCCTCAGAGTCTAAAAATCATTCCACTGTGCTCCAAACTTAGCATGGATGATAAATGACTGTTTAGTTGCCAATATAGCACAATATTTCAATTTCCTGCCTTCACAGAGGTATTTCAAAGGTTGAATGGAGTTCATACTCACAGTATGTGTTGCCTAGAACTCTATGATCTCTTGCTGGCAAACTTTAACCAAAACCTTTTCAATTAACTAAACACATTCCTCGTGGAAGTCAGCCAACCCAAAGCTGGACAAACAGAATCTCAGTGATACTTGCAATAACCTTTCCCTGCTCCTGGCTCTGGATAAGCATAGACAGAGTGAGTTTATTAGTTGATATTAAGTTATGTGATTGCTAAAAAAATTCATGTAACATTGAACTAAATTTTGCTGAAGAATTCCAATGTAGTTTCCTTTAGTTCTGCTGGAATCCTCATTTACGTGGTGTAAACATGAGTAAAGTTTAGCCTACAATCCGCAGAGCAGGAATCCCTGTGACAGGAGCAGAGGATGCTGAGGGGTGAGCTTAGCCAAGCTGGATCACTCTGAGGCTTGGTCCTGCTGCTGTTTGGGGATACCCTGGGGATCACTGGTGTCAGAGGCTGTGCTGTTGACTGCTGAACTATAAAGAAAAGGGGACTGAGGAATACCTGTTGTCTTTGGAAAAGCTGGGAGCAAAACCCTCCCACAGCTTTTGGGGTAAAAGACACTGCCCCTACCACTGGAATTGCCCAAGAACAGTCTTGGAGGAGTCCTCTCCATGAACACCTCTGTGTCCTCTCTCTGTGTCTGTGCTCCTGTGTGGCACATCTGTGGTTGTCCCCTATTGGGAACAGGTGGCTGGGCTGGAGGTGGCTGCAGGGACCTTTTGTCTGAGCTGGTGCATTGTCGTGCCCAACATGTGCTGCTGTGGTAGCCAGGAATATTTGTAAGAGACAGCTTGTTGTAGCCACACAGACAGAGCTCCAAATACTCTCTGTGTAAATCCTTGTTAGACTCATTTGCTTTCATATGAAAATGCCAGCCCAAACAGCTCCGTATTCAGGCAGTTCCAGTGTCTGAGTGTGTGTCAGTGGGGGTGACATGAGGGGATATGAATGGCATGCACTGCTGGAGGACATGCCTGGTCTCCCAAATAAACTGTTGATCATTTCTGCCCTCCTTTAGTGTCATAGCCTGGATCTACCACAGCTTACGGACTCCGAGTCAGGCAGTTGATCTCTTTTACCTGGAGCTGGACAGGTAACCTGCAGCTGTCTCTAGAGGGTCACCAGGCAGTCAGGTTTGTTTTCCTCCACCCCAGCTGGTCTCTGTGCCTTTGTGCTGAGGCACTTTGTCATTATCCATGAATGTTCCTGGTGTCCGCACTCAGGTACCAGGGCAGAAATGGCTTTCATGAAGAGCCACCATGTGGGCCATGAGACAGCAACTGCTGTGTGCATTAGCAGCATGCAACCCCTTGTGTAATTATCCCCATCCCAGCTGATTAACTCTGTCCTGGCTGGCAGTTAGCTCCAAGGGAACATTCTCCAGCATCCAACTCCAAAACACTGCGGGGGGCTGTTTTACATCTCTTTTCCACTTTCTCTGTATTCCAGTTTCATTCTGTCTTGTTGCCTCTGGGTGCTCCTGGTTTATCCCACTCAACCACAAGAATTCTCCTGAATCCCTGGCTGGAGGATGTCACCTGTGCTGGTTGTGCAGGCCTTGGAATGCTGCAGTGTGAGCTGCCATCATCTCCCTGCCCGCAGGCACCGGGGCCCTCTCAGCTCCACTCCCTCCTTTTTTTGTTTCTTTGGGGGCATGTGCCTCTTGAACAGCAGAAGCCCCCGCAGAATTTTGCCACGTGCTGCAGCTGGACACACCATGGGTCAGTCCTTTAGTATGTGTAGAAATCAATACTTGACCACAAACACCCCAGATGGGCCTGGTTTTGCCTATGGAAAGATAATTTGCCTATTTCAGTGGGAGTCTGTATGAGGCACTCTCATGAGCCATGGCCACCTCCCATTTTGTGACCGGGTCACCAAATATATTGCATAAAAGATGTAAAATATATTCCATTTTTATTGTAGCACCACCATTTCAGTTTTCTTTTAAAGAACCTTCTTGTGTAGCTCAACAAGGGAGGAGAAAGGAGGAATATTTGCTTGTTGCTTTGCAGCAGTGCAGCTGCCCCCAAAGCACTGAGCTGTGTCTTTAAGGCAGTGCAGGCCCAGTAATCCAGTAAATACTGTGCTCTTCCCTGGAATAATGCAATGGATAATTACTTAAAAGACCACACAAATGACTGGGGCTCAAACGAGTGTGCTGCAGGTTGGGTGCAGCTGGGTTCGGGGCGCTTTGCTGGAGCCCAGCTCAGAGGGAGGAAGGCTCTGCCTCTGGGGGCTGCTTTGGAGCTGATGCATCCTGCTGCCATGGGAGCATCCTGGTGCATCCTGCTGCCGTGCTCTGGGGGTCACCAGGCATTCCAGAGATTGTGGGGCTCCTCGTATCTTCAGGGGTCACTCTGGTTTGCATGAGACATCAAGGGACTGTTGATGCAGGGTGTAAGAGGTACAAAGAGTGTCTCAGTGCAGGAATTTCTGCATTTTCCATGTGGGCTCACTGTAAAATCATACTTTGTGATTAGTGCCCAGCTACACCACCCCAGGGAGCAGTTGCCTGTTCCAGCTGGCTCCAGAGATCTCTTGGGTTTTAATTCATTTATTTTTTCCACTCCTTTATTTTATAACTCTTCTGTTTGTCCTAGACTCCACCACCCTGGGCAGTTTGTATCACAGTGGCCTACATGATGTTGAAAAATAAGTGATTTTTCTTTGCAATCACCTTATTCGCTGTTATTTTCCATTGAAGTATCCTGGAAATCCATTTTTCCAGGTACTAATTTTTATTTCCATTAATTATTTTCTCCTTCTCAGACACACACACACCTCTCTCAGCCCGGGCCACTTCTGGTCACCACAATTTTGAACAATGTTTTCATGATGGGGAGAACCTTCCATGAGCTGTGCTCCTTCCCTTCAGATAGGTTTTCACTTCTTTTTGAATTCTACCTGTTTGGCTTAAATAACCCCTTGAACCTTGTTGTTTTCCCATGCTAATTTTATTTTTCTTGCCTTCCGTGTTTCTTTGAAAAGCTGCGCATTCCTTTTGGGACTCTATTATGACTGCTTAAGTAGCCTCCATGCTGAGTTGAAGGATTTTAATTTCCTCACTTCTGACTTCAGGGCCTTTTTGACTGGCTTCCTCATTTTTTTTTTAAATCCCCTTTCTAAAGCTTAATGTCACAGTGCTAGGTTTTGTTGCATTCCCTCCCACAAGGACACTGAACTTAATTACACTATGCCCCTTTGTACTTAGTGATTCAGCTAGAGTGAGTTCTCCAACTCTGCATGTCATTTTCACCACTAAAGGGGCACTTCATGGGCATTGTTTTTTAGGCAAGAAAGGTAACTTTCAACAGTTATCTTGATTTATAATCCAAATGGAGCAGATCCACTAAGAGCTCTACAGCCCAGTGAGTGTTGCCCTCATCCAGTGCACTTCTCTAAAATTACATTTCCTCATCCTGGCCAGGGTTGATCAGGAGAGCTGATTCTGCAGGTGGAGTTTGGGGATTTGGCGTGGTGGAGAAGACCAAGGACTGGAATTACTGGGCAGAGTGGCCATGGAGCAGAGTGCCTCTTTCCCAGTTCTGTGTCTCAGTGTAGAGCTGGTACAGATCCCTCCCATGGGTGTGTGGCCACCTGGAGGAGGCAGGACATCCCTGTCTGTCCTGTGGGAGCACTGGAGTTTAAAGCTCCCCAGGACTCTCAGGGTCAGTCTGACATTGTGGGAGCACCTGCCCCATCACAGTGTGGGTGTGAGGCTTCAGCCCCACACTGCTGGGCCTGCCACCTTCCCCTCTCTGGGCCCCTCTGACAGAGCCAGAGCTGGGCAGGGTCCCCAAGACTGAGCCTGCACATCTCAGAAGTGTGGAAAAATCCCTTGTTGCTTGGAAGATGGTACATGACTCGTCTGCCTCTGCCCTTCCATCCTCACCAGAGTGTCTCACTGAGACTGTTGGTTTTATATTTTGTCTGCCCTGCCCCCTGTGTCCCTCTGCTGTTACTTGGGGTGCCCAGTATCCCCTGGGGTTCAGCAGCGTAAGGAAGAGTGATGGCTGGTGTTTGTTTGACCACTGCTCTCTCTTTTATTGACCACCTTTTGTGATGCTGAGCTGTGTCCCTGGATGTCCCCCCTGAGGGATGCCTGCCTGTGCAGGGCTCAAATGGAGTTTTTGCCCTCTCCTTGACAGTCAGAGATCTTGTTACTGACACACAGCTGACAGCATGCCTCTCTCTGCCTCGGGTGCTTTGTTTCCCCTGTTTCCTGGTTTAAATAACACCCTTGTGCCTTGTCAGGCTTTTTAAATGTTCTGATCTGATTGAGCATCCTCTGTGGAGTACCCATCCTCTACACGTGTCCTCCTCTACTTCCCCAGCCAAGGAAGAGGTGGATTTTGGACTGTGGTCTGCAGTTTCACCACCACCTCTGCACCCAGAGCAGAGACCTTGGCCACTGTCACAGGTGTAAGTTTGGTTTCTTTATCTTCAAGGCAAGGAACTGGCACGGTTCTTTCTGAATAAAAGGTCAGGAAACATTCCTGATGGTGTTTCATGGTGAAGTGTATGAGGAAGCATTTTCTGGTTTTTTTATGATAAGTGTGGAACTTTAACTCTCTGGATGCCCATATTAGCTGATCACAGTGGCTTCAGTGTGCTGGAATCCTCCTTGGGGTGTGAAGAGCACTGGAGTCTGCCTTACCTGTGTGCAGCTGAGCACCACGGAAAGGATTCGCAGCTAATCCTCATCATCAGGGAATTGCAGATGGAGAACTCGGATAATCTGGGGTTTTGGGGGAACATTCCTGAGGAAGGTTTGCCATCCATTTGATTGCAATCCACTGAGATCCCATTCTTGGTCTAAGCTAGACTGGAAAAATATGTCTGCTTCATATGAACACTCCAATTACTTTAATGGAAATTTTGTGCTTATTCAGGTTGGAAACCATATGGAGTTGTCCTCTACATCAGGCAGAGGAAGGAAAAGCAGCAGCAGAAATTTCAGTGTATAAACCAACATGGAGATCCCACCATAGGTACTTTGGAAGCAATCTCAGGCTGCTGAGTTAGTTCTCTGCAGCAATGTTCTACAACTGATAATTACCATGGAGGAAATTACTTTAGCATGTCTTTATGACATTTTAAAGATTTGTTGTCTGGGATGTGAAATATGGTCAAGGTAGCCAGCTTGTAACTGTATTTTCATTGCAAAGAATCTGCTGCCAAAAAGATAATTTTGCCAGAATTTCAAGTGGGAAAAATGCAAATTTAGGGCATGAATAGTAGGAACAAAAAATTTTGTATGTGAAGTTTGGAAAAACATTATTTTGGTAATGCCTTACATCAAATCATTGTAATGATTTGATATGTAGAAGTGGAAAAGGTTTAAAACTGGAAGACAAACATTGCTTAAAATCACATTCTGCCCCCATTTTCATGCCAAAATTGTCTTCCCAAATTTTCAAGATAATTGTGAATGCTTCCGAAATAGTTCAACACATGACACATTGCTTGCTTTTGGAAGGAAAGAAAATGCACTTAGCAGAGGCAAACCTTTATTTAATTAGCCACAGTGTAAAGGTTTCTTGTATTCCTTTGCAGTTACACGGCGGTGAGGGACTGTGCAGTACCTGAAGGGTAACTCCTACTGGGACTAATTCAGTCCAGACAGCTCCAAGTATGTTCATTAAGCTCTGGCTGGGTTTCACACAGGTGGGGAAGGTTAGAAAGCAACAGATAGAGAATGGTCCTGATTGTGTTCAGCATAAAACACCATCTGTTTCACAAGTAAGAGGGGAGCTAAATCGGCAGGTCCTGAGGAGTACTGTCCCGCTGCTAGAAGTCAGCTCTCTCCTTTATTTATTTTTTATTTTCTTGCAACATTTTCAAGCTTCAGTGTAAAGCAGCTAGAATGTAGAAACCCCAAGCTCATAAATCAGGGGGCTGCTGAAAAGATGCCAAGGTCTAAACTGCCATGGGGGCTTTCAGACTTGTAATACGTCAGGAAAAGAGGGAATTTTAAATAAGTGTTATGGTTGGCAAGAGAGAGGGAGAGAATAGAACAGGGTTTAATTCTGAAGTTTTAATCGAGAGCCAAATAGGCTTGAAAGTCAACTGGTGTAGCAGTTAAAGTGCTCCACGTGGACTACTGCTTTCTCTTTACTTTTGAAGAGTTGACAATAAGGGGTGCAGAGGGTGTTGGAATGGCCCAGTAACGATGGCAAAATACCGAGTACTTCACTGCTGAATTAGAAAATCTTTTGAGGGTTGCTAGTTAAGGAGAAATGTTACAAGCAGATGTAAGGGGCTGAATGCAGACGTGTCTAAGGGCTGCAGAGCTTTGTGGACACTGCCAGCCTTGGCAGTGGCCGTGTGGGGAAAGAAGAGATTTTCCTCCGTGCTCTGCCTGTAGCAAATTCTGCTCGGAAAAGCCATGGATGGGACCTGGGGGCTGCAGGGCTGCAAGCATCTGGTGCCTTGGAACACTGGAATGCCAGGCCAAGATTTCTGCAGGTCCTGCAGGTGATGGTGCCTCACCCCTTCAGAAATCACCTGTCTGTGGGAAGGGCTTCACTGTGAATCCAGGGACTCAGCCTGTGAATCCCATTCTTTACAATCTTGGTTTATTGTATATAATCCCCAAGCTCTGTGATAGTGGGACTAAGACAAGGAGTCAAGTAAACTAAATCTCAATGCTCACAGATGTATCTAAACATTAGTGGTATTTGATATTTTTGTTGAAATCTCAGGTCCTGGAATCACACAGAACTGGAAATTCCCGTTTCTCTATTTTGGCCTCTCTCTTGCTCCCCCTTTATCCTTATTTTGTTTTCCGTGTTTTTAATATCGTTCCATTACTTGAACAGGACTAATTTCCTGACCCACTAGACCAATAATGGTTTTCCCATTCTTTAGCTGTTAAATGCTGACCTAGCCTTGACTTGCGCCAACAAATTGTTCACATTAGGCACAGGATTTTGGGATGTGAGCCAAAGCTTTTACAGGAGAGAGCAGGGACGAGTGTGGGCCCAGCAGAGCACTGGGGGAGGTGGCAGCAGGTGACATCCAGGCTGGCAGGAGTCCCTCTGGCACATGGGTGATGCAGCATGCCAGAGAACAGTCCTGTAACAAATGTTTGTTGGTTGCTTCATCTTCACTTCCCTGAGGAGAAGCATCATAGATATTCACTTCATAACCTTTGCAGAAGCCTGTGCTCACCTTTCAATATTTGTCTTGCAACACCAGCAGATTCAAAGGTTTGGGGGTTTATGTTTAGAATAGAATTTTCTTGCCAGCTTAGCTCCCATCCAGTGCAGACCCTGAGATTAGCTGAGATGGAAAGAGCATGGTGC
Organism: Acrocephalus arundinaceus; assembly: GCA_021534815.1. Lineage (NCBI taxonomy): Eukaryota > Metazoa > Chordata > Aves > Passeriformes > Sylviidae > Acrocephalus > Acrocephalus arundinaceus. Next base: position 587,521 of record JAJEOU010003009.1, read on the forward strand.
TAAAAACCACCAGGGTGGCAGGTTTGATTTCTGTACGGGTCATTCACTTAGGAGTTGGACTGGAGGCTTTCTGTGGGTCCCTTCCCACTCAGAATCTTCTGTTATAAGAGTCTGTGGTAAGGTGACCCTCAGCGATGCTTTTAATGGTGCCAGCTTACCTGGAATGTGATTTTTGGTTGGCTCTCTTTAAAGCAAGGCCTTTTGTTACTGTGGTAGAACTCAGGATTTCTTTGTTCACAGAACATTTTGACCATATGTGATTCCCCTCGCTGGTGTGCTCCTGGACATCCTTTTCCATTTACCAGCATCTGCTGAATGCTCCCAAAGCAGGACCCCAAGGCAAGGCCAGGTATCCTCTATGTAGAGTGCATGCCTGCTCAGGGCGGCTGAGGATGACCCTGCTGGGAGCAGCACTGCCCAGGCAGGGCCTGCCAGGGCCCTTTGGGTTTTCTGTGCAGAAATGAGACAGCTCAGCAGCTCTGCAGCCACTGAGGAGGGCTTCCAGGGAGGAGGTCTGCACTTCTCCAGAAATTCCCATCTTGGTTGAAACCAAGGAACGAATCTCTTTGCCTCCTCCTTCTGCCTGTCCTGGGTGCTTTTATCTCATGTTAAAAGCACGTGAGGCTGGACTGAGAGCTGCTGGTGCTTTTGGACCTCCTGACCTTCCTGTTCAGCTTCATTAACGCTCCTCATCCCCCCCTGTTTTCCAGCCTGGACTCTTGGGAGCAGAGGTGACCCAAAGCCCCCCGGTGTCCTGGCCGTAGTGACACGAAGCTGTGGTGACCTCTGGGGTGCAGCCGGGGACCCCTGTGACCAAACCCTGGTGTCTGCAGTGCCCGGGGCTGTGCTCAGCTCAGCTGTGCCCGGGGCTGTGGGGCCGAGGGGGGGTGGCCCCACACTGTCGGCACAGAGCCTGAAACACGGCTGGAGCAATGTCAGCCCCTCCAAAAATCCTGGGCTGTCCCACAGACAGCTCCAGTCACTTCGGCAGCAGCTTCAGCTTGCAAAGCCCCCATTTCATCTTGCAGTCAAGCAATCGTTCTGTGACCTCCAGAGTTTCCCGCAGAAAGCACAAGACACGAAGTTCATTACCGACCGTAAGGAGTTTTAGCAAACAAAAATTAGCAGCACTTAGAAGATATTCAGTAGCCTGAAACAGAACTCGGTGGGTATGTGCCAGCCGGCCGCGGAGCACATGTGTGCCACAGTATCAATACTGAAAGCCCCCACTGTGATGAGCCCTGGCAGAGCATTTCCAGCCGACATTCTTTTGGGATCGCTAATGATTAATTAGTGTGTATCATAATGTAAAGCAAATGTCACCTCTGCTACCTGCGGCTGCTGTCATTGCAGAGGGGAGGCTGGGCTGTGCAAACAGCATCCCAGGCTGCCACCTCGTGGGCAGCGCATCCCGCGGGACGGGGCTCCGGGGCGCTCCCGGCTCCGGGGCGCTCTGCGAGGGGAGAAAACACCTTCCACAACTCCTGCTCTGTCCTCCCTCCCTCCCTGCATCACCCGGGACGGACCCGCGGCGCTCTGCAGGGAGAAAAAACCTTCCACAACTCCCGTTCTGTCCTCCCTCCCTGTCCGCAGCGCAGCCGCCGGGAAGGGAAGGGAAGGGAAGGGAAGGGAAGGGAAGGGAAGGGAAGGGAAGGGAAGGGAAGGGAAGGGAAGGGAAGGGAAGGGAAGGGAAGGGAAGGGAAGGGAAGGGAAGGGAAGGGAAGGGAAGGGAAGGGAAGGGAAGGGAAGGGAAGGGAAGGGAAGGGAAGGGAAGGGAAGGGAAGGGCCCATCCGAGTGCCGCTGATAAGCGGGCAGAGTTTCTGACACCGCGCGGCAGAGCTGTGCAAATAAAGGGCCGGGATTAGGTGCCTAAGAACATATTATTGCTGATGGTTTCTCCCCTAGCCAGCCTCATTATCCGGAGGTGTTGCAGCTGAAGCAGTTTGCGAGACAGAGCCAGGGGGTTCTGCCTTTCACTGAGGACGGGCACGAATTTTCTCTCTGAGTGTGGAAGCCACGTCGCAGTTACTCTGGTGTTAATTCACAGCACTATGCTTTATCCCATCCCACTCTTTCTTTTCCTTCCCCAAGAGCTGCTCGTTTTCAGCATAAATTATATTATTTCATAAATATTTGTTGCTCATTTTTTAAACTAGCTCTCTGGGAAATTGCTACTAACAAGAGGAAACACTACAGATTTGGTCCCACAGTAAGATCCAGAAAAGGAGATTTTTCTGTTTGCAATGAGAGAGTGCCAAGGTAAATCTCCTTGCAGGCTCAGCCTAAAAGTGTTGATTTACTGATTTTTACGAAAACCAGGGGTGAGACAACTGAACTAATAAACATTTTCTATTCAGCACCATTTAATGCAAATGGCTGAACTGATGATCTCAACCAATGCATTTGTCTTCTAAAACTGCAGCATTAAATTCTGTAATCCTACTGTCAAAAAAAAAAAAAAAAGGCAATATGACATTACAGCTGTGGATCCCTAAATGCTGTAATCAGATATCACTAATCTGGACAATTTGTGTGAACTCAATACAGTTGCAGTGCAACTTCAATTTGAAAAGGGGAGGATTTGTTTGATTTATCACATTTTTTTGTGCGTGCAAGTTGAAAAGCGTGCTTGATTTCCGCTATAAATTGTATCCATGCCTCATCACTCCATATTTCTAGAGGTATGCTGACATCCTAAGCACAGTAGGATCTATATTGACATTTTAAAGGGTCTTTTATAATTTATGTGGATGTTTGATACCACATATTTTTTCAATCTGTAGTGTGGGAAGGTCATGAATTTGAGCTTTCATTTCCCATACATTTTAGGAACAGCTAGTTTTAAAATGTAAACTGTACAGCTTGCATATATTTTCCAGTTCTCTGCCCAAAATATATAATGGTAACTTACTGTGTAATTGATAAATTTCTTATGTAAATCATAGTAGCTGCAGTGGATGGAATTGTCAGACTTCTATCTACCTAATTGTCAGCATGGGTTTGATTAGTTTTGATCTTTTGCTACTTATTGTAGCAGACTAAAAAACTTACATTTCATGTTGCTATTTTTTAGCAAATAAAATTCATGGAAATATTCTATTACATGTCAGACAATACTGTGGTTGTCTGGTAAATAAATAATACTTAAAATGACAGTCTTGTTACTGAGAGATACAGAGAATAGCAAGGGGATGGGAATCAATGCAGCCAAGTTATAACCATCTCTTCTCTGATAATCCTGACCATAAACAGTGAAATTTCACTTAAATATCTATTTCAATTTATTAACCTGTCCAGAGTGAAAAGTAACTACTGAAGCATTGCTCAATTTCTGTGTGTTTTTACTATTTTGTTTAATTTTACTCAAAATTCTGTTTGTGTTCTGCTTTTATGTTCTTATTCCAGTAAGAACATGGCATCCTAGAAACTGCAAAGTCCGAGGGATATTTCCTTTTCCATCATGTCTCTTAGCCCTTTAGGGAAGGAGAATGTGTGTCTTGTCTAATGTGTTGTTTCACGGGGTAGATTTTTTCTTCTTAAAATATCTGACATTTCTCTTACACATAAATCTCTCAGAAAGAATGCAAAGGAAAGCTCAGAGAATTTCATAACAGTTATAACCTTGTAGTTATTCTAACTGCACGTTCTGGACTCTGTTTACCTTGTCCCTGAGGAGATGTTCAGGGTCAGTCACAGGGGTTCGGGAGCACTTTGGAAATCACAGCATGGGGACATGAAACCATTCCCTGATTTGGGATGGGGCAGGGCAGTGCTGGAAATGCCTTTTGTCCCTGACAGGGCCCTGCAGGCTGCGGGGCTGAGCTGTGCTGAGCTGTGCTGAGCGGGGCCAGGCCCTGCCAGAGGAGCTCCTGGGACAGGGACTTGTGTCGGTGGTGCCCAGGCAGGACCTCACCCAGCTGGACACGCCTTCCATGGAATAGCCACCACAAAGGTCAGAGGTCAGCCCTGCTCTGGCCCTGTGCCGAGGTCTGGGCTGCAAGGGAGAAGCAGCTCTGGATCATTTGAGGTATAGAAGGCTGCAGGTCATGCAGAGCTCTGTTTATTGGTTTATATTCTTCATTACCATTAGTTTCACCTTGCTGAGCTGACAGCAGAGCCTTACAGGCAGCATTTTTAATGTCCTGATAATTAAGTGTTTCTGGCCTTGGGTTGGCATCACCTGAGCTCAGCTGAGGGTGCAGTGAGAGCTCAGCTGTCAGGGCAGGGCAGGGCTGGGCTCACAGAGCCGTGGTTCCTGCCCAGGGTGTGCCCACCCAGGTCTGTAACGCTGCCACGTCTGCTGGGAACACAATCTCACATTGCTTACATATGCACAGCCCCTGATACGATCTGCTCAGCGCTAATCTGCATACTCTATTAATGTTTAAGGTGTAATTATATTGTTAATGCATTACATAGAGAGCGCGGCGTTGTGTCACCTGGATGCATTCTCCTCCCGAGCACTCACCCAGTCTTCCCTGGACCTGCCACGTTCTGAACATGAAGGAACACAGATTTCCCTGCCCAAAGGCCAGCTTTGCAGACACTGTGTATGTTTAATAAAGTGCATTCTCTGATTTTGTGAAGACACCACGCAAGGCCGAGTGCTGAGTTCCACAGACATATACTGCTAAAATTGCCTTGCCTATTATAAAGATAAAAATATCTTTTTGTTCAAATGTCCTGCTTGCTTCTTTACAAATGAAGGAATTAAATACTGAAAGGCAGGTGGATGCTGTAACTACTTTAGAAAAAGATGAATAGGGCTGATGGCTAAAGCTACAGGGAATCTATTGAAGGTCCAGATGCAGACATGGCTCTTACTCTACACGCAGTTCAAAGTGGGGTGAAGCTGCCTGGTTAATTGGCTATGAAATAACTAACCTCTGGGAGAAAATTGCCCTTGCAGCTAATTGCTTGTGTTCAGGGTAACATGTAGCCACCTGGCTGATTAGTGCCCTCACCTATATTTACACCCACCCGCCTTTAAATGCAGGCAGCATTGTCAGGCTGGCTGTGTGCATTCATCTAGTGGCCCTCATGGATTAAAGAAAATATGACCATCAAGGTCAGTTTTGCTTTTCATTCTTCTTTAATCTCCTTCTGAATCCCCCATTTCTCACATAAGAAGACCAAATTCAATCCTAAAGTAAATCTGCAGGTTTTAGCAGAGCAGTAGTGGAATGAATTTTGCCCCAATTGTTTAGTTTGGTCATATTACAGAATCATCAGGGCTGGAGTGGGGAGGTGAAATCTGACAGCCTAATGGAAGCCAGAAGGCAAGGCTGGATGAGAGGAAGGAAAGCCAAGTGTGGAAATGGAGACGGGAAGTGTTGGTGGCTTTGTGTTGGAAAAATCTGTGGGAATAGGTAGGGCAAACACCACTCAAAGAGGATATTCAGCTTTTCTGGGGAGGAAAGATGGAGAGGAGGGACATGATAAACAAATTGCATGTAGAATTCTGTGACTTTTTAAATGTCTTTGTGTTTTGCTCTTCCAGCAGAGGTCCTGGGGCTGAGCAGTGTGTCCGCTGGGACCCTCTGAGCCAGCTGTGCTGAGCCCCTGGGTGTCCCTGCCTCTGCAGCTGCCTGATCCCATCCCTGGGCTCTGGGTGTGTGCTGGTGGGATGCTCGGTGTGCAGGAAGGTGTGGGGGGACAGACAGAGGCGGTGCTGAAGGCAATCCTGCCCTGCTCTGGTGCAGCTGTGTTCATTCCCCAGCCCTGGGAACAGCCTGGCCCTCCCAGCCCTGGGCTCACACTGAGTCAGGCAGCAGGGAGGGAGGCACTGGGGCTCTGCTGGCCGGGCTGTGAGCAGGGAGGGACAGCAGGGACAGGGACAGACAGGGACAGACACTGTGCAAGGGACAGACAGGGTGAGGTGGCCGTGCTGGGACAGCAAGGAGCCAGCTGGAACTGCAGGAGGGAGAGAGAAAAAGGAAGGAAAGAGCCAGAGCTGTGTGGAGCTGCCTGTGGGACATTAAAGGAATGAGAAACTTTCAGACAGCAAGGTGCTGATGTTTGAAGCCTTCAGAAGTTTTTGGAAGCACTCTGAGTGTCCTGGCTGTCTCGACAGCCACAGGAAGGGGGCGAGGCTGTGGCAGGAAGGTGTCAAAGGAGTTTCTGCAGACACCCCTTCCCTCTCAACGCTTTTCTCACTGATGCCTTGTTAGTGTTTCCACTTCCCATCTGTCATGGATTTGCTGATATTTTCATACTTCTACAGGAGAAGAGCTGCACCTCACCACCTTTACTGAGGTATGACAGCCTGGCAGCTTTGGGTCCTGGCGACAGGAATGTGACACAAACCTGCACTGACAGATTTACCTGTGCTGCACAGTGACTGAGCAGAGTTTAAGGCTGTTCCTGTGTTCTCAAGAGGTGCCTCATTTATTCAGGCAGTGCATTGCCACAGGTGGTCATACAGAAGAAGTGATGGAGTTATGAATGAAACAAACCCATGGGATAAAGGGGTTTCTCTGCTTTTGCTAAGAGCCTGGCACTTTGTCTAAGCTTGTCATTGAGACTCCTCCACCCATGAGCTCTCTACCTCCAGAGAGAAATCCATCTCTCCTGTATTAGGTGGCAGACCTGCTGTGTGTCTCCATGAAAACAGAGAAATCACAGTCAAGAAGCTCAGCTCAGACCTGTGGGTTTTCCAGAGCCCCGTGTTTGGTGAGGTTAGTCCATCCTGAATGATTCAGTCCTGCAGCTCTCTGGCTGGGAGAGCCATCTCCTGCTCAGGGTCAGAGACAACGCCTTTCAGTCCTGCTCAGACTGAGTGTCCACACACTCTGGCTCTGTCTGGGGACATCAGAAGGTTTAGATGAGTGGTTCTGCCTCATGGAATCAAAATCTGCCATGCTCTAAATCCTGTAGAACAAACTTCAGTTTGACATTTTAGTCCTTTCTAATACTTCACTGTTTTCTTTTTATGTGAATGACTGTGATTTTACTCCTTCATTTATGTAGTTGAAATGTAACTTTGTAAAGAGAAATGAACACTATTTCTTTTACTGATAAAGGTTGTGGTACAGCTGAAGGTACAGGAAGCTAAATGGAAACCTTGCTCCAATAGGATGCAGCAGATCTGTGAGAATGGTGACAGGAGAGTGGGATTAACACATCACAACTCTAAGTGATAAGGAGCTGACAAGGGTAATTTCCTTCACACGTTTGTACAAGATCTATAAATACAGAACTTGAACTTGAGAGATAACACAGACATAAAAATATACATAAAAATGGTGTGACAGAAAAAGATTATGTTAACAACTATGTCCCAGTATTTAAAATGTGGGGAAAGTGCATAAATTCATGGGCTGGTATGAGAAATTGTCTCCCTTAACTCTATTGTGATATAATGAGGACCTTCCACTTGTATTAAAAATGGAGTCTTTAGAATCTAGCAGCAAAAAAGGTCCATTTGTATTAAAGATTTGTTTAAGGATGGGCATTTTAAATCGTTTGACCAATTTGTAGAAGATTTTAATATTATTCCTGGAGCTCAGTTTCCCCGTTTCCTTTGGGTAAGACATGCTGTTCTTTGTGAATTAAAAGAAGGTATAGAAATGCAAATGTAGCAGATTGAAAAATTGTTGTACAAAGAGACTGTCTCACTAAATTGATTTCAAGGCTGTATAGGACATTGTCAGTATCCTTAGACAAAGGCAAATTGGAAGTTAAAGAGAAAAATGAGAGAGGTTTAGGTAAAAATCCTAATATACAAGAATGGAAACAGACAGTTTAATAAAATGGATTTGTATGAAAATAAGACATCAGGTTGTTCAATTTAATTACATCCCATTCAGAGAACCTATTTATGCCCTCTAAAATGGCAGAAATGTAAAAGAGATTGCTGCCATGCTATAATAACAGCAAGGTGCTGCATGGGGGTGTTGTATACGTACACTTTGGTTTTGTATGGACACCAAATGCTTTCACAGAAAGGTTTCAGGAATTCTGCAAAATGAGACCTTTAGTTGTGTTTAGACTGAATTTTAAAGACTTGTTGATTACACCATTGAGAGAGAGATATTTCTCAATGTGTTTCCAGGAGTTTTATACAATTTCTTCCTGTGTTTGAACACAAAGGCATTAGAAGGCCAGAGGAGAAAGACGGTCTGTGTTACCTGTGGTAGAAAATTTAATTTATTCTATTCCTCAGCATTTTTTTATTAAATATTCTGCAAGAGTAGTGAACAGAATAAAATAAGTTTAAGCTTGTGAAGTGTATGAGTCGGGTGGAAGTGAAGCTGGACAAACAGGTAGAAAATGAAGACACTGAGACGTGCCAAGGCACAGCATTTACTCTATGACAAGAAGTGAAAATCTCTGGGTGCTGCTAAGCTGCTTTTGTGCAATTTCTAAGGGGGATAGTAAAATAAAATACTAAAGAAACACTGAAATAATAATTAAAAGAATATCCAGAGTTTTGAAACTTGTTCCTGATACCTGAGGTAACAAAACCTGGACTCTGCATGCTGAATGGAGCTGGTGCTGTGAGTGTTGATTTACCTTTGTGAGGGCTGGTCAGTCACTCCTGCCACAGGGATGTCTGGCTCACAAGGACAGGTCCCTCTCCACTGCTGGTTGTGTGGGGAGGATGAGCTGAGGCTTCTGCTGGGGGCTCTGTCTGTGACAAAAACGTCCCAGGAAGTTTCTGCAGTGACAAACTCCCTCTGCAGCCACTCCCTGCCTGCCAGCCACCCCTGGCCTGCTGGGGCTCCTCACCCTTTCCAGCACAGTGGTGCACTCCTCATCCAGAGGGATGGAGTCTGCAAAGAAGGATTTAGCCCCGTTTCATGATTTCTGTGGGCTGGAGGTGGTGCCTGGGCTGTCCTGGTGAGGTGACAGCAGTGCCACCAGGGGCAGGTCCTGCAGCTCTGTGCAGGGTGTCCTGTCTGTGTGCCCTGGAGGTGGCAGCTGCAGGTGAGGATCTGCAGCTCACACCTTCCCCTCCCTTTGTGCCAAAACCTCATGTCTCGGCTCTGGGACTCGAAATCTCACATCCCACACGTTCAGTGGGTGTTTTTGCGTGAGAATTGGGTGGCTGCTGCCTGCAGGGTGTGCAGACAGGCAGCAGCAGCGTCCCACAGGAGCCAGGAGCAGCCTGGCCCCTTGGCAGGACACAGGTGGAGCTCCACCAGCCAGGCTCTCTCAGTTTGACTTTAGGGATGTTGTTTTGGACCCCTCTGTGCACTTCTGAGATCCGTCTGGTTGGAAGGTAAATTCTGCTTTGATATTTCCTGCTCTTGCTTTGCTCCCAGTGAAATTGCAACACTGTCAGGCATAACGTTTTCACCCACCCAGGCCAGCAGATGACAGTGCTACTTCATAAACTCCTGTAAAATGAAAGGAGATATTTTTAATGTTCTGTAAAGTTTGTTATTCTTCAGCCAAAGTTGGCTCATTCTTCTCAGTCCTAAGTAAATGTATTTTCTTTCTTCAATAAGTGAAAGACCAACAGTTTATAGAAGGAAACAAAAGGGACTCTTACTAATGAGTTCATCAGATGTTTGAATGCTAAGAAGCACCAGTGATAACTGGATCATCTCTTTTCTATTGTCCACTGGGAAGCTACATTTAGGAAATTAATTCAGATTTTGTATTTAACTCACTTTGCTTATGAATTAATGTGCATATTTAAATCTAGCATGCAACAGTGTCTTTGGTATCTGGGCTTTTTTTGTCTCCTTCCTCCATTAATAATTACTATTCTCTAATAGAAATTAGAGGAGGGAGGAAATGCTACTGGTGGTGAATTCTAGCACTGTCATGCAAAGGTTGCCTCTGGAGCCTGCAATCACTTGCTGTTCAAATAAAGTCCTCTAACTCTGGCCTTTGCATCTGGAGTGTTTGTTGTGTCTCTGTGGCTCCAGGGAGCCTTTCCCTGAGGCTCAGGTGTCCCAGGGGCAGGAGGAGTGGCCTTGGTGCCCGAGCAGTGCCAGGTGTGCTCCCAGCCCCTGGAAATGCCGGTCACTGCAGTTCTCTGCACTTGCAGGACCGGCAGAGAAATGTTTGATGGTTGTTTCGCCAAGTCTGCTGCCCGGGATTGCTCGGGAGGCTCCGGGGAACTCAGCAGGGCAGCCACGGACAGCGGCCCCGGAGAGCCGGAGGCTGCGCTGGAGCTGCCGCTGCCGCTGCTGCTGCTGCCGCTGCTGCTGCTGCCACTGCCTTCCAGCCTGGAGGCACGGGAGGCTCCGGGCAGCTCCGGGCAGCTCCGGGATGAATTGGGCAGCTCGGGGATGAACTGGGCAGCTCGGGGATGCTCTGATCAGCTCGGGGATGCCCTGGGCAGGTCCAGGTGCTCCGGGCAGCTCCGGGATGAACTGGGCAGCTCGGGGATGCTCCGGACAGACACGGAGGTGCTCCGGGCTGCCCGCAGATACCCGTGAGCGCAGCGACAGAGGCGTACCTGAGAAGCCGCTCCTGCACTTTAAGTAGATAAAGGCCCTCACTGTGAGGGGTGGAGCGGAGGGAAATCTCCCGAGCACAAACGTCATGCCCGTGGAATTGATGGAGTCCCTGAGTGTGATCCCAGGAACCGCTGGTCGCCAAACCTGGTACGGCTCCTGCCCTGTTTGGCAATAGAAAACTGTTTAGCTTTTCCTGATAATTTTTGCAGTTTCCATTAAAGGCAATACCACAACTAGGATTATACCAGGCCAAATTACATTAGTCTGCTGCTTCTATTTTTTTTTTTTTCTTTCATGCTGTGGCATTTCCTTTCCCTTGAAAACACTCTTTCACTCAGTCTAGCAATTAACTGCTTGAACAGTATAATAAGGAAGCAATTAAGAGGTGACAGAGAAAAATTAACACTCCATTTCACATTAAAGGCCAAGTGAGTATCCTGGCCATTGTGAGTTAAATGTGTCTTTGAAAACCCATAGTTTGGATGTATTTTCCTCTGGAATAAGAAGCCAGCTCCATGTTTTCCAGTCTAGAGCCTCAATCTGAAAATGGATGATAACTAATTGGGTGCTGTCTGCTAAAACAGGCTGTATTAATTGCAGTTTGTTCTCCTGTAAGTGTCAAGGAAAACAAAATCTTAGTAGGCACAATGAATGTATGCAGCCTAAATGTGAATATGCACGTACTGGGGCAAATAAAGCAATCCACTGCATGCAATGTTGCCATGGCAGGCAGCATTTGCATAATAAATAACAGCTATCATGAGATTTCCTTATGAAGTTCTCTCCCGGGCTGTCAGCTGTAAGAGGCGGCAGTGGAGGAGCCGATATTGAGAAATTCAGAGCGTGTTCGCTTGCCAGTGCACCGCCCGACGGCCGGCACCGTCAGGATGGGCGCTGCCGAGCGGGGGCTGCATGGCTGCATGGCTGCGGGGCTGCGGGGCTGCATGGCTGCATTGCCCTGCATGGCTGCGTGGCTGCATGGCTGCGGGGCTGCGTGGCTGCGTGGCTGCGTGGCTGCGTGGCTGCGTGGCTGCATGGCTGCATTGCCCTGCAGGGCAGCTCCAGCTGTGCCGGTGCTGCTACGAAAGTGTTTGAGGGGGGCGGCGTGCCCAGATGTGTGGGGGGGGTCACTGCTGTGCCCAGATGTGCCCAGGGTCACTGCTGTGCCCAGATGTGTGTGGGGTCACTGCTGTGCCCAGATGTGCCCAGGGTCACTGCTGTGCCCAGATGTGCCCAGGGTCACTGCTGTGCCCAGATGTGCACAGGGTCACTGCTGTGCCCAGATGTGTGCGGGGTCACTGCTGTGCCCAGATGTGCCCAGGGTCACTGCTGTGCCCAGATGTGTGTGGGGTCACTGCTGTGCCCAGATGTGTGTGGGGTCACTGCTGTGCCCAGATGTGTGCACAGGGTCACTGCTGTGCCCAGATGTGTGCGGGGTCACTGCTGTGCCCAGATGTGCCCAGGGTCACTGCTGTGCCCAGATGTGCCCAGGGTCACTGCTGTGCCCAGATGTGTGCGGGGTCACTGCTGTGCCCAGATGTGCCCAGGGTCACTGCTGTGCCCAGATGTGTGTGGGGTCACTGCTGTGCCCAGATGTGCCCAGGGTCACTGCTGTGCCCAGATGTGTGCGGGGTCACTGCTGTGCCCAGATGTGTGTGTGGGGTCACTGCTGTGCCCAGATGTGTGTGGGGTCACTGCTGTGCCCAGATGTGTGTGGGGTCACTGCTGTGCCCAGATGTGTGTGGGGTCACTGCTGTGCCCAGATGTGTGCACAGGGTCACTGCTGTGCCCAGATGTGTGTGGGGGGTCACTGCTGTGCCCAGATGTGCCCAGGGTCACTGCTGTGCCCAGATGTGCCCAGGGTCACTGCTGTGCCCAGATGTGCACAGGGTCACTGCTGTGCCCAGATGTGCCCAGGGTCACTGCTGTGCCCAGATGTGTGTGGGGTCACTGCTGTGCCCAGATGTGCCCAGGGTCACTGCTGTGCCCAGATGTGTGCGGGGTCACTGCTGTGCCCAGATGTGTGCACAGGGTCACTGCTGTGCCCAGATGTGTGCGGGGTCACTGCTGTGCCCAGATGTGTGCACAGGGTCACTGCTGTGCCCAGATGTGTGTGGGGGGTCACTGCTGTGCCCAGATGTGCCCAGGGTCACTGCTGTGCCCAGATGTGCCCAGGGTCACTGCTGTGCCCAGATGTGTGAGGGGTCACTGCTGTGCCCAGATGTGCACAGGGTCACTGCTGTGCCCAGACGTGCCCAGGGTCACTGCTGTGCCCAGATGTGTGTGGGGTCACTGCTGTGCCCAGATGTGCCCAGGGTCACTGCTGTGCCCAGATGTGCACAGGGTCACTGCTGTGCCCAGATGTGCACAGGGGTCACTGCTGTGCCCAGATGTGTGCGGGGTCACTGCTGTGCCCAGATGTGTGTGTGGGGTCACTGCTGTGCCCAGATGTGTGTGGGGTCACTGCTGTGCCCAGATGTGTGTGGGGTCACTGCTGTGCCCAGATGTGTGCGGGGTCACTGCTGTGCCCAGATGTGTTTGTGGGGTCACTGCTGTGCCCAGATGTGCCCAGGGTCACTGCTGTGCCCAGATGTGTGCGGGGTCACTGCTGTGCCCAGATGTGCCCAGGGTCACTGCTGTGCCCAGATGTGTGTGGGGTCACTGCTGTGCCCAGATGTGTGCGGGGTCACTGCTGTGCCCAGATGTGTGTGGGGTCACTGCTGTGCCCAGATGTGTGTGGGGTCACTGCTGTGCCCAGATGTGCCCAGGGTCACTGCTGTGCCCAGATGTGTGTGGGGTCACTGCTGTGCCCAGATGTGCACAGGGGTCACTGCTGTGCCCAGATGTGCACAGGGTCACTGCTGTGCCCAGATGTGTGTGGGGTCACTGCTGTGCCCAGATGTGCACAGGGTCACTGCTGTGCCCAGATGTGTGTGGGGTCACTGCTGTGCCCAGATGTGCACAGGGGTCACTGCTGTGCCCAGATGTGCACAGGGTCACTGCTGTGCCCAGATGTGTGCGGGGTCACTGCTGTGCCCAGATGTGTGCGGGGTCACTGCTGTGCCCAGATGTGTTTGTGGGGTCACTGCTGTGCCCAGATGTGCCCAGGGTCACTGCTGTGCCCAGATGTGTGCGGGGTCACTGCTGTGCCCAGATGTGCCCAGGGTCACTGCTGTGCCCAGATGTGTGTGGGGTCACTGCTGTGCCCAGATGTGTGCGGGGTCACTGCTGTGCCCAGATGTGTGTGGGGTCACTGCTGTGCCCAGATGTGTGTGGGGTCACTGCTGTGCCCAGATGTGCCCAGGGTCACTGCTGTGCCCAGATGTGTGTGGGGTCACTGCTGTGCCCAGATGTGCACAGGGGTCACTGCTGTGCCCAGATGTGCACAGGGTCACTGCTGTGCCCAGATGTGTGTGGGGTCACTGCTGTGCCCAGATGTGCACAGGGTCACTGCTGTGCCCAGATGTGTGTGGGGTCACTGCTGTGCCCAGATGTGCACAGGGGTCACTGCTGTGCCCAGATGTGCACAGGGTCACTGCTGTGCCCAGATGTGTGTGTGGGGTCACTGCTGTGCCCAGATGTGCACAGGGTCACTGCTGTCCCTGTCGTGCAGCCTGGCCCCACACCTGTGCCTCTGCTATAGGGTCTGGAGAATCTCAGGGCGCTTTCCCAGCCCGAGTGATTCTGTGATGTGTGATTTGCGATTTTGTGATTTGTGGTTTCTGATTTGTGATTTGTGATTTGTGATTTCTGACAGTCCCACAGCGGGGCACAGCGGAGAGCTCCCAGAGGCCATGTTTGGTATTTTAGAGGCAGCCCAAGGCTCCCAAGTTTTGCATGAATTTTCTGTCAGCCGATGAGGTGCAGGTGTGCTGTGGAAGCTCTTGGGCTGGGATGTGCCACTGAAACCTGGATGTGCTGCTCTGGTCCCAGGGGAGCTGAGGTTGGTCCTGTCTCTCAAGATGGTCCTTGGGTTTTCCACGGCTTGCTGGAAAATAACACAATGCTGAAACCTAAAAAGAGGCTTTTCCGTGACCACCAGTGCTAAATGAAGGCAGTCCCTGGTTTACTTTGACATTTGGGGTCTGTGTGGGGATTTCTGTTTTACTTTTCTGTGTGAATTGTGTTCAGTATCGGATCTAGCCTCTTCACATTATTTTTGCTCTCTTTAATAAATTGTAAGGAACAAGCTGACTATCAGTATTATGTGAAAAGTAAGCAATGATTTCCAGGTTTTATTTTGCTCTCAATGTCAGAAATTATACCTTTATCTGGGTCTATTTTTTAGCTAATGGACGGATCATGCAATATCTATAGTATGTAATATCTTCTCCTAAACAGAAAAGAAAAAAGTCTCTTCAAACAAGTAACCCCAGATCTCATACAACAGCACAGCATGTGTCAATTCACACTGTGTCATGTGACATGAAACTACTTAATACAACCTGACTTGGAGTGACATTTGTATTGCCCATCTCATAGAATAGAAAAATAACACTTTCACAAGTGAGGAATTATCTTTTCCAGTTGATAGTATTTTGCTATTTGCAGGTAAAAGTGAAAAACAGGTAAGGGTTAGTGAGCTGCCTTGAAAGGAAATGTTACAGTACGGAAGAGGTTTGATTGTGGCCTAACCACGCTGGCAAAGCAAGCAGAAGAAATGGTTCTGTTCATGAAAGGATGGCTCTGCCTTTAGATGTGATTTGAACTGAACCAGGGGAAAACCCAGAGAGGAAATCTCAGCTTTTGAACAACAGGCTTGTGAGCTAATTAAGGCTGAAACACAATTTGAAGGAAGGAAAAGAAAACATTCTCTATTGCCAAGGACTGAGGGCACGGTTTAATCCCACGCCTCCCACGGCAGGGGTTGGGTAATGCACAGACACCCCAAAGATGTGCAAAAGGCACCAACGCTGGGAATTCTCCTCCCCATCCCACCTCTGTGCTGTGCCTGCTCATCAGAGGGCAGTTCTGAGGTCTGGTCCTGCCCTGAAGACATTGAATTTTATGGTTTATTTTTAAAAATCCTGATTTGATGCACAGCTAAGAGCAGTGAGTCCTGTAAGTGCTGGACAGGGATTAGCTTATGAGCAGTGAGAGTCATCCACAGGCTCTGGTACTTTCTGTGCTCATGAGAAAATCCCCAATCCTTCTGGAGACTCTTCTGCTCAGACTGGATCTTCCTCATGCCCACAGGAGTCCCTTGGCAGCAGCTGCTCATGCTGGTGTGCCGTTGTCCCCATCTCCCTGCTGCTCTGGAGGCATCTCCTCACCGTGTGCTCCCCAAAACATCAGCCCCTGGGTGTGCCACTCACAGCCCTTGTCCCCAGTGCCCAGCTGCCCCTGATGCTGTGGGGTATTTTGCACGGGCCCTTTCCTGCAGCCCAGGAGCTGCAGGTGAGTGTTACCTTTCAAAAATGGCCAAGGAAATAACCTGGGAAGGCAGATGGCAAAAACATCCTGGGAAGGCAGATGGCAAAAACATCCTGCCATGGGCAGGTTCCCTGCAGGGATTTCTGTGGGGGGCAGTAAAGGTCCCCATTTTGGCCGGGACTGGGTGATTCCTGCCCGGGTGACACTGCTCCTTGGAGGAACTCTCCTCTTTGGTAATTTCTTAAGCCCTGAACAGCAAGGAGCACATTCACACTGTGATAGTTAACACCCCTTTGGACAAAACCTCATAACCTCATTGGCCTCTACAAACTTACACAGCTCAGAGCAAAACTGCACCTTGCCCAATGTGCTGGTACTTGTGTCTTTCTGTGACTTCAAAGTATGGAGGCCTTGGAAAGATTAATTGTAAATTTATTTCAGCTGTTTTCACAGATTTTTTTTGTGACGAAGCCACACAAATAAGCTTGCAGTGAATATTTCCTGCTCTCCTGCCATGGCCCCATGCTGCCACTGCCATGGCAACCACGGAATCTCCTCTCCTTCCCCGTCTCATCTCTGGTGCCACAGCTGTGGCAGTGCCTCTTTCCAGCTCTGCTCTCGGGATTCTGGTGGGGATGACCCGAGGTGTTGGTAGAAATTCCTTTTCCAAGCCCCGTGCCAGAAGAAGAGGTCGGGATGCATTGGCTCAGTTTCTCAAGGCTGTTATTTCGTATCTGGTACATTCAGTCCCTGCCCTACTGGGGCCCTTGCTGCAGTCCAGGTCCCTGACTGACCACAGCCAGGGTGGTCTGAACTCTCTTTACCAAGTATTACATATTCCATGTTTGCAGTTAAACACCAATACCTGTCACCCATGTTAGACAGTACATTTCTACTCTAATGCAATTCTTGAACCCCCATTAAACCCCAAAATTCTACATCTACACCCGGTGATAAATTAATACTGTTCTAATCAAACTCTCGTGGTTTGTCTCTGGAGCCCTTGCCAGGGTCTGGGATCACCCAGGGCAGCCAGAGGGATGTCCTGGGTCCCACTGGGGCAGGGCTACCCCTGGGAAATCAGAGATAGGCACAGGGGCCTGAGGAGGGCCTGGCATTCCCAGGGATGGCAGCGACCTCCCTCCTCAGGGAGCAGCCTCCCCTCTGCCTTGTGCTCCCTTCTCCCTTGCCCAGGGCTGCAGATCCACAGGCAAAATCCCATCAAACACCAAAAGCTCCCGACACCTCCTGTGCCACCACAGCACAGGCTGTGCTCCCACGCTGAACCTCCTGGTGCCACTGGGAGTTGTGGTTCCCTGGCTGGTGATGCCTCCCTGCAGCAGCAGGTGGCACAGAGGGAGCTGGGAATGCTTGTTTGTAGGGCAGGGAGCAGGAAGGTGGTCCAGTCCTTTCTTCCATGGTCTTCCAGTCATTCAAACCTCACTGTGCAGCAGAGGCCAGTGCAGGGTGCAGTGGAAGCAGGGGAAGACCTGGATTAGAAATGGACAACATGGAAATGGAGAAGAACTGGGATGTGAGTTAGCAGGGACTCTGGGAAAAGAGTCAGTGTCTCTTTTCTCAGCTGCACCTCAGGAAATGTGACTGCCAAGGCTCAGTACACAAAAAGCTGTCATTCACTGTCATGCAGGAAGCACCTCACTCCCCCTCCTCTGGGGAATTTCCTCAGTTGCTGGATTTTGTAAAAGAGAATATTTTCCCCACCACCATTGTGTGTCTCATTGACTCCTATTTTCTTCTTTGCCATTTGTAAGACTCTTCCTCCTGACCCCCGAGAAGGATTTGAGCTTTCCAACCAATTTCAGTAATGCCTCCAGGTTAATGTGGGTGCAGCAGCAGCAGCAGAGTTTAACAGCAGGTTTGGAGCAGTGGGGAGGGGAGAGCAAATCCAGACAGGAGCCGGGCACAGGGCAAAGCCTGCCCGTGCTGCAGCCGGGATAGTCTGCTCCAGAGGGAGCTGCACAAGGCTGCACGGCTGGGCCCTGCACATCTGGGCCCTGCACATCTGGGCCCTGCACATCTGGGCCCTGCACACCTGCATCCCTCACATCTGCACCTTGCACATCTGGACCCAGCACACCTGCACCCCACACACCTGCACCCCACACACCTGCACCCCACACACCTGCACCCTGCACATCTGCACCCTGCACATCTGCACCCTGCACATCTGCACCCTGCACATCTGCACCCCTCACACCTGCACCCTCCACACCTGCACCCTGCATATCTGCACCCTGCACATCTGCACCCTGCACATATGCACCCTGCACACCTGCACCCTGCATATCTGCACCCTGCACACCTGCACCCCTCACATCTGCACCCTGCACATCTGCACCCCTCACACCTGCACCCTCCACACCTGCACCCCTCACACCTGCACCCCTCACATCTGCACCCTGCACATCTGCACCCTGCACACCTGCACCCCTCACACCTGTCCCCCTCTCCCCAGCCACGCCCTGCTCCCAGAGCAGGCACTGCACCGGTGGCCTGACCCTCACCTGTCCCACAGGTGCCAGGGCTGAGGGGGAACCGTGATCCCCTCCAAGCTGACCCACCCAGCCTTCCCCTGGGAGCCCAGGCCCTCCTGAACCGTTTGTACAGAACTTACTTGCAATGTATATCCCGTCATGAATTACAGACCTAAAGTGCTGGGAAAGGTACCGTGCCCCTTGGGATGCTCCTTCAATGGTTAATTAATCTCACTTTTAAACCAGCCTCCTTTCTGTCTAATTTTTGCTGACTTCTTCCATTTCTAGTTACACGATCTTGTTATACTTTTAACACAGATATAACAGGTTTTCTATCTTTACTCAGGTGCTGACAGACCAAAATTTTCAGCTTTCCATTTTTTCAAAGGATCTAGTTAATGTTCCAATAAAGAAAACCTTTTCATTTCAAAATCCCATTAGATCACTTTTATAGAAAGATATCCATTTATTCTCAGACTCTAGGAACTACAGCAGTGAAACCATTTGCATCCACTGCTCCTCTATTTTTATACCCACTTTCACCTAAAATCAAAAGTGTGAAAGTCTTAACTCACTCTGGATTTTGATTTCACTTCACACCTTCAAAGCTAATTAATTACCATTTGGAGTGAAATAGCATGTTTAACAGGTGTAATGAAAATGTTAATGTACCGGGCTTAACGAGTTCTGACTAGAATGCAAGCTGTCAATAACCTACATATTTAATTTATTTATTTTTCAATTCTGCATTGCTTGCCATCCCATTGTTGCCATCATTCATATAATGAGAACAATACTCACTAACCTCAAATGATTTAGAACCATGAAAGCAAAATGCTGTATCTCAAGTCTGACTCCTCAAGAAGTAAACTGAGCTAATATTCCCAAACAAGAGGTCCTTCAGAGTTGAAAACTGAACTGTGTTCATTGCCACTACTTCAATTTTTATTTTGCTCCTTTGTTTTCACATGGGCTGGGTCCTTTGGAATGTACTCCTTTGGGTCTGCATGCACACCCCCCAGTCCAGATAAGGCAGCAGGAGGGCACTGAATCACTGCCCCTTCTTTGTCACCCTGGAAATCTTCTGGACCAGGATAAAGCAGAGGCCAGCAAGCCCCACTGCCCCTGGCCTGCTCCTGCTGCAGGACTGGTGCAAAGGGCAGCAGCAGAGCCCAGGATTATGGCTTTACAGCTGCCCTACTGTTATCTTTCTACCTGTGGAAAATGGTTTATGGATTTTTTTATTTTAAACTCATGCTTTATGACTCTGGAATTAGGGATGAATCCTATTAGGGAGACAAAAGGCTCCTTGTAGTTCATAGCTGTCTAATAGTGCGAGAGATAGAGAGACTATTATATTTGGCACAATATTTAGAGAAATTAATCCTCAAGCGCTGAAGATTTGAGGGATTAACAGTTTGAGTGACGGCTGAGCTCTATCCCTGGGTTGTGCCACAAAACCATTTGCCTCCAAGTTGAACATGTTCCTCACTTCCACCCAAGTCAGCACAATTCCTGCATTTACTGCACTCGGGTCCCCAGGGGAGATCAACAAACTCATAAATCCTTATTTCATGGTGGTTTGCAAAATTGTCATGTCATTTTCATTTCTAAGATTTGATATGTGCCTTCCTCCCTTCACGAAGAAAAAGACGGGGATATCCCTGTATAAAATGCACTACATTTTTAAAGCTTCAAGATTTGATTAAAGAGCTTTGAAACCATCCATTTTCAGTAAGAAATGATGTGTAGTGGCCATGCGTGTAAACATGTCCACAAAGAATCATCCAGACCCTCCCTAGCATTGCTTGCAGAATCCTGACTAGTGAGACCTTACCCACTGTGTCCTGGCTCCCTGATCTCCCCCAGCAGGAACAGGACCCTTCCCTGGCCTGCCCGGGGTGGCAGAGCAGCTCCCACCCCAGGGGACCCTGCAGGGAGGAGCTGGGGACACGACGAAATGGCCCCAGTGTGTCAGAGCCCAGGACATCCCTCTGGCTGCCCTGGCTGGTCCCAGACCCTGGCAAGGGTCAGAGACCTTAGCACGGAGTCAGAAGTGAGAGCGCCTTCCATCTCAGCCCATGGAAGTGGTTACCAACCTTGTGTGAAGGTTTACAAGCCACGAGAGTTTGATTAGGATGAAAGTTAATTTATCACTGGGTGTAGATGTAGAATTTTGGGGTTTAATGGGGGTTCAAGAAGGCAAGATGGAGGAATCTGGGTGTGCCCCTGTCCTTCTGCTTCTTCTTCTTCTTGTCCTTCATCTTCTGCTGTGGTGGTGGCACTTTTGGATTGGTTTCACACAGCAGTGACTGTCTAACACAGGTGATGGGTGTTGGTATTTATCTGCAAACATAGAACACGTAGTACAGAGTATAAAAGATTACAACTGCCCTCGGGGTGGTCAGTCAGGGATGACCAGCACTGCAGCAGCACCCAAGCTGGGTGAGAACAGAATGTACCAGATCAGAAATAATAAACAACCCTGAGAACGACACGAACACATCCTGACTCTCTCTCCTGGCACCAGGGCTCGGGACAAGGACTTTTGACAACATTCTCGGGGAGTATCAGCCCAAGAACCGAGACCCCAGGAGCCTCCTCCTGGTCTTTCACCAGCTGCTCTCAGCAGGAGAACACACACACTCCAGCCCAGAGAGATGGAGTGTCAAGTGCCAGACCCCATCCTCCTGTGTCAGGCACAAGGCACTGAAAAGGGACAATAACTGGCTGCCGTGTCTGATCCTGGAAATTCTGACTTCTGTGTGCATTTATATATTCCATGGGTTCAGGCATTTCTACAGCCTGCAGCCGCCTCTGCCTGTTCCTCTTGCTGTCACACTCTATCCCGTGCAAGGATGGGATTTATCCCACCTAATCCCTGCTGCATAATTTTTTTGTTTCCTTCTGATGAAGGAAAAAGTGACCTGAGAGGAGCTGGCTAAATGGAATATGCAGTTTAGGGTGTGTGTGAAGCCTCAGGCAGCAGTTGCATGATCTCAGGGCCAGGTTAGGTGAAAGAGCTCATGTTGTTGGTTCTGTGGAGGTTACAGCTCCTTGGCAGAGCAATCCCCAGGTGCTCTGCCTCCCTCCTCCACTCTCGAGCTCAGTATCATCTTTGCTTTTGTCTTGGCTTATTTCTCTTCCCTTTTTGCAGGGAGCCTTGCTGGCTGAGTTCCTGGATGGTTTGGATGCCTGATTCACCACGTTTGGCTTGCGAGGTGCTGCAATGGGGAGGCTGATCTGAGTCCAGCTCTTGTTCTTTAATTCTGTTCTCTAAATTCAGCTTCACGGGGTAACAGATGAAAACCCCCAGCCCTCCCTGCAGGTCCCGTGGTGCCCTTGATCTTGGTGTTTTCCCAGCTCCAGCCCCACAAACCCTCGCCAGTAACCTTGCAGCTGCATCCTGCCAGGCTCTCCCACACAGGTCAATCTCATTTCTAGTTTTGATTGTTACAGTTTAAAGATAGAATTTCCCTTTCTTGCTTCACAGCATTCAAATGCTAATTAGTTCCCTTAAATGCCTAGGAAGTTATCCCAGTTTACACATATATGGTTTATTAACTCATGTTCATTTCAAACCTGTTCTTTGATGTAGGCTAATGGAATTATTCTTTTAGAATCTCTTTAAAAGGTGACTTCTCTTTCTTTCTTGATGGATGGATGGATAGTGTTTCTCTGAAGCACATTTGTGAGTGTTTGCCTTTGGAAGAAATACTTGCTTTTCATGGGCTAATGCTGAGTACTCCTGCATGTACATGCAACAGATAAACATTTGTTTTCTATTTGCAGCAACTTACTTTTTAGAGTTCACTTTTTTACTCCTTGCTGAAAAAAATATTTCTTTTACCTCCCTCTCCGTAGCTGCACAGCTGATAGGATGGAACAGGCCAGGTTTGCAGAAATACATCTGCCTAGAGAATATGGCTGTGTGAGCCAGCATTTGTTTCCAGCTGTTTTCTTGTCATTAGCTTTTAATTTCAACAACTACCTGCTTGTGCCTCTCCTCTTTTTTCCCCACCTCAGGTATTTTGCACTGTTATTGTGATTGTCAGTTCTGTTCTGCTTGAAATGTTTCCGTATATGTTGCCATGGTTACAGGTGCCAGAATTGGAAATAAATGAAGGGGGTATCAAGGCACCGGTGTGGCTCTGATGGAGGCTTAGCACTAAGATGTTAGCTATTATTTTGCTGGATTCCGTGATATTTGATGATGGATCCATTTTAATAGAATATTTAAATGCTTGCCTGAATATAGATTGCACTAAAATGGAATTATGTAGAACTGGATTTTAAATAAATTAATTTTTTTCCTTTTAATGAGTACACAGCCTTTGGGACAGTCTGCAAGTGAGCGAATAGAGTGTTTAGAACATTCACTGCATAAATGATATGAACATATTTGATTATATCTACTACTGGAACATGGCTGAGTACTGAGTACAACTCTTCAGAAAAGTTCAAAGAGGTAAAAGAAGAAATTTTCAGGAAACAGAAATCTGCTTCAGAATGGTTTCTCGTAGCTGACTGAGGAAGATAGTTGGAAATTAGGTGGATGCTGCCTCTCTTCCACAGTCTGTGTAGCAGTAAGAGCTGCTTGCAGAGTCCTGTGGGAGGCTTCTGGTGGAGGTGATGTGAGGGTTTCTGCAAAACCAGAGATCTCTGTTCCATTTCTCTTTTTATGGGCTTGAGACTTAATCAAAAACTCAGCAAAGTCATTGGAGAAATTCCCAGTGACAAGAGAGAAATTTGAATTGACTCTTAGGTCAGCTATTTAGCAACTTTTCCCACGTTGTTCAAAGTGATTTCAGTCTGTTTTAGGTGCCCTTCTGTCTCAGGTTGCCTGGTCAGTCAGACCCTCTCAGTGTGCATCTGTGGGTGATGTGTTCCATGTCTTCTTTACCCAGGGCGATGGGCAAAGTGTGGGGGCACTGCCAAATGTCTGAAATGGGCAGTAACACGTCATGGCTGTCCCACAGAGCTCCTGCTTTCCTTCCCCAGTGCAGGGTTGGGTTTTCCTTTCTTGGTGTTACCTGTCCCCACTGAACTCGGCTGAAAAGCTCCTGCTCAGGTGAGAGGAACTTGTGTGAATATTTGTTTATACATCCATAGAGTTCTGAATGTGCAATTCAAATCTTTGTATTTTTGAAGTAGCTTTAAATTAAGCCGTGGCTTTCTATTTGCTGAAATGTTATTTTGAGGCCCATAGAAGGAGGGCAAGGAGTGTGGTATCCCTGTAGTGTTGGTCAGTGATTATAATTGCATGGTAACAGTAACATGAGATTAACTGAAGACTGAGTTTTTACAGTAACTCAGTTTAGCCTGTCAAATGCAGGAAACCGGAGCAGATGAAGGCAGTTTCTGTGTTCATCCTTTCCCTGAATTTGTATCTTCCTTTCTCACTAACCCTTCCTCTAGGAAACTCTCACCAGAGTGTTCCACCTTTGGCCAGAGCCTTTCAGAGCCCACGGGCACTGAGGCTTTCCCTGGTGCATCCAGGCAGAAATGTGAAGTTCAACTGCTTAATTAAGGCAGTGGTCACCTTTAGTGTACCTTTGGCACTTATGGAAGGGCAGAGGCTGAGCTGCTTCCCCTGCATGGAGCAGAGCAGCCAGGGTGACTCTGACCCCACGGAAATGTGCTTTGCAGCCACCCTGGGAATGCCTCTCCTGGCTGTGGATTCTGCTCCACCAGCTGCACACCTGAAAGCTGGGAACTTTGTTATAAATGGGGATCTATATGTCGAATTCAACAGAGCACAAAGTTAAATTTTGTAACCATTTTAATTGAGATGAAACACAATATAAATTTTGGCAGTGATTAATTGAATATAGTTAAGGTTTGGATAAAGCATAAGCAAACCCGACCTGGGTACGGAGGGGGATTCCCACCCTACCTCACATACAGAGCAGGATTACCTCAAACAAAACTTATATACAGTATGGTCATACATATTCATCAATATTTCCAGTAAATCTCCTCCTATTTTCAATTCTGGAAATTTATGTCACTATTCTTCATGGCGCATGCTTCACTTGTTGCTTGGGGATCTTCTGCCTTCTTTTGTTGGTGTTTGGGATGAAGGCTCCTCCTCATCCTCATCACTGTCCTTTGAACAACCCCACCAATGGCGTGTGTGTACCAAGTATTGCATTATATAACTAAACACTGTTCCAAAACCAAGCCCTATTAAAAGCACAGCTCAGGTTCCATACCTGGACTGATCCCAAATTTGTCCATTTCAAGGCCAATCCTCTCATTTTAGAGGGTTACTTATCTCAATACTATATCCTGTATCCCATTTTCCCATGTAACATCTGCAAAAGGGGCCCATTTGTTTTGTAACACTAACTACTTACACTTTCCATTTTTTACTTCATAACAATTATTTTCTGAAATATTGATGTAGTTACAATTTAGTTAGCCTGAATCGTATTTATTTATAACAACTTTTAAGTGCCTTGTCCTCCGTCCCTTTGTCAATCTGGGCTGAAATTTTTACCTCTCTGTGCTGCAGAGAGTGTCTGGGGCCAGCTTTGTCAGAGCCCCCAGCACACACAGCCCGTGCCCCAGAGCAGGGCATCCTCTTTGCCCGGGAGTTTGCAATTGCCCGTCAGGAGCGGAGGGACACCGGTGCCCCCGGGATAAAGGAGCTGCACCCGAACCGGGGTTTGCACAAACTCCGCAAACAGAGCCGCGCCTGCCGGGCCCTCCGGAGCCTTTCCGAGGCACCGCCGCCCCGAATTGTTGTGTTTTCCTTGACACTGAATGTAATTCGCAGGAGGAGGTGACGCCCGTTCCTCTCCTGGAGGATGAGCAGAGCTGGGGTTCCTGTGCTTCCTGTGGGATCGCGGCTCTGGTTTGTACCTGGTGAGAGGGATTGTTTGTTTGGCAGGAATTGTCTGGCAGGAATTGTTTGGCAGGAATTGTCTGGCACCAGGGACTGGAGCTGCACAGGACAACAACGACCACTAGTGGCTCAAGGTATCCTCTCCAAAACTGCTGAAACTGAAGGGAGAGCGCAGGATTCAGGGATGCTGCCTGTGCCTGTAGGGCTCGGGGACAGATGACAGAGGCGCAGAACGTGGCCAGGGCTCTGTGTCCCCAGGACAGGCACTGTCCCCTGCCCGGGTTGTTACTGGTGACATCTGCAGGGAGGCTGAGTCCAGCGCGGCACTGACCTCAGCTCCTGAGGTGAGGGGACTCTTGCTCTCAGTGACTGCATGCAGTGCAGGGCAGTGGGGATCACTCTTTATGCATCACCAGACCCAAATTTAATCTCTGCTTCCTCCAATGTCCCTTTTAGAGATCCCTGTGTTGTTCTGCAGTCCCATATGGCAGAGAAAGAAGAAGAATCAGATAATTTGTGACTAAAGCTGATGGAGTCTGGTTTGGACACTGGTCCTCCTGAGCTGTCAGTGACCCCAGTGCAAACTTAGTGAAAACAGATCCAAGTGGCACAGTTCAGGGTAAAACAGCAAAATAAAATATCACTGACTGCTTTGGGATGGAAGGGACCCTAAAGAGTCTAACCCCAGCCCCCTGCCATGGCAGGGACACCTCCCACTGTCCCAGGCTGCTCCTAGCCCTGTCCAGCCTGGCTGGGGCACTACTAGGGATCCAGGGGCAGCCACAGCTGCTCTGGGCACCCTGCCCATTGCCACAGGGAAGAATTTCTTCCTAATACCAAATCTAAATCCACCCTCCTTCAGCTTAAAGCCATTCCCTGTGTCCTGTCCCCCCATCCCTTGTCCCCAGTCCCTCTCCAGCTCTCCTGGAGCCCCTTTAGGCCCTGCCAGGGGCTCTGAGCGTTCCCTGGAGCCTTCCCTTCTCCAGGTGAGCCCCCCAGCTCTCCCAGGCTGGCTCCAGAGGGGCTCCAGTCCTGGAGCAGCTCCGTGGCCTGCTCTGGACCCACTCAGCAGGTCTGTATCTGGGCTGTACAGAAGTGCACACAGGAGCTGGGTTTTGTCTCCTGTAAGCTCTTTGTGGTTCCAGGCATTACCCAAATACCAGCCTGCAAACCTGAGTCCTCACTGGTTCAGCTGCTGTGAGGAGAGCAAGGACAGCTGAAGATCATCAGCTGAACACCAAGTGCAAAAGCTGCATCTTGTATTCACAAGAAGCTAATCCTTTCCAGTTGGCCACAAGAGAAAATAAAGACAGTTCTCTGCTCAGGGCATCCACTTTGGCTCCAGAGGTCGGCATTGATTTCTCCTGTGGGAAAACTCTTTGCAGGTAACCCCAAATCTTCCACTTATAAAAATGCTTGGCTTTAGATTCAAAGAAAGACTATGTAAGTGGTTAATGTATAGCTGGGTCCTAGCTAGGAGGGAAAAAAGAGAAATTTCCTTTTCCTCCATGGGACTATCAGGATATTTATATAGCAGGGTATCAAATCAGCAAAGTATTGTATCCAAAACTAAGAGAAAAAGAAAGATGCTTTTCATGTTAAACAACTTTAAAGTGCAATTCTAGGGGGAGTTTGTCTTCTGTTCTGTTAGTTTCTGCCTGGAAACACGAGACAATGTTAGTTGTTTCAGCTGCATGTTAGTAGGTGGCAGTCTTGAACCAGTTTTGAAACAGTGAAACCTTCCTTCCTTCCTTCCTTCCTTCCTTCCTTCCTTCCTTCCTTCCTTCCTTCCTTCCTTCCTTCCTTCCTTCCTTCCTTCCTTCCTTCCTTCCTTCCTTCCTTCCTTCCTTCCTTCCTTCCTTCCTTCCTTCCTTCCTTCCTTCCTTCCTTCCTTCCTTCCTTCCCTCCCCCTCCCTCCCTCCCTCCCTCCCTCCCTCCCTCCCTCCCCACACTGCCGTGCTGTGAGAGCCCTGGGCTGTGCATGGCTCAAACCTGGGCAGCTCTGGGCATCCCTGATGGGTTTTTAAGGGACCTGGTGGAGTTGGCAGTCACACAGAGAGGTGATATCAGCAGAATTAAGATGTAAATGGTGATTTTTAGCAGTAATTACTCCCTCTGAACCTTTTCTATAAGCGCCTCACTGGTTCTGACTCTGCCTCTTGCCTGCAAAAAAAGGACAGAATCGTTTCCCTGCTTTGAAGGGTGACTCTGGGTTGTGTGGCACTGGAACTGTGGCCCCAGCCCTTGGAGTGCTCTGGAACTGAGCACTCTGGTGCCAGAGCATCTCTCCTCCCTCAGCTGAGTCACGTCCCAGGTCTGGGCTGACCTGCATCCCTGCAGGGAAGCACTGGGAGGGCTTTCTGATCTGGGTTAAAAGCCCTTCTGTGCCTGCCTTGGACTCTCTCCAGTCTGATTTGTCTGTATCAATAGACAGGTCACCTCTCCTGGCTCTCCAAGCTGATGGCTTTACCTTTATCATCCCCATACGTCTCTTAGAAGTCTTAGCCAAGAGAGATGACTTGCATGTGAGCCCACCAAAAAAAGATATTTTTAAAAGTAATCATTACAGATGAGCAGAGTAGAACACAGGTGATGGAAGGTACGTTTCTTTTCCGAGAAACTTTATGTAACTGGAGTATCACTCCATTAAACTGCACGGAATGTTAGAGCAGCCGTCTGGTGGGTTGTGGGGAAGTGCTATTTTCAGCACAGCATTAATCTAAATGGACACTTCCCCCAAGTGTTAAAATATTCATTCCTTTGCGCTGTCTCCAGTTTAAGACATCCTTGGCTTCGGGAGCCGAGCTTTACTCCAGCTCCCCGGGCAGGACTGCGCAGGGTGGGTCGGTGGTGTGTGTGGCAGGCAGAGGGGCAGCCCTGCCCCGCAGGGAGGGAGGGAACCGCGGCGCTGCCCGCGGAATGTGCGGCTGATGTGGCTGGGAGGGACGCAGGAGGCGGCTCCGGCTTGGTTTTCCTTCCTCTTAACGGAGCCTCTTCTTGGAAGCTCTGTCAGAAAAATGGATTGAATCACATCTCTGCACGCTCAGGCAATGCCACAAGGCTGTTAATAAAGATTTCAGGCCATGGGGGAGATCTGGTCTGACCTTTCCTCCTTGGGCAGCATGAGAATAAGACTCAGCCTGCTCCTGAATTCTCCTCTCCTCAGCTGGAGTACCTGCCGTGTTTTTTTTTTTCTTAACCAGCTCTTGAGGAATTTTTTGTCATCATTTGACTCATGCCAAAAATTAGAGTGTGGAACAGAGGGTAAAATAATAATGGACAAATGAACAAAAAATATCTTTATGAATCCCTCCTTGCTGGATGAATGTACACTGTGTAATGTCACTTTGCACTGCACTGCAAAGCTCTTCTCATTCCAAGGGGCTGACGGAAGTTACCAGACCTTGAGGCAGATTGCAGGAGTCCTCTGAGAAGGAAGAATCTGCTTCTGAGAAATAAGGCCTCCACTGCTAGTTTCTGCCTTGCTCTCTCTGTTTGGGGAAAAAGGTGCAGGAAAGGTTTCAAACAGAGACATTTTAATGGGAATAACTATTGACCTGTCCCAGCCATCAATAGATTTTATTTTTGAGGGGGTGATGGTTGTGGTGGTTTTTAACATGACTATTGATGGCTTTGCCAAGCAGAAAAAACTGTTTTCAGTTGTCTGTTCTCCTAGCCCTGAGAATTTCACTTTGGATGGAGTGTGACCCCTTTAGCAAAGTCACCAGGTTGTGAGAGTGACCCCAGAGAGGAGCCAGCACCCCCAGCCGTGCTGCAGAGCCTGGGGTGGCAGGGCCTCTGTCACCCTGCAGGCAGCACTGCATCCAGTGCTCTGTCACTGCTGTCACCCTGCCTGCAGCACTGCATTTCTGCTTCTGTCACTGCTGTCACCCTGCAGGCAGCACTGCATTTCTGCTTCTGTCACTGCTGTCACCCTGCAGGCAGCACTGCATCCAGGGTTCTGACAGGGGCAGGTGGAGCTGCAGGAGCAGAAGGGTCACTTGTGCAATGGACCTGGGGAGCAATGCAGGGGAGAACCTCTGATCTCCTGGTGGTGATGCCTTAAATTTCAGCTTCCATGTATTTCAGGCTCTGTGCTGCCCAGGGGTGCAGCTCTGAGCTCACAGTCAGTGTCACTCAGCTCTCTGCACACAGCAGGGACACAAAACAAAT
Organism: Acrocephalus arundinaceus; assembly: GCA_021534815.1. Lineage (NCBI taxonomy): Eukaryota > Metazoa > Chordata > Aves > Passeriformes > Sylviidae > Acrocephalus > Acrocephalus arundinaceus. The sequence continues at coordinate 616,828 of JAJEOU010003009.1, forward strand.
CCTTGTCCTGCTGCACACCAAGGACAACTTTCAGCCCAACAGCACAAACAAGGGTGGCTGGAGGGAGGAACAAGAAGGATGGGACCTCACAGCCTGGAGCTGGAACTGGACAGTTAAACCCCAATGTGCAAATGGAACAAAACTTACCAAAGTGTGAGACCTCGTGATTGTTTGTCTATTTTGTGACCATTTTGTGTCCATTTTGTGACCATTTTGGGTCCACCTTGGGTGCAGCCCTGGCCAGGCCCTGTCCTGTCCAAGCTGTACTCCAAAGGCCTTTCAATAAATCTCTGCTTTATTCTCCAGCTCTGCCCAGTCTCTGTTCCAGCTCAGCCTTCCCAAGGCATCAGTGCAGAGGCCAGCCCTGGGCTGTGACCCTGCCCTGGGTATCCCTGGCAGTGTGCCTGGCCCCTCTCACACCAGAAGCCTCTGCCTTGCTCACAGTCAGTGCCCAGACTGTGCTGTCTGTGATAAAACAGCCAGGATTTATGGCTGTGATGCAAGAGCTGGGTGGTAAAAGTTTTATGGACTTCTTGTGGGAGCCAGAGTTGCAGGGAAGCCGTAAATCTGGAAGGCAGTGTCTGCAGCCCTCTGAAGGGAGAGCGTGCCAGGGGTTGCAGCAGAGTGATTCCTTTAAATCCCGGCACTGATGCCCGCAGAATACAAATCCACCCTGCCCCCGAGGGCTCCCAGAGCCGGTCTGTGGCCGTGCCGTGCTGTGCTGTGCCTGTGGAGCCACCAGATGGCACTTGGTCCTCGTATTACTCTGAATTTGCTTTCCCCCTGCTCCAGCCGGTTGGCTGCTGTGAATGGTGACGGTCTGGGTGTTACTTGTTTTGTTCTGAGTTAATAATTTTCTATTTTAATTTGCTGATAATTTGGAAATTTGGTAATGCTAAAAAGCCCTGAAATTAATGCAATAGACTCTGCTGTGACCCACAACTATTATTGTTATTTGTAAAAGAGACCTCTTTGGGAAAGAAACCTTGCACCCAATATATAAATATTGTCATCTAATTAGATTTTTAAAAACTTCCAAGCATGTTAAATTCCTGATTTAATATCCAGCATCATGAAATGTGTGTGATTATAGCAACATGTATAAATCCAGAGTGAAGGGGAATTATTCCAAACCACTCAAAGCTCCACCAGGAAAACCTTAGCAGGGAGCTGCAGCTGACTCTGTGACAGAACAGAGAGCAGCCTGGGGTGATGGGGAGACTGTCCTTTGGGAAACCTAGAAATGATAAACTAAATTGCAGTAACTAATTCAACAACACAGGTTCCTCCTCAGATGCAAATGACAAAATTTGCAAGAGCAAATGACACAGGGCGTGGAAGAGACAAGGAACTCTGTTGAATCTGTCTTAACTAACTTGGCTAGTCTGCATAAAACTGCCTCTAAATTTCTGATTTTCATCCATAGAGCTTTTTCTCCAAATGCCTTGTCTTTCCCCTCTGGGGGATCAGAGGCTGAAGGTGGGTGTTTGCAGCTGGAACTTCAAAATTTGTTTTCTTCACACTGGCAGGGAGTTACACAGGGAAAAGCAGTTCCTCTCCTTGGCAGTGGCAGCCCCTTCCAGGGCAGGCTGCAGCCCTGCCCCTGCCTCTGGGCCCTTAATGCACTGTCCCAGCATCATTTCCGTGCTGTTTGCTCCAACTGCTTGGCATCTGCTCTGCTTCCTGAAAGGCAGCTGGAGCTGAGTCAGCCCTTGCCTTGCACTCAGTGTTCCACATTGACACACTGAGTTCATTCATTGGTAAATTCTTACTGTTTTTTGCACAAAGATCTCTTTTTCCTGGATTTAGTTTAGCTTTTTATGCAGTCCTCTGTCATTTCAGAGTTCCTTTTCAGGAATTTTCAGTCCGATGCTACCAGAAAAGAGAATTTTCTTTGGAAAAAAAAATGGTGCTTAAACTTGGTCGATGGCTTCCCTTCCCCAAGTGGCTCTACCCACAGTGGTGCAGGGTTTTTTCCCACTGCCTGCAGGTCCCCCAGCAGGAATATTAGAGTCTGCTCCTGTCTTTCCCCACCTGATGGATTTCCCAGTTAAAAATGACACTGTTGGCTGTGGGAGATGGTGTCCACCTCCTGTTCCCGTGGTGCTTGTGCCTGTGAGAGACAATGAGATTACTCTGAACTGAAATTGAAGCTGTCTGCCTTACACAACAGTGTTTTTATTGCAGCTATAAATCTGCAAAATGGCTTGCAGTTGCCAAAATGTCTTGTGCTGCTTTTCATTTCAGCTCAGACCAACAAACCCAAATGCCAGGCCTGGATGGTGATGTTCTAATTTCTAGCGACTTCCTTCCATTTTAATTGGGAAATTTCATCCTATAGCTTTGAGAAGCTGTTATTAAATTTGAAACATCATGACTGTTCTGGAAAAAACACCCAACCTAATAGTTCAGTCTGTGAAAACAGACTCTCTCCTTTTTGGAAACTGCATTTGCCCTTCTCCATATCAAATTTCTGGAATACTGTGCTCCCGCCTGGAATGATTGTGCTGAGCGATCACAGCTCCAAAATTCACTTCTGCTCCCCGTGCCCCTCAGCATGGCCAGAGCAGGGTTTTGCTGGTTTGGTTCCATGAAATGGCCTGTTCAGACAGGGTTTGTTTGTTTCTTTGTTTGTTTCTTTGTTTGTTTGTTTGTTTGTTCAGCTCAGGGCACCAGCAGTGATAAGTAAAGAACTTTGCTATACATTGGGATAAGTTCTAAAGACCAATTGAACCCAAAAGAGCACAGAGTAGTGTCATATAAATATTTAATGTAAATGTATGGATTACATTGTCCTGAAGGCTGCTATCAGAGGGGCTTTGAAGCCACATGTGGCTTCTGATAGCTGGACAGGGACAGCTTCAGCCATGAGCTCAGGCTCCTCTAAAAAATGCCCCTCCAGCGACCACTTTGAAGTAGGAAAATTTTATGACTAGCTAAAAAATCAGAGTTTGGCAGCCAAAATTAAGTACTGTGGTATTTCCTCTCTGCCCTATTGAAACGGACACAATATGTATTTTTAGTACCCTTCTCCAAAACGAAGGTTGGATAAGATAATCTGGGGAGAAAGGTGCCAGGGGCTGGTGCAGAACGAAGCTTTGGGAGCTGGCAGCAGTGTGCAGGTTTGTTGGATTATGCCCTTTTCTGACCCAGAGAGGGGGCAACTGAGAGGCGTTTTAAAAACTTTTATTCCATTTTTAGTTTCATGTGAAAGGTGAGATGGTGCAGGTGTTACAATTCACGCCATCACAATCAGAACCCAAACTATTTCCTAATTATAATCCATTATAAATGTTTCTTGGCCTATCAGCTTTTGCCACACAATGCTGCTGATGCTTCTGAACCAATCATCCATTTAAATACCCTGTGTGGCCTGGCTACACTACATCTTTCACAGTTCTGTTTCTCCAGAGTATCTGGTCTGTTTGCAAGGCCATCATTTGAAACTTGTTTCCAGTTCCATTTCTCTCTCAGCAATGTCTGTCCTAGTCCATGGCCTCTCTAAGTCACCACACTTTATCTCAGAGTTTGCACACAGGTGCCCAGCACTCTGTGAGCCTTCTGCCAGGCTTTGAGAATCCTCTACAAACCCATTTCTCACACGCAGGCGGTCTCAGAGCAGGGGTGTGAGGGGAGCTCCTTGCAGCAGCTCCTGGTGCTGCTGGCAGGGCTGGGGAGCAGTTCCTGCTCTCCCCTGCTCCTCCTCACTCACCCCTGGCTGACCTGGTCCCATCTCTGTATGATCCATCTGGGGTGACCCCGATGGTGTGAGGGGGGAGCCACGGAGCTGGCTGGGCAGGAACTTCCCACAGAGCAGTCAAAGGCAGCCAGAGGAGTGAACAGGACAGAGAGTGTGGCCTTGCAAACACACCAGATACTCTGGAGAAACAGAACTGTGAAAAATGCATTGTAGTAGGACCCCTGAGGGGTAATTTTAGATGATTGGCCTTAAGGCATTTACAGCATTGTGTGGCAAAAGCTGATAGGCCAAGAAACCCTTATAATGTAATTAGGAAATAGTTTGGGTTCTGATTGTGATGGCGTGAATTGTAACGTCTGTACCATCTCACCCTTCCCGTGAGACTGAAAATGGAACAAAAGTTTTTAAAACGCCTCTCAGTTGCCCCCTCTCTGGGTCAGAAAAGGGTAGAATCCAACAAGAGAGCACTGAAGGGGCAGAGGAGAGGGTGAAGAAGTTCGGTACCCCACAGGAGGGTCTGAGTGGCCTGTCCACTGAGCCAGGTCAGCTGCAGAGGTCATTTCCAGCACCCAGCACTCGGGCAGAGCTTTGCCCCCAGCAGGGCAGGATTGCTGGAGCTGTGCCCGGTTTTGGGGTGGGGATGATGGGGCACAGGAGGGTGGTGGCACTGTGGGATCCGAGCTCCTGCCTGCCAGCTCCTGTTGCACTGTCTCTTATCAGCCAGCAAATGCAGCCCAGAGCAGAAGGTTTCCTGCTGGGAGGTTAGGGCTGTGTCTGATGTGGCTCCCTGGCTGAATCTGGATTGATGTAGCCAGCCAGGAGCTCTCTGCAGCAGCAAGACCTTCCTTGCTTGGGAAAAAGCTCCAACCTCTTTAGGGTCTCAGATGGCAGGAGATTGCTCCCCAAACCAACCCCCAGTGTCACAGGCAGGTTGTCACAGGCCAGCCTAACAGGTCACCACTGGCAGTGGCTCTTGCCTGGCTCCTCATACAGATCTTTTTTGGGGGAAGAAGTTGAAAGTAGAAACTTGGAGTTAAAAGAGTCTTAAGTGATTCCAACAATGGCAACTTAAGATCTACATGTCCGGAGACATCTGTGTTTCTCACTCTACTGGGTTTTATTTTCAATCATTTTTCTCATTTAAAAAAAAAATAAAAGTGTGTCTCTCATTATGTCTTCATAACTGAGCCAGCATTTAATTCTCTGATTACATATGGTCGGTACAGCATGTGCCATTACACCCACCAAAATAGTGAAATGACAGCTCCCTTTGCACAGTAGAAGACTAGAAATAACTTTCTGCTGAGAGATGCTATTAATTTTTCTCTCTCCCCTTTTTTTTCCCCCTAATAAAAGCGAATATATAAGTGGCCATGATTCAGATTTCAGAAAGTGTTTTCTGACTAGTCTGTGACTTGTCGTAGAAGGGCTGCACTGCAGCTTTGATATTTATGGTATATTATACCCACGTAAGAGTTATTTTAAAAGGCTACAAGAACTACCTTCTTCTTGTTTTATGTATTATTTATCAGTCTCTTATTCTTTCCTTTATGCCACAGATTTTATTATTTCCCCAGCCTCTCCCCTTGATGTCACAGAATCACAGGCCTGCTGTAATTTGCACGGGGGGTGTTTGCAGGCTGGGCTGTGCTGCTCCCGGAGCTGTAGGTGGCTCTGTCAGCTCTTCCTGGGGAAGCCCTGCCTTTCTTACAGCATTTTTCACCGTCGTTTTTCAAACTTCGTTGCTGCTGTTCCCCTTGTGTTAATTTCTTTTTCCCCTTCAGCATTTCCTCTGCCTTAGGGAAGCTGTCCTCTCCCTCGCCCAGGGAATCCCTCGTGGTTTGTGAGGAGGGCTCAGAGGCTGTGGAAGCAGGAAAAGGCAGAATCAGGCTTCTTCCCTGGCTGGACACAGCGTGAAACCAGCACTGCTGGCCCAGCAGCATCAGCTGTGAGGGCCAGAGCAGCTCCCAGCAGCCCAGGGCAATAAATTCCCATCTGCCACACACATGTGCAGCAAACGCCTGCTGATGCTGCGGCAGTCCCAGAGACAGAGGAGGGGGTTGTGGGTGGACAGTTTCCCTCCACTTAGGATGGAGGAGGAATATTTAATAGAAATTTAGAAATAATTTTTTAAAAATTCAGTGCCTCATTTCTTCACTCTCCTTGTTAATTATGTCTCCTGGCATGCACTTGCAGGAGGAACCATTCTGTCAGCTGCCTTGTGCCTGATTAAATTCATGGAAGATGTTAGTGCTGCTCATCCCAAACACAAGACAGCTCCTTTAGGGCAAGGGCTGGTGCAGAAGAGCCACAGCTCTGCTGCTTTGTGCTGGGCAGTCCCTGCAGTGCTCTGGGGCCCGGCTGGGGCAGTGGAGCACCAGGGACCCCTTCTCGTGGTGCTCTGTTCCCTGCACTCACAGAGTGAGCTGTGCATCTTGTCAAAGCTGCCGTGACCTGTTCTGCTGCCTTCAGCTCCCTGCTGTAGTCCAAGCATTGGATGTTGCTCCTGGAGGTAACAGAGAACCAGCTCTACGTTCACCCAAAAGGTATCAGTTGCAGTTTAATATTATTTTTCCCTTATTGTTTTTTTTTCTCGTCTTTCCACATGAAGTGTGATGAAATCCTTTTGAGCATCTGTTTCCTTCCATCATCATTTTATCAGGCCCCCTCTTGCTTCAGAGCAATTCTTGGCAAACCCATTGAGCTGCTTACCCTGGGTCTGCCTCTGCTTATTGCTGTGCTGGTTGGGCAGGGACTGAACTGTTTTCCAATGGGAAGGCTCAGTCCCCACATGAATCCCATGGGAAAGACATGTGACAGCCAGCCCAAAAGTCATTGCAAGCCTCATCCTGCCAGTGTTGTTTATTCCAATACTCTTTGGTGGGTGAATCTCAACACCCAAGACAAGCCCAGGAAATGGGTGGGTGTCTGTTCAAAGGAAAGCAAAGGCCAAATGTGCTTTTCAGCAGGGTTCACCTTTCAAGGTGTCACTGTCTGTGATCTGTTTTGCAGACTGTCCCTGCTCCTTGAAGCTCTGTTTACCCCTGATGTCGACGATGTGCCAGGAACGTGGTCCCATATCTGTCACTTTCTGTGTCTGTTACAGTCTGCAGTGACACACCCGTTTTACTTTCTCTAGCAGGTATTTTTTAAATTGAAGCAAAGGCAGACTTCTTAGCAGAGCTTGGTTATTCATCAATATTATTAGATTCTCCCTTCCCTCTCCTGATGCTAGGAATAGAAACCTATGAAATTACTGTGGAGGATGAGCTCTTAAAACAAAGCGCCAAGTAAGGAGGATGGGAAAAACCCGTACAGCTGAAATGCAGGAAGAGAGTTTATGTCCCAGTGCAGGGGGAATATTGCACTGAACGCTGGGTGTGTAAGCAGGCAGGACCTGACAGGGAGGGGATGCCGTGGGCTGGCCCCAGGCCAGTGCTGGGGGCTCCTTCCTTCTCTGCACAAGGCTGGTCATGAAAGGAAAGCACCTGGCTGGACCTGACCTGATAGGGAATAATGGGAGCTTTGGAGAAATATATTTGGTTTTTCCCTTGCTTCCAAAGCAGAGGCTTACAAACACCAAGAGAAAAGACCATGCCTTCTTAAAACCTTGGAGGAATACTTTCCTGTTATGTTACAGGGGCACGAACACCTGGCTCCTATACAGATGGTGTTGTGTTCCAGCTGGTTTGCCCAAAAAGAATTGGGGAGTTCAGGCAGCACAGAAACCTCTGCGCTGGCAGCACTTTAAGGCTAACAGCCCCCACAGGCAGGGTCATCCTTCCTGGTTTTATCCTGGAGGGTGTTTGCTTGCTGACCCAGCCTTGGGAGAAGTGCTTTCTTTACAGTCTATTTATCCTCCATCCCTCCTGGCTGGGTTCACTTTCTGTGGGAGGCTTGAAGAAACGAAATCTGCCATCAGGGATGTGCCTGGACTGCTGGAGTTTGAGCAGGAGCTGCTTGGAGAGAGAAGGGCTCAGTCCCCTGCTTCTCCCAGTCACAGCAGCAGGATTTCCAGCAAGAACCTGTGCCTGTCTCTGGGATGTGCCTGGGAGCTCTCTCGTGCCATGCCTTGTCTCTCGTTTAGCAAGGAGAGAAACAGAAATGCAGCCCTTGCTCCAAGCCCATTAAATTACACACAAATGAGAGGGGTTCAGCAGGGCAGTGCAGGAGGTGCCAAGGACCCTGTAATCCCACCTGTGCTGCAAAAACTGACAGGTCTTGGCCATGCAGGAGGAACTGGAAAATGTGCAGAGTGCAAGTGCCATCTGCAGCAGAAACTGCTCAGCAGCTTCCACCTTCAGCTGTGACCGCTTTGCTTTTCCACCCGCGATGGCCTTGTGGAAACACAGCTGCTGTTGTGGTTCTGCTGCAGACACAGAGCTTGCAGATGTGTCACTGCCTAGAAGGGTCCTGGGCTTCCCAGGACGTTATTGTGCTGGCTTTTTCCCACCTTCCTGGCACGGGTTAATAAGGCCACCGGGTGCTGGAAGAGAAAACGCACAGCTTTTCTCTTTGCTGTTTTCACAGGCACAAGGTTCACCTGTGGTTCAGTGTTTAACTGAAATTAAGGCTGACAGCTTTTCCCTATAAATTAAATTAATGAGATGTTTGAACTACTGCTAAATTACTTGTGCAGATCTTTGCTGTTTAACATTGTCTCTGGGCTGCCTTCCCACAGACACCCTCTGCAGCTGCCCTCGTGCCCCTTGCCCATGCTGGGATTAAAGGGCTGGTCATTACTGCTGCTCTGTGTGCTGGGAGAGGTGGCCACACAGAATTTTCACAGAGAGCCACTCCTCTGCAGCGGAGGAAGTTTACTAAACAAAAGGGGAAAAAAAAGACAAAAGAAAAAAAAGGCAGAAAAAAAAGGCAAAATGAAAAAAAAAGGCAAAAAGGGAAAAAAACCCAAACCAGTCTTGCTGTTGCCTGGCAGGGTGCTTTGTTGTGTTAGTCTGAGGGCACTGCACAGCAGCAGTGCTGCCCACGGTGTTCGTATCCTAGCAGGTTCTCTGCACTTTGCCCATGCCCACGAGCTTTTCACTCAGACCTATTTAACTCCTCCTGCCCAGCCGCTCACAGCATCACCCAGCAGCAGCTCTCACCCAGCACCTGTCATCAGCTTTCAGTCCCTTTTCAGCTCAAACAGGCTGGATTAGCAGGGGCAGCTGGTGACACTCATGAGCTCATTTAGGCAGATGGGATAAGGGGTACGTGTGGGCAGAGGCAGGAGCATTCCCTCCAGCACAGCCAGAGCGAGTGGGGGCACTCTGCCTCTACCATCACCTGCAGGAGCTCAGGGGCTCCATCCAGTTTGGAACCAGCTTGGAGAGGTATCAGGACCCTGACCATTATGGGAAGCCTGTCTGGGATAATTCTGCTCTCTGAGTAACTCTGGAAGGGTAGGAAGGTGGGTAAGAGGTGAGGCTGTTTCCACCCTCAAGAAATGCAGGGTTTAAAAGGGAGCATCTACTTTGTGGAGCAAGCAGAGCAAGTTATTTAATAAACAGCAACCTTGTAGGAGACAAGCTTCTTAAAAGCAGAGGCTGAGGCTGGTTTGATTTGGTAAAGCTCCCTGAGTGCTTCCTTTGCTGTTGCTTTGCAGAGAAGGACTTTTCTTCCTTACAGCACAGCTCCCTGAAGCAGAGGAAGGAGGCACTGTAACCTGGGAGCTGTGGTTGCCCAGCTGAGGAGAGGAGAGAGCACATTAGCTCTTTGTTGCTTGATAATTAATCTCAGCAAGTACCACTGGCAGAGGAGTTAATAGCTGTAAAACAGACAAGATAGCCAAATGCAGGCAGCGAGGCTATTCTGCACACACATCATCAGAGACTTTTAGCTGTGGTCTGGTACCTCAAGGAACCAGGTACTTCAGTGCTGTTTGTGGCCAAAAGATGTGGTTCAGAGTAAAACTGGTAAAAAACATAGTAAAAATTGTTTTAAAGCATTTCAAGCTTCTTTTTGTCTCATTTCCAGTGTAGTTCAGGAGGGGTGTAGAAAGTGGTGCTCAGTAAATTACCTTCTGTTTCTACCACCTGACCTCTGGCTGCATCAGTGGAAACGCCCTGAAGGGTGCACAGTGCAGGCATGGAGTGCAGGGAGGACAAACACCAGTTTGTCTGGAAATGCCTGTGAGGTAAAGCCAATTACTTGACCATATCCCAAGATTCTGTTCCAGTAAAGGAAAGACTCTTGACCATTGCTCAGACAAATACAGGATTTCTTGTGCCCCTGGCAGATTTGCAATCCATGCTGAGCTGTGAATTTCCAAGCAAGACTGAATTGTGACCAAGCAGAGCTATTTGTCTGATGGATCAGTGTTCTGGCAGAGTGATTTAGCATCCAGGACTCCCCAGCTCCAAGGGGCTGAATTGGACTGAATGTAGAATTGTGTGTATCTGGAAGTGTCTTTGCATCTGACATTCCCATCAGATCAATGTTTCCATGGGGAATCCAGATGTTGTTTTATAATCAAAACATTTGATATTCTTTGGGAAAGCTTAGAACTCTCTTCCTCCTGAATTGTCAAACGAATACTTGAATCATTAAGTTGTTCTTTCAAATGCCATCTTTTTCACTTTCTCTGGTGCCACATTCTGTTTATGAAATGCAGACACAATGCAGGGAATGTCAAAAGAAGCAGATTAGGGATTATCTAGAGCAAAATAGGACAAAAATGACTATATGATATGGACATGGCCTATAAACCTTGCAGCTCTCTCTGGTTGATTGAGAGAGGCTGAGAAGGGGGAGATAAGCAAGGTGATAGGGACAGGAAGAGAGAGGCTAAGGCAGGTGACAGGGCACAACTGATGGGGAAACACATGTGGATTTAACTCAACAAATACAGTGCATTAGCTTGGACTCTGTGAGTTGTGTCCGTCTGGCATGTCCAGTGTGAATGTCACTCCACAATTCTGAGCTGTCCAGCTGCTGCTTAATTATTGGCATAAGGATCCTTCAGGCAGACTTGGGTAGTCTTGGCCTTTTGGGCTGCTGCAGTGTTTCCTCAGGATTACCAATGAGTTTTGTGTCCTTTCCTGTTTGCGTTTTCATCTGAGATTTACAGCAAACAGCAATGCCAGAGGGCAACTTTTCAATTCTTAGCAAAATAAAAATATGTGCCAGGATTCATGCATATATTCATGTGGACACCTGTGCCATTGAAACACATTTCCTTTGCTATTTGTGATCTATTTACTTGAACCACTCTAAAATTCAACTAATGCATAATACTGAAAAATCTCCTGTGGAGCTGGGTAGAAAACATGAAACTTTATTTTGTGCTGGGAAATTCTGCACTGCATATTACCCACTTTTCCCTTCAAGCACGTCCAGCATGGAGCCTCACCCTTGCCAGGCTCTGGTGCAGCCCAAGGAGTCTCAAGAGGCTCAGACCAGAGCAAGGCATCAGGGGTCAATATTTGTTTATAAACCATGTTCCTGGGCAATTCCATTTTCCACCTAGTACTGAAGTTACCTTAATGTCTTATCTGGTTATTTAATATTTTCCAGTCGACTAGTGGAGCTTACATCCTGCCAGGCTTAATTGTGGGTGGATAACTCTTCCAGGGAGATCTCATCCCTCTGGGTCTTGGGGGAGCTGGTGCTTTCCTGCTGTGAACACCTGACAGGCTGTGGAGCAGAGAATGCAGCAGGGAGCAGCAGGACCTTTCTCAGGGAGGGATGTTTGGTGGGAGGAGTGGTGAGGTCCTGACTCACTGCTCAGCCACCCTGACTTCATCTCCTCCTGTTTAACAGATGTCTGAAATGCAGCTCTGAGCACACGTGCAGAGCTTGCTGCTGCAACACATCAGCCTGAACAGGGCCTGAGAGGAGGAGCAGCCATGGAGGCTTTCGAGGCAGAGCCAGGGAGGAGTACCAGAGAAGACTGATAACCCACGTCTGGAAAGGTCTCTACTTCAGTGTCACATTGCCACCCCTGTCCTGTGCACACAGGTCCCTGCCATGAGGGTTTTGCTTCAAAACCACATTGTTCTGAGGAGCCTGTGGTGCAGCCCAAGCTCACACTGTTCAGGCCTAATGAAGGTAATCAAGAGTTTCATTCTGTGAAATTACAGTGCAATGAGCCCTTCCCATTGATGGGATTCCAGCCTATGAACACTTGCCCTGTTTGCTGCAGGGAGGTTGAGGCAATGGCACTTGTTTGATCTCCAGCCAAGCCTGGGTTTGAGGTCTCTTACCTGGGAAAATAAATAAATCAAAATATTAGAAGGTGCCATGCTGATAATTGATTCTTCCAAGAATATTTTTCCCAAAGCTTAAACCATCTGCAACAGCAAGAAGTTACAATGAAGCCTAAGTGTATTTCTGAAGTGAAATCATTAACAATGGATTAGCCAGTAGAATCCAATTTCCTTTTCCATCAGTGATGCTAACACAGACTGGAATTTCATTGATGTATTGGGCATCATCGTCATCCTCTTAACTGAGAGAAAAATTATATTTGCCATTCTCCAGTGGCTGCACTTCACAGGAAAAATGGCATCTTATACAAAGGATCAAGCCAGAATCTTAATGGAGAAGGTATTTACAAGAAAATAAATGTGCACATAAATATTTCACAGGCATCTCATACGTGCATTGTGTTTCATTATGTTTAATGTATGAATGTAACCATTTCACTTGTGTGGATTTTTTTCCCTTAAGCAGTGTCTTGAGGAGTTTAATGAAGAGAAATAAATATGTGTGAATATCTGTGGTGGTTAATAAGATAATATATGGGAGAGGTAGAGGAATCCTTCTCCTAGGAGTTTTTTTCCTTAAAGAAAAGAGCTTACCACTCTGTAAGTGTTGAGTACTAAAACCTGTGTGTTGGAAGCCTTGGTCTCTGCTTCTATTCTCCATGCCCTGAGCCCTGCTGTGCTTTCCCTGTCCCCTGAGAGGAGTGGCATGAGGCTCACAGCCATGGGCTGCCCTGGCAGGGACGTGGCTGTGGTTTTGGGGAACCAGTTTTAGTCCAGCAGACCAAACTACTCAAGCAGAGCAGGGATCTGGATTCAGAGAGCACCGGAGTCTCCTGTGTGGCTGCTTTGCAGTTCTCACTGCTCTTCTCCCAACCCCTCAGGAAATGCAACAGCAGAGATTCCTTGTAGGGCTTCTCAAGGCTCCTCTCTCTGGAAAAAAGTCTTTGTTCAAAATTCTGCTTCTTGATGTCTGAGTTCTCTACATCTTCCTCTCCTCCCACCGTGATCAAATTTTGGCATTTTAGCAGTCTCTGCTAGGGGATATGTCCCCTGGCAGTCATTACCAGTCTTTGTTGGGGGCTAGATCCCACAGAGGACAGAGCTGTCCCTATGGAGTGTGTTGGTGGCTGAGCCCAGCTGCTGGCTCTGCAGAGGGGCTCTGCAGCTGGGGTGGGCACTGTCCCCCCAGGTCACTGCCTTAGGACAAGGTGCTGCAGGATGTTGTGTGTTTATTCACAGACTGTGGTGCTTAAACTTTTCCTCTCCAAATTTTTCTCTGCCAGAATAATATGGTTTAGGGAAAAGTCCCAGGAGTTGCTGATGGCCAGGAAAGTCAGGTGCTGTGCTCCTGGGGGATATGGTGGTGTTATTCATGTACAACCAACAGTGGGTACCAACTGTCTTTGGCTGAGCTGTTATCAGGGCATGTTTTTCCATAAAGAGAACACTTCTCCAGATATAAGACCACTGTCTCCAACCAAAAATGAAACACTAGATTTTTGATCCTAGTGATATAACAAGACAGTGATTGATACCAAGCAAAAAAACCCCAACACTTTATTTAGGGAAAAGTAATTTTTGGCAATGCTATTTTAAAAATGAAGGCATGGGAAGCTTAAATAGAAAGCAAACTAGCTTTTAATGAAATCAGTGTCTCTTTTCCTCCCTATTGAGGATCCCCAAACCAATCAGTTTCTGAACCAGCTCAGGGTGACCAAAGGTAATTCAAACAGAAGTTTAGACCAGATTGCATTTGGACTTGTCCTGAGTATTAATACATACAACTATGATATATTCTCATCGTGTGAACTCTAGAGAGAAAAGATAGGCCGTTGGGGTTTTTTTTAATGCTGGTGCTAAAATTATCTGCTGGTTTTGAACATTTCTGTTATGATAGTTGCAGTGTTAACTCCCACAGCCATCTCTCCCCATGACACAGGAGCTGGGGAGCCACGTGGCTGTGTTTGTAGTGCACCAAATCAGCTCAAACTGTGCATGAAGGAGGCTTTGCTCCAATAAACCAGTTTGCCTCTGTCACCCACTCCACAGCAGGGCTGGGGGAGATGGTGGTCAGAGGGAGAGCCACTAGTAGAGGTCAGTCCTTAGTGCTTCTGCCTTTGGACAGGGCAACTAAATAAAAATTGGAGCTCTCAATCAGGTTTGGCAGCCAACAGGAGCTTTATTCCTTACCTTCCCTTAGTATATGATGTAGTCAGCATGTGATGCCAGGCCACTTTCTTGTTTCCTTGCAATGGTGTGGGGAGACAGAGGCGGTGCTGAAGGCAATCCTGCCCTGCTCTGGTGCAGCTGTGTTCATTCCCCAGCCCTGGGAACAGCCTGGCCCTCCCAGCCCTGGGCTCACACAGAGTCAGGCAGCAGGGAGGGAGGCACTGGGGCTCTGCTGGCCGGGCTGTGAGCAGGGAGGGACAGCAGGGACAGGGACAGACAGGGACAGACACTGTGCAAGGGACAGACAGGGTGAGGTGGCCGTGCTGGGACAGCAAGGAGCCAGCTGGAACTGCAGGAGGGAGAGAGAAAAAGGAAGGAAAGAGCCAGAGCTGTGTGGAGCTCTGGTTAGGGTTAGCTGTGGGAGGCTACAGAGAAAAAGTATGAGAGAGTTCTAGATAACAAGGCACTGATGCTTGAAGCCTTCAGGTGTTTTTATTGAAGTACTCTGAGTGTCATAGCCATCCCCACAACCACAGAATGGCTCTCTGGTTCTGTTTCACAGAAATCCACAGAATTGTGCACAGGCAGTCAGGCCTCAGCCTCACCCTGCGCTCTGCAGTCGCTGCTCAGATGCAGTTTCTGCAGAGCTGGGCTCTTGCATTACCCCGCGGTGCTGCAGGGCAGCAGTGCAGCCTCCCCAGCATGAGTTACAGCAGCAGTGAAATGTTTAAGTGCTGCATTAACAGCGTGGGGCTGGGCTCCCTCCTGCGCTTGAGTCACGGTGTCTGGGCTGTGAGTTCACTTTGTCTCTCCAGGGAGGCTCAGAGGCCGCAGCAGCCGCCAGAGCCATCCCTCACACGCCAGGCTGCCTGTCCGGCCCTCCCGGGCAGCATCAGGGCTGGGCCGGCTGCAGGGGGCGATGCTGGGCAGGGAATGCTCACTCCATCCGCCCCGGGGAGGCTCCATTCCCGGCTCTATTCCCGGCCCCATTCCCGGCTCCATTCCCGGCCCCGGGCCTGAGAGGGGCAGGCCCCGTGAGGGGACACTGCGGGGGCACAGGTACAGCCAAAAGAAGGGAAGAGAAAACCCTGACCGGGAAGGAGCTGATGAGGGATGTTATAAATGACAATTCTCCAATCTTTCGGTTAGGAAATTTATTGGAAAACGACAAAGTGAGAAATCGAGCAGAGCCACAATCAAAGGACAGTTCTGACCCCAGGTATCGGAGCTGGGTGAACCACAGACAAACTGTCCTGGACCAATATCCCCCAGGTTCACATCAGCAGTTCCCCAAAGCTGGGCTTTATACAGGTCTTGTGCCCTGAGGCTGTCCATTGTTTAGTCCAGCTTTTTGTAGATAGGTTTCCTTTTCTTTAGGTGTGTATGTTGAAGAGTTCCAGGAAGGCAAAATGTCTTGATTGCACGTTCTTTGGGCCGGGCAGAGGGATGCATGTCCCTGATGAGGGGATACGATGCTTATCTGTGTGATGGCCAAAGCATTGACTTTGTGGGCTCCTTTGGAGTTTTGCTACGATCTGTATAGTATTGTGAAATCACCTCATTGTTTCGGCTTGCAGGGAGGATGACATCATTCCCGCTCCTTCATCCATAACTGATTTTGTACAGGGGGGCATTTTGGAGATACAGTTTGTTTCATATACATGTAAGGCTGCTTTAATAAAACGCAAATTAACCATACATTTATAACAAGGGAGGAAGAGGCTGTCAGTGCAGAGGCAGCTGTGTGTGAGATGAGCCCAGAGCAGTGTGTTTTCCCATCCAGGTGGTCTGGGGGCTCTCAAAGATTGTATGAGTGGGCTGGCACCAGCCTGCCAAACCAGACTGCTGGGATGCTCAGGAGAACGATTGTGAGCCCACATGCAATGCTGCCTTGCAGCAGCCCCTTCCCTAGTTACGTGCTCTGGGGTTTGAGGCTTCTGGCTGTGATTCCCTGCTTCTCCAAAGGAGACTTGGGAGCCTTAAGAGAAAAACAGTTGTCTTGAACAGCCCATCCTGCAACTAGAAATAAATCTATTTTGTGATTAAGTTATTCAAATCAGAATGTGCCATATGCAGCTTTTCCCATTGGGATGCAGCCAGCAGATGCACTGGCAGCCACTTCTCCCCCACCCCCCTCCAGCTCATATTAGGTGAAACAAATGCTCATAAACCAAATAACAACTATTCTTTGAAACTCGGGCCAGTGTCTGCTCGGCCTGTGTAACTGAGGCTCTGGGATGCATCTGAGAGGAAATGTCAGACACAGGAAATCTACAGGGCAGGCACTTGAGTGCATGTCTCTCCCTTTTATAGTGATGCTGTAACAAGTAGCCCATGCTTGAGTAAAAGCAGTGAAGTAGAACAATATTTAAATGTATGCTCCACTGGGGTGGACTACAAACTGAATCTATGGGATTAGGGATTGAGTTTTAGGAGAGGGTTCATGGCTAAAGGATGGAGTGGTGAGAGTTTTCTGATATTTTTTGTATTCTTCCATCACCTACAGAATATCAGAAGGTCACAATTCAGAGGGATTCTCAGTGCTGAGGCTCATCTCTTAGTGTGATGGTCTTGTTTTGCACATCAATACCAAATACTACATGGAAAAATTATTCTGTTTAGAAATGCATCCAATCTCCCTCCAAAGAACACTGCATCAGACCATGTACATGCCCTGGCATTTCTGAAGTTGCCTTCATACTCATTAGACTTTAAGAATACTAGTGACTTTTTGTCTATCAACTGCTGCAGAGGCTTCTCCCTTTGCACCCTGCTCCTCAGTAATGTCTGGGTTTTGTAGTCCTCCCTGATGCCTTACATTTTGCTTGTATGCTTTTCAGCCTTTTATTATAGAAAATGAGGACTATTGCTGGGCAAACTCTGGCTCACAAATTCTGCGGGCTTTGTTCATTTACAAATTGAAATTAACAATTAACAATTTAACAATTTAATTGGACAATAAGCATACAGGGGATGGTGTAAGGTAGCATCCAGTGCAGTGCAGCCCCCGCCTGGCTGAGCTGCACTGAGGCATTGCCACAGGTCAGCTCTGTTTGCCAGACTGCTCCCAGTTCGTGCTGTGCCACATCCCTCAGTGCTGCTCTGGGAGCTTCTCACAGCCCCACCAACTTCAGTCTTTAGCTGGTTTTGGAGGAGGTAACAGATTTTTGATTTGGGCAGCTATTTAGTTCTTAGAGCTGGAAACTGCCTTCCAAAGTAAATCTTAGATGTAAGGTGAGAATGGAGGGGATGGAGGGCAGGACAGGCACTGCCTTCGCCTGCAGCACCAGGCAGGGTAGGGGGAGGTTACCAGCTCTGTGCCTTTTCTCTGCATGCTCCTCCCCTGCTCACCAAATGTTTTGGCTGCATTTGGGGCACCTCAGAGCTCTGTGCTGCTACCACCTCCCAGAGTGTCACAGCACACCATGGTCCGGTTGTGTTTGGGGCTGATGAAAGCACAAGTCAGGTTTCACAGTCTTGCTCCTGAAATGTAAAACCCAGCTCTTCCCTCTGACTGCCTGAGAGTCATCAGGAGCTTGGGCACTCTTTCAAGTCATGTTGGAGTTAGCAGCAATCCTGTTTCTCTGCTTCTTGCAGCTGCTTTGGGGAAAAGGTCTTTACTATAGCTCTGACATAAAGCTTTTCTGTCATGTGGAGCTTGCATATAATAGAGGATGCAAGTTATTGGTTTCCAGGGAATACTCTACTCTGTATTTTCCTTTTTTATTATTATTTTTTAAGGCCGAAGTCTCCATTACTCTGACAGAAATAGAAGTAAGTTTGCATTGTATCTGCCATGTTTTCCCTCCCCACTTGCATACAAGGGATAGGGATACTAACAATGTTCTTATCCTGTAACTGTGTGCTGAAACAGGGAAAAGCTGTCCCTGCTGCTCCCCAGCTGGAGGTGGCACTTTTAGAGGTAACAGGGAAGCAGCCAAGGGAAAAGTTTTCCAATTTTCTGTTCTTTGTAATCCTGAGCCCATTTCTACCTTTGCCCTAAAGTTCAGTGAGATATTTTGCAAGTTCTTGCAGTTTAAAATCAGCCAGGTTGATTTTAAACCCCTGTTGCTCTGGAGTTTTGTCAGCAAAGCTTTGGATGTCCGTGTGAACCTTGCAATGGCAGGGAAGGATGATCACTGGGGTCTGGGGCACAGCTGGCAGCATTTCTCCAGATCACATCCTTCTCTTCCCTAGGGGCTGTGGAGCACACAAATATTGGCAGGGGAGAACAGCTGCACCATTCTCTGTGGGGGAAAATATTAATACCACTGGAAATGAATTGTGTGCTTGAGATAAATTACCTCCTGCAAGTGTGTTGCCTCAGAACCTGTATAGCTTGTATTTAAGAGGATTCACAAGGTGTTCAGGCTTCTACAAAACAGGGAGAGATTTAAACATGTGAAGGAGCAACAAGTTCTCATCTTCCGTGGCAGTCTGGGTTGCTCTAATCCATGTCTGTTTGCTTACATGGAATTAGAGACAGGTCCCAAAATGACTGAGTGGGCTGTGTGCATATGCTGAACCCACAGCTGAGATAAAATCATTTGTCACCTCTAATTCCTGAGCACGGCCGAGCCCCTTGCGCCCAGTGCAGCCAGGCAGGGAACTCTGCTGGTCCTGCTGGCCCTGGGCACTCTGAGCTGGCCCTGCTGGCCCTGCTGGCTCTCCTGGCTGCTCTCAGGGCATCAGCAGGATTGGCCCCACTGTGCAGGGATGGAGCTGGAGGGGTTGGAGGGAGTTTTGCTCTCAGAATTTCCTTGTGAAGGTCTGGGAGCATCAGCCCCCTCTCCTCCTGTGTTACAGCGAGCATCAGAGCACTCCAAACCCCTTCCCTGCCTGCTGCCTTTGCAAATGCATCTCTTGAAAACCTTGCTGGTTGAGAGATTGTGCAGGAAGTGATTGTCGGTATAACACCCACTTTGTAAAAAAGCTTTTGTGATAAAGTCATGTTTATGAACGAAACCAAGCTGGAATTAAACATTTGAATTGCTGGAGTAAATATATTGGCGGAACAACATGGAATTAACTGATGGAGCCCTGGTCATACAGCATTTATATCTTGTGGTGTCCACAGACACACATGATGGCGTTTTGCAAACACTATACACCACCTGAAATACATTATTCAGCAATAATAATTACATTTAAGCATGTTCTGCACAAAACCCCTCCTGAAGTACCTGTTGAGTGATGGAAACTAAACAGGTTTTCAAAGGTCATTGCAGCTTTATCAATTCTAATCTTACATTTTTCCCAAATAAAGATAGCAGGAAAAGGAGGCAGAGAAAGCCCCTGTTTTTTGCCTCTGTTTTTCTGTGCCTGTAATTTTGTGACATGGTGCAGTGAGTGCAGTTCAGCCTGGGACAAGAGACTGGGGCGTGTGCATGTCCCCAGGCTGGGCAAGGGAGTGACAGGCTGGCTGGGGAGATGCAGCCTTGAAAGGGGACTGAGAAGGAGGAGAGCAGACGTGCAGGAGAGAGCAGCCGAGATGAGCACACAGATCCCTCCACACCCAGTCAGAGAGGTGTGAGGGTGAGGATGGTGCCTGCAGTGCACAAAGGTTCCCTGGTAGGGAGGAGTTGCCTCCAGGGGAGGCTCAGCCTGCAGCAGCACTTTGCTGGTGACAAGGTGCCAGGAGCCACAGTGTCCAGGGGAGGCTGAGGGTTTGCCTGTGAGGAACGGCTGAGGGAGCTGGGGTTGGTCAGCCTGGAGCAAAGGAGACTCAGGGGTGACCTCATCACTCTGCACAGCTCCCTGAAAGGTGCCTGTGCTCAGCTGGGCTTGGGCTCTTTCTCTAGGCAGCACTGACAGAACAAGGGGACACAGCCTCAGGCTGCATCAAGGGAAATACAGGCTGGATATCAGGGAAAAGTCTTTAACAGAAAGGGTAATTAAGTATTGGAATGGTCAGCCTGGGGAGGTGGTGGAGTCACCATCCCTGGATGTGTTTAAGGAAAGCCTGGATGTGGCACTGGGTGCCGTGGGTTAGCTGAGGTTAGGGTTGGGTTGGACCTGATGATCATGGAGGTCTCTTCCAGCCTGGGGTTCTATGTTTTTGTTTGGGAAAGGCTTTAGACCCGGGCAGGGCCGGGACACAGCCCCGTGCGCACAGAGTCCTGGCTGTGCCTCGGGGCCATGGGGACACACAAACCTGGCTCATCTGGGGCAGCAATGAGTGAAACAGTCAGAATTATTGTCCTCCCTCCCCAGTTCTTCTCCATATCAAATGTGCATTTCCCTCCTCTATGCTCTAATTAAAAACCAAATGAGACGGAGAGAGGAGGAGGAAACTAATAATGCCAGTTACACATTTGGCTTACAAGAAAGAAAAGCACACTCTAATGCGTTTGAGGACAATAAGGAGGAAATGATTCACGCTTAATAAACCTCTTTGCTGTTAATCTCTGTTAACCTAAGGGCTCTGTTACTTTATTGAAAAGTCTTCTCACTTGCTGTTGTGTCATTGAAAAGAAAGAACTTTCATTATTTTTTTTTTGCAGGGGTTATTTATTGAACCTGCTGCCTCTGGAGCACCTCTGGGGTGTTGTGGAAACTGAGCAGCCTGGTTGCTGTAGTGGCAAGAATTTTTGATCACTGTCATGGTCCTTCCCCTTGCCCACTGGAGCACTGGGAGGTCCCCAGCCACACTCCTGTGTCCTGGGAGGGTTGGTCACACTTCCCAGGTGTTGAGAAGGAAGGCTGCTGGGGTCACCTGCTTGCTCAGGTGACTGAGACCTGCTGCCTGAGGGGATTCTGGGTGGGCTGCTGCCGCCTGAAGGGCTGCGGATGAGTCTGTGCTGGAGGCTTCCAGAAAGGACCCCAGAGCTAAACATCCTCCTGCCACCTCACTGGGAGGTGGGAGCACAACGGACGGATGTGATTAGCACAGTGTTTTTAAGCCCCCATATTCTTCCTGCGTGATGCACAGCCTTTCACAGCTTTCTCATTCCGTGGAGCAATGCCCAGAAATTGATGTTATGCTGTTGTAATCAGAGAGGAGCAAGGGGCAGGATGGATATTGCCGAGAATCCCTCACACTTGATGATTTTCTGTCCAGCTGCATCATCTTCCACCCTCTCCCTTGTGCCTGACCTTCAGATATCTAAAGGTTTGGGTTTATTTCTTTCACTTACAGCCCATGGCATTCAGTGCTGTCCTGTTTTTCTGAAGCTCTGTTGGCAGTGGCTGGGTGACCCCTCCTGTCTGTGACTGATGGCTCAGGGGGCACAGATGCCACTCTGGGAGCTCCAGGTGACCCTCCCACCTCCCAAGGTGCTGCTCAGTGGCTGAGGGAAGGTGTGTTTGAGGGTAGGAAATGAGGAGGAAGAGCAGCACCAAAGGTGACAGGGGATGTATAAGAAGAGAAAAATTATATTTTTGGGAAGATTTAGTGTCAGGACCAACATGTAAGACAGCAGCAGTTTGTGCCTTTGGCTCCTGAGGCAATTCCCAAGGAAAGTGCTCTCAGTCTGGGTGAGGGCTCTTCCCTTTGCTGGAATGTGCAGGTCTTCCCTTCTGACCCAGCTGGAGCCAAGTGTTCAGAGCAAGCCAACACCTCTGACTGAGATGTCTCAGTCTGGGAGCTTCACAAGAGGGTCAACACTTGATTTCATATCAAACCCTTCAAAGGAAATTTTTACCATGGTTTTAATACATTGAGGCTTTTAACTCCAGCAGGAGTTTTGTCTTATTATTTCTGTGAATCAAACCATGTTTCTGATTTTTTTTTTCATTTTCTTTCCAAGGGAAAGCTATTTTAAAGTCAGAGCTGGATCAAAATTAAAGCATGAACATTATCTGACTTGGATTGTAAGTCTTTTATAAGGTGTGCAGAGTGAAACCAGTACAGCTGCACAGCATCACTCCCTGTTAATGCAATCAATACCCTCCTCTTGCACTGTTGTTAGAGGCACATTTCTCTGGTTCTGGCCAGTGAATTTTGAAATATTGTTTGCATAAGTTTGCCAATTTCTTGCTGCATTTATTTGACAATTATTTCAGTTATCTTAAAATCAGATTTTCAAATTAAGCAGTTTTTCCCCTCTGCGATTGCTATGAAAATTACACGTGGAAAATCAAAGCTTTCCGAGGTCATTTTACTTTCATCTCTTGCTTTTGATGAGGTCCTAGCACATCAAAAATCCCCACTCAGAGACATCTGTCTCTGCTCAAACATTTAAAATGCCAGGACGTCTTCATGGTGCAGAAGGAGTGCAACCAGACTGCTCCCAGCCCTGCACTCACTGGAGCTTGGGATGAGGACCCAAAAATCCTGTCAGAGCTGGGGATGCTTGGCTGGAGCACTGCCTCTCTGCGGGCACCACTGCTGGGGCTGAGCCGAGCCAAGAAATGTCAGGGCTTGATTGAAACTGGACAGAAAAGGTCCTGCAGGAGCACATTTTCCACAGCAAAAACCCTGAGTTGAGAGGATTCAGTGCTGGGTTGCCAGCAGCCAGAGGTTACCAACCCTCTAAAGGCTTTCTGTAGCTGGGGGCATTAAATAATTCAGTAGTCTTTCCATCCAGCCTCATGGAAAATTTTCTCATGTGCTAAAAAATTCTCCAGACCACCACCAGTAACTGAAATGATGAGAGAAACCCAGCCTGAGCAGTAACACTGTGCTATGGCAAGGGTGGATAAAAAAATTGCACGAAGAAGCAGCCCCCCTGGCAGAATATGGCATTTAAATGTGTTTCCCTCCTACGATTTAAAATGCAAGAAGTGAGGAGATGCAAGAAGGTATTCACTCGAGGTTCAAAGAGCTGCTCATGTAAAGGATCAATAGATGCAGCACTGTATTTAGTGTCATACTAAATGCTGGACCAGGCAATTATTTTGATTCATCACGGTGGTAACTGAAGCATCAAAGTGTGACAGAAAATTCTCGTATTTTCTTGCTTTTTATGTAACCGAAATATTTCATCTTTACAGGCAGTTATGTTATAGACTGATATTCTGCTCTTGACAGGCACTGCAAATGGTTTGTTAATTCATGTTAGCTTTACAGGTTCTTGGTGTTTTGCCTGACCCAGGGGTGTCTGTGCCGTGGGGACCCTTCCTGCAGCACCCATGGCCTTTGAGACACCAGACTGGGGCATGAAGGGGCAAATGCTCTTACTGGCATCACTGGGAAAGCTCCTGTTGGCTCCAAAGAACCAATTCTGGAGCTGGATCAACCTTACTTCAACAAACTAAATGATGAAGGTCTAAATTTACTCAGGCTAACGAATTAGGTAACCAATGTATGACATATGCTTAGCCACTTTGCCTCAAAGGCTTTAATAGTTCTCTGCTCACTACCAGCAGCAGCCAGTCCCACATAAAACCTGCAAAGGCAGCCCGTGCACTTTCTTCCTCGTTATGTAATAAAAGCAGCAGATGCTTGTGCCATCCTTTGCCATTCCAGGGGAGGGCTGAGGTGCCAGGAGCTGTGACCTGAGCCTGCAGCAGCTGTCCCACCTCAGTGAGTGGCCAGCCCTGCTCCTTCCAGCTGGGACAAACAGAGTTTGGTCCTGCCACTGGTGTGTCCTGAGTGCTCGCAGCCAGGAGCTGCAGTCAGGAGTTTGCAGCCCTTCACAGAGGGGGTGTGGAAGGCAGGGAGGTGAGATGCTGAGGGAGCTGCTGACTCAGCAGCAGAGCAGTGTGGGATGTTCTGGGCAACCTGTGAAGAGCCCAAGGAATTCTGTTCTTTCCCCGGGTCCTTATGGTCTCAGATGCCTACAGAAACGTGGGCCTGGGAGTGAAAAAGGTGTCAGAAATGAGAGGGGGCCAGCACAGCCTCTGTGTGGGAAGGGCAGAAGCAGCCCCTGAAAACACAGCAGCCCTCTGAGGATTTGCTGAGGCTTTTAAGGAAAATTGCTGCTGCAGGAAAAAAGGCCTTTGGACCTGAGGACATGATGCTGTTTGGAGCTCTGAGGTTTGCTCCTTTCAGCTGCTCTGTGCCTGTGGAACAACCTGTTGGTTTTACCAGCAGTGTAACTCTGTCCTGCGTGTTGCAGGGCAAGTTCTCCATTCAGGGTGAGTACACCAGCTCTGGAGCCGTTCTCTCCTTGCAGATCTCCATTATTCAGTATGATTTGAGCAGGCTGTGACAAACACCAAAGCTCTTCAGCTCCCTGTGCTGTAATGGGGTGGATGGACAGGCTTGTCCTGGACTGTGAAACTCTGATAAAACCCCCAGGTGCCACCCGTTGCTGCTCTCCTGCACTGCTGCAGGAGCCACAGCTGCTCAAAGAAGTGAATCTGTTTGCTCAAAGAATGCAAATATACCATATTTGTATATTTATTAGTTTCTTTTGAAGTAATTTTTTTGAAATGCCACTTTAAAATTCTGCACAAAGTTCTGTAGGTAGCTGCCAGCTCTTAGATTCATTTTTGGGTTTTGGTTGACAAAAGCACCTTTCAAAGGGCTGTGTGTGTACTGTTGATGTGTAGTCTGCAGGCTGCTTGTTGCCTCTTCTTGGCAATGTTTGTGCCTGAAATCCTTGTGCAGTCTCAGGCTGCAATGTCATTTCAAGTGGGGCTTCAAAGGACCAGCAGCAGGGCTGATGTGGCCAGCAGAGCATGGCAGGCAGCTGGAATCTGAATTACTGGAAGTACCAGTGGAAAGCTCAGAATTTACATCAGATATAATGTATTATGAGTGAGATTTATAACAGGATTACAGAAAGCAGTTAGTTAAAGCTACTGGCAGTAAACAGGGATTAAAATATTTATCTTGCTGTAAAAATGTGAATAATGGAGTAATTCATGTAGATATGTAAAGAAGCTGTGTACTTTATACCAACAACAAATAGCACTCCTAATATCACTAAAATTTTACAGTGTCCATGTATCAAAATCCTTCCATGCCTTTCACTTCCAACCCAAATCCTCTTGTATCTAATCAGTGCATAATGTGGAATTTCCTCAGGCTACAGACATGCTCACAGGGGGTGGATCACCCAAGAATGCAGCTCTCTGCCTTCCTGCCCTCTCCTCCCCCTGGCAGGATGTGTGATGCCAGTTACAAGGCAGCTGGCTGCTAACATTCCCTGCATTTTCAGATTGCTCTTCCAACAGTTGCATTTCTTCCAATTTAGCTCTGTGTGAGCAGTGTTATTTTACAGGAAGGTCTGGTCTTTCTTTTGGGAAGTGGTTGAGATTTTAGATTTACACAAGTCCTGGCTAATATTTTAATTTTTTTACGCAGAAGAATTCTTCTTTCTGAGCCAGACCCTGCTGCAGTATCCCACCAGTTCAGCTGCTCTGTCACGTTTTACAGATAACAATTACAGATAATTACAGAACAAAACAACAGTGGCTAAACAAAAATGTATTGGTGGCCATGAGCAGCACCAGAGGTTTCACCTTTTATTTTTCCATCACCTCCTTGCCAGAAACAGCTTTCAATAGGATGCACTCCTACAGAGATGCTTCCAGGTGTGACATTTCCTCCTGGACAAGTTGCAAGTTCCCCTATTGTTGTAGCTCTGTAAAACTGTGCTTGAGTCTGCCTGGACTGATAAACCATCTGGTGGGAAAGCATCAGCCTCATCTGGAGGATCTGTGCCATCCTCTGAAGGCTAAAGCACAGACCCCGGGGCCAGGTTCTTCCTGAGCCAGCCTCACAGATTCCAGTTGCCACCAGGACTCTCAAACATCCTGTTCTTAATCTTCTGGGTGAGAAAAATATTGTTCATTCCTTGTTTAGGCCTAAGGAAGGAAAGCTCAGTATTTTGCTGTTTTCTGCCTTTACTCTCCAGTCAGCTTAAATTTTTAAAATACTCAGCAGAGAGGATTAAGCAGCACAGCTGGCCTTGATCCTGTGTCTTGCTGAGTTCCCCAGGTAATCGGTCATGCTGCACACGGAGTGTCTCCCAACAGCTGCTGATTTCCTAAGCTGTCCTCTGCTGACAGCAATAAATCAGGCCCTGGTGTGGTCCAGGAGAGGGGCATTAATGATGATCTTTGGGTGGCCACTTCTTTCCCTCCTGGTCAGACCACCCCTGTCATCTGTGAGCTTTGCAGCTTTATTTCTCTGCAACAGATTGCTCTCACTACGCTGCATCAACGCAAATTACTCAGTCAATTTTGGATTTGAACTCTATCTTTTATGTATCACTTGCGAGTCTAAGGAGAGCTGTGTTTTTGATTTTTGGTGTGTGCAATGATTCATCCCCTCCTGACGGTCTGTGGGGCTGAAGTTTGCTCTTCCTCTTGAACGGTGCATCCCCAAGCGGAGCTTCAGCCTTTGTGAGCCAGCACAGAGCTCATAAAAATGATAATTTAAAGACTGTGAGCAGTGGCAATCAAAGAAAGTAAATACAGTATCAAAATAAGGCAGAAATGTGTGCTACTGGAAAACTGGTTCAGCTCACCAGCTAAAATTGTGTGGTAGGACTCCTGAAAGGGGATCTGTGTGGACAGCAAGGGACAGACAGAGCAGTTGCTGGAGGATTGCCCAAAGGGTAAAGAGGCACGAAACCTTCTCATAAAAAAAATTGTGGCTGCTAAAATGGGAAGGAACTCTTTCTGTTGCAAAATCCTTTCTGCTTCTTCCAGGTAGGGGGAAAAATATAGGGAGGGAAAGTGGTGGTGTTTATTGTTATGAGAAAAAAAAGCTGGTTTTATAAGGTATAGACAGGAAACAGAGAAGAATTGAGTTGCAAAACCACGAGATGTCTCTGCCCTGGATTCTACTGGTGTCCTTCTTCAGGGTTTTCCCCTCTCTACAATTATTTTTGATCCTTCATAACCTGGCAGCTTTTGGTTTTATTAAGGCAGTATTAGAATGCATTCTTTAGTCAAAACACAACGATTCATGTTCTCAGGGTCCTGTCAGAGCAGTGCTAGAGCAGCTTTCCGTCAGGGTGGGGATGTGTTGGACTGTGGAAGGCACTGCCCTGCCCTCCCACCAGCAGTGGCAGGGAATGTGCCCCAGGTGAGGGGCAGTGTCTGCTAGCTCAATTGTCTTTGGGAATAATTGTGATATGTTGTTCATTAACAGCATAAACAAGCAAAGCATTGCTAACTGTACCTCTTGGGTGTGTTTTTTGAAGAGTTTAACTCAAATATGTGCAGAAATACAGTGCAATGATAGCTGATGGTGGGCAAAGGGCCAGCCACAAGTTCCTAAATAACTTCCATCATCCAATAAAGTCTTGTCATGTTTGCACTGAAACTTTACCCCGTGTTTTTCTCTTCCAGGCTGCGTGGGGAATGAGCAGCAGCTCCTGAGCAGGAATTAACTTTGCTTTCAACAAAACTCTCCTGGGTTTCTCCCTTACAGGTACCAGCTTCAGGCAGTCAAAGTGCTTGCTGGTTCACAAAGGGTGAATTCAGGGATTTCTGGGCACAGCTTTGAGACGACTTTGGTGAAACTGAAATTCAGATTCCCAGAAGATGTTTTTTCACACTGTGTGTGCTTTGTTTGTGGAACCCAATACTACTGCCAGAGCAAGGTGAAAACCCCAAACTCAGCAAGTTGCAAGGAAAAATCCCAACTTCTCTTCTGAGCAGAGTGTGCAGGTGGCTTTCAAACATAAATGGAGTTCTTAGTGGGGACATGGTCTTCCACATTGCTGCTCCTTTCCTAACAAACAAAGTCCTGGCCTTGGCCACTGCCTCAACGTAGGGGCCCAGGACAAATGCCTCTCCAGACTAACTCAGTAAGTTTATTCCCTAATTCACTCTTAATTTTTCGTGAAATTCAGAAATTCTGATGAAATTCAATCTTAATTTCTTACAAAATGGAGACTGATTTGTCAGAAGAGTGTGAGGTGCTGAAGTTACCATTCTTCCAGAGACAATGTGATTCCAGAAAATTTCCTACTGAGCACTGAGATGCTGCCAATTCCAGTGCACCCCTTGGACTAAAATTTCATGAACCACCAGGAGACATTAATGTTTTATACCTTTGGAAAGCTTGGCCTTGGAGCCTGCCCAACTCCTCCACTGCTGGAAGGAAAATCAGCCTGGCAAAGTGCAGGGTGCTCCAGCTGTGGTCCAGCAGAGGTGACACCCTGGGGACAGCAGGGAGCTGTGATCAGTGCCCTGAGCTGTGCCTGAGCTGTCCCTGAGCTGTGCCCTGAGCTGTCCCTGAGCTGTCCCTGAGCTGTGCCCTGAGCTGTCCCTGAGCTGTCCCTGAGCTGTCCCTGAGCTGTGCCCTGGGCTGTGCCTGAGCTGTCCCTGAGCTGTGCCCTGAGCTGTGCCTGAGCTGTCCCTGAGCTGTGCCCTGAGCTGTCCCTGAGCTGTGCCCTGAGCTGTCCCTGAGCTGTGCCCTGAGCTGTCCCTGAGCTGTCCCTGAGCTGTGCCTGAGCTGTCCCTGAGCTGTCCCTGAGCTGTCCCTGAGCTGTCCCTGAGCTGTGCCCTGAGCCCTGAGCTGTCCCTGAGCTGTGCCCTGAGCCCTGAGCTGTCCCTGAGCTGTGCCTGAGCTGTGCCTGAGCTGTCCCTGAGCTGTGCCCTGAGCCCTGAGCTGTCCCTGAGCTGTGCCTGAGCTGTCCCTGAGCTGTGCCTGAGCTGTGCCCTGAGCTGTCCCTGAGCTGTGCCTGAGCTGTCCCTGAGCTGTGCCTGAGCTGTGCCCTGAGCTGTGCCTGAGCTGTGCCTGAGCTGTCCCTGAGCTGTGCCTGAGCTGTGCCCTGAGCCCTGAGCTGTGCCTGAGCTGTCCCTGAGCTGTCCCTGAGCTGTGCCTGAGCTGTGCCTGAGCTGTGCCTGAGCTGTGCCCTGAGCCCTGAGCTGTGCCTGAGCTGTCCCTGAGCTGTCCCTGAGCTGTGCCTGAGCTGTCCCTGAGCTGTGCCTGAGCTGTGCCCTGAGCCCTGAGCTGTGCCTGAGCTGTCCCTGAGCTGTCCCTGAGCTGTCCCTGAGCTGTGCCTGAGCTGTGCCTGAGCTGTCCCTGAGCTGTGCCTGAGCTGTCCCTGAGCTGTGCCTGAGCTGTGCCTGAGCTGTGCCTGAGCTGTGCCTGAGCTGTGCCCTGAGCCCTGAGCTGTCCCTGAGCTGTGCCTGAGCTGTGCCTGAGCTGTGCCTGAGCTGTGCCCTGAGCCCTGAGCTGTCCCTGAGCTGTGCCTGAGCTGTGCCTGAGCTGTCCCTGAGCTGTGCCTGAGCTGTGCCTGAGCTGTCCCTGAGCTGTGCCCTGAGCCCTGAGCTGTCCCTGAGCTGTGCCTGAGCTGTGCCTGAGCTGTGCCTGAGCTGTGCCCTGAGCTGTGCCTGAGCTGTCCCTGAGCTGTGCCTGAGCTGTGCCTGAGCTGTGCCTGAGCTGTCCCTGAGCTGTCCCTGAGCTGTGCCTGAGCTGTGCCCTGAGCTGTGCCTGAGCTGTGCCTGAGCTGTCCCTGAGCTGTCCCTGAGCTGTCCCTGAGCTGTCCCTGAGCTGTGCCTGAGCTGTGCCCTGGGCTGTGCCTGAGCTGTCCCTGAGCTGTCCCTGAGCTGTGCCTGAGCTGTGCCTGAGCTGTCCCTGAGCTGTCCCTGAGCTGTGCCTGAGCTGTCCCTGAGCTGTCCCTGAGCTGTGCCCTGAGCTGTGCCCTGAGCTGTGCCCTGAGCTGTCCCTGAGCTGTGCCTCGGCTGTGCCCTGAACGCTGAGCTGTGCCCTGAGCTGTCCCTGAGCTGTGCCCTGAGTTATCCCTGAGTTGTCCCTGAGCTGTGCCTGAGCTGTCCCTGAGCTGTCCCTGAGCTGTCCCTGAGCTGTCCCTTAGCTGTCCCTGAGCTGTGCCTGAGCTGTGCCTGAGCTGTCCCTGAGCTGTGCCTGAGCTGTGCCCTGGGCTGTGCCTGAGCTGTCCCTGAGCTGTCCCTGAGCTGTGCCTGAGCTGTGCCCTGAGCTGTGCCTGAGCTGTGCCCTGAGCTGTGCCTGAGCCCTGAGCTGTCCCTGAGCTGTGCCTGAGCTGTGCCTGAGCTGTGCCTGAGCTGTGCCTGAGCTGTGCCTGAGCCCTGAGCTGTCCCTGAGCTGTGCCTGAGCTGTGCCTGAGCTGTGCCTGAGCTGTGCCTGAGCTGTGCCTGAGCCCTGAGCTGTCCCTGAGCTGTGCCTGAGCTGTGCCTGAGCTGTGCCTGAGCTGTGCCCTGAGCTGTGCCTGAGCCCTGAGCTGTCCCTGAGCTGTGCCTGAGCTGTGCCCTGAGCTGTGCCCTGAGCTGTGCCTGAGCCTGAGCTGTCCCTGAGCTGTGCCCTGAGCTGTCCCTGAGCTGTGCCTGAGCT
Organism: Acrocephalus arundinaceus; assembly: GCA_021534815.1. NCBI lineage: Eukaryota > Metazoa > Chordata > Aves > Passeriformes > Sylviidae > Acrocephalus > Acrocephalus arundinaceus. Next base: position 647,066 of record JAJEOU010003009.1, read on the forward strand.
GTGCCCTGAGCTGTGCCCTGAGCTGTCCCTGAGCTGTGCCTGAGCTGTGCCCTGAGCTGTGCCCTGAGCTGTCCCTGAGCTGTGCTGGCTGTGCCTGAGCTGTGCCTGAGCCCTGAGCTGTCCCTGAGCTGTGCCTGAGCTGTGCCTGAGCTGTCCCTGAGCTGTCCTGAGCTGTGCCTGAGCTGTCCCTGAGCTGTGCCCTGAGCCCTGAGCTGTCCTGAGCTGTGCCTGAGCTGTGCCTGAGCTGTGCCCTGAGCCCTGAGCTGTCCCTGAGCTGTGCCTGAGCTGTGCCTGAGCTGTCCCTGAGCTGTGCCTGAGCTGTCCCTGAGCTGTGCCTGAGCTGTGCCTGAGCTGTGCCTGAGCTGTCCTGAGCTGTCCCTGAGCTGTGCCTGAGCTGTGCCCTGAGCTGTGCCTGAGCTGTCCTGAGCTGTCCCTGAGCTGTCCTGAGCTGTGCCTGAGCTGTGCCTGAGCTGTCCCTGAGCTGTCCCTGAGCTGTGCCTGAGCTGTGCCTGAGCTGTCCCTGAGCTGTCCCTGAGCTGTGCCTGAGCTGTGCCCTGAGCTGTGCCTGAGCTGTGCCTGAGCTGTGCCCTGGGCTGTGCCTGAGCTGTCCCTGAGCTGTCCCTGAGCTGTGCCTGAGCTGTGCCTGAGCTGTCCCTGAGCTGTCCCTGAGCTGTGCCCTGAGCTGTGCCCTGAGCTGTGCCTGAGCTGTCCCTGAGCTGTGCCTCGGCTGTGCCCTGAACGCTGAGCTGTGCCCTGAGCTGTCCTGAGCTGTGCCCTGAGTTATCCCTGAGTTGTCCCTGAGCTGTGCCTGAGCTGTCCCTGAGCTGTCCCTGAGCTGTCCCTTAGCTGTCCCTGAGCTGTGCCTGAGCTGTGCCCTGGGCTGTGCCTGAGCTGTCCCTGAGCTGTCCCTGAGCTGTGCCTGAGCTGTCCCTGAGCTGTGCCTGAGCTGTGCCCTGAGCTGTGCCTGAGCTGTGCCCTGAGCTGTGCCTGAGCCCTGAGCTGTCCCTGAGCTGTGCCTGAGCTGTGCCCTGAGCTGTGCCTGAGCTGTGCCCTGAGCTGTGCCTGAGCTGTGCCTGAGCTGTCCCTGAGCTGTCCCTGAGCTGTGCCTGAGCTGTGCCTGAGCTGTGCCCTGAGCTGTGCCTGAGCCCTGAGCTGTCCCTGAGCTGTGCCTGAGCTGTGCCCTGAGCTGTGCCTGAGCTGTGCCCTGAGCTGTGCCTGAGCCCTGAGCTGTCCCTGAGCTGTGCCTGAGCTGTGCCTGAGCTGTGCCTGAGCTGTGCCTGAGCTGTGCCTGAGCTGTGCCTGAGCCCTGAGCTGTCCCTGAGCTGTGCCTGAGCTGTGCCTGAGCTGTGCCTGAGCTGTGCCTGAGCTGTGCCTGAGCCCTGAGCTGTCCCTGAGCTGTGCCTGAGCTGTGCCTGAGCTGTGCATGAGCTGTGCCCTGAGCTGTGCCTGAGCCCTGAGCTGTCCCTGAGCTGTGCCTGAGCTGTGCCCTGAGCTGTGCCTGAGCTGTGCCTGAGCCCTGAGCTGTCCCTGAGCTGTGCCCTGAGCTGTGCCCTGAGCTGTGCCTGAGCCCTGAGCTGTCCCTGAGCTGTGCCCTGAGCTGTGCCTGAGCTGTCCCTGAGCTGTCCCTGAGCTGTCCCCTGAGCTGTGCCTGAGCTGTGCCTGAGCTGTCCCTGAGCTGTGCCCTGAGCTGTCCCTGAGCTGTGCCTGAGCTGTGCCTGAGCTGTGCCTGAGCTGTGCCTGAGCTGTGCCCTGAGCCCTGAGCTGTCCCTGAGCTGTGCCTGAGCTGTGCCTGAGCTGTGCCTGAGCTGTGCCCTGAGCCCTGAGCTGTCCCTGAGCTGTGCCTGAGCTGTGCCTGAGCTGTCCCTGAGCTGTGCCTGAGCTGTGCTGAGCTGTCCCTGAGCTGTGCCCTGAGCCCTGAGCTGTGCCTGAGCTGTGCCTGAGCTGTGCCTGAGCTGTGCCCTGAGCTGTGCCTGAGCTGTCCCTGAGCTGTGCCTGAGCTGTGCCTGAGCTGTGCCTGAGCTGTCCCTGAGCTGTCCCTGAGCTGTGCCTGAGCTGTGCCCTGAGCTGTGCCTGAGCTGTGCCTGAGCTGTCCCTGAGCTGTCCCTGAGCTGTCCCTGAGCTGTCCCTGAGCTGTGCCTGAGCTGTGCCTGGGCTGTGCCTGAGCTGTCCCTGAGCTGTCCCTGAGCTGTGCCTGAGCTGTGCCTGAGCTGTCCCTGAGCTGTCCCTGAGCTGTGCCTGAGCTGTCCCTGAGCTGTCCCTGAGCTGTGCCTGAGCTGTGCCTGAGCCCTGAGCTGTCCCTGAGCTGTGCCTGAGCTGTGCCTGAGCTGTGCATGAGCTGTGCCCTGAGCTGTGCCTGAGCCCTGAGCTGTCCCTGAGCTGTGCCTGAGCTGTGCCCTGAGCTGTCCCCTGAGCTGTGCCTGAGCCCTGAGCTGTGCCCTGAGCTGGCTGGCCCTGAGCTGTGCCCTGAGCTGTGCCCTGAGCTGTCCCTGAGCTGTCCCTGAGCGCCTGAGCTGTCCCTGAGCTGTGCCTGAGCTGTGCCTGAGCTGTCCCCTGAGCTGTCCCTGAGCTGTCCCTGAGCTGTGCCTGAGCTGTGCCTGAGCTGTCCTGAGCTGTGCCTGAGCTGTCCCTGAGCTGTGCCTGAGCTGTGCCTGAGCTGTGCCTGAGCTGTGCCCTGAGCTGTGCCCTGAGCCCTGAGCTGTCCCTGAGCTGTGCCTGAGCTGTGCCTGAGCTGTGCCTGAGCTGTGCCCTGAGCCCTGAGCTGTCCCTGAGCTGTGCCTGAGCTGTGCCTGAGCTGTCCCTGAGCTGTGCCTGAGCTGTGCCTGAGCTGTCCCTGAGCTGTGCCCTGAGCCCTGAGCTGTCCCTGAGCTGTGCCTGAGCTGTGCCTGAGCTGTGCCCTGAGCTGTGCCTGAGCTGTGCCCTGAGCTGTGCCTGAGCTGTGCCTGAGCTGTGCCTGAGCTGTGCCCTGAGCTGTCCTGAGCTGTCCCTGAGCTGTGCCTGAGCTGTGCCCTGAGCTGTGCCTGAGCTGTGCCTGAGCTGTCCCTGAGCTGTCCCTGAGCTGTCCCTGAGCTGTCCCTGAGCTGTGCCTGAGCTGTGCCCTGGGCTGTGCCTGAGCTGTCCCTGAGCTGTCCCTGAGCTGTGCCTGAGCTGTGCCTGAGCTGTCCCTGAGCTGTCCCTGAGCTGTGCCCTGAGCTGTCCCTGAGCTGTCCCTGAGCTGTGCCCTGAGCTGTGCCCTGAGCTGTGCCTGAGCTGTCCCTGAGCTGTGCCTCGGCTGTGCCCTGAACGCTGAGCTGTGCCCTGAGCTGTCCCTGAGCTGTGCCCTGAGTTATCCCTGAGTTGTCCCTGAGCTGTGCCTGAGCTGTCCCTGAGCTGTCCCTGAGCTGTCCCTGAGCTGTCCCTTAGCTGTCCCTGAGCTGTGCCTGAGCTGTGCCTGAGCTGTCCCTGAGCTGTGCCTGAGCTGTGCCCTGGGCTGTGCCTGAGCTGTCCCTGAGCTGTCCCTGAGCTGTGCCTGAGCTGTGCCCTGAGCTGTGCCTGAGCTGTGCCCTGAGCTGTGCCTGAGCCCTGAGCTGTCCCTGAGCTGTGCCTGAGCTGTGCCTGAGCTGTGCCTGAGCTGTGCCTGAGCTGTGCCTGAGCCCTGAGCTGTCCCTGAGCTGTGCCTGAGCTGTGCCTGAGCTGTGCCTGAGCTGTGCCTGAGCTGTGCCTGAGCCCTGAGCTGTCCCTGAGCTGTGCCTGAGCTGTGCCTGAGCTGTGCCTGAGCTGTGCCCTGAGCTGTGCCTGAGCCCTGAGCTGTCCCTGAGCTGTGCCTGAGCTGTGCCCTGAGCTGTGCCCTGAGCTGTGCCTGAGCCCTGAGCTGTCCCTGAGCTGTGCCCTGAGCTGTCCCTGAGCTGTGCCTGAGCTGTGCCTGAGCTGTGCCCTGAGCTGTGCCCTGAGCTGTCCCTGAGCTGTGCCTCGGCTGTGCCTGAGCTGTGCCCTGAGCCCTGAGCTGTCCCTGAGCTGTGCCTGAGCTGTGCCTGAGCTGTCCCTGAGCTGTGCCTGAGCTGTGCCTGAGCTGTCCCTGAGCTGTGCCCTGAGCCCTGAGCTGTCCCTGAGCTGTGCCTGAGCTGTGCCTGAGCTGTGCCCTGAGCCCTGAGCTGTCCCTGAGCTGTGCCTGAGCTGTGCCTGAGCTGTCCCTGAGCTGTGCCTGAGCTGTGCCTGAGCTGTGCCCTGAGCTGTGCCTGAGCTGTGCCTGAGCTGTGCCCTGAGCTGTGCCTGAGCTGTCCCTGAGCTGTGCCTGAGCTGTGCCTGAGCTGTGCCTGAGCTGTCCCTGAGCTGTCCCTGAGCTGTGCCTGAGCTGTGCCCTGAGCTGTGCCTGAGCTGTCCCTGAGCTGTCCCTGAGCTGTGCCTGAGCTGTGCCTGAGCTGTCCCTGAGCTGTCCCTGAGCTGTGCCTGAGCTGTGCCTGAGCTGTCCCTGAGCTGTCCCTGAGCTGTGCCTGAGCTGTGCCCTGGGCTGTGCCTGAGCTGTCCCTGAGCTGTCCCTGAGCTGTGCCTGAGCTGTGCCTGAGCTGTGCCTGAGCTGTCCCTGAGCTGTCCCTGAGCTGTGCCTGAGCTGTGCCCTGGGCTGTGCCTGAGCTGTCCCTGAGCTGTCCCTGAGCTGTGCCTGAGCTGTGCCTGAGCTGTCCCTGAGCTGTCCCTGAGCTGTGCCCTGAGCTGTGCCCTGAGCTGTGCCCTGAGCTGTCCCTGAGCTGTGCCTCGGCTGTGCCCTGAACGCTGAGCTGTGCCCTGAGCTGTCCTGAGCTGTGCCCTGAGTTATCCCTGAGTTGTCCCTGAGCTGTGCCTGAGCTGTCCCTGAGCTGTCCCTGAGCTGTCCCTGAGCTGTCCCTTAGCTGTCCCTGAGCTGTGCCTGAGCTGTGCCCTGGGCTGTGCCTGAGCTGTCCCTGAGCTGTCCCTGAGCTGTGCCTGAGCTGTGCCCTGAGCTGTGCCTGAGCTGTGCCTGAGCTGTGCCTGAGCTGTGCCCTGAGCTGTGCCTGAGCCCTGAGCTGTCCCTGAGCTGTGCCTGAGCTGTGCCCTGAGCTGTGCCTGAGCTGTGCCCTGAGCTGTGCCTGAGCTGTGCCTGAGCTGTCCCTGAGCTGTCCCTGAGCTGTGCCTGAGCTGTGCCTGAGCTGTGCCCTGAGCTGTGCCTGAGCCCTGAGCTGTCCCTGAGCTGTGCCTGAGCTGTGCCCTGAGCTGTGCCTGAGCTGTGCCCTGAGCTGTGCCTGAGCCCTGAGCTGTCCCTGAGCTGTGCCTGAGCTGTGCCTGAGCTGTGCCTGAGCTGTGCCTGAGCTGTGCCTGAGCTGTGCCTGAGCCCTGAGCTGTCCCTGAGCTGTGCCTGAGCTGTGCCTGAGCTGTGCCTGAGCTGTGCCTGAGCTGTGCCTGAGCCCTGAGCTGTCCCTGAGCTGTGCCTGAGCTGTGCCTGAGCTGTGCATGAGCTGTGCCCTGAGCTGTGCCTGAGCCCTGAGCTGTCCCTGAGCTGTGCCTGAGCTGTGCCCTGAGCTGTGCCCTGAGCTGTGCCTGAGCCCTGAGCTGTCCCTGAGCTGTGCCCTGAGCTGTGCCCTGAGCTGTCCCTGAGCTGTCCCTGAGCTGTGCCCTGAGCTGTCCCTGAGCTGTCCCTGAGCTGTGCCTCGGCTGTGCCCTGAACGCTGAGCTGTGCCCTGAGCTGTGCCTGAGCTGTGCCCTGAGCCCTGAGCTGTCCCTGAGCTGTGCCTGAGCTGTGCCTGAGCTGTGCCTGAGCTGTGCCCTGAGCTGTCCCTGAGCTGTCCCTGAGCTGTCCCTTAGCTGTCCCTGAGCTGTGCCTGAGCTGTGCCCTGAGCTGTCCCTGAGCTGTCCCTGAGCTGTGCCTGAGCTGTGCCCTGAGTTATCCCTGAGTTGTCCCTGAGCTGTGCCTGAGCTGTCCCTGAGCTGTCCCTGAGCTGTCCCTGAGCTGTCCCTTAGCTGTCCCTGAGCTGTGCCTGAGCTGTGCCCTGAGCTGTCCCTGAGCTGTCCCTGAGCTGTCCCTGAGCTGTCCCTTAGCTGTCCCTTAGCTGTCCCTGAGCTGTCCCTGAGCTGTGCCTGAGCTGTGCCCTGAGCTGTCCCTGAACTGTGCCTGAGCTGTGCCTGAACCCTGAGCTGTCCCTGAGCTGTCCCTGAGCTGTCCCTGAGCTGTGCCTGAGCTGTCCCTGGGCTGTGCCCTGAGCTGTCCCTGAGCTGTGCCCTGAGTTGTCCCTGAGCTGTGCCCTGAGTTGTCCCTGAGCTGTCCCTGAGCTGTGTCTCGGCTGTGCCTTGAACCCTGAGTTGTCCCTGAGCTGTCCCTGAGCTGTCCCTGAGCTGTCCCTGAGCTGTCCCTGAACTGTGCCTGAGCTGTGCCTGAACCCTGAGCTGTGTCCTGGGCTGCTCTCCAGCCCCAAGGAGCCTGCACGGGGCTGGGCTGAGCTCCCATCTGCAGCCTTGCACCAGAGTGGAGCTGCTCCTCCCCTGGGCCTCCTTCACCAGCCCCTTTCCCATGGGTAGGACTCTGTGAGGAAAGCTCACCGTTTCTGAATAGCTGGGGCTAAAGAGGGAATGTTTCAGTGCCTTTATAAATTGTTTTATTTCTAACCCAGGGCAGATCTTTCAGCCCTGCAGAGTGCTGAGCTCTCTGGTCCCTCTCAGCACAGCCATGAAGAGTGTTGCAGAGCATCAGAGCAGTCCTACAGATCTCACGCTCAGTCGCTGTTTTGGATCAGACTGGAGCACTCTGTGTTTATTCTGGCAAGCTCCTTTTCCACCCAGAGAGAGCTGCTTGGGGCGCTGTGGGGGCAGATCACCAAATGTCATTTTTCCTGGAAAGTAGAGCAGAGCATCCCCCATATCATCCCATCTGATTCTTAAGGGGGAGTAGTTCACTCTAGTGTAAATTCCAGTGTGTATCTAGTCATGCTCCAGAAATCCCAAGCCGACATCCAGCTCTTGGAGGAGAGGGAAAATAGGATCTTGGGTAGGAGGTAACTCCAGCAGAGGCAGGGGAGTTGCCTGGGAGAGATGTGGATATCACAGAGCACGGACATCAACTCTGTAAGGAAAGAGTGTTCCTTCAGTTCCAGCCTGGATCAAGGGACCAGCCCCTCTCTGTGTCCCATGAGTTTCCCAGAGCCCATCAAGACACAGAGCTCAGAAATGTCACTGCTGCCATGCAGGCCCGGCAGTGACTCAGCACTGCAACACCAGAGGCTGCTCAGCAAGGACAGATTGTTCTCTGTTTCTAAGTACACTACTTGTTTCTTTCTTTTTTTTAATATCTTCTAATTATGTTCTCTTTGGTATTGATCCTGTGCTCTTTTAGAAGCCAGAATCCTCCTTTGCTCTTAAGAAGCAGAAAAGAAAACATTTGGAGCCTGAGCTGCTCTGTGGTCCCCCAGCCACATCTGCTGGGCTCGTTTGCTGCCTGACAGTTGGTTTGGGACTCTTCATTGCGTTTTTTAGGGATGTGATTTTACAGTGTGTCAGATTCTCATGTCTATCTCTTTTCCCTGCAAACCACTTGTGGACAGTTGGCCAAACAGAAGTTCTATGTCTAAAAACAAAAAATTTAAAGTGATGAGATTCTGTTGCCAACTCTCCTGTCATTCTCCTGTCCTATTTACTGCTTGGACTTGAAAAGCATAACGATTTTTGAAAGCTTTGTTTTTAAACTCTGCTCTTGCTTTTCCTTTGTGACTGCTTTGACAGACTCCTCTGATGTATATTTCAGTATAGGTTGATGTGAAGCTAATGAGGAGGCAGATGTTTATTTACAGAAATATGGGTTCCATTTGTAAAATTATTTCCTGGTAAGGAGAACACTGCTTTCCAATTACCTTACATGCTAGGAGGGCTTTTTTAGAAATTTCTTTAGAGCTTGGTCTTTAAATTGTATATTGCTAGAGGCGTATTAAAACTGTCAGTAAACCCAAACCCCACAACTTCAGTGATCATTAATAAACACAAAAAGATTCAAATGTTATTTTAAGTCAAGAAATGGATTTACACATTGTAAAATAAGTGTCTAAATCTCACCACTGATTTACAAATCTGACTAATAAGTACTGAATAGAAAAAGATTAAGTTCATAAATTCCCAGGCTGTACTTCAAGTTGTCTGGTGCCTGATTTACATGAAGTAAAAGTTTGTGTAAAATTGAGAACAGCAGAGCTTCCATCTTGCCTCCCTTACAAGCCCCGATCCTTGTTATGTGTGTCCTGATTAGACTTATTTTTATCTCTTCATCTTCTCGTTGTTAGGGTTGGCACTATAAAATAATTGAATAAGTAGATGCAGAGCTCCTGGCTGGTGGGTGGCCACAGACCAAGGCTGTGTATGGAAGCCTGCCTCACCCAAACCAGGCACAGCACTCAGCTGTGTTTCAGACTGTGCCTGGGGGCCCAGCACTGAGCTGGGGGATGCTGAACCAGCTGGTTTTTGGGATGGGGTGAAATTCTCCCCCAGAGGCTGTAGGTGTGGGATGCTCCCGGTGCACTAACCAGCTCTGACAAGCCAGCTCTGACTCTAACCAGGGGAGCAAATACTTGAAGAGGTAAAATTTTCTCAAAAAATGGACTAAATGCCAAGTGGCAGGTAGCTAAATTAGCTTGGAGTGAGATGTTCACTTCCCAAATTCTCTGCAGTGCAGACTCCAGGACAAACTCTCCTGTCCCTGATGCTGCCCTGCCCTCTGGCCAGCTGGAGTGTCACTCCTGATGTGAGCCAGCATAAGTGACAGGCTTTTCTTAACTGGGGCTTGCAGGTCAGGCCGGGACTCACCCGTCTGAGTCTCCTGGTGGGAGAAGGTGAGGAGAGGGTCTGCACTGGTCTGTGCCCCTCCAGGTGGTGCTGGCAGAGAGGAGCCCTGGCAGCCTGGACATAATGTCCTTCCCTCTAATTCCATGGAGATGATTGACCCCAAATGAATGTTTTCAACCTCTTTTAGTGATTCTTCAATGTTGTAGTGGCGAGGGTAACTGAAAAGACAAACCCTCTTTCTTCTCCTTATCTGCAGCTCCTTTGTTGTTTCAAGTGTCTCAAAGTCTCCCTGGTGTTTTTGTGTGGCTTTGATGACTGTTTTGCTTTTTATAAACAACCAGGGCAGTTGCTGCAGGGAGCCCTCCCCTTCCCCAGCATCAGCAACTGGCTGGAGACCTGGGCCCAGTCCCCTTGAAGGGTGTGGTGGTGGGACAGGGCTGGGAATCCTGCCCGTGCTGGCGCCCAGCCTGAGCAGAGGCAGCCGCACTCAGAGTGAGGTGATTGCTGCCTGGAGTGCAGAACAGCTGGCTGAGCTCTGCAGAGCTGCTCTTACCTGGGAAAATGGATCTGCTGTTCTCCTCTCCTTTCTCTCTGCCAGGAAGGTGTTTCCTCATCACCCCTTTGAGGTGTTTCCTCATCACCCCTTTGCTGGCTCCTGGCCGCTCCTGCCCTGGCTCTGCTGGGTTCAGGGGGTCAGTCCCGTCCAGAAATCTGCCCTTGTCCTACTGGACCCAGGCTCACGCAGAGAGGCTGTTGTGTGTTTTCCTACCTTGTTTGTGGATTGTTTGTACAATCCCTTGAGGTTGTTTTCACTGCTGTTTCCTTCCTTTCACCTGAACTTCCAAAGCTGAGCTCCTCTGTCCCAGGGTATGGCTGCAAAGGTGGGATCCTATGACACCCCACCACCCTTCAACCACCAGGGCTGCCAGGGATGTCAGAGCAAAATTAAAGCCATTGTCTCCACACCTGCACTTCTGCAGCTGTCTCCTAAATCCAGGAGATTAAAGGGAATAAAAGGGAATAAAATAAAAGGGAAGGGGAAAATTAAGTATTCTCTGTATACAATGTACCCTCTCAAAGAACTTACTGGCACAGCAGTAGGTGAAACTTGGCTGTGTTCCTGTACAAGACTAAATGAAATATGTTATTTCAATTTTTGATTCACTTTGAATGAGTTTTATGCAGTCCCATTACTTTGTCTTCAGGGAACTGGTTTCTAAGACTTCACTTGTTTACTTCCAGATTCAATGTCATCAGGCTTAGTCTCTTCAATGCTTTTGAGGAAAATCCCTTTTCTTTCTCTTGTATATAACATGAAAAACTGTTTTGTGGTGGGACAGACAGAGGCGGTGCTGAAGGCAATCCTGCCCTGCTCTGGTGCAGCTGTGTTCATTCCCCAGCCCTGGGAACAGCCTGGCCCTCCCAGCCCTGGGCTCACACTGAGTCAGGCAGCAGGGAGGGAGGCACTGGGGCTCTGCTGGCCGGGCTGTGAGCAGGGAGGGACAGCAGGGACAGGGACAGACAGGGACAGACACTGTGCAAGGGACAGACAGGGTGAGGTGGCCGTGCTGGGACAGCAAGGAGCCAGCTGGAACTGCAGGAGGGAGAGAAAAAAGGAAGGAAAGAGCCAGAGCTGTGTGGAGCTGCCTGTGGGAGATTAAAGGAATGAGAAACTTTCAGATAACAAGGTGCTGATGCTTGGAGCCTTCAGGTGTTTTATTGAAACAATCAGAGTATCCTGGCTGTCTCCACAACCACACAGTTTCCCTCATTTACTAAGAAAAAAAATCACCATTCTGAGTTGTACTGTGTGACTTTGGTGGAAGAGGAGTACCTTCAGCCAATCAGAACGGGAAATCTGACTTAGAAATGTGTGTAAATGTGTGTAAATCAGGATCCAGAGTAAACCACCTGCAGAGCTGCACCAGTGGGGCAGCAGCTGGCGGGCACAGCCCCTGCAGCTCAGCTCCTGCCCCGCATTCTGCTCACGGGAGCTGGGCAGGAGCCCGTGCTGCCAGAGGGGTGCAGCTTGCCAAATGATCTTGGCAGCCAAATCCCCACAGCCTGTCCAGGAGGGGTAAATGAGAGCAAGGCTTGGCCTGCTTTCTCTCAGTTAATCTCTGTGTTTGTCTGGTTGGCACACTGATGCTCAAGAACTCAGCACTACTTGTGAGGATGTCACCAGTCTGACAGCAGCCTGTAATTACTGATTGTCATGCAGGGCTGGGGATAGATATGGCAGCACTGGATTCAGCAGCCACTTGAGGGTATCTCAGCAGTAAAAGGATACTTGGTGTGACTAAAGCAAGCAAATTTCACAACAGCCTTAATATAAACCCTGTGAGCTGTCCTGCTGAAACAAAGGGAAGCATTGGTGTACTTACACAAAAATAACTGTACTCTTGAAGGCATAAATATCAATGCAGTGTGAGAATTAATTTATGTTCACGTTGTGGTATGTTGGTTAATGTAATTATCCATGCTCAGGGTATCTGTACCCACCTAAGTCAGTGTGCATTGTGATGTCAATGCAGTAGGTGCTCATACTGAAACCAGCAAAGCCCCTTTTCCTCTGTTTGTGTAAAGGAAGCTTTGAGACAGACAGTAGGTGTGGTATTAACATGACCTTCACTTTATTTGTGTATTTATTCTGCTGGAATACTTGCCATATTTATGCTATTTCTAAGTTAATCCAGGTTTTGGACCATAACCCTGTCAGGGTGGATGAGGCAGGTGACTGTAAACTCCGCTGTGTGTAATGGGAAATGCTGCATTAGGTCTGTCCCTTACAGCCTCTTCCATATTTTCAGCTCAGAAATGCTGTTGCTTTAGGCTGTCATAATTTGATTAAACCCTGATTTGTCTGGAAAGGTGAGTCACCTGTAATCAGCACATTAAATGAAAGACCAATGCGATTTGCTACTGAAAAATAATCTCAAATTCAATAAAGGTTTAATTCCACATTTACAAGCCCTGATGCTTTCAGCTCTCTAATCGCTGTTTCCTGTCAACCACGAAAGTCTTTTCATTTCCTGGAGAATGAACACAAACAACTGTGTGAGAGCTGCAGGCAGGCGCCAGGGCTGAGCTGCTCTGTGTAGGACACGGCACAGAGACCATCTCATTTCAGCAGGAAACACAGGATATTCATGTTTCCCAGGCATTTTATGGAATAGCATTGCTAGCAAGCATCTTATCAGTCCAGAGAGATTTGACCAGACGGGAGGTGAAATAAGTCAGCAACCACCAAGGCTCCAAACTCTAGTGGACTTATTTGGTGGTGTCCAGGTGTATTTGAAAGGAACTTAGCTTCTGGAATAATTCTAGCCCTTAGGAAGCTTTGGGGAATGTGCTGCCATCCCAAATCACATGGCTCCCCTGTCACTGAGAGGTTTGCCCCCAAGAGAAGCCTCCTTGTGAAGTCAGGGACACTGTGGGGCAAGAAGAGCTGCTGACCAGCTCACCCTTTTTTGTCTCATGTCTCTACAGCCAGTGACCCAGGGAAACAAGTGGGAGCTGCTGAGCTTTGTGGTGCCTTTTTGTATTTCTGAATATGGATGTTGGCCAAGGGGGTCTCCTTGCCTAAAAAGTAAAAAGACCAGCAAGATCCTTTCACAAGCAGATTCCCTCCAGAGTGACTTCACCACACACCTCTGAAGTTCCAGAAGAACATCAGCCAGACAGTGAATGAGCTTCTTGGAGAGAAAGGGCTTGGTGTGTGTTCTCCTGTGTCAACCTGAAGTGCACTAAAGTAGTTCTGAGGTGGGGAAAAAAGGCCAAAGCTGTGCCCAAAGTGCTGTGGCTCTGCAGGGGCAGTGCAGACTCCAGTCTGATTTACACCTGTCAGAGGCAAGGTTCAGGCTCTGGAGGCTGTGCACCCTATGGGAGGTGTGTTCTCTCCCTCTGTTGTGTAGCTCAACACTGTTGTGTTTGAGGAGCTTCTTGGGGGGAGGATTGGATTGTGAGCCCAAGGATCGATGCTGCTTGCATGTACTTCCTAACATGCAGCAATATTCCCTCCACAAATATTCCTAGAGCTACGAAGTCCAGCACTTAAAGGATTTGTGGGACAGTGGTTTCCTATAAAGACAGAGAGGCAACTTTTATATCAAGCATGCTTGAGATTTTTTTTTCACTTGGCACATGCAGAGTCCATTAGACTCAAAGTGATCCAAGGATAATGATAGGAGCACAAGGAAAAAAAAGGAAATTGAGGGAAGTGCTTTTAACTCCAGCGATCTGAAGTGTCAAAGATAAATAATACATAGATTGGCATTGCTTTCTAAAGCCAACTGCTGAGTCTGATGGAGATTTTAATGCTGAGAAATCACGTGTGCCCCACGGAGGGTTTGGAGTCGGGTCAGGGAGAGCTGAGGTGATGGGGAGTTCCTCTCCTCTGTGCAGCACTGGGGGAGGCTGGGCTGCTTCTCTGATGGCAGCAGCCTCCTTCAGCACCCTCTTTTGTCAGGCTGCTGTGCTAGTCCTGTTCTAATCACCTCCTAAGAATTTACAGAGTCTGCTGGTGCAGCAGAGGGGAGGGGAGGGGACGGCTCCCTTTGTGAGGCTGAACTCTCTGTGCAGGGGAAGGGAAGCAGCTTGAAAGGGAAGGCAGGGTTTTCCTCTGAAGGTTCTTGCTAGGTGGATTAACATGATCCTGTGTGACTTTTCCCAGGCTTGTTGGTGGCAGGAGCTGTGAGGATGAAACGACTGAATCTAAAGGAGACAGTGGCACTTGCAGGGCCCAGAGAGTGTGGGGATGTGCTGACACCAGGGACCATGAGGGAGAGAAGCAGGTGAGACAGGTTAGTGTGGCAGGAGATCCTTGGGGACAATCTGCGGCAAAGAGGAGGAAGGGGAGCACCAGAGAGAGGGAGAAACATGAGCAGGAAAGCCTGGGATGGGCTGTGAGGAGCAGGGGAGGTCTGTCCTGGGCACAGATGTCTCCTCTGGTCACCTGGGCCTGCTTTGCACAGCCCCAGCCTCATCCCATTCCCCAGGGAAGAGCCCTGCTCGCCCAGGTGAGCAGCTCCCACACCTGGGCAGGGGCCAAAGGCATTTTGGTGGATTCTCTTGCACTGACCTTGCTCCAGCAAGGTTTGATGGGCTGCCCAGAGGCCCTGCTGCCTCATCCATATTCATAACCATGACAGCTTTGCACTCACAAAAAATTGGATTGCCTGGCCTCACAACCTTTAATAGATACAGTGCGTGGCTCTGTGTGATTCTAACAAGGCAGATAACACAGATCCTACAAGCTGGTGGCAGCCTTATATTGATTTTGAGTAATTCTGGTTTCTGTCTTTTGACCAACTATCACTTTCTGTTGTGATAATTGAAGTGCATTTTCACACTGTGGCAGGCAGCCCTGATTTTCTGTGTGCGATACACTGAGTTCCCACATCACAAGGGGAACTATTGGGAAATCCATAATTGCAGGGCTTTGGCAACCTTTAAATATTTCCATGGTTACTGAGGGAAAGGAGTTTCCCATTGGTTGGTGCAGTAATTATTCCAGTGACAAGGATGAACATGATTTTTGAAGTTGTTTGCTGGAGTGTTATTTGGATTTAACTTCATTTTGTAGCTCTTAGAGTACAATTTCCACACGAGCTGTTTGTTGTTTTCCATTAATGGGAAGCATTAAAACTTTGGCTAATAGAGCCAGTGGAATGATGTGGAAAACTTTACCACTGGTGCTTTTATATTGCTTTCAATGGAGTGAGGAAAACCATATTCTTGGGACTTTTTGCCTTCACTCTAGTTGGTGTCTGGATTTCATGTCTATGTTAAAATTTGTGGGTTTACTGATAAGAAATCCCCAGAAAGAAAAAAATCGAATTTGTACCAAACAGCTGTGAATTTATGCCTTGGGTGTGTTCATATGGAAATGAATGTGCTGAGAGGCTGCTCTGGTCAGCTGGTGCCTGGCTGATTTTGGGGTGTCTCCATCATCTTCCTCATGATGGGGCAAGAATTTCCTGTGGAAAGGGGCAGACAGGGAGAGGGAATGCCAGGGGTTGTGTGTGCAGGGGAATGCTGAGGCTTCCCTTCTAGAACTTTCCCATGAACAAAGGAGGACATTAACTGAATAAGTGGCTTATGAAATATCGCTCAGTTTTCCAGCAGCAAGGACATGACAGTAATTCTGGAGAGAGCCCCAGCCTGTGGTGCTCTGAGGCTGCATGTGCACGGGCTGTGAAATGATGCCAGGTATTGGGACCTACTTTCCTTTTGTGCTTGTTTCTGACTCCTCTTATTTTCTTCAAAGAGTGTCTGTCCAGGACAGCGTGGGTGTCTCTGTGCCAGGTGACTTCTTGGTGCATTTGTCACTTGGCCCTGACAGTTACTGGAGTTAAAGATTTAGAGCTCAGTACTTGTGCCAATTTTTTGGCCCATTATAAGTCTAACCCAGCCTGATGAACAAACCTCCAAATTTGTATTATACAATGAGCCTCAGCATGTTTGTTTTCTCTAGGGAAGTAAAGACAAGTATTAATGTCAGACTGGATTTGAACTGAAAGCATCACACAGGAGCTGTTTTATGGGGTAGTACTCTGGCATGGGGTTGTTTGGGGTTTTTTTCTTTTTCTTTCTTTTTTTTTTTTTTTTTTTTTTTTTTTTTTTTTTTTTTTTTTTGTTCCTACCCCCTTCTGCTGACTACCCACAGCCCCAAATTAGGACAGCTAGGAATTTTCTGGTTGAAAAAGCTCAAATACAATTACCTTTCCTATGTCTCTGAGCTAATGCCAAGGGCACGTGGACAGAAGCAAGGCTTGAGGCACAGACCTGGGGCAGTTCACACTGTGGCAGCTGCAGACAAAGAGGCAGACTGTGTGCTGCAAGCTGGGCACATGAAAATGCATCAGGTTTAGCCAGGATGCAGCCCAGGGGGCAAAGTTTGTTCATTTTCGGGGCTGTGTGTACAGATTGATTTATTTTTAATTGGGACAGCCTGTGCTGCTGAGGGTTAACACCTCAAAGGTCCATGGCCCTCTCAGAAGCGTGGTGGTGTGGCTGAGGGGACAAATGCTGCACTGCCATAACCAAGCCCTCCTTGTCCTCCCAGGAGCTGCCCTGATGCTGGCACACACTGGCCTTCAGTGTGTGTTATAAATGCATTGTATAGAGTTGGCTCTTCGCAAATATTAAAATTAATATTGTATGTATCATGTGGGATTATAACATATTATCATATATTATTATATATTTATATTATTATATATTATATAATATATTACATATATTATATTATTATAATATAATATAACAATGTAATAATATGTTATTATATATTATTATATATAATTATATATTATAATATAAAAGATTGTACTGCATTTTCTTTTAATTAATAGAACTTAGAAATGTGATGAATATATTTTTTTATGATTGTAACATAGTGTTAGAAGACTGGGGTCTTGTTTTCCTGCATGAAGATTGCTGACCAAGAAAGTGATTAAACTTCTGTTATCAAGTGTCTTGTCCAACTGAAAATGACCAGAGCTCCAAGAGAAGAATTTTTGGACCTGGGCTATCAGACAATGGAGCCACCTGAGGACGGGTCTGTGGATGGAATGGTTGGGGGGAGTTGGGACTAAACAAAGGAATTCACACTCAAAAGGAATGTTTGAATTATGCATGTGAATTTTTAAATGTGCAACAGGCTGATGTTTTTAAGGAACAAACTCTCAGTTAATGGGGTGCTGGCTGGCTCCGTGCCAGGCACCCTTGGCCGAGAAAATGTATTTTGCTTTTGTCTCTCCTAATTGTCTGTTTTCTTTTTATTTTCCTATTAAACTTCTAAATTTTTCCAAGAAAATGAACCTCATTTTTCACAGTGTGGGTGTAAAACAAAGCCTGACGTGCACGTGGCAATGTTGCCGTGGTTGTGGTCAGCCTGGCAGTGGCCCTCAGGTAAATCAGCCAGGTGTGGATGCTGTGCTTGCACAGGCAGAGCAGCCCAGCCCGGGGCTGGCTCCTGGCCCTGCAGAAAGGTGTGGAACCAAAGGTGTTTCCTCATCAGCCCCTCTGCACCACTGACAGCAAAGCCTCTGGGAGAGCCTGGGGTGGGATTGGAGCCTCCTTCCCTTTCCCCACCCCTGGCTGTGGTGGGGGCCTGGCCTCTCCCCCTCTCTGATCCACGGATTCCTCTTGTCCTGGTGTGGTTTGGGATGACTCGGAGCAGGGGCATACAAGATTAATGGAAATGTTCCTAGTCCCTTGCAGTGCTCCTGGTGAGGTAATGGAATGCAGATTGATCTGCACCATCTCTGCCTGCCCCTGCCTCCCGGAGGCCTCGACAGCACGGCAGCCTTGCTCATCTGCTTTACTTATTTATTTTAAATGGGGGAGGAGGGATGCTGAATATCCCAATTGGAGGCTGTTATTTCAGAGAGGTTTTTTTTCCACTTTTAGCCTGATTTTTAACCCTTTGTTGGCAGCAGCCTCTTCTGTCTGCATGTGCAGTGTGGGCTGTGACAGGCAGACATACTGGGATGCTTTCCTGGAGACCAGCCAGAACTCCCCTGCTTATCTCAGCCTCTCCATCAGTGTCCCTGTTGCTTCCAGCTTTTAAAAAACCTCTATGAAAATTATTAGAAATTTTTCCTTTTTGGTGTCTGTCTGAGTAGTGTTTGCCACAGCTAGAATTGCATCAGCACACATGATTACAGTGTGTAATGAGAATAGAAAACACTGCATTAAACCCAACTGATAAATCTTAAATTTTCTATGAGGTAAGCCTTAGGCAAGCTGTCTCTGTGTCAGAATGGAAGCAGTTTCATGATAATGAGAATTTCTTGTTTAGTGTCTTCAAACAAATCCTCATTACAACTAAACTGTGTGCTCAAATCAATGTCTTTCCTGGACCAGTGTACAAAAAAATAAAAAAAAAATAGCAAAGGCAATTCAAAGTCACTACTTGAATATCTTTAAAAGATTATAAGAGTTAATTTGTCTATAAATTTACATTTCCCCTTTCCAGCTCTTTTGGCTCAGGTGTTCCTGGGGTGGCCTTTGCCCTTAGGTCAGCCCGTGGTGGTGCAGTGGAGATGCACTCCACGGTTTCACCCAAGCTCTCTGTGAGCTTACTGGTGTGGTTGGTTGTTAGAATGTCCTGTATCAAAAAGTTCCAGGATTGATTGCAGCCTTTTCCAAACGCCATTTCCTTTGGCTTGCTCTGAGCCTGCTGCAGGACAGGCAGCCCTGGAGGCAGCAGGTGTCTCAGGTGGAGAAGGAATATTCCAGACATCCCTGGAGGCAGCACTGTTTCAGGTGGGTGAGAAACGTCCTGGAGGGCGTTTGGTGTTTCAGCTGGGGAGGAATGCCCCAAACTCTTCTGATGCTCCATTGGCGCTGGCAGTGAGGGTTTTGCAGACCTGAGAGAGCCATCCCAGGATTTTCCAGAGGTGCCTGTGGAGGCTGCTGGAGGCTCGGGAGCTGCAATGAGGCATTTCCCGCGGGGCCGGCGGCGGTTGCCATGGCAGTGCGATAAGGGCGCATCCCCGAGGGGAGGCTCCTCTGCGGCATCCCAAGGGTTCCCAGGCCTGGAGCTGCCCCTGCCTGCAGCTGCAGCTGTTGCTATTGCAGCCAAAGCCGTGCCCGGCATGTGGGCCCCGATGGGAACGCGGAGCTGCCCCAGGGCTGGGATCACAGAGAATTTCTTGGGCTGGAGATGACTAAAATGAGAAGTAGACCTTGGCTAAAGAATTGTTTAGATGGAAGATGACAAGCTGTGCCTAAATGAGAACCCTTGGATCACATGGACATTGCAGTGGGATTTCTCGAGGATCAAACCTGGGCTAACTTAATGTAATGTTTTCATTATGACTTTGGCACAGAAACCCAGAAGTGAGTTAATAAAACATGACAACATTTCATTTAATGCACATTTTTATTTTAAATTAAATAACTTATTATTTCTAATTTATTCAATTTATATTAACATCTCTTTTTATAATTAATTATAAAATTATTATAATTTTTATTATTTATAGATATAAAATGCTATATTCTATATGTTTATATAGAAATAAACACACAGAGCCGGGTGTGGCAGGGCAGGGACAGGGCCCACCCGGGGCTCCCAGGGGCACAGCCACAGCTGGCACAGCACCCTGGTGTCCCACAGGCTCCAGGGAGCACCCCAGCCTGTGCCAGGGCTCTGTCCCTTGCTGAATGTTGTGTTTTGGAGGCTGGTGGTTAGTTTATGAAAGATGGTGACAAACACATTTCTTTCCCTGTTTTTCCTAGACCTAGAAGTGTCCTTCAGGTTTGAGTGTTTTAGCAATGCCTTGAGGAGAGGGTTTTCTGTACACACCAGCATGTTTTTATTTTATTTGTGCCGTATTCCATGTACCATGGAGGTTGGGAGTTCAGCACTGCAGGCAGGGAGGCTGGGGCAGCTCTGTGGCAGCCTGGCTGTCAGGCACTCCTGGGGGAGTGGGGGCTTTCCCTCACCTGGCTCAGGCACCACACGTCAAAATTTGTGCCAGGCCAGCTCGAGCAGGCTGGTGTGCATGGGATTGGAATGCCAATAAAGGCTGAAGGCAACTCAGTGATTCCAGGGCATTGTAGTGAGAAAGAATTGCATTTTCTGAAGGCTGAACTGCAGCTGCCACATTTAGACAAGTACTTCAAAGCAGGGTTAGAGCATTATTCTCGGTTACTAGGTGACCACTTTGCTGTTATAAGTTGGACTTTGCCTGCAATGCTGGCACATGTTCTGGATACTCTGGATACTGACTTAATCCCAGGAAGAAAACGAATCCATTTCAAGAAGCAAAGTGTTGCTTTCAGTGCATGCTCCAAGCCATCACTGTTGCTTTGCTCACTGTGAGAATCTGGGCCTGCCACTGTGTAATTCCAGTGACTAAGATGGCTTTATATTGTCACTGTTGTCAGCAGTTCCAGTTCTCATCAAACAGGGACTTTTTGGTGTGGCAAGTTTAGCATGCATGTTGCCATGCTGGGTGCGCACTTGCACCTTAACACACAGATTAATGCAGCCAAACTCATTCCTGCTGTGCCCAGGGTGTCTCTGCAACACCCCAGACTCACCAGCAAAAGGTACAGGCGTTGCAGGGCTAAACCCATCCTGTAACTGGGACAGGAGCAGTTTTGTAGGATCAAAGAAATCAGTTCTGTAGTGAGAGGAATGACAGATTTGTCTTTACAAACACGTGGTGGGTCTGCTGGCAGGTAAAACAAGCACTGAGGGATAAGAGAAACAATGGGAAGGATTCCACTGATTGATGAATGGGAAAGAAGAGTCTTTATAAAACTGTAGGTTTGCTGATAAATGACACTGGATATTGAGAGATGAAAGAAATTATGGAAAAAACCTATGAATCCCATAAGAATTAAAAATTAAGGGGCTTATACATTAAAAGGGGAGTCTTAGGTCTTAGGCATTCTGCAAACTCTGCACCTCTCAAGTACCTCAGCCAGTAGGGAAAGAGAGGGAAATGTGGCTGGGAAATTGGGATAAAAAGGAGGCTGTATCCTCCAAAAATTGGAGGCACCCCAGGGGAAATGCCCCATGGCCCCTCCCTTTATCCAAATAAAGTAAAAAGGTTTCTCTGTCTCCTTTTTGGACATAAGCCTCTGGCGTTTGTGGATTACTTCCCTAACAGTAGGATCCTAGGGAGCTCAGGGGCTGGGACAGTCCCCTGTACCTGACCATTGTTTCCTGTCTGGCTTGTAGGCAGTCACTTGCTGGTGATTCTTTCTAGAGGGAGGAATTGTTTCCTGTGCACCTGGAGAGGGATTTTGGAGGGTGGTGGAATCAGAGATGTGGCCATGGTTTGCTCCCTTCTGCTGCTGCTGTGATGTTCCTGGTCTGCACGCAGCAGCCCCAGTGCAGCTGAGAGGAGAGCTCTGCAGCAGGCAGCACCAATCCAGCTGTTTGGGGTGCTCCCCTGCAGCTGTGTTCTGGGTGGAGGCATTTCATGGTTTATCTCAGCATCCATCAGGCAAATGCCACGGAATTGATTCTGCTCAGCAAAAGGAGCCCTCGGGTTTGGGTGCTCGTCAGGAAGAGCAGGGGGGTCCAACAGGACACTGGCCTGGCAAATTTCTGTCCTCGAGTGCTTTTCTCCTTCCCTGCTCCCCAGGGCACCCCAGGGCAAGCTTTCACACAGCAGTGTCACAGTGGTGTCCACAAAAACAGGAATTCATCACACTTTCCTCTCCCTGAACCCTGTTGCTTTGTCCAGGCAAACAGCTCAGGACTGTGGCTTGATGTGGAGTGTTTCTAGGTGGGTGTATGTGACAGCAAAGTTTGGCTCTAAATTCTTAAGTTAGCCTCAAATGAGAATCCTGGAAGAGGAGGAGGACAAATAGAGATAACTTTAGCTTTGCTTCAGAAAACTGAGGGCTTTTTTATAGAGACAAGAATATATTTCAGGTTTGTTGTTGCACAAAGTTGAGTTTTGTTTGGGAAAGGCCATTGGGCAAATTGTGTGATTATATTAAGCTCACTGGTGGTGACTCACAGGCATAAATTATTTCCAGGAAACAAATGAAAGGAAGGATAATGATATGTTGTTTCTTCTACCATGGAATAAAGGAATAACCTTTCTGCCTGGGGATGCTTTTCTACAAGCAGATAAAACCGGGAGTAAAAACCTGTTAAATCAGTAAGTCCTGTCTTTAACATTTCCTTCAAATTTCCATGCTGCAGTTTCTGAAGAAGAGGCTGAGAATCAAATTACTTCCAGCCACAGAGATTTCAAGCCTATTTTATGTTATCCAAAATGTTTCCTGTGCACCTCTGCTGGGGACTCCTTAAATATCTGACTCCTTGTGGGAGGAAGCTGCTTAAGCAGGTTAAGGAAGGGGACTGGAAACAGTCATTGTCCCTTTAGATGCAAACTTCCAGGCTCTATTAGCCACTGGATGGGATTTGGGAAAAGCTGAAGGATCTGGTCCCATTGTGGAGTATCACTTCTGCTAAGACTTAAAAAAAAAGAAAAAAAAATTGACATCACTCACTCATCAAAGGAAAAGAAATTCATATTTGCAGATCTCTTTGCAACACAGACGTATTTTATAACAAACACATGAGGAGTCATTACAACTTGTACTTCCTCAAAATTAAAAATAATTTACAACCACAGCAAGTCCTGGTGATGGAGGAGACAAAATTTTTAAAGCTTAGTATTTCTGTTTTGGAATAATTACAGAACCTTGTATTATAGAGGATGTTGTGATTGTTTTTCATGTGGCAACACCATTTAATTAAGATTTAAACAGATGGTTAACAGGAATAGTATTGTAGGCTTCATCAAAGTAAAATCTAAAGGGCACAATAATATTTTCACTTCAAAGAGGTTTGTTTTGATTTCCACCAATAAATAAATTAATTTGACATGTCAGAGGAAAGCACTCTCACAGCACAGTTACTGTATTACTACTTGTGCAGTGAAGTGTGGTTCACAGAACAGGACTTAATTTGTAACCCCAGCACAAACATTACATTTGTAATCCACCAAATGAGCGAAGATTTGTGAGACTTAGTGGTAACCACTGAGAGTGAGAAAAAGCCTGACAAACTATTTTTCATAACTGGGAAAAGCATGGGCAGGAGCTGAGTGGAAAGTCAGTGTCCAGCCCCCTGTCCTGCAAACACTTCTGCCTTCCCTGCCCTGCCCAGCTGAGGCTCAGAGCATAGAATCCAACAGATATAACTTGTAGCTAGCAACCAAGTTAAAAAATAAATAAATGTGGGTAGAGCAAATTAACTTGGGTAACTGTACCCTTATTGAGGTCTTCTTACCAGTGTAGAAATTACCACACAGTTCCTGTTTAGCCTGTGGCCAAGACTTCCAGAAATGTCCTCTAATGGTCTTATGAATCCATCCAGCTGAGTTCAAAAAGACATTGATTCCCAGCATGAAAGTTCTACCTCAAGTGACTGGGTTTGATGCTATCTCCTTACTGGTGAGAGACAAAGCCCTCCACCACACAAGTTATCAGATGCATTGTTATGGCTGTTAGACAAGATAGGGAGATGATGAGGTTGGTATCATGTTACCACAAAACATTTTAAAAAACCAAGAGGTATATGGAGTAACTTGAAAATACACAGGGAAAGAATGGAAATTCCTTGAATACAAGTACATTTACCATTTAAATTACTTGCAAACTGTCACTATCACCTTACTAAGTGAACATTCCCACAGAAAATTGATAAACAGTATAATTCAGTCCTTTAATTATAAAAATAAAGGTAGAGAATATGAAGCTACAGTGAAAGCCAACTTTTCTTTAGAAGATTTAGAGAGAGCAAGCAGAGGCATTTACTTTATGACAATTCTTGCTTTACTTCATGGGAGTTGAATGTTAAACTTCCCTGAAGTAAACAAAAATAATTAATCTCTTACCTCCCTTCATGCAGGGAAGCAAAGGAAACACGGGGATTTAGCCCAAGAGCAGGACTGAAAATGTGGAACCCCCAGTGGCTCAAGGGAGCAGCTGCCACCCACGGCCTGTGCTCTGCCTGTACCCACCCTGTGCACTCCCCTGCTCACTGAAAACCCCTGAAAGGGACTGCAGCATCTTTGTGTAGATGGGGCTTATTTATTTTTCCTCTACAACACAGGTCTGTGGAAGAGGCACCATCACAACACCCCCACGAAACCTTTGAGCCAAAAAGGAGAAAGCACAATATCTAAACCAAATTGGAATGAAATTTCCAGGACTTCTTAGGGCAAAACATTACTTTGATAAGAAAACTCTCCTACTGAAAGGGAGGGGCCGTGCTGGCCCCACAGGTCACCTCCAAAAGGTGAGAGCAGCCCTGCAGAGATAAGTGCCCTATTTCTGGGCACGGTTCAGCAGCAAGGCTGTTCTGCAGCCCCAAAAGAAGATTTCCAGGAAGGTAAAGGTCAGAGAGGATAAAGCAGCCATTTGGGAGCTGTCACTCTCTTCAGTGTGCTCTCTGCCACTGCACTCCTCACACTCACACGCAGGTCAAGAATAACCCGAGTTCAAAAGTTGCCTTGCTCCAGCAGGGATGCATTGGGAAATTGTCCAGCTTCACTTAAAATCTAGTTTGGTACTCTTGTTAGTATTGAAATCACATAATCAGTATGATTATATGGGTGCTTTTATTGAAGAGAGCTCTGAGAGCCTGGGGTACAAACCCAGATCAGAATCAGACATTACACTTGATTTGAGCATGTTTTATACCCTTTTTGGTTACATAAATGTATTAATTATTAACCCCATACTGTTCTATTGATTCTACCCAAGCATGGATTTCCCAGACCCCCAAACATCCTTTCTCATGATTCCTGGTGCGACTACATAGTTTCTCATGATTCTCTTTATGATTACACAATAATTATATTTAATTATATTTAGCAATCATATCATTTATCATATGACGAATGCCTGGGTGCAGTAGCACATGATTTACCAAAACCAAAGCAAACCCTTGGTTCCCAGGGCCTTCCCAGCCCCAGTTCCCTTTCCCAGGCCTAACCAGGCCCAACCTTTCTCTCCACCCCCACTAGATCTGTTGTAAACAATCCCCATGATTGTAGAACATTCTATCCCTATGCCACTAAAATTCAACCCTATGCTATCACTCTGCAGGAGTAAATCAGCAATTCAGGAGGGCCATTCAGCCCACACCTGCACCCCTTGGCCCTCAGGGCAGCCTGAGCAGCTCTGCTGAGCCCAGAGCCCTGGTGCTGCACCCACCTGGCTCAGGTGAGGCTGGGGCTGGCTCCTGCACACTGCTCTGTGCAGAAAGGTGCCCTCGGCTGCTGGGACACGGGTGACAGCCCAGCAGCACCTGCACACAGCTCCAGCAGCTCCTGGGCTGCCTGGGGGGTGCGGGCAGGGATTCCCTGCTTGTCCTGCAGTCCCTGTTGGCTGATTTTGGTCCGTGCTCTCTGCTGGGAGGGGATGGACAGGCAGGGTGTAACTCCAGAGCCCACAGCAGCTCCAGCTGGACTGGTCTGGCAACCCCTGGAGGTGCAGCTGCTTGTCCCAAAGACAGCAGGGACTGAAGATGCACCAGGGGTGGGTGAGGAGCTGTCAGCAGCAGCAGAGCTGGGAACATGAGGCAGCATTACAGAAGAATACTCTGAAATAAAACAGCACAGGCAAACATCTCTCGAGACATCCCATTTATAATCAGCACATGCAAAAGGCAGGAAGGTGTTCCTTGTGCAAGACCTAATGTCATTAAACTTTACCCTGGCAAATGTCAGAGTTCCTGGAAACAAATTCAGACTTTTCTGCAAATACAAACTCCTGTCTGAAGGTCATAATTTCCCTAAATATTCAAGCGACAGGCTTGGGAGGTGTAATTAGAAAACCCTGACAGACTTCAAAAGAAATTTTTTCACCCACAAAGATGCAAGTGTGTAAAATGCTCCAACTGCCCTATGGTTCAATGTGTTTAGTAGTTTTGTTGCTTAAAATGATACTCAGACCATGTTGAATTTGACAGAAGTCTGAAGAAAGATGAACAATATGTGATCCCACCTCAGTTTCTTGCTCAAGTCTTCTAAGAGCAGCAGGCAGTGCGATTTTCTTTTTTTGTTTGGTATTTTGTCCCAACAGAGTTGTCACCTCTCCCCCTGTCCTTCTGCACCCCCCACTCTCTCCTTGCATGTTCTTCCCCCAGCTGATTTCCAATTTTCACTCCTTGCAGAAGAGGTGACTCACAGGATCCTGGTTGTATCAGCATCTCCAAAGTGTGTAACAGCAGGAGGAAGGTGAATATGGCATGAAAGTTAATAGCTGATGAAAGCAAAATTGAACATAATATCAATAGGCAAGATTCTCCACCGATACAAACTGAGGAGAAAATGAAATCACACTGGTTTCCACCATCTAAAGTGAAGCACATTGTAGGTCTCTGGTTAAAAGTACCTTGTGTAGTTAGAATTTCACCCTCTAAGTTGTCTGGAAGACAGGGAATTAAGCAACAAGGCTAAGCATTTTCCAGAAATAGAGGCATCAGTGGGAGTTGCAACAGGATTGTGTATGTAATTACTATCCTGCCTGGAGTGTCAGGTTCATCCAC
This sequence comes from Acrocephalus arundinaceus, assembly GCA_021534815.1. NCBI lineage: Eukaryota > Metazoa > Chordata > Aves > Passeriformes > Sylviidae > Acrocephalus > Acrocephalus arundinaceus. Next base: position 672,855 of record JAJEOU010003009.1, read on the forward strand.
AACAGCAGAGCTCTTCTGTTGTATGGGAACATGCAAACCAGAGCAGGCCCCACGTTTGGCACCAAGTGGCTGAGCTGAACATCTTGCAGGAATCCTGCAGTTGTGAGGAGTGTGCAGATGGAGGGGTGAGGGCTGCAGGGCAGGTTTGGGCAGGGATGGTGTGGTTTGGCCCCTCTCCTCTCCTCTCCTCTCCTCTCCTCTCCTCTCCTCTCCTCTCCTCTCCTCTCCTCTCCTCTCCTCTCCTCTCCTCTCCTCTCCTCTCCTCTCCTCTCCTCTCCTCTCCTCTCCTCTCCTCTCCTCTCCTCTCCTCTCCTCTCCTCTCCTCTCCTCTCCTCTCCTCTCCTCTCCTCTCCTCTCCTCTCCTCTCCTCTCCTCTCCTCTCCTCTCCTCTCCTCTCCTCTCCTCTCCTCTCCTCTCCTCTCCTCTCCTCTCCTCTCCTCTCCTCTCCTCTCCTCTCCTCTCCTCTCCTCTCCTCTCCTCTCCTCTCCTCTCCTCTCCTCTCCTCTCCTCTCCTCTCCTCTCCTCTCCTCTCCTCTCCTCTCCTCTCCTCTCCTCTCCTCTCCTCTCCTCTCCTCTCCTCTCCTCTCCTCTCCTCTCCTCTCCTCTCCTCTCCTCTCCTCTCCTCTCCTCTCCTCGCGGGCTCCAGGAATGGTTCCTGGGGCTGGGGGGCCTCAGCCCTTTCCTGATGGCAGCAGATGGCCTGGGCTGCTCCAGCCCAGCTCAATCAAAACTCCATTTGGAAGAGGCACTGCATCTGAGGAGCAGTCCAGAAATGGGATTGGGCTGCCAGAGGAGACAGCAGGACCAAATGTCCTGTGAAAATCCACGTAGGAACCATGGAAAAATCAAATAAAAAACTCTGGGGGAGAACAGCAACTTGCAGGCACGTTAGTCAGGATTTGGGACAGGAGCCAGAGTGATCCCCTGGGCCTTGTGCAGGACAAGGACATTCCCTACAGATGTTGCAGAGAGCAGTAGTGCCACAGAGCACTGCTGCAGTATTAGGAGCTGAGTGAGGGGTCTCTTCTGTTATTCCACTGTGATTACAGAGAGCCACACTCAGGGAGGAACGAAGCCCACAGGCTCCCAGGCACTGAGGAGGTGCACGATTCCCTCTGTGCCCTGGGACAAGCTGGGCACAGGTGGCCCTGGTGTGCTGGGTGAGCAGCACGTGTCTGGGCGCTGCTGTGGTGACACTGCTGATTTTTCTGTGCAAATGAGGGCTGTCTGTGGTGGCAGGGATCTGCCTGCCCGGGGGAGGCTGCTGCAGACACAGTGCCTTGTCATCCATGTGAGGCTGCTGCTGCTGGGAGCAGCACTGTGGGAGTGCAGCATATTTGGGAATCCTTGCTTTAATCGGTGTTTCAGATCTTGCAGGGCTGGCTGTGGGGTTTTTTGTGCTGTTCTGGTTCTGCCCTGTGGAAGAGGTGTTGATTCCCCCCAGAAAACCTGTTATTTGTGCATTTCAGGTGTTTGTGCCTCCTTTGGTTACCCAAAATAATCTGATTTGGGTTCTTTTCTCTTTGTGGAGATATCCCTTTTCCCTCCCATCTAATGGGAGTTCCCTTTCCACAGTGGTTGTTTGGGGCTGTGGAAGGGAAGAGATGAACCAGTGCTGAGGCAGTTTTGTGCATCTGGGGCTGGTGAGTCTGTGAGTGAGCTGCAGGGGAAAGGTGCAGCGGGGCAGCTGCAGTCCCTGCACACGCAGCTCCCTGCATGCATGCAGAGGTGCACCAGGAGGGCTGGCCACAGGGCTGGAAGGAGTCCTGTGGCACCTACAGGTGCCTTGGTGGTTCTCAGTAAGGCAGGCAGCCACCTAAGCTCAGCTAATCAGCTCCACTCTAGGTGCAGATGACTCACTTGCTGTTAAGTTCTGCTCTTGTTTTTAAAGAGCTGATTAATTTTGCACATGGTACCCCAGAATCACGGGGCAGGCTGGCTCACTGTGTGTCCAGTGGATCTCAGTGTGCTCAGCCAGTCCCATCCATGTGTCCTGGGGAGGGATGGGTCTGCCAGCAGCTCCTCGACCTCAGAGCAGCAGAAATGCCTGAGATCAGGGGCAGCACACTCCTCTGCTCTGCAGGAAGGTTTGGGAGCCTGAGAGCTGGCTCCCCCACAGCTCTGTGTGCCAAGCAGTGCAAGACACAGGGGGCTCTGGGGAGTGTTGACTCACAGCATTTACATCGCTCTCATGGCAATCAGTACTGGTGCAGTAATGAAAAATATTCCAGAGCCTTCCCTCTGGGGTACCTATCTCATTTCAGGCTGCATAAATCCTCCTCACAGGTTTGCAATAAGACTTTGGTTAACTTTTTGCAGGTGATTTAAAGTGTGTGTCTGACAAGATTCCCTGTGCCATGTTTCCCTTGCTGCTAGAATGTCCTTTGGCATTCAATAAAAACCCAGAGTGCTTATGTTAATTTGATTTTTGCAATCAAGCCACCTTAAATTGCATTTATTCCTGTGTGGTGAGTCATGCTGTAATGATCTGATTTGTAGATCAGGTCCAACTTCTGCAGGGCATTGTGCAAATATGAGACAATTTCCTTATCACAAATCTTGGAGGGCACTTTCAGTTCCACAGTAACAAAAGAAATTAACACATTTCTGCCTGCTCCAAGCAGAAGCCAAAGCTTCCAATTGTTTTTAAAATAAAATTTACAATATTTTAGTAAAACAGGTGGAATCTGTGATCCCAAATGGGTGAAAAAAGTAAAGGTCTCACAGTGCTGAAGCCATGGTGGGGGTAGAGATGACAGAAGTTGTAGCCACAGGTCTGTGGACAAGGAAAAATGTGTATTGAAAAGAACCCAGGGAAATTGCATCCTGTCTGGTTTACTGTGGTCATAACCCTTGTCCTTCCTCCCTGCCCCACGTGCCTTCCCCAGGTCCAGCAGGAAATCTGCTGGTGTTGGTCCTTCAGCTGACACCACCTCACTCAACAGCAGCAGAAACTCCAGTTAATTATTGTTATTGACATTTTGGTCCTGAGCTGCAAGTGCACATCTAAAGTGTAATTCAAATGACTGGATTGGAGGCTGGAGGCAACAAGCCAGCACTGCTAACCCCCAGCTAATTAACTCAGCCACAAGACAGCCTCACTGGCTCCAGCAGTGTCTCCTACGCACAGAGGAGCTCCTCCTTCTGTGCAGGAGAGGTTGGGCACCACATGGGAGCTGCAGACCACCCGTGGGCCGTGGAGGAAGGAGAGGAAGAGTTTTCAGTGCAAGCAGGAGCACTCTGGTGCCACACTGGTGTCCTGCAGGCCATCAGTGCCTGGTTTTGTGCTGCTGGTGCCCCATTCTCCATGCACAGACACCATCCACACCTGGTTTTCTGCCTCTGCCTCCTCGGCTGGTACACTACGAGATCCTTTTCATGTCCAAACCATTTGGTGTGGTTGGAATTTCTGCCTTTCAGGCTATTGCAGCTGGGAGCAAAGTCCCTGGCAGTAAAACCAACACGCTGAGGAGCTGCTGCTCCTTCATGGGTGATGTTCACACATCTGCAGTGGCTACAGGAAGTTGTTTCATCCCAGTGTAAGATTGGAAGTGTTTTGTCAGATGTGTGCCCAGTTTTTGGTGATGGCCAGAGGGAGCAGCCCCAGTGGTGGGGACCTGCAGGCCGGGCAAGGAGCAGTGAGTGGCACTGGCTGTCTGGGCTGGTGTGCTGGTTTGAAAGCAAAACCAGTCAGAGACTCCAAGTCAGAAATACAATTTAATAAGAGGAAAATAAAGAAGTAAAATGAAGTAAAATAAAATGAATGCAATAGTACAAAAAACCACTGCCAGAGTCAGAACACAACCTGACCCCTGTCAGTCAGGGTGGTGGCAGCAGCCCAGATGAAATGCTCCTGTCCAAGCAGTGATCCTGTAGAAAGCTCTGGCAGCTCTTGTCCTCTGGGAGTGCAGTGGGTCAGGGCTCCCTGTGCTGTCCCAAATCCCAGATTCTATCCAGGTGGGAATGCTTGGCTCCTCCCCCTGGGCGGAGCATCTCCCCATGGGCTGATCTCATTCTCTGAGCCCTGCAGTGGCTCCTTGCTGGCCCATGAACCAGAGACAGCTCCCGCAGGGAGTTCCCCATGAGCCATGGGCACGGCATTGCTGGGCCATGGACAGGAGAGAAGGGAAACACTGCCCCAGCTGGTTCCAGCAGCTCCTGGGGATGGGGATGGAGCACAGAGTGTGGGCACAGCTGACACTGTAACCTGGGACAGCTGGTGCTTCTGCTGGGAAGGGTGTGCTGGTGAGAGGCAGAGCAATGCAAAACATCTCTCCTTGCAGTGCACTTAGACAGAAGTATCACCAAAGGTTTCCCTTCTTTCATAGTGCTGGGTTGAGAGACTCTTGTCCCCTGGAGGACACAGTGAGTTTTTGTTTGCCTTAGTGTGATTTGCATTGGGAAAAACCCTTTTTTCTCTATTGAGGGGTTTTCCATAAGCACAGCTGCCCCGGGGCCCTATCAGCCATGTCCTTCCCTTCCTGCTACCCAGGCACCCATTACCAGGGCACAGATCCCAGGATTTGCAGCTTCAGGAGCAGTGACCCTTTGCATTTGTTTCAAGTCACACTGTTCTTTTTCCGTGATAAAGCCTTGGAAACTCATCCCATATTGTAACAGTCTCTTTTGGTTACTTTAATCCTAAATTCAGCAGTTTCATTAAATTACTCATTCTCCCCCATTTTCTTTGTGATCACCAGCCATGTCAGTCACAGCGACTCTTCAAAGAGGGAGGCTGAACTCTACATCAGATAGGACTTCTTTCTTTTTATTTATAAAGCAAAGCATGGATTCTAACAGGTCCACTAGTCATATCTATTGCTTTGGTACTTAATCATATGAACACAATGAATATTCAGTGCCTGCGTGATATAAAAAGAACAATCAGAATAAGCTATTAGAGGTGCTGGAATCTCATTTAAAATCTAATTAGGTCTAGAACAAAACTAGTGGAGTCCTGTCTGAGTATGAAGAAATGGATGTGTCTGTGTAATGATTGAAATGCCTTCTTTTCTCATCCTTCTCTTGGCATGTACTGAGAAACTAGCTTTTTTTTTCCCCAGTTCAGGCTTGGAAAACCATTAGTTTGGCTGGTACTCTCATGCTTTAATGTACAGATTAAAGCTGATCGCTCCATGCTGTGTAACTGCTCTCTCTGTGCAGAGCTACAGTCATGGTGTCGGGGTGGGCAGGGAACCCAAACAGAAATTGTTTTGCAGCTGTGCCTGTCCCCCTGCACTGACTGGCTCATAAACTCTTGAGTTTGCAGTGCTTTAATTGACCTCGTAGTTTTACGGATTTTATCACCATGCCAGATCAGTGCTTTGTGAATTTGTCCCCCTTTTTAATAACAAAACTGAGACAAACTTCAGTTATTTATGGCTCTTTTACATAACTGTCATGGCTCAGCTTGCAGGGGTTGTCTTGCATGAAGGCAGATTCAGGCTTTGCCTGGCTGGGCAGAGCTGAGCAGGTGAATTATTCACTTCCCTTTAACTGTTAGGCTGGATCTAATCCATGCTTGACTTGTCCTGCTGAGGCAGGCAGAGGATGTGAGCAGAGGTCACCCTGTGATGAGCTGCTGGCCAGTGTGACTGGTTTGCTTGGCATCAGCAAACTTTGCCTGGATTCTGGCATTTATGACTGGGGAGGTGGGCAGGGGGGCTGCACTGGTGCTGCAGACCCTGAGGGGTGCCCCAGAAGGCTCCTAAAAGCTCTGCACACAAATTCTGTGGGCAGTGAGCCCTGGGTCTGGCACAGAGGATGCTCAGGGTGCACCACACACCCACACACTGCTGCAGGCTCAGCAGGCAGCAGCCAGAGCCTGGCACTGCGGGGCTGCAGGGCTCTGCCACCCAGGGCATGCAGGGATGATGAGGTGACTGTGCTTGATGTGTTCCAGTGGCACTGGAACATCCATTTTAATCATCCATTATTCAGAGACTGCACCCAGGTTTCTTCCTGCTGTGTCATTTCCAGCCCAGAACACAATCTCAGATTCTTCAGGTGCAGTTTCACTCACTCTTTAAAGCCCAGATCGTGTAAGTCTGCTCTGGAATGCAGCCCAGGAAGGGTGCCAGGGGTTACCAGGCTGGAGGGAGGGGTTTGCCCAGGAAGCTCCTGCCTGCCTGCACACACCCCATGCTAAGTGGGAGTTTCCTAGAAATACAGCCCTGGATACAGAAATGTCATTTCATTCATGAATTCATCCTGTGGTTGCCGAGCATTTATAGCTGGGAATGATCTTCATGCACTGAAAACCTGTTCCTGTCCCACCTTCAGCATCTCCTGATGCAGCAGCCAAGGCAGCTGTTCTAGGCAAAGTGCCATTCACAACACGCTCGGGCTGCAAAAGGCTCAGCCTCAGGCAGTGTTGCAGTGACTTCAGAGCTGCCAGCTGCAAGTACCCCCACCCCAAATGGCTGCCTAGAATTGTCACAGAACATGTAAGGAATTCTATTTACAAGTATGTTACTTCACATGTCAATAGGGAAGTAAAGGGAGTCAGGGAGAACCGTGCCGACACCCTGTACAGATCCTACATTCTCATAGGGGCTGAGCAGTGAGGACCCACTCCCTGCTGGACTGACCATTGGCATTGTTCATTGTGAACGTTCAGTTTCAGAAGTATAACACAAGCTGTGCACAACTTCCCTCCCCCTGCAGCAGCTGGCTGCTTCCTCCACTCTAGCCCTGCAAATTCAAGTTATTGGGACATAGCCTGTCCTAGGTTACAATGTAAAATTGTGCCCAAAGTTTGTACTCTATCCCCATGAGCCGTTGGAGCCACGTCGGGCAGTGTTTTCCTTATCTTCTGTTAACGAGCCTAACAATGCCTTGCCCATGACTCATAGATAACTTCCTCCGGGAGTTATCTCTGTTTAATGGGCCATCAAGGACCCACTGCAGGACTCATAGAATGAGATCATCCCATTGTGAGATGCTCCGCCCAGGGGGAGGAGCCAAGCATTCCCACCTGGATAAATCCAGGGTTTGGGACAGCACAGGCAGCTTTTATCCACTGGACTCCCAGAGGAGACAAGAGCTGCCAGAAGTTTCTACAGGAATCACTGCTTCGACCAGACCATCTCATCTGGACTGCACTACCACCCTAACAGGGTGTCAGGTTGTATTCTGACTCTGTCAGTGGGTTAGGTTTTTTTTTTTTTTTTTTGTACTATTACTTTTATTTTAATTTGCTTTCATTTATTTCTTTTCTTTTCCTCTTATTAAATTGTGTTTCTGACTTGGAGTCTCTCACTGGTTTTGCTTTCAAACCAGCACATAGCCATAGTCAGCCAGAAGTCCCAGGACTTGTCTTTGCAAGGGAAAAAATGGCACTCATGAAGAACATGAGATTAATTCCTGAATTAGGGTGCATTCTGCATGGTTTGAGGATGATGAGGAAGGTCTTGAGGTCTTGTTCAGTTTGCTTATGGTTTCCTTGCTTTTCTTCTCCTTGCTGTAATGAATTAAACCTTACACAAGTGGGCACTTGCCAGGTATGACTTTAGACTTTTCAGGCCGCTGTGTAGGGATCCTAATTTTTGCCTGATATGCATTACCTTCCACAACTATGTTGTTCCCAGGATTTGATTTTGATTCTATTCCATCTCATCTGAGATGAATGGGTTTAATCAGAATCTCTTAAACCCACTTCACTTGATGGCAGCCCTTTATAAGATGCTAAGAAACATACCAGTCTTGCCCTGGCAAGGAAAGAGACTGAATGAAGGGAAGAATTTTAGTTTCTAACTGGATTCAAGCTATGGAGCTCTGAGGCTTTACAAGATTTTCCAGTGATAGTCTCATTTGGCCTCTGTAAATGGAAGCTGGGCAAGAAAATACAATCTATCTGTCTGCTCTGAAATGTGCTTATTGATTTCAGCAGTTGTACTGTAATTGTTCTCACAAATCAGCTAATTGAGGTCCTTAATGAAAGGTGACTTAAGCAGCAGTAAATTTTGCATTTGCCTCCCCAGTGGACAGCAGCTGACCCAATCTGGTGTTCCTTGTTAACCAAATACTATTCTTCAAGCACATTGGACCAAGTGACTGGAACTAATGAGGTTTGTCAGGGCTGATGCTCTCCCTCATGTCTCGCAGTGTGTTTTGTGAGGCTGAGCTGTGCTGGTGTCACTGTCCCCTGCCAGAGGGGTGCTTCCCATCCACCCTGGCAGGGCTCCCCAGGAGAGAGGGCAGTGCTCAGGCCTTGGCTGAGGTGCCCAACGCTCTGCACTCAGGTGCTGGAACCCTAGGCACTGAGAATTTCAGGCTTTCTCTGCTGACAGGCACTGACCCCCAGGCAAACACTGCATTGGACCCGAGCCCATGGAACAGGCTTCCAAAACTGAGTGACAGCGCTGGGATTGTGGGTGTGGAGTTTGAGTAGAAGTGTGTGATATCAGGGTGCAAAACTGAGAGTTTAAGGGTTTAGAATACAGACATTTATATAAAGCAAGATGGAGGATTTAGGGTGTAGACCAGTGCCTGCCTTCTTCTTCATGGCTCTGGGTGGTATTTTGTAACTGGGTAGAGAAGTCTGCATTGTGGGCCACAGGTAGTTGATTATTGGGTAAAAAGTAAAAATAATCTAAGTGTCATTTCTTAACTGGACAGTTTATCTTAAAAGGCCTTGTAGAGAGAGAGATGGGGGCCATTTTTAGTTTGTTAGCTAGAAGTGCTGTAGAACTCACAGTTTGTGAGACTGTACCTGAGATGACAACTAATAAACATCTGAGTCTGAACATGAACTACCGTCTGACACATTTAAACCTGACTCTGGCAAAATAAAGATAAAATGCAACACGCAGGGGGTGTCAGCTCTCACACCTGGGGCACAGCTGTGTCCTCCTCGTGGCTGGAGCAGGAGATCCTTGGGGAGGGTTTGGTCTCTGGAGACAACACCATACCTGGGAATGCTGCTTGTTCCCTCTTTCCTGAGCCCTGTGGCTGCTCCATGCATCCCTGTCCCTGGAGATGCTCCTGCCTGAGGCTCCCCTCAGCACCTCCTGGTGCCCTGGTGCCCCAGACTGCAGCCGCACAGGCAGCCCAGGCTCTGCAGGGGAGGCACCACAGGAGCTTTGTGCTCCAAGCCAGTTCCAGGACCAGGCAGCTCTGGATTTTGGCCATTTCAGAAGGAATTCAGCATCTCTTCTGTGAAAAACAAGGTTCACTTTCTTGGTAAAATGTAAAAGGTTTAATGAAAAGATAATAGGAGACAAAGATAAAGCAAAGGGTTAAATGGCCAGGTGTTTGGCATTCAGCCAAGAGCACCCCTCTGCCTTTGGAGACATTCTTTAAAGACTTTTTCTAATTACATCACCCTGTTGAGTATTCATAGACCATTATGCATATTCATACTTTTCCACAAACCAGTTTCCATATTCCAGGAACTGTTTAGCATGGCCCCTCCTTGGGTCCACCTTTTTAGAGCAGGTGTGTTTCTTGGCTGTGGTTTTATCATCACCTCCAGCTTGGGCTGTGCTCTACACCTTTTTCAGACAGGAGATGTTGATAGTTGGCATGTCAGTAGCAGAGGTGTTCATCGTACCTTCACTGGATGTCATCCCAACCAAACAGTTCAATTGCAAGCATAACTATGTATCAGCTACCATGTCCGTACAAAACCATAAAAACTATATCCTTACAGCAGAGTTATTTTAACATTATGCATATAACATTCATTTTAACATCTGTGAAAAGCCAACTTTATAGTATGTATTTATAACATCTTTGTTCCCGAGTTCTCATGTGTGTTTTTCTGCCTTCATTTTGTGGCTGTCACTGAGAGGAGAGGACTCTAAAGTTCATCTGGAGGGTCAAAAACTTAACATGCTTTCTCCTCTGAACTTTCAAAATCCAGCTAAAGGCTTCTAGCTGATTATCTGAAACCTCTTCTCTCTAATGACTTTCCAGTTTATTGATGTTGCACAAAAATCCGTGGATAACCCTCTCTATTAGATATAATTATCTAATGACTATTGAGCTTGGGAAATTATTCTGTTAATTTTGCCTTTAGTCTTCTATTTCGTGTCAGAGATGTGAAATGGAAGCCTGCAGTTCTCTCATAATTACTGCATCTTGTTGATTTCTCTTCCCATTTTTTAAAGATAAGCTTGTGCTTAAGTATGAGCTTTTGAGAGAGGGAAGTAAAAAGTCTCCATTAAAGTGTGGTTGTGATTGGAATGCAAAAATCTCATTAACTAAGGGGAACCCTGATTTTTGATTGAAAATTCACCACTGAATAAGCAATTTTGTTTCTCTTGATTAGATTTCTGAGATTGTCTCTGCAACCCATCCTCACATGGGTGAGTTCTTGTTCAGGAGGAGTTGCACTGATAAGACTGATCATGTCCCATACTTGGCTGCTCCAGATCCTTTTTTAAGGCTTGTCAGCTGTTCAGCTGATTATAAAGAAAGCATCAAAGTGTGAGGACATGAAGAGACCCTGTTGTGGTGTTCTGAGGCTGCTGGTGTCTCACAGCCCTGCCTGCCACGTGCCTTCATTCAGGGACCAGCCACTGGTGCTGGGCTTTTGCTGCTGTATCTTGGCTTTCTAATAGATGAGGAGAAATCTTCCCTGCAGCTTTTTAAGGTCCCCAAAATAGTTTGAAGACATTTTATTTTTCACAGAGAGGGTCACTGCCCATGAAAGCTTTCATGGTGTCGTGTTACTGGGGCAACCACCCACTGTCTGTGCACCAGATTTTGTCTGTTAAGAGCTGGGTATTTTGTCCTAAAAATTTGCAGTCCCTGGGTCTTCTTCTCCCTAAACTGTAGATACTTACAATTTAATTCTTTAATTTCTTAGGATCAAAGAATAATATGGGTTGAAAGGGACCTCTATCTTTGGCTTTTATTCTAGTCTGAGCAGAGCACGTTGTTTCCTTTTATCCTCAGCAGAGCACATTCCTGCATGTTCGTGTTCTCAAATACAGAAGTCTTCAGTTAACTCATTTGAGAAAGTAGGTCTGGATCTCAGTGCTGGGTTTACTTCCTTGTCTGTCCCTGATGCTTCTTGCTCCCTTTTGTGAGGGCAGCCTTTTCCACAGAGCAGTGTGACAGCAGGGACAGCCCAGTGCCTCAGTCTGATGTTTCCATTGCGGTGTTGGGCTGAACCATGGCTGGCAGCAAAATCCATCTCCATTCCTCCAGAAACTCATTAAAACCAAGGAACTCTGAGCTACAGCAAAGTGATTTCTATTTGGAACACATCGCCAATTTAGCAGATGTGTGAAAGGTAAAATCATTAAGTAGTTTCTTGTAAAGAAATCTCTCTAACTAGAAACTTAAAAAAAAAAAATCCAATATGTGTTCACTTATTTGATCAACTTTGTAGGCATAACTTCTTCTAATCATGAACTGCATTCCTAAGGGAGAGGACATGGATTTTTTTTGACATCACAGTTTTTTCCATGGCTCATTATAGCTGCAATATTTTGTGTAGGTGTTGAGAACAGAGGACTGGGAGTACCATCATTGCAGTATTTCAGGACATGTATTGGTTGAACAGTGCAGCTGTAACTCTCTGTGTTGAGAGCTAATGAAGATTTCTTCTGTATTAAGACAACATGTATTATTTTGTATTTTTAAAATTATTTTTATAGACGTATTGGTGTTCATAATGGAGGTCAGATTGCTTTTAGGACTAGGCAACCAACTTTTGGTGTCAGTGGGGGTCTTTTCATCCACTTAATTCGATTACAATTCATCCTGGAAAACAACGGCAGCAGTGTCCTGTCTCTGCAGGCACAGCATCATCACTGGAGTGTTAATGTGCTGCTCATTGTGCTCTGCAGCCCACTGGTGTTCAAGCCACATCTCCTGTCATTTGAGTTCTTTTCTTAGTAAAGGAAAATAAAGTTTTCACAGCTTTTTTTCCCCCATTTCCAAATACCGTTTTTAAGCTAAATCTTGTTGCCAAATTCTATTTTGATCCTGAGGTTTATTTTTAAACTGGAGATCAGTACATTCAGGAATCACAATTACGTGAAGGTAATACTGATAATCTTGTTCTGCAGTTTACCCACAGAACCTCTCCATGTGGTGTTTATCCTGTTGGTGTCTCACAGTAGTGACAGCAAGCAGCCCTGCTGAGAGCTGCTGCTCTGCAGGAGCTCTGCAGGTGCCAGCAGGATGGGTCTGCCACGGCGCTGTGGGGGTGGACACAGAGCAAGGACAGGGGCTGCACACAGTTATTCCATTTGTGGGCAAAAAGGGCTTCCATTTGTGCTGCACATCAAGGGCTGTAAAGAAACAGAACTCGTTAAAATGCTGCTCCAAAGCCCTGGAGGAGCTGCCAGAGCCCGGGGATGTTGCAGTGGGTCCGTCCCATCCCTGTGTCTGTGTGCAGGGCGGTGGGAGCAGCAGAGCCAACAGAGGGGACACTGAGAGGGGAGGTGACAGCAGCCTGTCCCCCTTCTTGTGCTGCTTGCACAGGGGCAAGAACCAACTGGGAAACACCCCAGACCTTCCTGGGGGGATTCCTGCTGGGATGTCCCTGCACACAGGCCTTTGCAGCCACGCACAGGTGAAGTTTTCAGCTGGGAGCAGAGTTTTCTGCCTGCAGAGCCCTGGCTCCCAGAGATGCTGTGGTCTGAGGCTTTGCAGTACATCTCAGTTTTCCATAATGTCTTAGTTTAAAAGACAGGTGGTTGCTAGGGAGGACAGGGCCTCCCTTGGAATAGAGAATTCAAACCCCCTCCCTCTGAATTATAAAAATTTTGAAAATTAGGTGGGCTCTCAGGCAAAGATATGGGGATAGGAATAACAGTTCTTTACTAGTATGTATAGCAAGGCAAACAAACAACGACTGCAGCATTAACAACAAAACAGAACCAGGAACCTCGAGAGCTTTGCTTCACAAAACCCAGGGCAATCTGACCTTGGTGCAGGACTTTGAGAGCACTGTCCTGGTTTAGAGCAAATTTGGGAGGAAACTTCCAAATGGAGATCCTCTGGAAAGCAAACCCAAACGGCCTCTCCCCCACAGCTGGCCCAGGAAAAAGAACTTCCACAGAGAAAAGTGGAAAAAGCTCTTTATTTAACAAACAAAGCACCCACAAGCACAAAGAATGAATAATATGAAACAATAAAAGCTCTGGTTGCCCTGAAGTGAGATGGTAAATTCAGACAGTCCCTGCTGTGGCAGCTCAGCTCCCTCAGTCTCTGCTCAGGCCTCCGCAGGCCCAGGCCCCGGTGGGCCGCAGGTGTGAGATCAGATCCCGGTGCTGCTCTGGGTTTGCAGTCCAGAGCAGGGGTAAACTGTCCTGAGAAAAGAGAAAAACTGTCCAGGGAGCTTCTCTGCCTCAACTAGATAAAAACTAACTAAAAGCAAAGAGATCTCTGTCCTGCTGTCTGTCTGGGCCTCAGATGAGCACACGCAGTCAGAAGAGAAAAACTGCGTAGGAGTCAGACAGTTTCTCAAAACAAATTGTGTGCTTCTTCTTTCCCTGTTTCACTCTCAGAATCAGTCTGAAAGTACAGAACACAATATACAGAACAGACAATTGGGGATACAAGCATCATAAAGTCACCCTGGGACAAGCACCAACCTGGAACGGTAGAAAATCCTGGGCTGGTGGATGGGATGTGTCAGAAGCTCCCTGATGGTAGCTGGAAGGGCAGGGATGTCCCCATAGGGCAGGGCAGGACAGAGTGCGGGTACAGCATAGCAAAAAGCCCCAGAGCAGTGCCAAAGAAAAGCCCCAAAGCAGTGCTGAGGAAGCAGCCATGCAGGACAGGGTTGGCCCAGCAGGGCAGGAGGAGGAGAACTCAGGGTTCCGGGGCACATGAGCAGATGGGGGTGGATTTCTCAGGACTTGGTGGTGCCAGTGAACTCCTCCTGCAGCAAGCAGCAGCCTGGCTATCCTCTCTCTGATACCAAGGGCAAGAGATAGCCTAGCTGCCCCCAGCCCCATCCTTTACCTGCCCCCAAAACCTCGTGGTATCCTTTCCCCTCCAAGGGAAAACTCCCAGAGACCAAAAAAAGAGGTAACCCAGTGCTGCACTCTCCTTTGGCCACTTCTTTGTTTTCCTCAAGCCCTCATAAGTACTTACTAGTTAGTTTTTTGGCAACTTATGGGAAAAAATTCTGTAAGGAAAAAACAAGACAAATCTAACCCCTAATGCATGAGCAGTTTCCCTCTCTCATTGCAGATGGTCACACAGGAATGTGCAGGGAGCTGGCTGGCTGCAGGTGGCACATGGAGGGTGACGTGGTGCTGTGCCCAGGCAGGGCACCAGCAGGGATCCCTTTGGATTCTGGGTGTGCCTGTTCCCTCTGGAAAGGCAGGGGCACTGGAGCTCTGGCATTTGTAGTAGGTTGGGAGGAAATGAGTTTTTGACCTGGTGTGCCTGGCTCATCTTCATTTAATCTTGAAGGGAGCTGCTTTACGAGTGCAGGATGGAGCAGGTTTTCCCAGTGCTTCTGACAGGTCTGAAGTGTGACCCCTCTGCTGGCAGTCTATAATTCAGTGGGTCATGCAGGGCAGAGAAGGGGCAGCACAGCCTTGGTTTGAATGCTGGCTGGAAGCTGTGCCAACACAAAGGTCCTCTCTGGCACCACAGAGTGCTGCTGGGGCCAAGGCCCAATTCCATAATTTATTGATACCTTCATTCTTGAAAGCAAGAGAGGGCACAGGGCTGACAGAACAGACCTGAAATCCTGGGTCCTGCAGCAGCAGCAGGAGCTCATCCCTGTCCCTGCCCTGTGGGTGACATTCAAGGGCCCATGGTTTGTCTCCAGCAGCCAAGGGTCACACAGGGACAGCACCATTGGAGCTGCCAGGCTCAGGTTGCAAAGTTTGGTTTCCTTCAGGTTTTATTTTTGTTTGGTCTTGGATTTTTTATTTTATTTTAATGCAGATTAGGTGATTCAGGAATGGTTTAGATGCCTTTGATTCTAAACCCTCAAGAGGGCACACATCAAGGGGCTTTTCTCTTGACTAATCCTAAATCCCAAGGCTGCTGTTGATTCCCTGCTTTGCTGTGTTTGCTGCTCTGTCCCAGGCACAATTTAGCAAAGGAACAATCCTGTTCTGATTATGTACAAAAATACCAAAGTAAACAATCACAAAGGCGGATTATGAGTTGTTTTTCCTTTGTTGAGGGAAGAATGTTTTTTGTCCATGCATTCCAAGGCACACTACTGCTCATGAGCAATTTAAAAGAGAAATATTTGATACTGCAGGGGAGTTGGTAATGACTTAATCAAAGGCAAAAATACCTCTTTGCTCCAGTTGAATGTTCACATAGTTTAGTTCTTATTAGCATCGATTTCCCCCAAATCTTTAGCATCTGATTTATGAAAGGCCACATAATGAATTTTAGCAATAAGCAAGAATATTGGAACAACAAAACAGACCATTCCTCCACTCCCTTGTATGGCAGTGTGGAACTCCTAGGGCAGTTCTGGAGGGGCTCTACCTTGGCTGGCTCACATTTCCTCACATGGCAAACTTCCTCCCTCTCCACCCCTCTGCAGGTCAGGAGAAGTCAGAAATCACCTGGGTGTGGAATAACTGCATGAGCAGACACAAATCCCTCTGCAGCAGCCAGGCAGAGCATCCCTCCTGTGCCCCTGCTCTGCCAACACCTGAGGGAGAGCCTGGGGGTTCCTGACCTTGTGGCTGAGGCTGTGCAGGGCCCCGTGCCACACTGCCAGTTCTGGTGGCAGGTAAGGGATGTGCTGAGCTACCAGTTGGGTGATGTTTTCATATAAACCAGCTGGGAGTCTCTGACATTCTCAATTACAGTTTGTTTGCACACACTCTCTGCAATTGAAATGCAGTTTGCAAGCAGTGCACCCAAGGTCTGCTCTGGGACATGCCAAAATCTCACTGCCAAAGCTATCACAGTGTGTGGCATTTGCAGTGCTAACAGAGAAGGATCAGGAGGAAAAAAAATTTTAAAAGGCTAAACTTTCTTCATCACTTATAAGCAGTGACTCAGTCACCATCCCTTACCACAGTTCTTCGCTGATGCTCTAATTGCAGACCAATACCAGCCTAGGCTGCCTAAAAATAAACCCCACATTTCCATTTAATTAGTTGGACTGTCTGCCTCATTGCAGTGAAAATTATATAGAAGAAAATATTTACTTACAGGGTTTTCCTAAGTATGATCTCTCAGATATCCCAAACAGGTAGGCAATAAATCTATGCAGAAATATGTGAAACTATTAAAGGCAGTGTGAGAGTGAGTCTGGGGGCTGGGAGAGCTGCGTGGACCTCTGGAGCTCAGAGCCTTCCCCACCTGTGCCCCAACCTGTGCACAGCCCAGCCGTTGGGCACGCCTGTCCTTGCTGTCCCCTCTGTCTTGATGTCCCTCTCTCTTTCTCCCTCTGTCCCTCTTGTCCCTCTGTCCTGCTGTCCCTCTGTCCCTTTGTCTGTCTCCCTGTGTCTTCCTCTGTCCCTCTGTCGCTCTCTCTCTGTCTCACTCCATCCCTCTGTCTCCCTCTGTCCCTCCTGTCCCTCCTGTCCCTCCTGTCCCTCTTGTCCCTCTGTCCCTCCTGTCCCTCTGTCCCTGTGTCCCTCCCTCTGTCCCTCTGTCCCTCTGTCCCTCTCTCCCGTCAGACAGGTCAGTGACTGTGGGTGGTGTTTCTTTCCTCTGTGCAGTCACTGTTCCCCCACACCCTTCCCTGTGGCTGCAGCCTTGCTTTTCCCAGGGAAGGCCTGGCATTTGCAGGCAGCAGCTCAGAGCTGTGTCCTGCTGTCACTTCTGTCACTGCGGTGCGGGTCTGGCATGTCACTAATGGTGCAGGCTGATGTCTCTGGCAATGCTGCAGGGGGTGCTGGGCATTGCAATGCTCCTGCTATCACACTGCAGTGTTCTTCCAGTGAACAGCAGCTTTCTCAACAAATCATTGTGCCCCTCAAGTGTCTGGGAAAAAAATAAAACTGGGATGGTGGTGGGTTTTTGGATGCAGAAATATATCCTTTTGAAGATATTGGGTTTTCTGAGGGTGTGCTGGGAGCAGTGATTTGCAGTCCTTCGAGGAAATACTGCAAAACCACTCATGAATCTTTGCCTTTCCACTCCTTCTGAAAGGGAAACATTGAAGCCATGCCCATAAAACGCATTTCTTGGGGATATCAGGCAGGGGGGACTGTGTGGGTGGGGATATGGGAGAGTCACACGGCTCAGGGGATGGATGTGTCTGAGAAGTGCTGCCTTGAGCTCCTGGGTGGGTGAGGCTGTCCAGACAAGGAGCTGGAGGCTGCAGGGCCACATGGAGCTTATTGGGCTCAGCAAACACCATGGTCAGTGTCTGATTTGTAAGGAGAGTTCTCGACTGCACTGTTTAATGTGAACTGGGAAGTGACTTCTTATAATTATGGATAGTGGAATTTCAGAATGTAAATCACAGGGGAAAAAAAAAGGAGCTATATTTCATAAGCAAGCAGTTCACTGAGTAATTTGCCCAGCTGAAAGGTATTGGACTCAGTGATCCTTGTGGGTCCCTTCCAGTTTAGGTTATTCTATATTTTATGTTGTAGGCAAACATAGAAAATCTCAGGTAGTTTTTATTTCAGCTTTATGGTGAACTACACAAAAAATGGTATTTGACAGTCAAAAATCAGTGGAGATCCACGTAAGTCATTACTGACAAGGATTGTCTGTCTGTACTTAACGTGTGCAGTCCAGGTGCCTGCAATCCAGCTGTGGGAGGCTGTTTGGTGGCTGAAGCCCCAGGCCTTGCCGGCCACCAGAGGAGGAAATGCTGCCAGGGGACAGGGATGGGGCCACACCTGCCAGCCCAGCAGCAGCACGAGGGCAGTGGTGCCACTGCCCCCGTGCCTGAGCTGCAGCTGCAGGAAGCCTCCTCTCCTCTGCTCAGGAGAAGGAGCCCTGCACGGATGAAAGCTGAAATTCACTCTGTGGGAATTACAGACCAGACCTGCAGGTAATGCTGCTCCTGAGTGTTCCAGAGTGATGGAACTGGCTAAAAATGATGCCTTTACTTCTTAATGTGAGAAGGAAAGGCAGCTGTTCTACTTCATCTTACTGCAATTAATTATTTTCTTCTGCAGAACTTAATTAATAATAAATATTTTTATGTAAAAGAAAGAAAAAGCAGGCATATTCTTGGGGCATATCCCAGTATCAGGTTCTATTGTGTAAATTGCCAGATCATCCCCAGATTTGCATTAAAAAGCACAGGTTTAGCTACTCTAAATGCATAATCCTGCAAGTCTGTTGCTGATGTGTTGCTCAACAAGCAGCAGCAGCCCTGGGGAAGCCGGCAGGGTGGGGTTTGCATGCAGGCTCCCAGGCAGGCTCTGTGGGGAGGGCAGGAGGGGCTCACCCCATTTCTGGCTCTGTGCCCCGGTGATCTCTGCTCCTCTGGCAGGTTTGGGGGTGTCAGGCTGTGCCCCGGTGATCTCTGCTCCTCTGGCAGGTTTGGGGGTGTCAGGCTGTGCCCCAGTGATCTCTGCCCCTCTGGCAGGTTTGGGGGTGTCAGGCTGTGCCCCGGTGATCTCTGCTCCTCTGGCAGGTTTGGGGGTGTCAGGCTGTGCCCCGGTGATCTCTGCTCCTCTGGCAGGTTTGGGGGTGTCAGGCTGTGCCCCAGTGATCTCAGCTCCTCTGGCAGGTTTGAGGGTGTCAGGCTGTGCCCCGGTGATCTCTGCTCCTCTGGCAGGTTTGGGGGTGTCAGGCTGTGCCCCGGTGATCTCTGCTCCTCTGGCAGGTTTGGGGGTGTCAGGCTGTGCCCCAGTGATCTCAGCTCCTCTGGCAGGTTTGAGGGTGTCAGGCTGCTCCCCTGTCCGGGTGTTGGGGCTGTGCCTGGTTTTCTGCTCTTGCACTCCAGTTCTGCCTTGCCCAGGGTGGGTTTGTTATCTTCTTTCCCTCTGTTGGAGCCAGGATTAATACTCAAGAGGCACAATTTGTCTTTGGACTCAGATGTTTGTTAATTTTTATCTAAGGTACAGCCTCACAAGCTGTGAGCTGTAGCTAACAAGGTGAAAAATGGCTCTGCCTCTAACTCTTACTAAGGTCTTTTAAGCATAAACTGCCCAATTATGAAATGACACCTATATCATTTATACTTTTAACCCAGTAACCAACCACCCGTGGGCCATAATGCGAGCTTTTTCACCCAATTACAAAACACCACCCAGACCCATGAAGAAGAAGGTGAAAAAGAAGGACTTAGCCTACACCCTAAATCCTTTATCTTGCTTTATATATATTACTGTATTCTAAAATTTTAAACTCTGAGTTTTGCACCCTGTGACATTACACACTTCTATCCAAACCATACACCCACAATCCCAGTGCTGTCACTCAATTTCAGAAGCCTTTTCCAAGGCCTCAGGTCAGTGCACTGTTTGCTTGGGGGTCAGTGCCTGTCAGCACAGAAAGCCCAAAATTCTCAGTGCCCAGGGTTCCAACATCCCTGGCTGCTGGAGCCCGCAGCGAAGGGAGCATCCCCCAGAGAGCAGAGGAACCCCACTCCCCCCTGTCCCCCGCAGCCCCCGCACCAAGCCCCTCGTTCCCCTCCCGCCGGTTTCCCCGGGAGCCGCGGGGCCGGGCGGGGCCGGAGCATCCCCGGCTGCGGTGCTGCCGTGCCCGGGGATGTGACGGGAATGCCGAGCTCCCTCCCCGCCCGGCGCGGGGAGAGCAATAAAGGAATCGCTTTGATCTCAGGCGGATTTCCCCGCGCTATTTTTAGATGCAGCGAGGATAACCGAGGCATGTCGATTCTAATGCAGACGGAAAGCAGTTTCAGATGCCGTTTTTCTCCAGGGGCAGAAGGGAAGAGCAGAAGGAGGAAAACAAGGCAAGCTCCGCCAGGATTTCCAAACCTTCTGCTCAGACAGATAGGTCGCCAGGGCCCTGAGGCTACAGAGGGATGTTCCCCAAATACAAAATTCACTGGTTGGTTGGTGATTGTCCTTGCTGGCTTTTGTGTAACTCACCACTCTGCTGCAGCCCAGCGTCAGGACCTGCAGTTAAATTAATCTTTGCAGCACGGTGGATATGTTTATAAGAGATTGCTAATAGCACTTTGATTTAAAAATAATTGCAACATCTCTCACTTCCCCTGCTTAAAGCACGTGTGTGGAGGTCTCGGATTGCTCACTTTTGATCATACCAACTCCTGGTTTTCGTTTCATCTTCCAAACTGAGGCAAAGCAAGGAACAGACAGGCAACCCAAACCTTTCCTCCCGAGGGCAGGAGTGTGTGTGTCTGCAGGTTTGCGCTGAGGCTGCCGAGGAGCAGGACTGAAAACATGTTTACAGGGAAGCAGCCTTTCCGAGGGGTGCTTTCTCCCCCTCCCTTCCCGGCGTTGCTGGGGAAACCAGCGCGGCGCTCCGGCAGCATCGCTGCGAGCGCAGCCGGCACAGAGCATCCAGCTCCGAACGCAGCCCGGAGCCTGTCCCGGAGCCTCGGGGACACGGCTGGTGCCAGCTGGCTCTGAGTGCCCTCCGGAGGCTGGGAAAGGCGTGGGACAGCCCTGCCAGGAGCGAGCGGTCCCCAGCGCAGCAGGGCGGGGAGAACCCACAGGGAATCCCCGAGCTACGGAGTGCTGAGGCTGGTGGGGGAAACCCCCATCAGTTTCAGCCGGCCTTGCTAACTTCCTGCTTATCCATGAACATTCACGGGGACTAATGTGTCCCCTCACCCTGCTCCCTCATCCGCGTCGGCATCTTTTGGAGCGGAGCTCAGTGTGAGCTCTGGAACCTCCAGTGGGCACATGTTCATTTCCTGTTGTTCTGTCCGTGGTGCCTGCAGTTAGAGGATGCTTTTCCACGGCCAAATGTGGTGTTCTGTTAGCACCAATCCAGGCACTGAGATACCTAAGCTTACAAATCCCAAACTGTGAGCTCAGACAAATATGCTAAAAGGGCAGAAGCTTAAAAATAAGAGAATTAGGATCTACTTGCATATTTTTATGCATTTACTACAGTTTTGTTCAGTTTCTCTCCTCTGTTTGGAGATCCAGAATTTTAGCAGTGGCTTCAGTGCTTCTGGTTTTCATGCTTTCCTTTCATCCAGTGCCACAGTTTTGGGGAGGAAGGATCCAGGAGATGTGATGAGCCTGCAGGAGAGCAGTGAGCACATCAGGACTGGCAGCAGCCACAAATCAAGCTTAGCAGGTGCCATTAGGCTGGCCTGCTCCTGATCTTGGCGAACTTTGGGAAGCTGAGCACTATCTGGACATTTTCCCTGCTCAAGTGTGTGGGCAGCCTGTGATGCACAGATGTTTCCAACATCTGCATCTGGGAGCAGAGCCCTGATGTTGCAGGTTCTGAGGTCTGGCACAGACACTACAGCTGCACACTTCCAGTTTTTCAAACACGACCTCAGCACCTTCTCCCCGATTTTCCTTCCCAGCACCGGGGTACCACCCACTTCCCCAGACTGCTAACCTAGCAGCTGAAACAAATAAAATCTAGTTTGGAAAAAACATCCAAACTTGGTGTCTGTTTAGTTACCAGAGTGCAAATATGTTTGGGCAGAGGATCAGTTAAACATCCTTTCCTCCCTGCCCCACCCACCACACCTGAGAAATCTTTCCAAACCCTTTACTAGCTGAAATGCCACTCCCTCAGCATCCCCAGAGCAGACCTTTCTCTCTCCAGGCATCTCTCCATGGCCCATGGTTAATCCCAGTGCCCCTCTGCAGTGAGCGTGACCCTTTTGTTCCATTCCCCTCCTCCAGGCTCGTGTTTCTGCAGGAATCCCTCGGGGTTTGATGCCTTCAGGATCGCTGTTTTCTCCATCCCAGAGAGCGTTCCTGTGAAGCTGGGCTCTCCCAGGAGGAACAGGAGCAAACAGGGCTGTGGGCTGAGCACTTCATCCTCTGTCCACCCCCAGGAGTGCCGAGGCTCTGGCTCTCCCTGTGCCTTGTCTGGGAAAGATTCATCAGCTGCAGGGAGCCCTGTGTGAGCTCTGCTCTGGGGCCAGAGCCCTGCCTGAGCAAGAGCCTTTGCTGTGGCATCGTCTGCAACACGTCAGCCAGGACCAGAGAGATGCCTGGCAGAACCCAGCACATCCCTCTGGCTGCCGTGGATGATCCAGGACCCTGACAAGGGCTCCAGAGACAAACCACGAGAGTTTGATTAGAACAGTATTAATTTATCACCGGGTGGAGATGTAGAATTTTGGGGTTTAATGGGGGTTCAAGAAGGCAAGATGGAGGAATCTGGGTGTGCCCCTGTCCTTCTGCTTCTTCTTCTTGCCCTCCATCTTCTGCTGTGGTGGTGGCACTTTTGGATTGGTTTAGCACAGCAGTGCAGTGTCTAACACAGGTGATAGGTGTTGGTATCTCACTATAAACACAGAGCACGGAATATTTGGGATAAAAAGTTCAGACCGCCCTCGAGGTGGTCAGTTGGCAATGACCAGCACTGCAGCAGCACCCAAGCTGGGTGAGAACAAAATGTACCAGATAAGAAACAATAAACAACCCTGAGAACCTGAACTGGCACATCCCAACTCTCTCTTCTGGCACCTGGGCTTGGGAGAAAGACTTTCAACAAACATCTCAGGGGTTATCAGCCCAAGAACTGAGAATGCCAGAGTCAGGGCAGGAGGAGAGTTGTTTTAACCCAAATGATGCAGAAGCATTTCAAGCCTAGTCCAAGCCAGCGCTGGGTTTTCACAACAGAAGTTTGGATTCAGAGGGTGGGCTGTCTCCTGAATCCCAAACCCCATTTCCTGGTGAATTCTTAGTTCTGCAAGTAGGTCATGCCTGTTGTCTCCCTTTGGGAGCAGTGGAGACTTGGCAAGTCTAAATAATAACTCTTATCTCTCCTCTCTTTGATGTTAGATGTCACAAAGTTGTTCCCTGCCTTTTCATTTGTTCTCTCCAACTGCTGAGAGCTCTGCTGATGAAGGATGAGACATTTCCAGGTCCCACCAGTGTTGGCAGCACGAGATCTGTCCCTGGGAGCTGGGGTGACCCATCACAGGCCTGGCATGGGAGAGGCTGGGGGGCCCTGGTGTCCCAGTGAAGTCCTGGCACCCAGAGCTCATTTCTGAGCTGCAGTTGGAGTGCACAGGGCCCAAATTTACCAACCCCCTGCCTACCAGAGAAGCCACAATCCCCGGGGCACACCCAGGAGGAGCCTCTCTGCAGGGTGGGGCCATGTCCAGCTGCTGGACACTGAGCTGTGCCCGGTGCCACCACAGTGCAGGGACAGTCCTCACACTTCCATCTCACCTGTGTGCTCTCAGCTGAGGCCCTGGCACAGAGGTTTCAGCTTCCACGAGGAGCCTTGTAAAGACCCTGCCCTAATTACAGAGTCATTCCAGTGGCATTCTAAATTATGGGTGAGTTTTACATAATTCTTTTGATACGTGTTGTTATGACATGTAAAATTTCATCTTTGCCAGATGCAGTGAATTATGTAAGATCTTTGTTTTGCATTTGTCAGGATAACTTTAACCACTGCACATTTAACAAATGCACTTTCAAAGGACCTGGTCCTGCACACAACTGTGATAATACAGATAAATTTAATGAACTTAATTGAATTTCTAGTAAATTATATAAGGTAACAGGAAAGTTTATGTGACAGTGTTCCAACTCCAAAGCCAAGCATGCCAGGAGTATGAAAAGTCTTATCCTGAAATGCAGCACCATTCCTGGGCTTCCAGGGATGTCTTATTATAAGATCAAATGCTGTTTTTCCCATGGGGGCCCTGTCTCCGTGGTGGAGCAGCCTGCCTGATGCAAATCAATGGGCAGCAATTCAAAAATCTGTTTTCTCTACGCCCTTCAGCCTGTGGCCCCAGCCCTTGTTTGCTGTATCCTGCTCATCCTTACTCTAAAGATTAAATGCTCTTTCCACTTGGTTTTTGCTTTATTTTTTCTGTGACACTCATTGCTCTGGTCATGTTTGTTTATTCTGCATACAAACTATTAATTAATTTGTCCTTGTGAAGCCCAGTAAGGCAGGGGAGAAACATTATCACTTTATAGATAAGGAGCAGAGGCACAGAAAGATTCAGTCAAGAATGCCAATTTATTGGGGATGTTCAGATGCTCAAGAGCTGAAAATCCCTGTGCACAAGGGATTTGTTTGCTGGCTCTGGTGATGCTGTGCGCACTGTCAGGGCAGGACTGCAGTGGGCAGCAGCTGCCTGGCCACACAGGTGGCCAAAGCACTTCCAGGGCACGAGACCAAAACCAGCAGCCAGAAGGAAGTGTAGGAAATGACAGACCCTGAGAATGGTCAGGCTTGGAAGGGGTTTCAAAGAACCTCCAGACCCTGCCATGGCAGGGACACCTCCCACTGTCCCAGGCTGCTCCCAGCCCTGCCCAGCCTGGCCTGGGCACTGCCAGGGATGCAGGGGCAGCCACAGCTGCTCTGGGCACGGTGGCAGGATAAATTCAGTGTCTTCCTGGTCGGGCTCACATGGGGAATTTGAAGCCAGGAGCAGAAGGAAGGCAGTGAGGTGACTCTGTGGGGACTTTCTGGCCATTTGTTTGCTCTCTGACTGCTCAGGCACAGCTGAGATTGCAGCCTGCCATGATCACCACATCCAGAACTGGCAGAGTCCAGCACAAATCACACAACCACAGAATCATTCATGGAGGGGGGAAACCTCCAAGATCAATTCCAACCCTCGAGCTGGACCCCTGTCTTCACCAATAATTCTGTCTCCAAGTGCCTCATCCACATGGGGTTTTGGAGCACTTCCAGGGGTGGTGATTTCACCCTTTCTCTGGGCATCCTTTCTCAGTGCATGACCAGCCTTTCCATGAAGAAAGCATTCCTAAAATCCAATCTAAACCTCTCCTGGTGCATCCTGAGGCCGTTTCCTCTTGTCCTGTTCCTTGTTACCCGGGAGAAGAGATCTCCTTTCGGGTGCACATGGAAATACCCTGCAGCCTGGTCCCGGGAGCAGGATTCACCCCTCTCCTCTCACGTGGCTGCAGCAGCACCAGGAGCACCCTCAGGGCTGCATTAAGCAGGAGAGCACAGGAGCCCAGCTGCAGAACCCAGGCTGAGCTCACCAGCCTCCTTGGCTGGCTTTAGACTATAATTTGCCAGCTCCCAGCCCATAAATGAGAGACCTGAGAATGGCAGTGGAAACTTCCACTTGCCAAATTCCAGGAGTATTTATATAATTTAATCGATAAATTGCATTGATTTATTTGCACTAAGTAACTCATTGAGGTCTGGATAATAGATACGGGTGTGCATGGTGCTGTACAAACACATCATAAATAAATGCAACTTGCAAATCAATTGCAAGATATTAATGATTAATCTTCTCATAGTAAAATAATGTGATGTCTTTCCATTATGGATTTTTTTTTTTTTAAATCTGGCCTAAGAGGTTTCAGAGTCATTTATTTGAGGAAGGCTGCCCTTTAAGTCAGACCTTACACTTTTTAAAAGGTCACAGGGTTCAAATACCATGGTTCCTTACAAAGCAGCACTCCCTGAGTGGTCTGACAGCACCTCCACCAGAACACATCATGGTCCTGCTCAAAGCAGGGCTGGGCCACTGAGGCCAGGGCTGGGGTCCTGCAGGGAATTTCCCTCCCCCACCCTCTTTGGCTGCTGGTGATGAACTACACAAAGAACTGAAAAGGTTTCCCCCAAGGCCTGGTGTTAACACAGGTGAAGTGCAGCACCTTTTCCTCCCAGGGCTGGGCCATTTTCTGACATCAGTGAGAGAGCTGGGAACAGAGTAATGTGGTGTTTTACTGCACTGCATTTCATGCTGCCCTCATGCAGCAGGAGACAAATCTCTGACCAGAGCCAGGTCTAATTCCAGGTGTGCTGAGCCCAGGGAATCTCCTGTTGAGGCAGATGAGCCAGACCACGCTGTGCCCATCAGATCCATTGCCCAGCCTCGGGGCTCCCAAGCTGTGCTCAGCTGAGCTGCCTCCCCATCCCATTCCCCCCTGATGCATTATTATATTGCAAGAAGAAAATGCCTATTCTAAAACTATTTGTTCTAATTAATTTATCTCTCCATCAGCTTTTCTAAAGCGGCAATTTCCTTGTTTATCTTCCTCGTTGCCTCTCACACGTGCAGTGCAGCAAGCCAGGGCCACGTTGTCCAGGTGTCTCCCTGGAATCTGCAGCTCCAGTGTTCCACATGAGGCTTCAGATTGGATTTTTGAAAGGAACAAGGGCTTTGAAAGTAATTCATGTGCAATTGTCTTTCATGCCTAAAATGTTTTGCCTTTCCTTTTTACCCATGCTCTCTCTTTTTCATGCACTTTTAGGCACACATCACTTTACTTCATAACACCGCATTTGCTTTTTAAAAGGGGCAGATGATCCTGGAGCTGTTTGGCTTAGGAGGGTTTTGCTCTAGGAGAATGTGTGAGGCAGTGGAACAGGTTTGCTGCTGAACTCCTGGTTGATTCTGCTGGGAAAATCACAGCCCAGAGCCCTCCTGGGCACAGAGGAGGCGTTGGCAGAGCAGGGTTACCCAGCAGTGATGGGAACCAAACAAACCATCCCAGCACAAATTCCCAGCACAGCTCCATGGTTCCTTCTGGAAATACAGGAATTTCATGGGTTTAGCACAAGGTTTAGACAATAAGCAGAGGCAGCTGAAACCACTGCTGCCCAGCCACTCACCTGTGAGCTCCAGGATGCAATGTGCTCAGGCCTGACGGGCTCATTCCTTTGGGCTGACCTTTCTGTGGCTACAGAGATTTTTCTCTCAGACCTGTTTTGCAGGAGGGCAAGGGAGGTGACAGAGCCTGGGCTCTGGGCAGTCAGAGCAGAGATCAGCTTCAGAACCTGTGGATGGAATTTTTATTGGCATTTCATGGAGATTTCTGGTACTGAGGCAAATGCCTGGATCTGTAGGCAGCCCAAATTTCAGTAACTTTTTCACCACTTTTGAGTCATCATTAATGCCATCCCACTCAGTGGTTATTCCCAGGCCTACTCTCCCTTCCCAGCACTTTCTTGCACATATACTTTTAATTTCCTTTAACCCTCCTGGTGATGAATTTTTTCCCCACCTCCTGTCTCATCTTGCCTGGCAGGTTCCATCCAGCTCTGTAATCTTTGTCAGCTGCTTAAACCCTTCTGCATTTCCATGGCAGCCTTCAAAGACTTGAGATCTTTGTGGAGCTTTCAGTGAAGTTTTAGCAGCTGCCTGCTCTCCCTGTCCTTGTGGCCCAGGGACTGGAGCCTGGTTTCCTCTTTGATGCCATTCTGAGCAGTTCTTCTCCACTGCTCTCCACCCGGGTTGTTCCCTCCCTCTCACAGGAGGGGTCAGGCAGGACCCAGGGGAGGGGTTGGCTCTTGGAAGTGCTTGCATGAACAAGACTGGCAGGGTTTTCATCTCCTCATTGTTTGCCAGTTCTCTGCCTTGGCAAGGGGGATTGCTGCGTGCTCTGAGGCTGCCTTGCAGCACGAGGAGCTCCTGAGCTCGCTGCTGGCCCTGCGCTCAGCAGCTCAGGCTGTGTGCCAGGGACCTTTAATATGGCAAAGAGGAGCTGCTGGATATAGCTCTGACTCCATCCATAATCTATGCATGTGTTTATGCCTGTCTATATCTTTCCTGCATATTTGTGTGTGTCTGTATGTGTTTAATAGATTTCAGTGTGCTTAACACATTTTCCTCCTAAGCAGAATTTAAACCCTGAGTGGGCTGCTGTCTGTCTGATGGGAGAACTCTGCCTTTGCTGAGAATGCTGCTGATCTGGAGCTGGCTCAGGAGCCCCTCAGAGGGACATGCTGGGCATGGGGTGAGCAGCACAGCTCACCTGCAGCCAGGTGTGTGCCTGGGCAGGCGCCGGCTCCTGCTCTGCAGTGGGGGCACGGACGGGGAGAGGGACCCACAGCAGGGGATGTCCCCTGGGACAGCCTGGGGACACGCTGGCCTTGCGGGGTGTCAGGGACCTGCCACTGCCCCCCTCGTGCACCTGGAATGCTGATGGACTCTGCAGGAAAGGCCACAGCAGCTCCGAGGAGATGAGGTTTGTGATGGCTGAGCTGGAAGGATCATCCAAGCAGAGGAGGACACGAGCTGGCAAGAGCAGCACCCATAATCCTGTCTGCTTCATGGTTTCCTTCACCCTTTGATTTGCCCAATTACAGGATCATGAGATCTGCTGATTGAAACTCCCTAGAAAAATCTCATTATGTTATCTAATGCCAAGCCTTTGTGGTTAATGTCAAATAATTTCACCAGCTTTGCGGCAGGTGGGTTCTCAAGTGTTGTCACTACTTCCAAAAGCAGTAATTGTTATTTTAAATTAAGTAAGTGAAAAAACCCCAAACCCACACCTTTAAACAACAATGAAACTTCTGTTTTTGTTTCACAAGAAAAGGAGTTTAATTTTTAAAGATCACTCCATATTATTAACTTGCTTAATTATCAGAAGGGATGGTTGGACGAGCAGACAATTAAAACAAGAAGCAGCTCAGAAGGAAAGTTCATCAGTATATTAGAGAGACAATGGGGAAAGTAAAACTATTTCAAGTACCATTTGAAGGAAACCATTTGGGAAGAAAATAGGATTAATTAAGTTTTGAACCAGTTGATTTGGTTATCTAAAAATATTTCCTAGATTATCACTGTTACATACTCATGCATGAGGTAATGTCTAAGGTTCTTCAGCAGCAGAGTGAAATGTTGGTGTAGATAAAGGCTCCTC